>CM053790.1:731807946-732536696 GCA_028749045.1 Cupressus sempervirens | reverse complement strand
AAATGTGGAGCTACGGCCCTGCAGACCTGTAGACCTACGGAGCTATGGACCTGTGACTAGATCAAAATCTCAAAATTTTACTATCAAAATTGAAATTTTGGCATCTGGGTCTTGTTCATCTTCACCCCAAAGCTATGTTTGGATATTTGCCCTTGAATTTCTCTATCATCTAAGTAATCTTAGCCACATGTAAAAGATTTGAAGCCTCATACTTGTCCTTGACCTTCTGTCTGTAGTTGTCCACCTCAATTTGAGTCTCTTCAAAATCTCTGACTTTGGTGTCCAACTCTAATAGTGCTTCCTCTATCCTGAAGGCTTGTCTAATGTCTTCATCACTAGATGCTTCCTCTAAATTCTTTCTAAAATTTTCCATGACTACCTCAACTAGAAACAACTTCTCTTGTTCTTCATTTTCAAAAATGTCCAAACATGCATCACTGTACAACTTTTTTGATTCTAAAATTTTCTCTTAGTCTTGGTCCTTGAGCCTATGTATCTCATCATGCAATGTTTCCATCACTTTATTCCCATCAACAATCTTCTCTATCCAATCATCTATCATGTCTAACTCTTTTTGGATATATACATCAATCAGAATGCGGCACCTTTTCCCTTTTATGGCTTGTAGAGTTTGCAAATCTTTGCTCCATGTGCATACCTCATCCATGATACTGAAGTCCTATCTCAAAATTTCCATGATCTTATCAACATTCTCTTGTGTAGCATGCAAAAAATTCAAACTTCCTATGATTATAGTGACACCCTTATCCTCAAGGCTATCCTACCATTCTTGAAAAGCTTTCAAAAATGGATTGAGCCGTACACCTTTGCCTTCTCTAAGAATGGTATTCAAAGTCTCCTCAGGGCAATCAAAATCAAGTGGACCAATAAATTTGGCTAGATATTCCTTTAGGATCTCAACTTGCCTTGGAAGTTTTCTAATTTCAATCTCATCTTTTTCCATGTGGCTGAGAACCTCTTTGATTCCCATAGTCATCATCTATCAGGATGTATCTCGTGTAGGCTTTCCTAACATAATATCTTTCACTTCATAGCCCTCAAGACTAACAACTTATGCATAGGTACCTTCAGGAGGGTGAGACACTTGTACAAATAAGTCTTGGTTTCAGGTAGTAGTGATGAATGAAAATGGCATTGCATCATGTAATGGAGACTCAGGCTTGTTCAAGATCTTTGCAATATCACAAATATCATCCTCTGAAACATGGAACTGATGCTTGGCACTTCTCATTATTTCTTTTTGAAACCATCTTGGGATATATTTCTCCACAACCTTAGCTCTAGATGATGCAGGGATGTGCTCAACTACCTTCTTCCCTTTATCACTCTTTCTCAGAGTCTCCTACCATGAGTAATCTTCTTCTATAGTCTTAGTCTCTATAGATCCTATAGTTTGATCCTCAACTTCTTGAGAAGGTTGTTGTGCACATTCTACTATTTGTGTCTCTTTTGATGACTCATTAATAGCCCTTGGTTTTGGTTTCTCTTGTAATGACAGTTCCTTTTGAACATGTTCCTCTTCTAAACTCGAAGGTGGAGGAGTTACTGAACCCTTATCTACCATCATGACCTATGGTGGAGATAGAGGAGTGAGATGAGGACCTTGTGTCTCTAGTTGCATTTGCATGCAATCTTTCTATTGGAGTTCACCTATAGGGGTATCTCTGATCTTATCCCCAACTAACTCCATAACTATAGGCATGAAATCAAAATTTGGGATGGAGAGAACATCTTCATATTGCTCCCTTTTCTCATTCACCCATCACTCTACTTTTTCCTCTGAAGAAGAGAGTTCTACAATTTCTACTTGGGCGGGTGGTGGGGTACTGGTGGCATTCTTCCTTCTCTCCAATTGAGTTCTCCTTTGTAAGGGTATTTGTTCTTCCTCCTCATTTGATTCCATTTCCTCCTCATCTGATTCTTCCTCTAGAATAGTCTTAGGAATAGATGGATTAGGCACTAATATTTTATGAATTCTTTGCCTCTTGTTCATTCTAACCTTGATGCTCTTTTGTTTTTGTGAAACTAGAGGAGAGGCGAGCTCTTCATGCACTGGAGGAATGGAGGTCTTTGGAATTTCTCCCTCTTCTTGTTGACTTGACAAAACAAGAGGCAATGGAAATTCAACCTGGATATGAGAAGCTCCACCATCCTAGGGCTCTTGTAGACTTGATTCCTATTGCTAGGAGGAGACCTACTCTTCAACATGCTCTATTTGAATCCTCTAAGGAGAGGTTCTCTTCCTCTTTCCCTTCCTTTCAGGAGGGGGATAATATCCCACTAGGCAATCAAGCTGGTAGACTGTCTCTGGCCTAATAGGAGACTAGTGTGCAAAGATAAGAACTATGACTTTCCTTCCCTTACCCCTTTCTGGGCAAGCATGTGCATGTAAGATTACAGTATCAAGAACTAGATCAAGTGGAAAGGATTACTTGATCCAACTCTTTGTCATTTGAATGACATGTCTCACTCGATGTTTAATATCATCCCCTTCCTCTCTATCAATTTTTGCATTGAGAATGGGTCTCTCACCCACTTTATCTACATTGAATAGGGTATCTAGTAGTTCCTCAAAGTCTTGTAGCCTTATCTCATCAGGGATGGTCAAATGAAGAGCCTTTTCTACTAGATATAAAGTCATCCTACACTAGTCTTTGATGCGTACATCATAGTCATTTGTGGCATTCATCCAATAATCTTCAATGGCATCCTCATGATAGAATTCTTTTCTTGCTAGGTTTTCAACTTTACCAACATTGTCAAAGAATGGCTAAGGAGAGTTATACGCTTCAAGAGGGTAGTTCTCCCATTCCCACTTGAATGTTAGGATATCCTACTTTCTCTTCACTTGATATGCTCTTATTACAAAAGGCCAATCCCAACAAGGTCTTCATTGTCTTTTGATTCTCTCATAAGCTAACTCAATCTGCCAAGATATTTCCATTAGGACCAACTTGTCACTAGGGTACCTTGGGAGTTTCTTCAGATTGATAGATGCACCACCTACTCGAATGTATGTAAATGTCTGGAATTGGATGAAATATGCTCTAAGAGCTGTGACATGTTCCTTGGCTTCCTCGAAAAATCTCTTCCCATAGTCCCTCTCTATGAATCAAATGATGGAAAAGATGAAGGCATTGTTTACAATCATGTACTCTTTGCTCTATGGCGAGAGCTTCTTTACCAACTGAGGATAAACTATTTATTATGATGCATTGGGGTCCTATATACTACCCTTCTTGTACAACCCAAGATAGTTGGTTTCCCTTGGTACAAGTAGATACACCATGTAAGAAGTCATATAAAACCTCTTCTTTTCCTTTACTATCCTTAACTGATCAAACAAGTTCTTGCTAAGTGTGGTAGCCCAATCCAATGGTATCTTCACGTGCCTGATAGTCTCAATGAAGTTGACCATGAATGGAGTGAGATGACCTACTATAGGTAAGGCGATGACTCTTCTCAAAAGAATGATGGAGCATCTGATGTCATCCTTCATGTATCCTCAAGTCATATCCGCTTTGCTAATTGTCTTTTACCAAGGTGGCTTCTTAGTGAAGTACAAGGAATGTATGATTTCGATGCCCTCTTGGTGATGATCTTTATACCATCTTTCAACTATTTTGTATTTGAGTCAGATGAACTGATCGGCTCTAGGTAGATGAAAAACTCTCTCAATGTTGTCAGGTCAGAGATCCAAAACCACTTCTTCGGTGATTCTCTTAACTACCCTCTCATTAGGAACAAAATGCTAAGATAGGGTCATGATTAACTTAGCTAACTGTATCGACACAAGATGTTATGTTTCATTCACTAATCCAACAGACCTCAACGATGACCTTTCTGTTGAACTATTGCAAACTCTTAGGAATTCTTCTAAGTCCGTGTGTCTAAGGTCAATGTCTTTGATCTTAGCATAGTCATCATGTAATCTTGATTTTAGGGTCATGCCTTTAAATTTGTAAACAACTAGTTTCGCTACTAATCTAGATGCAGATGCCATCTGATTGTGTTACCTATGCATTATGAGAAAGAAAACACAATCAGTCAACAGATAGTGAAAAACATAAGAAGGAAAAAAAATGTCCCCCTTGGGGGTCTATTCATTTTATTGTTTTGAAAACTTTTTTCTTAATTTTTAATTTTGATTTTTTAATTATTATTTTTTTAATAAAAACTTTTAGAACATTACATCTTTAATTTTTAATTTTTATTAGTTTTTATTTTTATAATTTTTTATTTTTTGAAACAAAAAAAATAATTTAAAAAAAAATAATGAAGGGTACCATCACGTGGGTGCAGGTGCGAGGGCCTACACACTAGGGAATGGGCATGAGTGCTATGCCAGCACCCCAAAGGGCACCATGCAGGAACTATGCCCAGTGCTGCATGTGTGGATGCGGGCGCTGTGCGTAGTGCCTGCACCATATGGAGGCTGCACTAAGCACCATGCAGGCATTGTGCCCAGTGCTACGAGGGTGCAGGTGTAGGCACCACACCTAGCACCAAAAAGGTGCAAGTGTAGGAATAACACCACATGCCATGGTGCCACTCTCAAAAAGGGCACTCCACATAGGAGCACCACATGCGGGCAGTGCATGCGTGAGCCTATGAGGGCACACAACAAACCAAAAGAGTGGGGAGGGGGATCTGCTTACCTCTACTCCTCTTCTTCAAAACTTTGAACAAACAAAATGAGGAGAGAGGGGGAGGGAAAGGGCTTTTATAGCCCTCCCTCTCTTTGCACAAAAACAAAACATGAGCTATGCCTCAGTGCATGCACGTGTAGATAAGGGGAAGTGAGCAAAACTTTTTATTTTATTTTTTTGTTTTTATGTTTTTTGACTATTTACACTTTTTGTATTTTTTCAACCTTTTTGATTTTTTTTTTGTATTTTTTTCAAATTTTGACTTTAGAAATCTAACTTCTAACTAAATTTTCTTCTCTCGACTCTCGAACTGTGAGTCCAGCAGTCAAAAAATGTACGGGGTCCCCATTCTTGGTGAGGAATGGGGTGTGTGTTGTGAATACCACAAAAAGTTCAAAAAGAGAAACTCTTTAGTTAACAAAAATTATAAAAGGAATGAAATCCATTAATTCCTTATTTCACTCTTAGAAAGCTCAGTTAACTCCCCTTTCTTAAGGAAGTTTCCACTTCAACTGAATCTTAGCTTCAATCCTGACCATCGATCTGAGTTGATCTCAATCATTGATAGATTTTAGGATTTCTATTTAAGTGGCTTCTAATCCCTCATTACAAAGGTTGAATTTTATTTTGCTATCGAATCACTGCTGAATTGCATACTCATCTAAGCTCATTACATTTTCATAGACTTTCATTTCCTAGATTAACGTCATTTAGTTTTAATATGCATACATTTAATCTAGTTAGTTTCAAAAGTTCTTAGAATAATTTCATAATTCATTTAGATTACTTGCATATTCATATAGATTAATCGTCTTTAAAACCTTCATTCTAGAATGGTCTGATTACTTGTACCTCAAATCTGAGAGCATAACTAGTAAAATCCACATAGATAGAAGGCAATAGGTCGTCTTGTAGGACTCCTTTTAAGTGAACAATCTCATGTTCATTCTAGGATGAACCTGCATACAAGGACCATGTTGTAGTGTGTGTGTTAAAAAGAGGCCACATTTACACATATACATTTCTGGTGCTCACTGTGGCACTGAGAAAATCAATTTCTCTAGCCTCGTTTGCATTTTTTTATATTATTTTAGAATTTGATTTGTACTATTCTATATAGTCACTCGAATCTTCATGTGAAATAGTCCATTTTTGTGTGAGGATTTGAAGATCTCATGCGAAGTTTTAAACCTTATCATGTGAAAAAGTGCCACATTGCGCAAGTCTTCACAGAACACATCATTTTCTCATGTGGGTTAGAAGAGAATTTTGTGTAGCTCTGCACAAGATTTGTCACAAAATCTTAAAATAGCAAGTCTAATTCTTCTATTTTCAGCATGTTGTTCATTTCATTTTTCTAATGGGTTTTTCTTTGAATGTTTATTATTCTATTTTTCTGGTTTTCTACAGCTTAACTATTGTTTGTAGGATGTTTGTCAAAGATTCATTACAAAACCCACTCAAATTTGAACCGACCCTTTGTTTGCAGGATGATTGTCGAAGATACATTTGACAAAGACTACTTTTAAAACCCATAAAACAATGTATTTTCTTTCTTTCTTTCAAAAAATAGACTAATTAGGGCTTGTGAACTTCCTAGGGTGCAAGACAGAAGAATAGGGGATTATGCTCTTGACTATTTCAAGGTCATGACCAAGGGTGAATTAGAAACCTAGACACTTCTGAAAGATGACATTTTGAAGAAGGCAAGTAGCTTAGTGGTTCTCTAGTATAGGTCATTTTCTATGAAAGGATGATGGTTTCCTCTTAGGGAATTAGAATCTTGAGAAAGGACAAGTTTGGATTGATTAAGCTAAGTTTGTAAATTAACTTGTTCTGTGTGTTTGGGTGAGGAAATAAGGTAGAGGATTAGTCTCTTTCCCTTTGGAGGAAATCATAAACTTAGACCCTTAAATCCAAACCACTAGTTTGATTCAATCCTTTAGAGGGTCTTCCACAGTGATCCAACCTCTGGGAATGACCCAAGTGAGGACACTCCTTTCGCCAAAGATTCCAACTCACTCTAATAAAGAAGCTTTGTAAAGTAAAAGACTCCAAAGCTACATTAATTTCCTCTCCTTTGATCTTGATATTGCATCTGAAGGAGAGGCTATGTCTATTGCACTAGCTGGTGTTGGCCCCAATCTTACTAAGTGTGTGCACTTTTAGATGCTGGTGTGGGCTGCTAGTCTCAACTTTTCTTGTAGAGCCACTAGGGATTAATTCAAATAAAAGCCAAGTAAAAACCTCTTGGTTAGAAGCCACTCAATTCACCATTGAAAGGAGGCATAATCTTTGTGCAAGGAGGGTGAAGAATCTCTCCTATAGAACTCACCATAGGCATGCTACTAGACATTGGAAGGTGGTATACATACTTGTCCCTTGCCACAAGGGTGCTTATTTAGCATATACTATTGAGTCCTTTGAATATACCAAAAACATAGGTGCCCTCTAGGGGGTGACACGACTGTGTGAGGTACATGCATGTGCATAAGATGTGGGACAAAGGTTTTGCCTTCTCTACCATTTTTTGTTTCTAGGGATAAACTGTGTTTGTTATTGAGTCCTAAACATGTCCAAACTTGCTCAAAAAAATTTAAAGTGAAGACTCCCCTATCCCTCTAAGTTGCTTTACCCTCAATTGGATTATATTCAACTACTACTTGCTTCCTACATTCTACTGAAAACACATTGTCTTATTTGAAACTCAACACCACTTTTACAAGTCTAAAAATCAAGTTGCATTATACCTATTATTAGTCAAAAAAACCTACAATCTATCTGAAACTATCCAAAACCATTGGAAATCTCTTCAAAATCCAACTTTGTTGTCAGTTTGGTCCTGAATTTCATATGCAATCTTGCATTTCTTCACACAAGAAATCACTTTTGTGCATGAGCCAATTCAGGTCTTCACATGAGAACTTCTATATGCCCATGTGAGATCTTGCCAAGTGTCTTTGTTGAAACTATTATTTCTTCACACAACCTGAAGCAACTCTTCACATGAGTTTAAATTATCATTCTAATATTTCGTGCCACCCAGTATAATTTCTTGCATGCCTCACAGAGGATCTTTGCATGGGACCTTTTTCTAAAATTATCAAATTAGCTTATTCAACCAATTTGAGATGTCCTTTTAGTTTGTTTCCTACATTAAGTTGTCCTTTCTCTATTTGTATAGTCTCAAACAGTGGCATTTAGCTTAACTGAAGATTTTTGATCCGTACTTTGACTAGTCTCATCCTTTAGTGCTTGTCATACTTTGTGTTATGATAGTCATAACATTTGGTTGTTCTAGCCTTCAAATCAGACTACTCATGCCTTAGTATATAGCATTCTTGTCTTGTCCTATTGAGGCTAAGTTTTAGTGTGGTCCCTGTCCAAGTTCTTGGTTCTTGTCCTTGTCTATGAATATCATAACAAGGAGTGACAACATGTTTTATCCTCTTAGACTTAGGTGAGGTCATAGTAGGGGTCATAATCATGGTAGAGGTTTCCTACCTTTTCTTACACAGTTTGCATCCATTTCATCTAGTGAGGCATCTTCACAATCTCTCTCACCCATCAGGTCACCTCAAGTCTAGCTAACATTTTCCATAAACCTACAACAAACTAGGAATCCTTTGTATCAAGAGGATCTAAAGACTGGTAGAGGTCTTGCTTCTGCAAACACAATGTTTGACTTCCTTTTAAAAGGACCTTTCAAATCATAATATACTAAAACTAATCAAGTTCCTACAATGACTAATCATGAACCTAAACGTAGTAGTCACAGCAGACATCAAGAACTACCTAGGAATGACAAAGAGAAAGAGAAAGACCATGAAACTAATGAGGAATAGGAAGAGGTGGAAATAATTCCTAAACACATAGCAAAATTTTGGAGAGAATTTTTTTTTCAAAAGGTCATGGGAATTCTACTTAATGAAGAGAAAGAAAGGTACTTTCTCCAACTTGCCCAAGAGGGAGCTAAGCTATCCTCTCATTTCAATGTGGAAACCATCATCATGCCTAAAGAGGAAATCGAGACATCCAAACTCCAAAAAAAACTAAAAATTATGCAAGACCAACTAGCTTAGATGAAGTATGAGAAAGAGAAACCCACAAAAACATACACATTAGATGCTCTTTGTCCATTTCCATTTGACCGGAGCATAAACATGCCTCCTTTCCCACAAGGCGTAGTGCTACCTAAGTATGGCAAGTACTTTAGCACCACTAATCCCCAAGATCACTTGTGGGAATTTGGTGCCTTGTATATGGAGTTTATACATGACCAAACATACCTCATGCATTTTTTCCCCAAAAGTTTAGGTGGTTAGGCTTTGGAGTTGTTCTCACACTTACCTCCCGATATCAAGACATTTGACGAAATTGCCAACTTATTTGTCCAACAGTATTCTTATAACATTCAAGACCTTGTCAAAATTCAAGATCTATGCAACCTTAAGAAGAAAGTTGGAGAACCTTTTCTCACATTCCTCCAATGGTGGAGACAACTATACACTAAATAGTCACGCAAGATTCTAGAAATGGAAAAGCTTGACATCTTCACTAATAATATCCTACCTAATTTTGGGTATAGAGTCCAACTTTAAGGCTCACATACCTTTCAAGACATGATCACACAAGCTATCCATTTCAAGGAATTTATGGTTAAGAAAGGTGAACTTACTCTTCAAAAGGACACAAAATAAGGTTCCACCTCCAACAAGGATAAAACCAAATATGTCAACAAGAACCAAGAAATTTTACATGATGAAACTGTTGACAATGTCACTCCCAAACCTACTAAGGAAAAATTTAATCCCAGTATGCCACAACTAGGTTGCACACATTGATCATAGATCACCTCGCATCTAGCCTCACTAGCCATCCTTGTGTCAGGTCCTTCATGACTTGTGCATAGGAAAATAACTCCTGGGAGATATCCTACTACCTCCCATACTATCTCCACACTTGTGTGATGACAAACCACTCAATAATCTATGTGGTCCTCCTTACCAGTGGCTATGAGAAAAACATCCATCCTAGTTCCCTAAGAGCATCATCCCAAACCTTTGTCTCTGACAAGGGCCTCCATATAATGGAGACTAGGTCATCAAGATGGGCCCTCCAGTGCTCTATCTTATCTAGTCCTACTTGGGTAATCTGTCCCCTGTATCTACAAATGTATGGCTCTACAGGCTCCTAGGCAACCTCAAAAATAGGTTGTGTAACTAGAAGGTGCTCCCATGCCCAGATCTAGAGAACATATACACCAGTGGCCATACTCTTCTACTCATGATATAATATCTTGTGCAACTAATAGAACATATGGGTGAGCATGCACTAGCCCCACTCAAATCTCTCTGGAGAATCAAGCATCCTTTGAAGCATAACTCCCCATCCACACTCTAATCCATGCTGTCCCCTATCAAGAACCAATAAATAGATAATAAATATTTCTAGAACTAAAGTTAATCTGTGTGTTTTCTTGTATGTATGGATAAGCTCATCCTAGGTGATGGCCCGTCCAATTGCTAAATGGCACACAAGGCTTCTGTACATGCTTGGGGCACTCTATCATAGGATAGCCTCGGTCCATGGAATGGTATGCACAAGATCTTGTATATATCCTTGGGAATCATACTCATCTCTCCCTATGGGAAGTGGAAAGTATTCATTTCCAAATGGAAATGCTCCACCAAGGTAGTCAACAAGCTGTGATTCACTAGCAATGTTGGGATCCGACATAGAGAAATGAGCCCCAGTTTATCAATATGTGCCATGTTTGTAGCATCTAGGCTCCATAACAAAGCTCTATATGGTAGATAATGGGATCAAAAGGAAACGTCATCGAATACCTCCTACACACATGAACAAAAACAAAGTGCAAATGGTCAATACTTACTTGGAAAATTGAAATAATGACAAAATGAATGAAAAATAGAATCTAATACATCAGAAATGCAATTTTTCCTTAAACTACTATCATGGATTTTTGTGTGAAGATGTATTTCCTTGCATGAGAATTCACTTCTTTGCACGAGATTGTGCATCTTTGCATGAGAAATCAAGTCCTTGCACAAAGAGATACTAACTTGCACGAGTAATCACATCCATGTGCAAAAAGAGACTATCTCGCACAAAGAATCAACTTCTTGTGTGAAGAGAGATTATCTCATGTGAAAGGTGACAACACAGAAAGTGAAATTCCCATGCCTCTCGCATGAGAAGTGGGTATCTCCCATACAAGAATTCCCATTAACATGCGCAAAGAAACACCGAGTTGCCGAATCTTCACACGAGAAGAGACTACCTTCACATGAGAAAGAACAATCTCATGAAAAGATCGATTGAGACTTCCTAAAACATGCTAAAACATGTAATAAATGAAATTGAAAAGAATGAAAATGAAAGTACAAAGGGAGGTTATTGACTACTCACCAATGGTCCATAGTCCACCGGCTAGCTATGTCATCGAGAGTGCTCGAAACAATGATATCTCACATTCATTGCTATCTTCCTCTTAGAGGTCCTATTCATTAAAGACAAAAGGTTCAAATGATTTGAAAATGACCCCTTGGGCCCTTATATAGGGTTTGACCTAATTTTTCAAAGTGCTTCAATTTGTGCAAAAATCACCCTTAGCTAATTTGACTGTTCTGAATCCATTTTCGGGATTGAATTCAAAATCTGACACACCTAAGCAGTTAAAAAATGTGTTTTATCCATATTTTTTTGGTACTTTGTGATTCTTGGAATCTTTTCAACTCAAAATTCATGTTTTTAAAATTTATTTTGGAAAAGTCAAATTTGGTCAACTTTTGGTCAAACTTGGTCTTCTAGACCTCAAAATCACTTCAAATCAACTTTGAATCTTCTGCTACTCGTTCTAATCTCTTCTACATTTTGTTGAATCTTATTTTTCCTCTATATCTCTCAACATACTGCTTTACATCATATTTCTGGTGTGTCATCTTTCAATTTCGCTCCCAAGGGGGCAAGATGATTACATCATTGAACTTGAAATTCAAATCAATCTGAATCTTTAATTCTTAGGGCATCTTGTTCCCATCTTATCACTTGGGGCACCTTATTCCCCTCTTTTTGGCATCCTTGTCATCTATCACATCTTATAAATAATTCAATGGATAGGTATCGGGGCAATCTAAACCTTGAATCCTAAAGATCCAGCCTCATTTTGGGGATGACTCTATGACTCATAATTTGATCATGCTATATGCTATCAACTTCAGGTATTTAGATGTTCTATCTAGATCCTTAAAGATTAAGCTCTATTTTAGAGATAATCTTTTAAATTCTATCAATCTGGGGTATCTAGGTGTTTTATCTAGATCCTTAAAGGTTAAGCTCCATTCTAGAGATGATCTTTTAAATGCCATCAAATCTCAGGTATCTAGGTGTTCTATCTAGATCCTTAAAGGTTAAGCTCCATTTTGGAGACAATCTTTTAAATGCTATCAAATTTTGGGTATCTAGATGTTCTGTCTAGATCCTTAAAGGTTAAACTTCATTCTGAAGGAAATCTTTTAAATGCTATACATTTAGGTATCTAGGTGCTCTACTTGGATTCCTTGGGATTAAGTTTCGTTCTAGAGATGGTTCTTAAAAGCTTATCAATTGGTCTTCATATCATCAACTTCAGAACCAATCTCATTTCTTGATTCTTGCATCATGTTTTCTAATTTTCTTTGAATCAAACATGTTGCTTGCACATTCATTCAAAGAGGGGAAAAATGTAATACCCCAAAATTGGCTCATTGCCATGATCACCAATTCTAGTCTATTTTAATCAATCCTGAGTCCTATGTCGCTAGGCAATTCTTATTCTGCTAACTCACTACTTGACTTAATTGTCAAATGCAAAAAACCCTAATTTGCATTAATTAGGCTATTTATTTAATTCCTAAAGTATTATCTCATATTAGTTGCATTAAACCTATTGATTAAGATTTGATTTAATTTGAAGTATTTATACTTTAATTAAATTAAATTATATCCTAAGGCTAATGTACTAAGGAATTAAAATATTTAATTTAATCATTGTGTCCACTTTAATTAATTTAAATAGAATATTTAATTAAATAAAAAAGGCATTTATGAGGTCATGTCTCACTTATTAAATTAAATAATATCTACAAAATCTTATCTTCAGTTCGAAAAGGGAAACTCTTTAGTTAACAAGAATTAGAAAAGGAATGAAATCCATTAATTCCTTATTTCACTCCTGGAAAGCTCAATTAACTCCCCTTTCTTAAGGAAGTTTACATTTCAACTAAATCTTAGGTTCAATCCTGACTGTCAATCTGAGTTGATCCTAATCATTGATAGATTTTAGGATTTCTATTTAACGGGCTTCTAATCCCTCATTATGAAGGTTGAATTTTATTTTTCTATCAAACCGCTATCGAATTGCATACTCATCTAAGCTCAGTACATTTTTATAGACTTTCATTTCCTAGATTAATGTCATTTAGTTTTAATATGCATACATTTAATCTAGTTTGTTTCAAAAGTTCTTAGAATAATTGTATAATTCATTTAGGTTACTTGTATATTCATATAGATTAATCATGTTTAAAACTTTCATTTTAGAATGGTCTAATTACCTGTACCTCAAATCTTAGAGCATAAGTAGGTAAAATCCACCTAGATAGAAGGCAACATGTCATCTTGTAGGACTCCTCTTGGGTGAACAAACTCATGTTCATTCTAGGATGAATCTGCATACAAGGACTGTGTTGAAGTGTGTGTGTTAAATAGAGGCCACATTTACACATATACAAAAGGTACTTGTTTACTTGTTGATTTTGAACCTAGAAATGTGAAAGATGCATTCAAAAATGAAAGTTGGATTGAGGTTATAAATGAAGAGATAGAGAAAATAGAGAAGAACAAAACATGTACTCTTGTACCTAGGCCTAAAGATAAAAATGTGATTAGAACAAAGTGGGTATTCATGAATAAGTTGAATGAAGATGGTAAGGTATTGAGAAAAAAAGCTATATTGGTATGTAAAGGCTACTCTCAAGAAGAAGGAATTGATTATGGAGAGACTTTTTCTCTTGTTGCAAGATTGGAAGGTGTCAAGACCTTACTTACATATGTTGCATATAAAGGATTTAAGGTATATCAGATGGATGTCAAATCAGCATTTCTCAATGGTATTCTTGATTAAGAAGTTTACATTGAGAAACCTAAAGATTTTGTTGATCCAGACAAGGACATGTTTTGCAAATTACACAAAGTATTGTATGGTCTAAAACAAGCCCCTAGAACATGGTATGCAAGATTACATAAATATCTTATTTAGATTGGTTTTTAGAGAAATAATGATAATAGTAGCTTGTACATTAAGGAAAGACCAAATAATAAGATTTTTTTGGCAGAAATATTTGTGGATGATACTTTGTTTATAGGGAATGATGATCTAAGCAAATATTTTTAAGAGAAAATGAACAAAGAATTTGAAATGTCTATGTTTGGTAAGATTAAATTCTTTTTTGGTCTTCAAATTTAGTAAAGGAAGAATGGTATCTACATCACTTAGTCTAAGTACATCATAGAGATACTCAAAAAGATTGGCATGGAAGATTGTAAACTAGTTGGAATACCCATGTGTACTGAATTAAAGCTTGTCAAAGATGATGAATCAAAAGAGGTAGATCCGATCTTGTATAGATCAATGATTGGAAAACTGTAGTGTGTAGTTCATACAACACCTGATATTGTTCTTGCAGTTGGTATAGTAGAAGGATTCTCAGCAAAACCCAGAGAAAACCATATGATGGAAATCAAAAGGATCTTGAGATACTTGAAAGGAACTGAAGATTATGGTTTGTGTGAACTTGGAGAAAATATAGACCTAAAAGTGTTCACTAATGCTGATTAGGTTGGTAATTTGGATGACAAAAAGAGTACAAGTGTTGGAGCATTCTTTCTAGGAAAGAGGTTGGTATCATGGGCAACCAAAAAGAAAAATTACACATTTCAATCTATAGCAGAAGTAGAGTATCTTGCAGCAGTAGTAAATTGTTTTAATATTTTTTGGTTTAAATAGTTATTGGAAGGCATGAAGGTTGAGATCAAGGAACCATTGTTATGTTTTGTAATAATACGAGTGCAATTAACATATCCAAGAACCTAGTGATGCATTCCAAAACCAAGCACATTGCAATAAATTATCATTTTGTAAGAGAATTGGTGTAGGATAAGGAGATCAGATTGGAATATGTCCATACAAAAGAGCAACTTGCTAACATATCCAATAAGCCATTACCTAAGGATGTATTCTTGTATCTAAGAGGTAAGTTAGGGGTCATTCCCCTATCTAAAGCTCACTAAAATAAAGTTTTAGTGATGCATCAAAAGGAACCAAGTTGAATATCTATTAGTTGATGTAGCATAGTCATGGGAACATTGCATATGAATCAGTACTAAAGGTACATTGTTACTCATTTGGTATGTGCTATCTTTGGCATGTGTTGTCAAAGAGGGAGAGTTTATTATCATATCTTTATGAAATTTGAATTTCCTTGAAGGAGAGTTTGTTGTTTGGAAAAGAAACTATGTAATTCCTTCATAGAGGGAGATTACTACATTAAAGAAGTTTGTGGCATCAAATCTAAGAGGGAGAAAATTTTCTATTAGAGAAAGACTTGTTTGCAAATTTCATTGTGCTATAATATGTTGTGTTGCCATCAATGCCAAAGAGGGAGATTGTTGGATACAATTGTACAATTGTGTGTTGTCTTTGATGTTACACAAATTTTATATCAGTCGGTAGATAGTATCTACTAACCTTAGTTGGTCAACAAAGAAAATTTTAGTGTCTACTAAGCATTCTTGGAAAATACTCTGTAAAAATAGTTTCTATCGAGCTCACTCGAGCGTCAAAGGATTTTGTGGTAGAAGTTAGTGTTAATTGAGCTTGCAAGATTAACGAAGGAAAATTAGTGTTTACCAAGTTCACTCAGTCTCCAAAGGATTTTGTAGAGTTCACAATGCTAAGTGAGCCTCTGTTGGTTAAAACTAGAAATCAATTTAGGGACAGTGTTTATCGAGCAGGGATGACCAATGAAGGATTTTATTATTTTGAAAAATAAAGTTTAATTGTTTCATACAATGATTGTGTCATGTCCCCTTTTCAAATAATTAAAAAAGAAAATCTTTGCTAAGGTAGGCGGGCCCAAGAAAGTGAAGTTTCGGAAAAAGGGGGTTAATCTTTGGAAACTGTTGGACTAATAAATGAAAATTATTATTAAAATAAGTTTCATTAACCTCTCTTGGATGTGAGTTATAGTTATTCCCTCTTTTAAGGGGTTTGGAGGCATTTTGGGCTCATTACAGAACTTGGATTTTGCTCATTTTCTTTGTTATTCTTCAAAGGCTGCCAAACTTGTGGAGAAGGAGACCCAAGAACGGGAGTTTGCAGGTTTCCAGGGAGACCCAAGAACAGGAGTTTGCAAGTTTCCAGGAAGGCTAAGAATGGGATTTTGAAGCCATTCCATGTGCATGCTCATATAGAGTTTGCCTTTGTGCTGAATAGTGCAGATTTGTGGGTTTTCGGGTGTGTTTTTTGTATGAGTTTGGTGTTTTCAGTTGAGTATTTCATATCAATTTTGGTTACTTCTGTATTTCAGACTTTAAGATGTTAAAATAGAGCTGAATATATGTATTGGGATATGATTAAACTTTTGAGATAGTTTATTAGTGTTGTGTGGTGTTTTCGGGCATTTTTGTGTTAATTTCGGGAGCCCGATGAGCATAGTTTTTGTCCTACATTTGAGAACTGTTGTGTAAAGGTTATACGGATCTGGAAATGTCATTTTGTAGGCTGTTATGCTGCTGAATTTTTTTTTAAAATTTCCACTTTCAGATTTATTAATAATTGGTGAAGCTGTGAAGCTTTTGGCACAATTTCTGGCATACTCGATTTGGGGTTTCTTGAGAAATTTGGAGGATCTTTGTGATATTAGTTGTTTGATTTTGAAAATCTGACTAGAGGCATGAAATACCATATCAAATCAGAAAAGAGGACATTTCAGTGGTATCAGAGCCATGATCTTGCCAGCCTGAGGGTTGGTAGAAGTTGCAGGTCAGTTTTGACAACTACCCAGATCTTGCATTTCAGTTTTTAGAACTACCCAAATCTTGCATGCCATAATTTATGGTTGCATGTTGCTTCTAATTGGATGCATGTCAAAATTTATGGTTGCATGCTACTTCAAATCATTTTCATGTTAGTTCTTGGTGAATTTGGTGGTTGTAGAAGTTTGCATTTCAGTTTTGACAAGTACCCAGATCTTGCATGTCAGTTTTGACAACTACCCAGATCTTGCATGTCATAATTTGGTGGTTGCATGTTGCTTCTAATTAGTTTCATGTCAAAATCTATGGTATCATGCTACTTCTAATCATTTGCATGTTAGTTCTTGATGAATTTGGTGGTTGTAGAAGTTTGCATGTCAGTTTTGACAACTACCCAGATCTTGCATGTCAATTTTGACAACTACCCAGATCTTGCATGTCATAATTTGGTGGTTTCATGTTGCTTCTAATCAGTTGCATGTCCAAATCTATGGTTGCATGCTACTTCTAATCATTTTCATGTTAGTTCTTGGTGTTTGAAGAAGTTATATCCTATTGGGGTTACACTCTACTTTATCTAGAATGGACAGGTATAGTACAGAGTCTCAGAGGAAACGATCTTGGACAATTGATAGCCAGAGTCAAAATAGTAGAAAGGATGGTTATTTAGACATTCGAGATAAACTTATGAAAATAAGCCATGACATGTCTAAACAGTTGGTTGAGCACCACCGTATAATGAATTACATGTTATCTGACCCAGCTAAGGTGGATAAGTTGACTGGATTTCTATTTCGCAAATTTTCTCACAGGACAGATGACACAATTCCCAAGAACTTGCATGAGCAGTTTGAGAAACTAGCTGATAGCCAAGTAGAGGTCTCAGATTCTACTCTGCCATAGGAGGTGGTGGGAAAGGATATTACACAGATTGATAGTAACGGTCAACTTGATACTCAAATTGAGACAATTATTTACAGGTCGTCAAAGGGTGATGCCACAGGTATTCAGGATGGTATAGTTACAACAGGCAGTGACTACAGTGTAGTGGGTTCAAATGATGATTATGAGGATGTTGTTGTGTAGGATGGTGAGATACCTGGTAGAGATGAGCAGACATTGAGCATTCATGACTTTGCTAAGAAAGAGTACCAAACACAGTTAGATGCTTCATCACATGAGGTTGAGGCTGGTAGTACTTCACATGATTTGTCCAGCCAGCTGAAGGTGAACAAAGATAGTAGTGTGACTTCATTATCTCATCATGACAGGTATGTGGAGCTAGTTGGTATTGGTCATATTACTTAGGTGAGGAGTTTTCTTGAGTTACCAATTGATTCTAGTTTATGGATATGGACTCGAGATTGTTATATTGGCATTTGGGATTCAGTTGACTGGAGATCTTTAACACTTTTTGGTAGCAGTGTTTGTTTGGGTGCTATCATGGATTTGATTAGCAGATTACATGGTGTTGTCTTTTCTTGTGCCAGTATCTTGTCTGATGTTGGTATTAGTTTTTATACACCAATGTTGGGCTTTGTTCATATATCCAGTTGACCATACTTACTGGAATGTGTTGATGATATTTCATATTTGGCAGTGTGTATAGATGAGTCCCAGGATCATATTGGCATTGATGACATCCAGAAGGATGCAATGGTCAGTTTTGAAGACTTAGTTTCCTTGGGTATAGAGGAGTTGGACAGCAATGCTAATGTTTTTGATACTCCGTATGTTGATATGAGCTTTAGATTTGATTCACAGGATATGGATGGTAATACTCTAGAGACTAGTAACTTTGAGGACACTCCTTCAGACAGTGCATCAGAGGAGGTTTGTAGGAGATAGTCAAGCCAGTGCCATCATGTGTCTAATCAGTTGAGAGTTAGTGACCAAGACATTGCTATCACTTGCCAACATTTTGATGTTGCTCGTCAGTTGTTAGCAGTTTATGGATGGGGTTCTCCTACTAGTGATGAGCAGGGAGGAAGTTATCTTTCCTTGACAGAGATCCACTCTTTATGGGAGGCTATTCGGATTTTGAGACAGAATTATATGCAGTTGGTAGCCGACAGATATTATCTTATGGAGTGGGGCAGTATAGCATATGATGCATTGTTGGCCAAGGAAGATGAGGTGAGTGATCTTACTGAGTAGCTTGAGGTGACTTCTGAGATTCTTGAGAGTACACAATTGGCTCTCAAGGAGTCACAGTTTCATTTGGCTAAGGTGACCATGGAGTTAGAGCGACTATAGTCTTTACCTAATTCTATACAGTCACAAGCTGTGGTGTTTGGTGATCCGAGGATGTCCATGGCCAAGATTGTTAGAGATAGTGGAGATGGGGATGCATCCATCCTTGATACTAACATTGGCATATCAGGTTCATTCCCACTAGAGTCAGGTTCAATTGAGTTGGGTGCTGTAGCAGATTTTTGTGGTGTGCCTAACATGGTGGTGACCTCTAGTACTAATGGCACGAAGACTAGAGATGTTGTATCAAAGACCATGTGTGACATTGGTGAGCTAATAGTTGGCATGGTTCCTACTAGTAATACTACTCCCTTCGCAATGTCTTCAGAGGTAGTAGTCAGTTCCAACTTGGTTAATGATCGATTGCAGTTAGTTAGATCTGGATTACAGTCTAAGCCACTGACTGAGATTGGTGCATTCTATCGGCATTACACTGTGAGGTATGCTCATCTATCTACCTTTGATGACCATGTTGATGAGATGATGATACAGAGATGTACTTTGGTTCCTAGTGCTTATCATCAATTATGGGATAGTTTGATGCCTCGGGATGAGAGTTGTGATGGGCATGACATGGTGATAGGTCCTGCAATTGACAGGTTGATAATACATGACTTAGAGCAGGAGTTTTGGAGTGATGCTTTAGCAGGTGTTGTTATTGATTCTACTCCTTTGGCTATGACATCTTTTTACTTAGCTGGTGATCAGTCACAGTGGGTTGTATCACTTCTTCATGGTGAGCTGTTGACTGAGGTTGGTTTTTATTATCAACATTATATTGCAGGGTATGTACATCAGTTAGCATTTGATCCTTGTGCTGAGGAGTTGATGGCAGACAAATTTGGTTTGGATTCCATTTCTTACTCTTTATCTTGTAATGTCTTTTCACCATCAGCAGTGTATGGGAGTTATGGTTATGAGATAGTGGCCGGTGATTTGCAGAGTTGTGTTGACTGCAGGAGTTGTACAGTGTGTGGATTCTCCATACTTGGTACAGTTTCATTCGAGAGGGTTCACCATTGTTGCAGAGTTGGATTGTACATTCCATATAGGCCAGTGGGATGCGTTGATGGTATTTACTGTGTTGGTAGTTTGATTTGTCCACTTTACTTGGGTTTTGATGTTCTAAGAGTTTGTGCCTCATGGGTTTTTGATTGTGGTAGTGGTGATTTCGGAGTTTGGTTGAGCTATAATTGTCAATTTGATTATGGATTCCTCTTGGTCATATTGCAGAGGATATTACAGGAGCCTGTGTTAATTGGTAGTAGTATAGTTCATGACTACATTTGGGATCCAGGTGGATTGATTGGTTTATTTTTTAGCCATTGCTTGAGGACAAGAAATGATTGGGAGGGGAGGACTTGTCATGTCCCCTTTTCAAATAATTAAAAAAGAAAATCTTTGCTAAGGCAGGCGGGCCCAAGAAAGTGAAGTTTCAAAAAAAGGGGGTTAATCTTTGGAAACTGTTGGACTAATAAATGAAAATTATTATTAAAATAAGTTTCATTAACCTCTCTTGGACGTAAGTTACAGTTATGCCCTCTTTTAAGGGGTTTGGAGGCATTTTGGGCTCATTACAGAAATTGGATTTTGCTCATTTTCTTTGTTATTCTTCAGAGGCTGCCAAACCTGTGGAGAAGGAGACCCAAGAACGGGAGTTTGCAAGTTTCCAGGGAGACCCAAGAACAGGAGTTTGTAGGTTTCTAGGAAGGCTAAGAATGGGAGTTTGAAGCCATTCCATGTGCATGCTCATACAGAGTTTTCCTTTGTGCTGAACAGTGCAGATTTGTGGGTTTTCGGGTGTGTTTTTTGTATGAGTTTGGTGTTTTCAGTTGAGTATTTCATATCAGTTTTGTTTGCTTCTATATTTCATACTTTAAGCTGTTAAAATAGAGCTGAATATATGTATTGGGATGTGATTAAACTTCTGAGATAGTTTGTTAGTGTTGTGTGGTGTTTTCGGGCATTTTTGTGTTAATTTCGGGAGCCCGATGAGCATAGTTTTTGTCCTACATTTGAGAACTGTTGTGTAAAGGTTATACGGATCTGGAAATGTCATTTTGTAGGCTGTTATGCTACTGAAATTTCTATAAAAATTTCCACTTTCAGATTTATTAATAATTGGTGAAGCTATGAAGCTTTTGGCACAATTTCTGGCATACCCGATTTGGGGTTTCTTGAGAAATTTGGAGGATCTTTGTGATATCAGTTGTTTGATTTTGAAAATCTGATTAGAGGCATAAAATACCATATCAAATCAGAAAAGGGGACATTTCAGATTGTAGCCGACTGATGTAATGATCATTGTAAGTTGGAAATGAGCTAACTTGATAATTTGTAAGGTATAAATGAAAGGTCAAGTTGAGAAATTCAAAAGTGTAATGAGTGAGCATGCAAGTGTATTGATTGAAGAAGAAAATGTGAGCAATTTGAAGGATGGTCTTATATCAGAGAGGATCTAGTGGAGCAGAATAGAGATCTAATTAGTAATTTAGTTTCATCTTTAGATCTATTCATTGTTACTTTCTCACCATTGTAGCAGTGGTTTCTAAATCTCTTAATAGAGTTGGTTTAGCAGCTATTTTTAAATCCTCTAACAAGGTGACAATTCTTTTGAATTGTTCTAAATACATCTAGCAAGGCCACTCCTAATAGGGTGATTAAATATTTTAACAAGGTCACACCTAACAGTGCATTTTGTAACCTTTAACTAGATTGGCTCCTAACAAGGCTCACTTCAGAAGAGTGAAAATCAGTAGCTAGTTACTTGGTGGTTTTTCCCATATTTGGTTTCCATGTTAAACTTGGTGTCTCATTTGTTCATGTTATTTCTTTTATGTTTGCATGTTAATCATAGTGAATACTTAAAGATTAGTAATAAGTTAACATACACTACATCTACCAATTTATAGCTTTTTTTTGTATGTTCATTGAGTGATAACAGTAACTAGTTCATCAAACATCTAAGGGATTTGTGGATTTGTTTTTGTGGTAACTGATTCACTCCCCCTCTCAGTTACTCCATCTATATTTCCAACATGGTGTTACCTAACCTATGCATTTATTAGGACTTGGAAATAAAATAGACTAATTTTCATACACATGAAATGAGCTATCAAATATGATATATTTCTTCCATTATAATGAATGCATAGTATATACATTTACACTACAACCAATTATGTAGTGAATTAAATCAACCATTTTCAAGAAAGAATTGCAACCTCTATAAAATATTTACACTAATTGAATTCAAAGGAGAAGTGTTTCATTTACATGATTTTCCATATTGCATCAATCCCATAATGTAGAAACCTATAATGAATATTTCCTTACAATTACAACTTCTCAATAATATCCTTACTCCTTTTCAAACTAGATACAATAATATGGAAAAATTTCACTTTACATCACATTTAAAGAAAACAAGATGGACATTATTCTTTACAACACATTTTTGTGATAACATGGGAAGGTTGGTCTCTCTACACACTTGTACTTTCAACATTGTCAAGGTGAAACCTTAACATCTTTAGGAAATCCATCTTCACAAAACCTTCACATACATGTAAACTATGAACCATGGAGGCTCACCTCCCAACCTAGGCTTCTATGAAGCCACCCACCAAGCAGAGGAAATAAGATCCAAACGGGTTACACACAAACATCACTTGTCATTGAATGAGCACAACACATGACATGAAACAAATCCCTTCCATGGCTTACACATTGATTCACCACTAGAATCATTTCACATTGGATGAAGGTGGGCTCTTCAAAGAGGAGATGCTATAACCAACATAATCTTCATATTACAATTGCATTTTGTCTCAAGGATATCATAAAGTTCTCCTCCTTCATACACACAAGACCCCTTGTATCTTCCAAAATAATAAAGATATATGGTTTCAATGGAGCCCATACTCCATGAAAGAACAAAAATTCCTCACCATGAGGTAAATCTTCTCAACTACAATGTTGAGCCCAACTAATCCCTTCACCCAAGGCTTCTCTTCCCTCCTAAGGGTGAGTGAAGCCTTCACACCCATGATCAAATTCAACATTCAAATACAAACAAGAAAATAAAGAAGTAAAACCAAGAAATATTCAAGAACACAATACACATTCACATTTTCCACAAAACAATACCAAAATACAAAATGCAAACATTCACAATACAATGCTTGCTCCATTGTCAAATTCTCCATACTTGCAAATTTATTTTACAATACTAAAAGAAAGAAAATGAAACATGGTTTAAAACCAACCTTGGTCCAAGCTAGAGGCAATGATAGTTGTAGTAGAGCTCCCTTAATTTGACTCCAAAATATATCTATCTCTAAAATTAGAGATTGGGTGAACAACCCACTAATTTGACCAAGGCTCTCTAACAAGGCCTTTCCACTAACTATTTTAGCAAAGACACCAAGTCACTTCCCCTTACAACTTGTCTCCCTCTAAATTTTCTATATTTGACTTAGTGGGAACATGGGAGAAAACACATGTGACAACTCCAAATTCGAATTTATGGAAGAATGCATGGGTAAAGGCCCCCCCTCAGTTGTCTAGGCACTCACATGGTCAAAATTAGGTCCCTAACTTGATATACTATCATATGGGTAACTTATTTTAACATAAAAGACACCTTGGGACCACCTAATGACCCCTAAAAACCCTAGCCAAGTCCAAATTCTAATTTCCTATGTTTGTGACCCATTGTACCCATTGCTAAGTGGGTTTACTTGCTCATTAATAGGGTAATTAATTTTAGGGTAAATTGCCACATGATCAAAACCCTAAATGACATGTTAATTACACACAAAATTAACAAGTGTCAAGTGACACATAGAAACAAATTCCACATCACCATGACATGCTCTTAATGCATATTTATGATTAAACATTTTCACAAGCAAGAAAAATTACATTTATGAAGAAAAATTCTTTCACAACAAGGATTTTTGAATCTTCCAAAGATTTGCCTTGGTCAAACTATGTTCACAAGATTGGAAACTTTTTTTCCCCAAGAATTTCCATGGTTCCACTTCTGCACATTAAACTTGAGCATCAGCAGTCCAAGGAGGTCGTATAAAATATATATATCATAAATGCATAATTTTGAATTTCAAAAAATCCATATTAACATAATTCAAGTTAAATTCCCTTTCCTAATCATTTCAGTGAAATCATTCAAGATGTTAGAATCTCAAATCTGCATATCATAAGCCATCATAATAAATTTAACATTTATCTACATATCATAAATCATCATAATCAATTTAACATTTTTCTACATATCATAAATCATCATAATCAATGTAACATTTTCATCAAATTATAATCTAATACTATCATGTCAGAGAACTACATCCATATGCCTTCGATCATTTGATAAATAACATCAGGTTCTTAGTGCATATCATAAATGTAAAACATTACTAAAGTATCATAATCAATAGATAACACAATTCACTATCCATCTATGTTTTGAATAGCTATCAAAATATCAAAGTCTCAAATATCAAAATGTAAATAAAATATCTATGCTATGACAGGTCAGGGTGAGGCCTCACTTCCTCCCCCTAGACATGAACTTCCTCCTAGAGTTCATAAAAAAGATAAGGGTATTGAGTCTTCATCTAAGATGCATCCTCCCATGAAGCCATGAACTCATCATAATAATCTCGTTGGACCATAACCTAGTTTAGCTCTCTACCTCAAAGAGTGAGGGTCTGTTTGGCCAAAATGTGATTGTGATACAATGTTATTGAACCTCTGCAATACTTGTCTAATGTGAGACTCATCATAAATATACTTCCTTAATATAGATACATGAAATACATTATGAATGCACAATAGGTTAGGTGGTAGGCTAAATGATAAGAAACTGGTCCTATCCACTCCAAAATCTCAAAGGGACCCACAAAGTGAGGTACTAACTTAGAGCCTTTTCCAAAATGAATTGGGCTCTTATGTGGTTGCACTCTTAGAAATACTCTCTCACCAACCATTTACTCTCTATCCATCCTCTTTGTATCTGCATATTTCTTCTATCTATCTTGTGCTTCTTTGAGGTTTTGTCTAATCAATGCTACCTACTACTCCATGTCCTTAACTAATTGTGGCCCTATGCCTACCATAGAAGGATTGATACAATGGCATGCCTATGGAAGTGTGATACCCATTATTGTAGGAAAATTCTACAAGATGGAGGTACTCTTCCCTCTTGGATTTGTGGTCCATCACATATATCCATAACATATCCTCTTGGATCTGGTTAACTCTATTTGTTTTCCCATTTATCTAAGGATGATAGGCTCTACTAAAGTTGAGCTTGGTACCCAGTGATGTCTGTAATTCCCTCCAAAATGAGGAGGCAAATAATGAGTCTCTATTTGATATTATCTTACGAGGAATACCATGGAGTCTAACAATGTCTCACAAGAAAACTTATACCACTAGAGGTGCTATAAAGGTAGAGTGAATAGGTGAGAAGTGGGAAACTTTGGTCAAAGTGTCCACTATCACCATGATGGCATTGTGACAATGAGAAGACATTGGATGACCAACAAGGAAATCCATGGAGATAGTCTCCCACTTCCACTCAAGTACCTCATGTGGTTGCAAAAGTGCACCTGGATGTCCATGTTCTACGTTAACTCTCTGACACTCTAGGATTTGGCTATGACATTGGCAATTTTCATTCTCATTCTTGGCAAATGTTATAACTACCTTAAATTTGTATGAAGATTCTTGACACCTAGATGTACTATTAGGGTGATTTTTGAGCCTCCAAAATGATGAACTCATGTAAGTCACTTGAGGACAGTACATAGATGCACCCTTTATGGTGTAATAATCCATCTAGATCCAATGAAAATTCATAAAATCTTCCTTCTAGGGGTCTCTGAGAGTGGACTAGTTGACAAACTTTGATATAAAATAACATCTCCAAGAAGATGTTGTAGTATGCACTCTCTCAAATCTGTCTTAGTAATCATAGAAGATAGCTCATGATGTGTCCTACTTGAGGCATCTGCAACTACATTTTCCTTTCCCTTAATGTAATTTACATCAAAATTATATTCACATAAGAACTCCATCCACCTCCTCTGTCAGGCATTTAGGTTTGGCTATGTGAAAATATATTGCAAACTTTGGAGGTTTGAATGAAGCTTGAAGTGATGTCCTAGAAGGAAGTAGTGCCATCTTCCCAAGGCATGAACTTCTACTACAAGTTCCAAATCATGGGTGCTATAGTTGAGCTTGTGAGTCTTGAGTTTACTAGACTCATATTCTATGACACAACCATTCTACATGAGAATAGCTCCAATACCATCCAATGAAGCATCTATGCATACTATGAAATCTAATGAAGGATCAGGTGCTGCTAGGATTAGTGCACTAGTGAGTGCCCTCTTGAGTTCTTGGAAGGCCCTCATGCACTTTTCTATCCATTCAAACTTCTTCCCTTCCTTCTAAAGGGAGGTGATGGGATGATCTATTATAGAAAATCCTGCCATAAACCACCTATAACACCCTGCTAATCCCATGAACCTTCTAACTTCTAAAACCTTAGTTGATGTTGGCCAATCCACGATGGCCTAAATCTTGGATGGATCCACTATGATTCCATCTCCTAATATCACATGATTTAAATAGTGCATTTCCTTCCCGAAGAAGGCACACTTGGACAAACTTCCATATAGTTAATTTTCCCTTAAACATTGTAATACCTACCTCAAGTGTTCTTCATGTTCCTTCTCATCACATTAATATATCAATATATCATCAAGGAACACTAGCACAAACGTATCCAAAAATGTATGAAACACCCCATTCATAAGGCTCATGAATACAACCAGGGCATTTGTAAGACCAAATGGTACCACTATGAACTTGTAGTGGCCATACCTTGTACAAAATGCGGTCCTATGAATGTCACTTTTCATAATCCAAAATTGGTGATATCCTGACTTCAAATCTATCTTGAAGAATACTCAGGCACCTTGCAATTGATCAAATAATTCATCAATTCTAGGGAGAGGGTATTGATTCTTGATCATTACATTATTCAATTTTTGATAGTCAATACACAATTTGAGTGAACCATCTTTTTTCTTCACAAAGACCACTAACACACCCCAAGATAATAAACTAGGATAGATATGTCCCTTCTCCAAGAGTTCCTCCAAATGAATCTTAATTTCATTGAGTTCATGTGTAGCCATCCTATATGGAGATCTTGAAATGGGCTTAGCTCCTAGCACTAGATCTATGTGGAAGTCAACTTCCCTAGGTGGTGGCATACCTAGAAGCTCTAAGGGAAACACATCCTTAAATTCTTATAGTATCGAGTAGTCATCCAAAGAAGGTTCCCTCTCATCATCTTTCTCCTTGTTACTAATAGATATTGCAAACAACTAATATCCCTTTCGTTGACACTTCTTAAGATATATAGCAGAGATCATATGAAGAGAAAATGGCCTTTGTACCCCTAAAATCACCATAGGAGTACCAAAAACATCAAAGCATTTGACCTTCTTCTATCTATAGTTCATCTTAGAATTATGTGCACATAGCTTGCTCATACCAAGGACTACATCATATGATATTAGGGGGTTAACTTGAAGATCTGAGGTTGTGCTCATGTCTCCAATTTGAATTTGACAATTATGAATAAAGGAATTAACTATCACCTCAACCCCAGATGCCAATTCAACCTCCCAATTATCATTTTGACTAGCTGGCACTAGTTTGTAATGCTCCACTATAAAAGGAGATACAAAAGAATTGATGGCTTTAGAAGAAAGCAATATAGAAACCTTAATACCCTTGATTATACGTGTAGCCTCAATGAGTGTAGCTAGATGCTTAGCTTAATGATTGTCAACTACTGCAAATACCCTATGGGATCTACCCATGTCTCCTACCATAGGCTCTGAAGTGTCTTGTTAGAGGACTTCAACTTACAACTAAGTAAGCACCCTATCAAAGGATTTCATACAGCCTGCTAGGACAACTTTGTTTAGAGATTTAACTAAAATCACCTTTTAGAATGTCTTAGCATAGATTCTATGATTGTCACTTGCTTTTTTGATAACAAATAACCTCTAAACAATGTCTAATTGATCCTTCATGATCAGATGTCTCAATGTTATATCCTTTTCTTTTCCCTATGTTCTTCTCTAATTGATTCTACAATTCACTCTCAATTCTAAGTCACCATGAATGCTCTGCATGCAAACTATCTTGTTTGCTCCTTCAATTCCTCAACCATTCCATAATCTCTCCATAAAGATTTTAGGGCTTTGTCCTCCTTAAGAAGATTTAGGTACCTTAGGGTTAGTATGAATCTATAGTCAAGATTCATCCATTTTGCTACTTAATCCTTCCTATATTCTAATTGGATACATGTAATTACATAGGAAATCCAAATAGAGATTCATCCTTATCTTAAAAATATAAAAATCTATCTTTAAGTCAGCTCCAAAATGGTTTACACAGTTGTTTGTGCCATTACAAACAAATATGTCAAAACTGTGTTACTCATAATATGAAATCTCTGATGCTCAACATGCACTATATTTATACTATGACTTAGCACCTACAATGGTTAGCATCCATTTTCTACTTAGATCCTAAATCACTCGGCATGGTCTATCTGTTCAACACTTGAGTGACTCAACACTCATTGTAACTCATCATGGTCTTATATTTACATGTTGTGCTCAACTTGTATTGCTAGTTTGGTATGAACTAATTAAATCACTTAAGTGTGTTCACACTCACTTGTCAAAACTAATATGAGATCAACAATCTCCCTTGTGACATGAGTGTCAAAAACACTTGAATAATCATGATCAACCCTAATTCCTTGAGAATAACATATCCATGACTCAGCTTATATACAAAACTTCAAAATTTTTAAAATTTTGCAATAACTTAGATACCTCAAAATTTGATAACTCCCCTTAAGTTAATAGATCTATCTGTATCCAAAATCTATGCTCCTCTCTAAGTAAATGTATCTCTACTAATACACTTTGAATTCAATGTGCTGATACTCTTTCATGCTCTCCCTTTCATATATCTCCTCTTTTCTTTATCTCCCTCATATTCTCTGTCATATTTTGTATCTTCCCCATATATTTATATTCTCTATCTCCCATTTCTTATTTGTGTTATATCTCTCCCCATTTTTGACACTTATGTAAAATGGTGATGCAAGGAAGGATGGGAAAAACTAGGGCCAAAGGCACACCCAACTTTTCAAACCATCCTACAAGAGTTAACACAACGAAGGAAAACATAAAGAATAGAACCAAAGGAGGAAGAAGAGTAAAATAATTTTATTTATCCATCAAGATATCTTCATACATTCCCAGTTGTAAGGCCTTCTAGGTTATGGCCATATATAAATACATTCACATTCAAAGATCCAACAACAAATTCACACTTTCCAGTTCTACTCTGCAATCCTCTTCCAAAATTCCCCTAAAAACTACTTAGATCTAAGCCTAAACACTCTATTTATACTAGCCAAAATGACTTATAGATCATTCTAGAACATGAAGAAGCCACAAGTTAGCTCTCAATAAATATTAAATGAAATAAACCAACATTAAATATACAAGTCTTCCTACATCAACAATTAACTATCCTAAAATCGATGTCTGAGAAAAATTGTGATATATACTCACTTTAATTGAGTTAGAACTCATGCTTCTAACTATGGGTAGATATCTAGGTCCTCTACAACCCCTTAAGTGTGCAAGATCTGATTCATTAAGGAAAAGTGCACATTCATTGTAAAAGTTAGGCACAGGAAACTGTCATGCAGAATTGCTAGAAATTGATGTTCTTGGAGAATTTCCATATCTCCCAAACTATAAGGAGTTAAGAATTTTGCTCTAGAAAATAGATAGTAATCTAAGCCATCTTGAATAGATCTAAAAAAAGCACCCAAAAACCAAAAAATGCAATTTTAGTAGAACGTAGATTGAAGAACAAAATAAGAACTAAAAACACATGGAGGATACAAGTGCAACCCAGGATGCTCTTACATCAAACAACTAGGGTTGGAAGAAATGATTCTCCTAAATCATTGAGATGTCACAACCTAATCTAAATCTAACTCAGATTGAGAAATCCATGAAGCATCTTCCATAGGTCTATTCTTCCACTTCACCAAATATTCATAATAATATTTTCCCCTTGTGCTCTTACCAATTCTCTAATCCAATACCTATTTAATTTCTTCAATATGCTTCTTGGCATAGTCCTCTGATACAATAACTTCATCATCTAACTCATGATACTTATACAAAAATTAAAAATATTTAATATAAGATATATATCCATGTCATTAGGTAACTCAACTTCATAAGCATTTCCACTATCAAATTTCTTCAAGATCTTACAAGGTTGAAACTTCTTCATCTTCAACTTGTTGTATGTTGCAATTGGAAATCTCCCTTTCTTCAAATAAACTATTAGCTCATCACCAACTTGAAAATCATGATGTCTTCTAGACTTATTAGCATTCTCCTTATACTTCTGATTACTTTGTTCCAAACTCAACTTCACTTTCTTGTGAAAAGACTCCATAAAATTAGCAAATTCTTCTCCTGCAACACTTCTCTTTTCTTCACTAGAAATATCTCTTAAATTTGATACTCCTCTAGGCTTCATTCCAGTAATAATCTCAAAAGGTGTCTTCCTTGTACTCCTATTCAGAGAATTATTATATGCAAATTTAGCTTGTGCCAATACCATCTCCCAATTACTTGGCTTAGTCCCAACTAAACATCTTAGCAAGTTATCCAAGCTTCTATTTACAACCTCTTTTTGTCCATCTATTTTCGGATGAAATGTAGAACTAAACTTCAACTCAATAACCAACAAATTTACTATCTCTATTAGAAATAATGCTTCTTGGTAATCCATGCAATCTCACAATCTCTTTAAAGAAATGTTCAACAACATACTCAGCATCTTATGTCTTCTTACATGATATGAAATGAGCTATCTTAGAAAATCTATTCACCACAACAAATATAGAATCATACCCCTTTACTATCTTAGGCAATCTATGAAAAAAAATCCATACTAATGTCATTCCAAGGTTTCTTAGGAATAGTAATAGGTGTATACAAACCAATATTTTGACTCACTCCTTTCGCAACTTGACAAAATCCATAACTCTTTACAAATTTCTAAACATCCTTATACATTTATGGCCAATAATACTTCTCTTTTAGAAAGCTCAATGTCTTATCAATTCCAAGATGTCCAACCAATCCACCACTATGCTTTTCATTAATCAGATTCAACCTCATAAAAATTCTAGGAATACACAATTGAACACCTTTGAACAACATGCCTTCTTGAATGAAAGACTCATCATACTTACTTATGTGATTGGTTAGATTTGGTGCTCTGCACTCTCTCCATGCCTTAGAAAAATTAGGATTAACATCATACGATTCTTTCATTTCATTAAAACCAAGAACTTCAACCTTTATTTTAGTCAACAAAGAACATCTTCTACTCAATACATCAGCAACTCTGTTAGTAACTCCACTCTTGTGCTTAGTGGCAAATGTAAAATTCTACAAGTACTCAACCCATTTCTTATGTCTCTAATTTAATTTATGTTGACTTTCCAAGTGTTGTAAAGCTTTATGATCAGTATAAAAAAAAAACTCCTTAGGAATCAAATAATATCTCCACTTCTTCAATGCTTGAATAATAGCATAAAACTCTTGATCATACATAGAATAATTTATTTTAGCATCATTCAACTTTTAACTAAAGAAAGCAACAAGCTTACCTTCTTGACTTAATACAGCTCCAATTGCATTACCACTTACATCACATTCAGCTTGAAATATCTTATTGAAATCAGGCAAAGCCAATATAGATAACTCAACAACCTTTTGTTTCAAAGTTTCAAAACTCTTATCAGCTCCATGTGTCCACTTGAATTCCTTTTTATCTCCCCTCATTGTCTCAGTTATAGCATTACAAAAAAAACCACAATTCTTTATAAATTATTTGCAAAAACTAGTCAAACCATGAAATGATCTTACCTCACCCACATTCTCAGGTGTAGGCCACTCCAAAGTTGCTTTAACCTTCTTAGGATCCATCTTCAAACCATTAGCTGAAATCACAAATCCTAAATACACAATATCCTCTTGCATAAAAGAACACTTTTTTAGATTAATCAACAACTTTTCCTCTTTGAACCTCTGCAATACTTGTCTAATATGGTCAAGATGTTCTTCCTTAGTCTTACTAAATATCAAAATATCATCCAAATAAACAATCACAAACTTACCCAAAAATATTTTTAGAACTTCATTCATCAACCTCATGAAAGTACTAGGTGCATTAGTCAAACCAAAAGGCATAACCAACCATTCATACAAACCATCTTTTGTCTTGAAAGTAGTCTTCCATTTATCACCTTCTCTAATTCTAATCTAATGATAGCGACTCTACAAATCAATATTGGTAAAATACTTTTCTGTACTGAAACAATCCATAATGTCATCCATCCTCGATATAAGAAACTTATATTTCACTATGATTTTCTTAATAGCTTTAGAATCAATACACATTCTCCATTATCCATTCTTTTTAGGTGCTAATATAGTAGGTGCAACACATGGACTCAAACTTTCTCTAATTAAACCATTCTACAGTAACTCATGCCCTTTCCTGTTAAGTTCTTCATTCTCTATAGGTGTCAATCTATATGGTGCTTTGTTTGAAAAACTAGCTCTAGGAATTAGATCCATACAATGACTTATGCTTCTTACTAGAGGTAAACCACTAGGAATATCATCAACAACAATATCTTTATATTAATTTAGCAATTCTGCAATTTTTAATGTCATTTTGTCATTACCAATTTTTGCTGCTTGGTCATTACTACCAACAATCAATCCTCTAAGAATTGTTGTAAAAAAAACTTGGTTCTTCTTTACTTCCTTTTCAAATTTCTTTCCATTAACCATGCATATTTTTATTGTAGTACAATTGACCTCATTTAGACTTTCAATCAAAGGCAACAATGTTTGTTTCTTTCCATTTACCTAAAGAGTATATTGATTCAATCTTCCATTATGTACAACATATCTATCATATTGCCAAGGCCTACCCAAGAAAATATGAGAAAAATCCATGGGCATAATATAACACAATACTTCATAAAAGTAATGTCCAATTTTGAACTTCACAAGACATTGTTCACTTACCAATATCTTATGCTCATCTTTGATCCATGAAACATGATAAGGTTTGGGATGTTTCAACCTCTACAACTAAAAATTTGTAACCAGCTCTTCTGATGCCAAATTTGTAGAACTTTTGCTATCAATGATCACCTTGCAACATTTTCCATTCATCTTACATCTAGTCCTGAAAAGACTTCTTCTAAGGACATGTTCCTCATCACTTCCCTTATTGCATAAGGTTCTTCTCGCCATCAAATTTTCTCCAACCTCAGGTCCACTTAGTGAACTCTCATTGTCCTCTTGAATCACAAAATTTCTATTATTCTTCCCACTTTCAAATGATTTATGTCCTTCTTTCGCACATCTCAAATAATTACCATGAAAACCACCTCTAGGATAAGAATTACCTCTTCCTTGGTAAGATCCAATACCTCCTCAATATGAGCTACCACCTTTCCACTTGATCTTGTCTTTGTCATTATTCTTCCATTTTGATTTTCCTTTATCTTACACAAAACTTTCGGATCTGCCACCTTCACCATAAGATGTACCTCTGCCTCTCTGAAATCTACCACTTCTACCTCTTTTTCTTTGTTCATGCTTCTTTGCTAAGATCTCCTTAGCTTTCAAGGCATATTGATATGCTTCTTCCACAATTTCCAACTTCACAAAACTTATTTCATCTTGAATTCTAGATCTCGATTCATTTATGTACCTTGCAATTTCCTCAACACCATCATCCACATTTCCAGATATGATGTCCAATCTATAAAATTCCTCAGTATACTCTTTCATAGTCATGTCCTTTTGTTTCAAATTTTGCATCTTTCTCAACAAGATAACTTGGTAATCAATAAGAAGGAATTTTTTCTTTACCTTGTTTACCATCTTTGGCCCAATTCTGATCTTCTCCTTTCCTCTCCTTTGTCTATCATTTTGTAAATTCTCCCACTATAGTGATGCATGACCTTTCAATCTAGTGACTGCAATCTTCACCTTTCTATTATTAGAAGTGTTTTCATACTCAAATAAATTCTCCATATCTAAGATCCAATATAACATAGCATTGGTATCTAATTTTCCATCATAAGTAACAACTTCTATAGCAGGCTTTGAATTTTCCCTAGACAACACTCACAACAATCTTTCCTCATCTTGATATTCTTCAAGTTCTAGATTATGGTTTGGTGTTGCTACTTCTTCATCACTTACATCATCAAGATGTGCTCCTCTCCTTTGGGCTATATCCATAGCATCTAATCTGGCTACAATTTGTCTCAACTGATCCAATATGGCATTATCAGTATTTCCTCTACCACAAACCATCTTTACAAATCAAGTTCCTGCAAGATCATAACCCTCTACAAGTTATAAGTCAAATCTACAAATTTTCCACCCTACAACTAAATCTAACTTAGGGTTCTACATGATCTGATCTCCACAAGGATGAATGTCAAGCTCTAATACCACCTACCACAAGAAAAGCAAAAACTAGGGCCAAAGGCACACCCAGCTCTCTGAACCACCCTACAAGAGTTAACACAACAGAAGCAAACACAAAGAATAGAAACCAAAGGAGAAAGAAGAGTAAAATACTTTTATTGATCCATCAAAATATCTTCATACGTGCCTAGCTATAAGGTCTTCTATGTTATGGCCAAATACAAATACATTCACATTCAAAGATCCAACAACAAATTTGCACTTTCCAATTTTGCTCTACAATCCTCTTCCAAAATTCCCCTAAAAAATGATTAGCTCTAAGCCTGAACACTCTCTTTATATTAGGCAAAATAGTGTATAGATCATTCTAGAACATGAAGAAGCCACAAGTTTTCTCTTAGCAAATATTAAATGGAAATAAACCAAAATTAAGTACACAAGTCAGCCTACATCAGCAATTAACTGTCCTAAAATTGATGTCTGAAAAAAATAATGATATCTCCTCTCTCTGATTGAGTTAGAACTTGCACTTTGAACTGTGGGTAGATATATAGGTCCTCTAGAACCCCTTAAGTATACAAGGTTTGATTCATTAAGGAAAAGTGCACATCCATTTTGAAAGTTAGGCATAGGAAAATATCATTGAAAATTGCCAAAAATCAATGTTCTAGGAGAATTGCCATATCTATCAAACTGTAAGGAATTAGGACTTGCGCTCTAGAGCATATATAGTACTCTAGGCTCTCTTGAATTTTTGAGGTGAAAATACCTTCATTAATTATGAAAATTAGTTATATAATCTACAAAAGACACGTATAAATAGGAAAAAAAAGTTTCAACAAAACCCAGCTTCAATAGCAAAATAAGAACTAAAAACACAAGCATGCAGAATAGAAGTGCAACCTAGGATGCTCCTGCATCAAATGGTCTATACACTTATAGTGTGTTTTTTGAAAAAGTATTTATGGAAATCCATTCTTATCTTGAGGGCTACAACCCAGTTATCACAAGTAACATCCAATGATTTAATTTGGATTGCAAGCTCGACATCAAGGTGCACTAGACCATATAAAGGAGAAAGATTGGGGTTTTTCTTTAGTAAAGTCTTGGCATAGCCTAGATCCTTGAACTACCTCGCAATAAGTGTTCCATAGTCATGTGCTAGGCTTGGCTTAGGAATAATCTATTCAAGCTAAGGACTAATTTTCCCCTACCATGAGGTGCATTTAGATAGTCAACCCAAGGACGTATACTTGAAATGGTCGGCATAGTATGTGCACTAGGTACCTTGATGAGTCATTATGCTTGTGCTGCAAGAAAGTAAAAATGCAAAGGAAGGAAACTACACTACTACTGTGGAAAGGAAAATACTGAATCTATGAATGTTGAAAACACAATGACAAGATAACAGAGATTCCATCTTGACTCATCCACTAGTTTGTTCTCGCAGATGCTGCAGGAACATTTATGAAGTGTGATGCTATAGGAAGGAATTAACTAGCTATTTCTTACTTAAAATACTGCTAATGTTAGTAAAATGAATCTATTCTATCCTAATCTAATCCACCTTCCAAGTGGGCCCCCTTGGTTGGCTTCTCTAATCTACCAATGTAGGATAGAAGCTAAAGAGAACTAATTCATTTTATTAATCAGTCATTACATGATTTAGAATTGTAAAACACAACTACAAAAAACTATGAATCAGTGTTCTCTCTTACTCGATAAAACTTATCAAAAACAAAAACTTCACACACAAGAGTCAATCTCAACATATATAGGGAATCTACTCTTTATTACATAACAGAAAAGTAACTGTCCTAAGTTAAGTTTGCAGGAGAGAATATAAGAGAACAACTGAAAGCAGAAAGGAAGGATAATGAAATTGAGGAGGGAGCAATGAAGTCTCAGCATCCGCTTGTTACAACATAAATGCAGAGAAGGCAATGGCTCGTAAAAGCTCCTCCTTATTTGCTGCCATGTTTCCTGGAGTGGTTATATCTTCCTTTTCATGGTTGTTCCTTGATGCTCGTTTCTCCTTGAATGTTGTCAGCAACCAACTTCTGGATTCCTCCGCTCATCCTTTAATCCTTATCATTAGGTTAGTTATGATATAAGACATATTTGCAAATAAACATCCATCAAACTAAATTCAAGCATAAGAATGTGCATTTGGATATTTATATGAAATACTGCATATTAGATATAATTTAGGCAAAATATGACATAGTTTTTCTACCCCATAAATCATCAAAGGTTTATCAAATATAGGCTTATAAGTGTTAAAACAAGGATAAATGGAGTATCACAAAGTATCTTAAACATAACAAAATTAAGGCATTTTTTAGACTCATCAATCCTTATGTAGTATCTCCATGTGTGGGGTGAGAGATGCCTATATACATGTCAATTTGGCTCTTATGCTAGCCTCATTTGCTATAAATATAGCTAATTGACTTTGTGTCTGAAGCAATGTCCTAAAGTGCTTCACACTCTGAGCTAGATTTGTAGGTAGGCTATAACTTGATGTAGTAATTATATGTTCTAGACTCAGAATATGACTTCTGGTCTCTTGAGTGAAGAGTGTAGGATCACACAATTTTGTGTATAAAAGGAATATATTCTCAAGTACCTCCTTCACCTCTTCAACCTTTGTTGCCAATGCAACTTGAGTTAGTGCTATCTCACTAGATATTTTCTCATTCACCTTATTTTGAAACTTTTTTTATGACCATTCTAAAAGTTTTGCATTTGTATCAAGATCTTCATTATTGACCTTCTCCACTATATCTTTTAGTTGTTCTATTAGTGTCTTGGTCTCTTTAGGAGTTAGCAAACTAAATGCATCTAGAAAGATGTTCTTAATATCTTGAAGTGCTTGCTTCTACCTGTGTTCTCTCCTAAGCATTTCTTGATGCTTTTTCCTTTCCAAGGCCTATTGTAATACACCTATTTGTTCCAATGTCATAGTACCATAGTCATACTTTTGAATTACAATTAATTTATCAAGAGTTATATCTCCATAATGTATTACCTTTTTAACTTTTTATGAGCTTGGGCTTGGCACTGAGATTTGCAATGGAATGGCTTCTATGCCTAACTTCTAAAGAGCTTGTGTAGAAGGAATTCCAAATGCTAGTAAGTCTACTAGTTCTTAGATGACCACTTGTTCCTTCACCTTTGGTGTTAAATCACTCTCTTCAGGCTTTCCCTAGTCTATCACAATGACTTGGCTAGAACCTTGTTTCTATGTTGTAGGTATAGATGAATCTATCTGTCCTGTTTCCTACTATCCTGTAGTGTTGTCTTTTCTTCTACTTTCTTTTCAATAGCTTATCAATTTTAACTCTTGTATCAACCTTCGTGGATGTTCCTACTATTATTTTAACCAAAGGTTGTGCATAAGTAACATAAGGGATGATTGAAGGTAATTCTTGTGAATTTACCTTTTCCCTTGTGACATCAGTCACTGCCTTTTGCAATTCCTCTACACTAACCAAAACTGGATTACCTCATAGTTTGGCTTGTAATGTAGATTGATCTAAGATATTCTTTAAATCTTCTAAAGTGGATTGATGTTCTGACTTGATGGGTTAGAGACATCCTTTACAGTTATGGTTTCAAGTGTCTTGGTTGTATCATAGGGAGGATTGACACTTGACATTTGTGTGTCTTATCATCTTGCTACTACTTAACTATTTCCTTATCATCTCTTTTTTTTTTGTCTCTCTTCCAACTTTATTGTCTTTATCATCATCTTCCTTGTCATCATATTTTTCATCATCTTTACCCTTTGAAGGATCAACTTCTCCTTCCTTGACGATGGTCAACACATAAATGATTTTCGATATTTGAGTTGATTTTTTGACAACATCTTCAATATTATTTTGGAGAATGCTAAAGACTCTATATTTAGGTGTGAACCTAAATACATATTTCTTGACTACCTTAGAAATTTTTCCCCTTGTAAACTCTGGCATTACTTGGGCTAATGTTGTTTCCCTAATTTGTCTTTCTAAATTTAGACAATAATGCCATTTTTGCTCAACTATGTCATACATTCTTTTTGGTACTGAGTTGGCAAATTATGGTGGTGTGTTCTTGAACTTTGACATCATGGCATATAATGCCTCTTCCACTTGGTTTTTCTCTTCTTTACCTAGTTTATCAAAATTAATATCACTAAAACTTGATAAATCAACATTGCTCTTAACTATTTCACATTAGTTTTCAAGATCTAATAGAGGATTGTAACTTACCACCTTGAATTGGTTGTTATCATCTAATCTTGTCCTCTCTTCATTAGAATCTAGTTGAGCCACATATTTCCTTCTCTATATTTTATGTTCCTATCCTCCTTTCTCTATTTTCTTAGTCTTTTATTTGGCCTTTTGGATGGTTTCTCATGTGGTGGCTCTGGTGGTAGGTATAGTGGGCTTGGCTTGGCTAGGTTTGACAATTTTCTTTGTCCTTGCCATTCTTTTTTCCTTTTCCTTCCTCTTCTTTGACTTGGTAGGAGTAAGTTCTTCCTTGGCTTCTTCTCCCTCAACACCTTTAGTCTCTTCCTCCTCTTTGTTCTCCCATACCTTGAGTTAAAGCTAGAGGTTCTTGAGCTTGTGTTTATTCTTCCTCTTCATCTTCTTCTTCTTCTTCCTCTTCCTCCGTGACACCCTGTCCAAATTTGGCTTTCAATTTCTTCACAAGGTTATCCTTTCTCTTAATTGTAGAGGTAGTTTTCAATTCCATGGCTTTGATTTCACCATTTCATAATTTCCAAAAAAAAATTTAGTCTTATCTACTTCAAGTAGAGTTGTTATTGCTATTGAGGCTTCATCTATGTTGACCTCATAACCTAAGGGTCTCAACCACCTTATCCTTGGTGTGGGAGCTTGTACAAATGTGTAGTCAACATCAAAAAGAAAACATAAATCATTATAATATTTCTCCACTAAGGAAATTGGTATCCTCATCCTTTCCTTCATTGACTTCTTGAAATCTTCAAAGTAACTTGTCATCAATGACTCATTTTTTTCTCCTAAGTGCTCAATGTACTCATTAATCTGCACTACAATTGATCTATTTGTCTTCCATCCTATAGTACCAAATGAGGGGAATTTAATTTTTACATAAAAGAATATACAAACCATCATGGAACTAAATTTTGACTATGCACTCTTGGTTTTCCTAATTGCTCCAAGGTTCTCCATTAGTTGTTGTAATTGTAGCTCTGCTAGACCATATGTATGATCTTTCTTTACAATTTTGTAACCAATATCCAAAGCTATATTGGGTACACTATTCAATCTACTAGATTGATATAATTTAGGTGATATTACCCTTACAACAAAGTTTAACAAGGGATCAACAATTGTATCTATTCTCATGCCTCTCTTATTCCATTTTGCTCCAGTGTTCTTCTCAATAACTTCCTTGGAATCACTCTTGAGTGTCTTTGGCCAATCTAGGGTTGGGTAGATAGTAACCCTATGAATTATTCTCTTGGATATTTTTATAGGTCCTCACTCTAGCCATAAAGAACCATCATGAATCTAGCTTAGCACAATTCAAATCAACTATGTTTTGAACACATTAGGAAAATCTTGGGCTCATGTTAACTCTTTTTCTCAACAATTTTGTATTCTTCCTTCAAAACACCATTTTAACACAACCTATTATATGTATCTCTAATTTAAATGTCTCTAATGCTTCCAATCTTGAAATTATAGCATCTCCTCACATCTTGCACCATTATTACATTTGGAAATATCATAGATAATATGCCAGATGGGTCTTGTCTCTAAGTAATGCCAGGAATGGCCTTAAATATGAGTTTTTAAACTTAATTACTAACAATATGAACATTTAAAACCTCCCTCCCTTCAACATTTTTAAAACTAGATGCCATCTTGTCGAACTAGGGTTTATGAAAATTGAAACTGTGTAGCTCGACTCTTGATAAATACTTTGTGAAATCTGATGAATTGGCATGAAATCATTACTAAAATATCTTTGAATGCTTTGAATAAGATTCTATATTTCCTTCTTCTTTGCTTACTCTTTCTCAAATTTGAAATGATGAAAAATGAGCAAAAATTGATCATATAGCCTTCAAAAACCTTGCATTTAATGCTAAGTGCTTACACAGTTGTAAGCTTGGCATTAACCAATTTTGGGTTCACTCAACATCCATTGAACTTTCCATTCCTAAACAACTACCATGAGTTTGACATCAACTATCTAGACTGCTATCTTGACATCTTCTTACGTTCCACTTGACATACATAGGAAATGTTTCATACTCGACAACAACATGAAAAACTTAAAGATTTGTCTTGGATTTCTAACAAAATCTTGCATCTTTATTCATGCTAATTTAGTATTTTTAGTATTGTATCCTTTTGGAACTGATGTATGGTATAAAATTTAAATATCAATCGCACATACATCTTGATTGCCTCGTTTGATGAGGTGTGATCCCTTCTCCATTTGATGTGTTGCAATCATCTTTCTTTTTTCATATCTTATTCATCTCATATCCAATGTGTTCAACATATACCTTGCCTTTGCCTTTATCAAATTCACAACTTGGTGCCTTTGATCTAGTTGGACAATATTTATTAATGTGACCAATCTTCAAATAGCTAAAGCATGTGGTTCCTCAACCACCTTTTATAGTTATCATTGAAGTGTGTCATAATACAATTATCAGGAATATGTCCATATTCTTGACAATAATGATAGCTATATCTTGTATTATAATCCAAATTTTAAGAGTTTCCATTGTTCTTTGCATTTGTTTGTCTGTTTGATGACTGCATGGATTTGGATCTGCATTCAAAAGCTCTATTCCCATACTTTTGATAGTTCTAGCAATAACCTTCAAATCTTTGTGTGTTCATTGTCTTGGTTCTGCATTCATGTACCTGATGACCTTACTTGTTGCATTCATAGTAGTGAACCATGATCTTAGGCTTAGCATTTTGATTTTTAGTTTTTCTCCTACACACATTAATGGTATGTCCTTTCTTACCACAATTATGATAAGTAGGTTTGGAGTTCTTACCTTTGATGTTCCTTTCTTATGCAACTTTGGATGATTCTTCTTCTTTAGTGCTTATGTATCCCAATCTAGATGTATCATTGTTGGATCTAGGGGACCTTAGTAATTGCTCAAAGTATTTGATGGCTTCATTTGGTTTGTTGAAACTTTCAACAAATTCTTTTTCTCTCTTTAGGTCATTTTGTAGTTTTTCATTCTGCAACTTCAATGTAGTTATCTCAATATCTTTTGCATTCAACTCATAGTTGGTATTCATCATTTTACTTAGAGTATCCAATTGCATGGTGGAGATCATTGTTATTTTAATTGACTTCTCTTCTAGTCTATTCACCAAAACTCTTTTTTTTTTTTTCTATCATGGCTTTTTCTTCCATAGCTTTCCTTTTTTGTTTAGTCACCACACATAGAAGTATTGCTTCTAATTCTTGTTCTATCTTGAGATTTCTAATTTCCTCAGCTTGGATTCTATTTTTTTCCATTAGATTTGCAACTGCTACATCATATTTATTTGGCTTGGTAGTGTCTATCTCTTTGTAATGAGTGTCATTCTCTACAATAGAAATATCTTTCCTTCTCTTCAAGGAACTCTTTAAAGCTTCTCTTGCTTCATTCAGTTGATGTAGTATAAGATTTATTTCAATGTCTTGGTTATCAATAGTCTTTTCCAACTTTTGGACTTCCATTTCAAGATCTTTCCTCAAAGCTACAAAGCTTCTCTTTCAAAGAATAAGGCTTTGATACCAATTGTTAGAATTACAATAGGAAAGGTAAACTTATGAGGAGGGGGGGGGTGTGAATCAATAATTTAAACTTGAACTCATAAAAATTTCACCACACATCCTTCTCATGCATTCAATAGATAAACTAAAATAACATATAAAGAACATACATCTAAATCATGTAAACATGTAAGCATTCACAAACATAACACAAGATATGTTTGCCTAGAAACCCTCCAAGTGAGAAGGTAAAACTAGGGTGGGGCTGACACCCACAAATCTTCACTACTATAGTTATAAAGTGTATCTAATTAAGGTTACAATATTTTGACCATGAATCATGAGCTACCCTATCAAAGGTCTGCCCTGTTAAAGGCTTACAAAGACTGTTAGGTCTCACCTTTTTAGAGGATTCCAACACCCTATTAGAAGTGTGCCTTGTTAGAGGACTTCAACTTACAACTAAGTAAGCACCTTGTTAAAGGATTTCATACAACCTACTAGGACTAATCTATTAAGAGATTTAACTAAAAGCTCTTGTTAAAATATCTCAACATAGATCGTATGATTGGCACTTGCTTACCTAATCATGAATCACCTCTAAATAATGTCTAAATGATCCTTCACAATTAGATATCTCAATTTTGTATTCTTTTCTTTTTTCCTCTATTCTTCTATAAATAATTCTGCAATTCACCCTCAATTCTAAGTCACCATGAATGCTCTGCATGAAAACTATCTTGTTTGCTCCTTTAATTCCTAAAATATTCCATAATATCTCCATAATGAGCTTAGGGCTTTTTCCTCCTTAAGAAGACTTAGGTGGCTTAGGGTTAGGTATGAATCTACGGCTGAGATTCATCCATTTTGCTGCTTAATCCTTCCCATTTTATGATTGGTTGCATGTAATTGCATAGGAAATCTAAGTAGAGATTCGTACTTATCTTCAAAATATCAAAATCTATCTTTAAGTCAACTCAAAAATGGTTTACATAGTTGTTTTTGCCATTAAAAACAAATATGTCAAAATTGTGTTACTTGGCATATGAAATTTATGATGCTTGACATGCACTATATTTTTTCTATGACTTAACACTTGCACTACTTGACATCCACTACTTACTCGACTCCTAAATCGCTTGGCATGGTCTATCTATTTAGCACTTGAGTGACTCAACACTTATTGTAACTCAGCATGGCCTAATATTTACATGTTGTGTTTGGCATGTATTGCTAGTTTGGCATTAACTAAGTAAATGACTTAAGTGTGTTGAAACTCACTTGTCAAAACCAATTTAAGATCAACAAGGTGCACTAATCACGTTTGAACTACCATCTTCTAATGGTTATATCTCAGAGCTCATGAGGGCTATAGAAAAAATTTCATATGCTACATGACCATGTTGATGAATTTTACAATAAACTACCCCAATTATGAGATATTTGAAATGGATTTAACTTGGCATAGCATCCTTTCTTGATGCCATAACTTGCAGTGTTAGTAAATTGGAGAAATACTACATATATTTCCAACCATCCATCATGGCATCAATTTGGCTATTCTGTTAGCTCTGTATGGGTGGGAAAACCTTAGGGATACTCTTTTTTTGGCCATGAAATGACCAGAACAATCATCAATGCCATGCATTGGAGTGTCTCCAAGGCACATTAAGCATGTTTCAACTACCATCTTTTAATGGTTGTGAGGGCTATAGAAAAACTATTAGATGGTATATGACCATTTTAATGAACCCTAAAGTATCTTTCCTAAGTTCTAAGAGATTCTAAATTAATTTTATTTGGCACATCATTCTTAGTTGATTCCAAAACTTGTTGTGTTTCTTAGTGAATTGGAGTAACACTAGACATATCTTTCCAACTATCCATAGTGACATCAATTTGACTATTCTATTATCTTTGGATGGGAAGGTGAACACTAGGAATACCCTTTGGCATCTAAATATGTACATTTTGCAATTTTAAAACTTTTATACACAAAATTTGGCATCTGAATATGCATATGTTATATTTTTATAACTTTTCTGTACAAAATTTTGCATCTAAAACAACCTTGCACAAACTCTAATGAATGGGTTTGATCATCACTAATGTAGAAATGATATTCTCTTATAACCTTTCTATCCTCCTTTTTGCTATCATGTGCATGAATATATGCTATGTTCACAAAAATGAAACTTGTGTAGAGTGGTAGTACATAGGTTGCACTTGATTTTGAGGCTTCAATGTATAATTTTTAGTAAAATAAAAAACAAAGACAATTATGCCCAAGGAGAAAGTGTCCTTACATATCTAAAATTATTGATCTAACCATCTAGCTCTATGTGTATGGCCTAGCCTATGTACTCATATATTAGTTTCTCTTGAAAGAATTTTATTAAATTAGCTACACATATATCCTTCTTCACTATCTCGCACCAGTTTAATTCATTTCCATCTTTAACATCATACATAATTGACTTGTACTTTTGAAGAGAAACTATTTTTTGACCAATTTCATGTGTGCTACCGAATTGTGGGTATGTTTGTAACTTCTATAAACTACCACATTTATCACAATAACCTTTCAAACTAATATTAGCTTTATAATAAATGTTTCCATCATCTCATGTGCACAGTATACTTGTAATAAAATCTCTTGGTGACTTTGGAGGTTCTTTTAGATCACATTCCTGTAAAACATTGTTAGTGTGAAAAGTAAAACATATATAGTGCTAAACATCATAATACATGGAAAATTCAACATGGATCCTACAAAAAATGTGGCGTTTGTATGATTAATCTTAACATAAAATGGTTTTGTCATTTAAAAAATCCTATGGATGATTCTAATTTGAGGATACCTTTGAAGAAAACTTTCATAAAATTGTGTTTGAGTTATATCTAAAAAGTGTTTTGGATGTGGGTCACACTTTGCACTCCCAATCTACCTTTTGAAAATATCATTTTGGTTTGGTGAAACCCTTGAATTTTCAAACCAAAACTTTTGAACTAATGTTCTCATTTGCATCAACAAAAACCTTTTCCTTGTGTGGGAGTCTACTCAAGAATTACCAAAGTTGATCATTACTATTAGGATCCTTAATTTTATCTCACCTCTCCAAGGATTTGCATAATGATTTTCTACTTATCTTTAAGGTCTTTCTTGTTCTACTTATTATGCAATAATTTTTCATTTCATTTCCCACTATGGTTGATGTGAGGACACGTCAAATAATATTAGCATCTTTAGTACTTGATTTTGATACAATTGTTTGATATGCATCAAAAAGGTTTCTCATAATGGTTCTTTCTCTACTATTTTCTAATAATCTTAAACCCAATTATCTCATTGTCTCTATAAATTTCACTTTTTTAATCATTTCAAAAAATACTTGACATCTTCCACTTACATTTAATTTTTCAAAATAGTTATTCAATATCTTATTAACAATTCTTCTACAATTTTTTTCTTCTAATTTTGTATCATTTATTGGCCTCAAAATATTTTCATCAATGTCAATTAGAAACTTTGTCATTCTACAAATTATTCTAGGATGAATAGACAATGGTGCATTGTGTACATTGGGTGCATTAGGTGATTTAGGTGCATTGTGAGAATTAGGTGAACTAGGTACATGATGTGAATTACATGCATTACATGATTTAGGTGAAAAAGGTGAATATGGCTTATTATGTAAATTAGGTGCAAGAGCTGAAATAGGTGCATGCTCTTGAATATTATTTTCTATAGTAGGAGTATTCATTTTAATTGGTGTGTGCTCTTGAAGTTCATTAGGTGTATTCATCATTTCAATATCTATTGGTGCATTCTCACCACTCACCTCATGTGCATTTGATGCTCTATCATGGTGTAATATCCTTAGATGCTCTCTTTGTTTTTCCTCCATTTCCTTTTTTCCCTCACAACAAAATTGCATGAATATAAACTCAAAAAATAATTAAATTTAATAATTTTCTATAAAGCTAAAGTTATAATGAATATAAAAACATGAACAAGACACCCAAAAATATGAAACAATACCAGTAGTAATAGTAGAACACCCTATGACATAGTAGTGGGACCTTGAAACAACTTGAAATGGTAATTTAAGGCTGTTACAAAAGTTAATACATTTGTATGTTGTAAAAAAACATGATCACATTATTAATACCTAAACATTACGATCAAAATTTTCCATCGTGCACAAAATGTGGCCTTGTTACTAATGCAAGAGCATTATAAAGACCTAAATTATTACAACTATTCCTCCATAACCACTTTAGGTTATACAAAACTAGAGAGAGAGAGAGAGAGAGAGAGAGAGAGAGAGAGAGGTTTTTGAAGAATTATTGAAGTTGGATGAACAAAGAGTTATGAGATTATTAGAAAGAAGAAGTGAGTTGTATGAATAAGGTAAAAGAAGAGTGAGGGAGCAGAAAGGACCTATCAAGAATTGAAGGAAGGCTAGTACATTTCTTGTTGTTTCATTCTTAAATGTTTGTCAACAAGGTTTTGAAATCCCTTAATCAAGTATTCTTTAATAGGACTTAGGAATTCTAGTTTGAACTTATTGTAAATTCTTTAATATGGTGAACACTTGTTGGAAATGTAAGAAGTAACTAAGAGGGGAGGGGTAAATCAGTTACTAAAAAAATAAATCCCAAATCCCTTAGATTTCAGTACAAAACAATTCTATGAAAACTTAACTCTATTGATGCTCAGTAAATAAAGAAATGTTGTAACTTAATAAACATTGTAATTGCTTGGAAAACACTTAACATAAAAATCTTAAGATGTTATATGTGATTACTTATTACATTAACTTATTTGCAAAGACATAAAATAAATAGCATGAACACATTTGACACCAAGATTTAATGTGGAAACCCAATTTGGGAAAAACCACCATTTGTAACTAGTTACTATTTTTCACTCTTCTGAAGTGAGCCCTATTAGGATCCAATCCTATTAAAGGTTACAAAACGCACTATTAGGTGTGACCCTATTACAAGATTTAATAACCTTTTTAGGAGTGGCCTTGTTAGAGGCCTTTAGATAATTCAATAGAACTACCGCCTTGTTAGAGGATTTACAAATAGCTATTAAGACAACTCTATTAAGAGATTTAGATCATTGCTACAATGGTTAGAGAGTAACAATGACATGAACTAAATTATTTATCATAGATCTTAATTCTACCTTGTACTCGATCCTTCCTGATTGAATTTATCCTTTTAGCTTCATAAGGATATTTTGATTATCTTTCTAATTGACTGCCTCTTTGCATCATTAGATCTTCAAAATATTCCATGCATTCACATTCTCACACTCTCACATTCTAACTCTCAATTTGACCTTTTATTTATATCTTCCATATTGTCAAGTTAGCTCAATTACAACTCAGAATAATTAATATTCATCTTCTTAGTCAGCTAGAACCATTAGATAAATCAATTGAACTCAATATGCGAAAATAAGAAAATCCTTCGTTAGTTGACCTTGCTTGGTAGACACCAACTTAGAAATAATTTTGTTGTGTTATCCAATTGAAACTTAGTCAACACTACATACTAGAAAATTTCCTTTGGTAATTAAGTGAACTCAATTAACACTGGTTCTATCCAACATTTCCTTCATTAATTGAGTGATCTCGGTTAACACTCATCTTTTGTAGACTTTCCTTTGATGCCCAAGTGAACTTGGTAGACACTATCTTCTGAACTAGGAAAACTCTAGATTGCTTGGTAGCCACAAAAAATTTTTTTCAATGCCTGAATTGGCTTAACATACACTGAATGGTAATGATATAAAATTTTGTGTGACATCAAAGACAATACAAAATTAAGTTTCAACAATCTCCCTCTTTGGCATTGATGGCAACACAACATGTCATATCACAATGAAATTTTGGAGGAAGAATAAATTAAGGAACATATCCTTAGTTTCATTCTTATTCTCATCTATGAGAGCTCCCTCTATCAGCATGAACTCCTTTTTCCTTTAGTTTCTCCCTATGTAAGAAATTTTTTTTCTACTAGAACTTCTATCAAGTTCATTCTCTTTGACAATTCTTTCTATGACTGCAAACTTCTTGCTCGTTTCAAAAAAAATAAAAATTCTATGAGATATGATGTTAAACTTCTCCCTCTTTTACATCTCATGCCAAAGATAATACTCGGTAAATATCAATGTACCTCAAGTACTGATTCATTTGCAATATGTCCTTGTCAATATTGCATCAGCCGATTGATCTTCAACATGCATTGGTTGATGCATCACTAAACTTCATTTAGTGAGCTTTAGATAGGGGGATGATCCCTAGCTTACCTCTTAGATAAAAAAATTCATCCTTAGGTAATGGATTGGTGAATATGTTTGCAATTTTCTCTTTAATATTTACATATTCCAATCTGACTTCTTTATCTTGCACTGATTCTCTTAAGAAGTGATATTTTATAACAATATGCTTTGTTTTGGTATGCATCACTAGATTCTTTGATATATTGATTGCACTGGTGTTATCACACTATATGACTACTGGATCCTTGATCTTTGTCTTCGTACCTATCATCAGTTATTTGAATCCAACAATGTTAGAACAATTAACTGCTACTCCCACATATTCTGCCTCTACTATGGACTAAGAGATACACATTTTTTTCTTGCTTGTCCAAGATACTAGTCTTTTACCAAGAAAGAATGCTCCTCCACTAGTGTTTTTTCCATCATCAATACTTCTTACCCAATCAACATTTGTAAATATTTTAAACTCCAAATTTCTTCCTATTTTGTAGCATAAACTATATTCTTTAGTACCTTTTAGATATATCATGATTCTTTTAACTACCATCAAATGATTTTCTATGGGATTTTCTAAGAATGTTTCCACCATGCTAACTGCTAATGCAATATCAAGCCTTGTGTGCACTACATACTACAATTTTCCAGTCATTGATCTGTAAGTGGTTTGATCAACCTCTTTGGAATCATCATTTTTAGAAAGCTTATGTCTAGTAGACATAGGGATTCCAATTGGTCTTAAGCCTTCTATTTCAAATTTCTTTAGTATTTCCTTGATATATTTAGATTGAGTGATGTAGACATCATCTTTCTTTTGTTGAATCTATAATCTAACAAAGAATTTTATCTCTCCAAACATAGACATCTCAAATTCCTTACTCATTTCTTTTGAAAATTCCTTGCACAAGTCATCATTTTTTAAGTATCATCGACAAATATTTCTACCAACACAATCTTCTTATTTGATCCTTCTTTGATATATAGACTACTATTATCATTTCTTCTTTGAAAACCAATTTGTATCAAGTAGTTGTGAAATCTTTTATACAAAACTTTGGGAGCTTTCTTGAGAGCATATAATGCTTTTTGTAATTTGTAGACCATGTCCCTTTTGCTAGGATATACAAAACCTTCTAATTGCTCAATGCAGAATTCCTTATCAAAAATTCCATTCAAGAATGTAGATTTTATATCCATTTGATAAACTTTAAATCCTTTGTAAGTTTCATATGCTAGTAAAGTTATGACACCTTCTAATCTTGCAATAGGAGAAAAAGTTTCACCATAATCAATACCTTCTTATTGAGAATAGCCTTTACATACCAACCTTGCTTTTTTTCTAGATACTTTTCTATCTTAATTTAGCTTATTTTTGAGCACCCACTTTGTGCCAATTACATTTTTATCCTTGGGTCTAGGAATAAGAGTGTAGATTTTTTTCTTATCTATCTATTCTATTTCTTCATTCATTTCTTCAATCTAACTTTCATTTTCCAAAGTATCTTTAACATTTCTAGTTTAAAATTCAGCAAGTAAACATGTACATTGTAATTTACCTCTTGTCATTATTCCATCTGATTTGTCTCCAGTAATCTAATCAAGTGCATGATGTCATCTAATATATCTTGCTAACACAAGTTCTTTGGATTTATTGATTTCATTATGAATTTTAGTGTCAAGCTTGGGTCCCATTTTCTATGAGTCAGGTTCATCAAACTCAATTTTCTCTTCAAGTAGCTTGGTAACTTCTAACTGTGACTTGGGTCATTCAGATTATGACTTGGGTTGCATTTTTTGCAACTCGGTAGCTATTGGAGATTTTGGGGGCTCAGGAGGTGAAGCTTCCTTTCTTTTAAATAGATTTGGTAGGGCATCAATTTCATAGTTAAAAAATGTTCTATAATCCTTAGGCTCTTTACTACTTTCTTCTTCACGCTTTGTTGCAAACTCATCAATTCTCACATGTGCACTTTCTATGATTTTATGAGTAGACAAAGTCAAGCATTTTTATGCTTTACTTTTGTAGGAGTATCCTAGAAATATTCCTTGATCACCTTTGTCATCAAATTTCCCTTTCCTAAATTCTTTCAAGATATAAAATTTTCTACTAAATGCTTTAAAGTAGCTTACATTAGGTTTGTAGCCATACAATAGTTCATAGGGAGTTTGATTTGAGTCTTTGTTCAGCTAAACTCTATTCAAGGTATTAACTACAATGCTGATGGATTCCTTCTAGTATTTGATTTCAAAATTCTTTTCTATCATCAATGTTCTTGCACAATCCATGATGGATTTGTTTCTTCTTTCAGCTATAACATTTTACTCTGGTGTACCAGGGGATGATACTTGTCTTTTAATTTCTTTATTAATGTAGAATTCATTGAATTCATTAGAGATGAATTCACCACCTCTTTCTGATCTTAAACATTTTAACTTCTTTCTAGTTTCTTTTTCTACTCTTGCTAGATACCACTTCAATTTTTGAAAAGGTTTTGATTTTTCTTTTAGGTATATTACAATCATCATTCTAGAATAATCATCAACAAAAAGAATGAAATTTTTTTCTCCACTATAACTCTCTATTTCAAAAGATCTACATAAGCCTATATGCACAAGCTCTAAGACTTCTTTAGAATGATAGTTCTTGCTTTTGAAACTAATCTTTCCCATCTTACCAATTTGGTAATTTTTGCATACACCTATATTAGGTTTCTTCAAGCTAGGAATACCTCTTACTCTTTTATGTTTTCTTATCTTAACTAAATTATTAAAGTTTACATGACATAGTCCTTTGTGCCACAACCAATTTTCTTCTATTTGAGCAATAAAACATGAACTTGTTAGTGTAAATAAGTATTTACTTATTACACTTTACTTAATTTTATTTAGGTCAATGTATTATTTTTTAATTTGACACCTAGGAGTTTCCACACTCTTATGAGTTGTCTTGTTGACAACACAGGAGTACGTAACTCTAATTTAGCACATGGTGTCTACAACATTGGAGTTTGCATAATTAACTGAGTTGTCATGTAGACAACACAAATATTTTCACTCTTAATTAAGAATATGGTGTCGACAACATAATTGTAGGCTTATCCTCTCATCATCACACTTATTCCTATGCTTAATGGAGGATAATCCACTCCTGGTGGACATGTGCTTTGTTGTAAGATGTAGGGCCTACCCTAGTTTGCATTTTGCTATTGTTGCCGAACACATTTAGGATACTTTTATGATGATGATAATTAGTAACATTATTTTGAGATTATCAGATATTATTTTAGATTCAGTTTATTATATGATGAGATCATTTGGTATTCTATATTTCATGTACGCATGATGATTATTCAGTGTTTTTAGATATTGATGATGATTAGTTAGATGATTTATTATCATATGTGTTTTCTTATAGATACTTATCCCATACTTGCATGTGTATGGTGTGCATGTTTGTTTTCCTTCTGTATGGCATTTGTGATGTGGTTAGGGAAGGGAGTCGTAGTCACCTATTAGTCAGGATCTACATGATGTACCACTTCCTACCATTGCCTATTTAGCTTAGTATATATTGTGCTTGTACATGTGTGGATTTTATGCAAGTTGCAGGTACCAGGTATCGACTTCCCTAAATTGCCAAGATGAGCATACCCTATCGCATTATCTCAATGGTAAAAGAGGGGAGATAAATTGTCAAGTCGAAATCCTAGACCTTTAATCCATTTGTCTTAATTGAAAATTAAGACAAGTATCTACGTCGAGTACCCTCTGAATGTGTCAGATGATGTAATTCATGATATTAACCCTTGGTCTAATTTTGTATGTGTTTTTCTATGATGGGTTTTCAAATTTTATTTTATGAGTGTTTGGTGTATTTTTCTATTAATTAAGTCTAATTAAAATATTTAATTAATGATTTAATTTAATAGAAAATTATTATGATATTTTAATATTTTATTTTATTTTATTAATTGGGAAATTAATTAACTAAAAATAATTAAATTTGGAGATGAAAGTTATAAATTTAAATTTGGAACGTGATAATATTTATTTAATTTAATAATAATATATTTAGAGTTCAGTTTTAAATAAATGCTAAATAATATTATTATTTAAGTTAATAAATATTTTATCAATTAAGTTCAAAAATGAATTTAAAATTGGAAAAGAAATTAATTTATCAAAATTTCATGACCACATGATAAGTGCATGAGATTTAGAATTAATAAATTAAATTAAAAAGAGTAAAGTGATTATTAAATTAATTAATGTGCATTATTTTAATATTTATTCACATAGGAGTATGCGAACTCTCGGGAGTTCTCATGTAGACAACATAGGAATTTGCACTCTAATTATGCATGTATTGTCTACACTTAGGAGTTAGCAAATTATTTGTGCACATGGTGTCTACAACATTCTAGACACCTCATCATCTTTATCTTCTTATCATGGAAGTTATGTGCTTAGTTGTCATGCTTATCTCCTAGTTCTTTCTAGACACATTCTAGATGCATCTTAGAGGCCTTTATATACAGGCTCTCCTAGTGTGTATGAACAAGCTCGTATGCTTCGACATGCTCATATGCTCCGACATGCTCATATGCTTCTACATATTCATATGCTTTTACATGCTTCTAGTCACTTGGGGGTTCAATTTTTGGAGAAATTGTGAATGTTGGAGAAGGAAGGAGTTTTTAGATAGGAGATGGATCTGAGAGGAGGAGCTTCTCTACAATTTTTTGAGGCATAGGAAATTAGCATCAGTGTCCAGGTAGGCACTCGTGATTAATTTGCATGCTCTCTCTCTCTCTCTCTCTCTCTCTCTCTCTTCATATCTTCATCATGTCTACTAGATAATTGCTTGGATAATTCTTGTGATGAATGTTCTATATTGTGGAAATTTGGGTATGCATGTTGATTCTTTCTTTGTGCGAAGTAATCAAGGAAAAAACCCAACTAGAAAACCCTCATTCCATTGATTAGTTTTTAAATCAGGTTTGAGTTTGAATTAAAATGAAATAAGAGGTTAATTGAGAAGGGTTTGATTTAATTTAGGAATTCTTCTTATAAAAAAATTTATAATTGTTAGATTAATCAAGGAATCTCAATAAAATTTTCATTAGATTAATTTCGGTTTGATATAGAAAAATAATAATAATATACATACATACATACATACATACATACATACATATACATATATATACATATTGTTTTAGTGAAATTTGGTTCTCTGTGAAACTATTATAAAACAAATTCATATCCAAAAAAATGTTTTACAAATTTTTTATTAAATGAAAAGTTAATTGTGTATGTTAAGTGGGAATTTGTAAAATTAACTTTAAAATATATATATATATATATATATATATATATATATATATATATATATATATATATATATATATATATATATATATATATATATAATAACATTGGGGTGGGCAGGGTTTATACCCACCACACCCCACAACCACATTCATATGCCGGCAGACTTGTTGATGCGGGGGGCCACATGGCCCATGTAATTAAGCTTGTGACACCTTGTCAAGAGGCCGCATGGCTTAAAAGGGATGGTGGCTTTTTTTTAGGCACCCCCTTCTTAGATATAATTATTATAACTTGCGTGAATCGCTTGTCCAACGAATTTGATAAATGAGTTAATTTTAATTGAAATATATTTATTAAGAAGTTTTATATATATATATATATATATATTCATTAATTAACATTATTATTTGTTATTTTATAGATATTATATGTATTTAATATATTAAAGTTAATGTGTTATTGTTAAGTATGAATTACTAATTTAATAATAGTTTGTTAACTATTATTAAATTGAAAAGAGATATTATTACTCAAGAATTTGGTTTTGTAGATGATTTTAAAAAAAATATAACTTGTTATTGTTATTAAAATTATTAACTTGAATTTTGATGGATTGGAATTTAGTTGATTTTTAATTTACAATATTATTGCTAATTATTAATGGAGTGATATTCATTGAGTTGTTAATATAGTTATGTAATTAATAATTAATGTAATTAAATTTAGTCGATTCTTAATTAATGAAATTATTGGTAACTTTGTTAGTTATTAATAATAGATATTACTGAGATAATAATATAGTTTCGTATTTAAAATTAATAATTAAATTAATTAAATTTAGTTTAATTAAGGTTAATTATTAAAGTATTTTATAAATTGAAGTTTAAAAATTATTCAATTATTGTTATCGATAATATGGGTTCATTAGAATTGCAAATTGATTTATTGGAGGTCAATGAATAAATTAATTTAATTGAGATTGAATTTTAGAGGGGAGAACATGAAGGAAATGAATTTAATTTATCAAGATGATGATTTGTAACAAATTTCAAATTAAATCATTGGCAGAAGATTAATTATAATCTTAATGACTTAAGTTATTCAAACGTTTACCTTAGTTGATTTTAGAAAAGATGATTTCAAGATATTATGGGGGTTAAACTTTAATTGATTTAACTATTTAAATGGGATAACTACAAGGTAGAAGAGAGTCTTCTCGCTTGATAATAATCATTGAGTTATTAGTTATTAATTAATTTAATTAATTGTAGAATTAATTAAGTTTAATTAAGTTATGCAATGGAGTTTAAATCAATTTTAAGGAAATTGTAAACTAATTATTTGAAAATTGATAAGTATTATTATAATGTTTTGAAAAATGTGAATGATTTTATCTAAATATTAATGAGAACTAGTTCAATGATTTAAATAAGTAAATAATTATCTTCTAATTATTTAGAAAATTGTTTTAGAATAATGGAGGAATACTTCTATGTTTTTAATTGAGGGGATAAATGGGTTGACTTGTAGATTAAATGGAGAATCTTATACTCTTGAAATATACTTGAAATGAAATCTGAAACCTCATATTTGGCTTAACCATGTGATTGTGAAAGAAAATTAAAATATGTGTTTGTATCTTGTTCTTTATGCTATCCTATTTTTGGTTTTTGGGTGGACTTAGAGTGTTGACTAGTTATAGGACGTGCACCAGAGGCTCGGGAGTTATGCAAATGTGATGGCATGTTGATATTATTTGATCTTGATCTTTTTAAAACCCAACCATGGTAATGTGATGGCATGCTCTATGAGATGTTTGTATTTATTGATTGTTATTGCTTTCCAGTCTTCTTGTGTGAAGTTGAGATGTATGTGTATGAGACACTTGATCTAATCATTTTAGAGTCATTGATTAGTTATACTTGGATTTCTTTCAAGTCACCTTGATGGGACTGAAGTGTTTGTTTGATCTTGACAATGTCATGTTGTGACATGTTTGACTTCACCATTTTTGGATCTTCCATTAGTTTTACCTTGAGATACTTTATGGTTTCTTTTTGAGAACCGATGGATATTGTGATTATCATTGATACCTTCAGTTGCCAATAGAGAATTGTTGCGGTCATGATTATCAATGGATGCTTTTTAGTTGCTCATGGAGATTTGATGTTCTTATTGTGGATTATCTTTTGGTATTTTTCTAGTTGCTTGTATGAGACTAAGGTGATTTATGCTTATTTAAGCCTAGGGTAGGTTATCTACTTGTAGTGTCAGGAAGTGGCTTGCAATGGGGGTCGAGGCCCTAAGTGGCTACCAGGGTAATTCATTGTAAGTTATTTAATAAATGAAAAAATTTACACTAAATAAGGATTAAATGAACCTAATAAGATAATTGTATGTTCTCACCCATGCCTCGAGTGCTAGTACAGACTAGGATGGGAGTAGAGAGAATGCTTGGTTGAGACCTTGCATTCCATAGTATGCCTCGTCAATACGAGAGGATACTAGTAGCCGCATAGGGATCACTATGGGGCCAGGGTCTATTGAGAGACTACCATGGTAACTCTATCATGATTTGTGTGATGACACTTTCCCACTTACATAGTAGGTTTCCTATGTGTCTTTGTGTGCCTCTAGGAATTAGATACCATCCTGTGTTAAAACCTTGAATTACTGTACTTTTAGGATTCTTGGACTTAGATAGTACTTATGTTATGTGATCTTGTGATATGTGATTTGATATCTTGTTTGGGACTTGAAACTATCTCCTCAGCATGGTGGGAGTGGGCCATTTAGGTCCCACACGGTCGGGTGATAGTTCTTTTTCACCCTTACCATTTGACGTCCATCTAAGACACCATGGCTGGAGCATTCTTGGTTTGTATTTATCTTCATTCTATTCTTGGATCTTATGATGGATGTTATTTATTGCTATGTTTCTTTATATTGATGATTAGCATGTGATAGATGATGTTATCTACTTTGTAGGATCATCTTATGCTTTATTCTTGCATGTTAGATTTCTTTATGCATATGTTGTAGCATGTTAGATTTCCTTCTACATATGTTGTAGTATGTTTTAGGAGTGACGTCCCTACTATGATAATGCTGATGATCTCTTCAGTGACTTGGGATGTTATGCACAGAGGGATGGTTAGGGCCCATGATGGTCTAATGATGCTATTGATGGTTGGGAGGAACCGCACACTTAGATTTGTTGTGTTTTATGATGTATGGTTATCTTTTATGATGGTTGTTATATCTTTATCAATGAATGGATGTATCATGTATATTAATGGTTGTAATTACTTTATTACACTTGCATCATGGATTAGATTAGGATGATGTATCTTTATTTTTACACATGTTTAATCTTTTAAGCTTTTATACCTTGTGACATGTACAGTGGATGATTGAGCATTCTGAGTTTAATTGCCAAGAGGCATTCAAAAAAAATGTTTATTATGAACTGTGGACCTTTAATTATTCTTTCATGTGGATGTAGTAGTTGTTAGACTTAGTATTAATTAGATTAAATGTGACTCAACATCTTGGGATCCTTAAGGAATGTAACCTATTATGTATGCTTATGTATGCTTTTAGATGAATGTATGTTATTGCTTCTACTATTATGTGTTTGATGTGAATGGCTTATCTTTCATGATTAAAAAAAAAAATTGTTTGGAAAACTTGGTAAAATTTAGGTTAATTCTTTTGGATCCCTTGGCGGGGCTTTACATCTAGTGTCAGAGCCTAAGTTTCAACATTGGGAGCTCTGGGTATATTGGAACGCCACTAGTTGTTAACTAGTTGAACAAAAGAAAAACTTTGAACTATCGTGTGTATCTCTTCAAATTGAAACTTGAAACTAGTTCAACTAAAACTTAAATTGTAACTTGCATATTTTTCATACTTTAACACTTAGGTTTCAAACCTGAAATTATACTGAAACCTAAACATGGGAAAAACTAAAAATTGAAACTTATTTTGGTTGCAAAACATATATCTTTTAACTATACCTTAAGGTAGTATACCTTTGATCCTCTTTGCGAGCATTATGTTGATCCTTTGTTTGGAGTGTTTAATTAATCTATTTCAGTATTTATTAAAAGAACGAATGTTGGATCAATATGGTTTTCAATTTATCATTAAACCAGAATCATATTGCTCAAAGTGTGTTGTAGTGTCATCAGTGGAATCATATTCCCCTACAAGAGGGAAAGGGTTTAATGGGACCCGCATAGTAAGTTCTTCAATATTATCATTCATGTAGGCTTCTAGGAGTAAGCCTAATTCTAAGGGGGGGTGGATGTAGTGCTTGCCCTAGTTCACATTTTGCTATTGTTGTCGAACTCTTTTAGGACAGTTTTATGATGATAATAATTAGTAACACTATTTTGAGATTATTAGATATTAATTTAGATTTAGTTTATTATATGATGAGATCATTTGGTATTCTATATTTCATGTATGCATGATGATTATTCGGTGTTCTTAGATATTAATGATGATTAATTAGGTGATTTGTTATCATATGTTTTTTCTTATAGATAGTTACCCCATACTTTCATGTGTATGGTGTGCGTGTTTTTTTTTCTTTTGTATGGCATTTTTGATTTGGTTAAGGAAGGGAGTCATAGTCACCTGCTAGTTGGGATCTACATGATGCACCACTTCCTGCCATTGCCTATTTAGTTTAGTATATATTGTGCTTGTACATGTGTGGATTTTATGTAGGTTGTAGGTACTAGGAATCAACTTCCTTGAATTGCCAGGATGAGCATACCCTATTGCATTATCTCAATGGTAAGAGAGGGGAGATAAATTCTTAAGTCCAAATCCTAGACCTTCAAGCCATTTGTCCTAATTGAAAATTAGGACAAGTATCTAAGTTGAGTACCCTCTGAATGCATCAGATGACATAATTCGTGATATTAACCCTTGGTCTAATTTTGTATGTGTTTTGCTATGATGGGTTTTCATGTTTTATTTTATGAGTCTTTGGTGTATTTTTTTATTAATTAAGTCTAATTAAAAGATTTGATTAATGATTTAATTTAATAGAAAACTATTATGATATTTTAATATTTTATTTTATTTTATTAATTGAGAAATTAATTAAATAAAAATAATTAAATTTGGATATGAAAGTTATCAATTTAAATTTGGAATGTGATAATATTTATTTAATTTAATAATAATATATTTAGAGTTCATTTTTAAATAAATGCTAAATAATATTATTATTTAAGTTAATGAATATTTTATTTATTAAGTTTCAAAAATAAATTTAAAATTGGAAAAGAAATTAATTTTTTAAAATTTCATGACCACGTGATAAGTGCATAAGATTTAGAATTAATAAATTAAATTAAAAAGAGTAAAGTGATTATTAAATCAATTAATGTGCATTATTTTAATATTTATTCACATAGGAGTATGTGAACTCTCGGGAGTTGTCATGTAGACAACATAGGAGTTTGCACTCTAATTATACATGTGTTGTCTACACTTAGTAGTTAGCATATTATTTGAGCACATGTTCTCTACAACATTCTAGACACCTCATCATCTTTATCTTCTTATCATGGAAGTTATGTGCTTAGTTGTCATGCTTATCTCCTAGTTCTTTCTAGACACATTCTAGATGCATCTTAGAGGCATTTATATATAGGCTCTCCTAGTGTGTATCGATAATATCATATGCTTCGACATGCTCATATGCTTCTACATGCTCAAATGCTTTTACATGCTTCTAGTCACTTGGGGGTTCAACTTTTGGAGGAATTGTGAATGTTGGAGAAGGAAGGAATTTTTAGATACGAGAGGGATCTGAGAGGAGGAGCTTCTCTACATTTTTTTGAGGCGTAGCAAATTAGCACCAGTGTCTAGGTAGGCACTCATGATTAGTGTGCATACTCTCTCTCTCTCTCTCTCTCTCTCTCTCTCTCTCTCTCTCTTCTTATCTTCATCATGTCTACTAAATAATTGCTTCGATAATTCTTGTGATGAATGTTCTATATTTTGGAAATTTGGGTATGCATGTTGATTCTTTCTTTGTACAAAGTAATCAAGGAAAAAACCTAACTAGAAAACCCTTGTTCCATTGATTAGTTTTTAAATCAGGTTTGAGTTTGAATTAAAATGAAATAAGAGGTTAATTGAGAAGTGTACTTTTAGGATTCCTGAACTTAGAGAGTACTTATGTTATGTGATCTTGTGATATGTGATTTGATATCCTTTTTGGGACTTGAGACTATGTCCTCAGTATAGTGGGAGTGGGCCATTTAGGTCCTACGCAATCAGGTGGTAGTGCTTTTTCACCCTTACCATTTGAGGTCCGTCTGAGACACTGTGGTTGGAGCATTCTTGGTTGGTATTTATCTTCATTCTATTCTTTTATCTTATGATGGATGTTACTTACTGCCATGTTTCTTTATATTAATGATTAGCATGTGATAGATGATATTATCTGCTTTGTAGGATCATCTTATGCTTTATTCTTGCATGTTAGATTTCTTTATGCATATGTTGTAGCATGTTAGATTTCCTTCTACATATGTTGTAGTATGTTTTAGGAGTAACGTCCCTACTATGATAATGTTGATGATCTATTAAATGACTTGGGGTGTTACGCACAGAGGGATGGTTAGGGCCCACAATGGTCTAATGATGCTATTGATGGTTCGGAGGAATTGCACACTTAGATTTGTTGTGTTTTATGATGTATGGTTATCTTTTATGATGATTATTATATCTCTATTGATGGATGGATGTATCATGTATGTTAATGGTTTCAATTACTTTATTACACTTGCATCATGGATTAGATTAGGATGATGTATCTTTATTTTTACACATGTTTAATCCTTTAAGCTTTTATACCCTGTGACATGTACAGTGGGTGATTGAACATTCTAAGTTTAATTTCCAAGAGGTATTCAGAACAAATGTTTATTATGAACTATGGACATTTAATTATTCTTTCATGTGGATGTGGTAGTTGTTAGACTTAGTATTAATTAGATTAAATGTGACTCAATGTCTTGGGATCCTTAAGGAATGTAACCTGTTATGTATGCTTTTAGATGAATGTATGTTATTGCTTCTGCTATTATGTGTTTGATGTGAATGGCTTATCTTTCATGATTAAAAAAAAATTGTTTGGCAAACTTAGTAAAATTTAGGTTAATTCTTTTGGATCCCTTGGCAAGGCATTACATAAGACTTATCAGTGTGCTAACTCCTAGATATTCTAGAGGCATTCTAGAGGCTTTTATATTTAGGCACTCCTAGTGTGTATGTACATGACATTACATCAATTCATTTTGATATTATTATTTTGATCATACTTTGGTCTATTATGTGCTTGTGCTTGAGTTCCTTAATCTTGGATGATTTTTCCCTAAGCAAAATTCTTACATGGTATTAGAGATGAGGGAAATTCTCTTCACATAGCCATTGGTGACCGACCTTGCTTCACCTCTCTAAGGACACATCAACCCAGATCTAGAGTAGAGCCAAAGAAAACCTTGCCATTGCATCCAAAATGTCAATTCGATGAAAATAGACTATAAATTCACCTACCCTAGGCCATAGTCAAATTTAAGGAATTTTTTTTTTTGCAAACTGAAACCCGAAGGCACAATTTGCAAGTATAGTATGATCATTTTTTAGATATGCAAATTTATTTTTCAGATCGGTGATATTTTCTTTGCAATTTCCATTAGATTTTTTTGCCATTTTTGTGCAAATTTTTGAAATCTTTTTTAGCCTGTCAAGCTTGTAGAGAATTTTTTTGCAAGAACCAAGCAGTGAAACCCTAGCCCTCATACGTAATATTCCCTATAATTATAGGACTATTCTATCAACATTGGCATATTATTTGGTGGAAAATTCCATTCTTGTTCTAGTGCACAAGCCTTACTAATGGACATCACAATAACTAGTGGCCAAAATTTTAGTCAACTAAATATAACATCAGTGACCTTGTTTTATTTTCTACCTACAACACTTACATTTTAAACTCTATAGAAGGTTTGCATTGCATGAATGTGGGATATTTCCCATGACTTCCCAGCACTGGCTTTATGAAAGTAACTATTGGAGGCTGACACAACCCATCACCAAAATAGAAAAATGAAGTCTTCGACAACAAATACTGATCTTGGTACTATCTGTTACTTGTTGATAGTCTTAGTCTCCATCGTCATTGAATAGCATTCAGTAACCATGAAATCCTTCCCAACAGACATTAAATGAATGCACCCTACAAATAGCATAGCATGAGCATGTCCAAGTTAGTAGATGCCTAGATAACTATAATGACATGTGTCTCCCTAGTCAATAGACTATACACTAACTGAACACCACATGGCATTGCCACATAGATAGTAAATCTAACTTGTCTATACACCACATGGCATCCTAATTAGTTGTCACCTTGTATTCTATACAATCTGTATGTACACCTACCGGCCACATCAACAAGGGGCATTTTTTACTAATGTCATCATTTTGTTAGCCTAAATTTAACATTTGGCCATCATTTCCAAGCAAATTTAAACTACTACAATGGGCATTTGACCATCAAATTTAACCTAGTGTTTTTTTTGCTAGACCCCTCTTTAGATGCATTTTTTATTTGATGGTTCGACTTTGGGAGGCCATAACTCAGTCATTTGGACTCAAAATTAGGTGTAATTTTTTTTTTTTTAAGTAGAATTTCCTAAAAAATTTAGTGGTGTTTTTCTTGTCTAGTTTTGGGTGTATGGATTTGTCAAAAATTGTGTTTTTTGGCAACTATACATATCCAATCTTGCATTTTGCAACTTCAAACACTTCATACGGGTTCATCTGGACACATTTTTAGGTTCTATTTTTTTGAAAGTACTTAATTTATTGTCTACTTTCTAAATCTACAATCAAATTATAGGGTTGTGTGGAAAGAAATATCACTTTCAGACTTAGGTCCTTTTCGGCATTGTATTGCTTTGATTACTCTTCAAAATTGTTGTACATATAATCTACAGTGCTTAGTGATAGATTTGAACCTTGAAAAGTAGTTGTAAATTAGAAGTCCACTTTGTACATTTTGACAAGTGGCCTATTGTACACACACTACATATAAAGTGCCAAAAGCATCATTTTTGGGGGGTCTTTTGATTGAGTGCATAGGGGGATGTCTCTTGTGTTTTTGTGTCTCTTTTTTGAGCTCTTTTACTTTTTTGCATCATGGGTTCACCTAAAGCTCCACTTCTAACTTCACACAATTATACTACATGGAAAGATATTGTATGGAGTAGATTGATGGAAAAAAGGCTTAAATCTATATGTTGATCGTATAATTACCAAACCCACTGATGCTACAACACTAGTTGATTGGCAAATTAAAGACAATTAGGCTTTAGGAATTATCAAGAGTTGTGTTTGTAGAGATCTCTTCTTCTACATTTCTAGCTTCAAGGAAGCCAAGCCTGATTTGGAAAAAATTGAAGGGTTGTATGGTAAGGTGGATGAGAAAAAGGGATTCCAACTTGAGGATGATCTACTTCTATTAGATCCTAAGAATTTTGACACAATTCAAGACAATATCAATAGAGCCAATGAATTGAGAGAACTACTTAAAGATTTTGGTAATCCCATGAAGGATGATCTATTGATTCATCATATATTGAAGAGGCTACCTTCAGAGTATGCATCTTTTGTGTCAAGTTACAACACTCATAGTTTGACCATGGGAAGTGCTTTCACTAAGCCTACATTTGATGCATTCACAAAAATGTTGATGTTGGAACAATCCAAATTGATAGATATGGGAATTCTTAAGGCATCAAAGACCAAGGCATTGGTGGCTACCAATTAGAACCAATCAAATAAAAGTAACAAAAGTTCTACCAATAGAAAGGAGAAGCAATGGAAGCAAAAATCACAATCAGAGACACAACAATCTTCCTCCTTATAGCAGGGCAATTCTTCTTCCAACAAGAAGGGAAACAATGATAAGAAGGATAAACTATTTTGTGCATATTGCAAGAAACTAAATCATGATGAGCATCATTGAAAGACTAAGAGAATTGATGAGTTGGAAAACTTACTCAAGAATAACAAAATCAATGTATGAAATGCTTCCAAGGATTCAACTCCACCCACTTCAAATGGAAAAGGGAAAGCACTTATGGTAGGTTCAAGTTCTTTAGTGGAATGGATTCTTGACTCAGGTGCCTCCTATCATATGGTTTCTTTAAAAGGAGACTTTTCTTCATTGAAGTAGTCTAAGGTACCACACATCTTTGTAGGGGATGATAGAAAAATAGAAGTTGAAGGGAAAGGAAAAGTAGAGATGGAAAATAGAGAGTTCAAAGAAGTTCTCTATGTTCCCAACCTTAGCTCTAATCTCCTTTCAATCTACCAAAGCACTCACTATGGAGATGGCAATAAAGTTGAGTTCCTTCCTGATTTAGTAATGGTGCATAATCTCAAAGATGATTCATTGGTTGTAGTGGGTAAAGTCAATCATCACAAAAGGCTTTATTCTTTCTTCCACTTTATGTATAAGTCTCCTTCACATGCCTTGTTGACTCAATCTCATTCACAAAGAAAATTATGGCATGACTAGTATGGACATCTTCCCTTCCACTATCTTCATCAACTTTTCTCAAACAACATGGTCAAAGGTCTACCTAAAATCAACTTTTCTAAGCGCAAATGTTCAACTTGTTCAATGGATATGCATCTAGAAGAGAAGATTAATAAAGGGGAGTCTTGGAGTTCATCAATTTCTCTTGAATTGGTTCACTTGGTTCTAGTAGGTCCTTTTGTAGTGACATCAATTAGAAAGTGTTGCTACATCCTCACTTTCATTGATGACTTTTCATGCTTCACATGGGTCTTCTTTCTTGATCATAAGAATGAAGTATTTGATAAGTTTCTAGCCTTCAAGAGTCATGTTGCAAAGTAATCAAGGAAAGCCATCAAGGTTCTTTGTATGGAAAATGAAAGTAGATATGTGAAATCAAGACTTAGAGACTTTTGTAAACTTCAAGGTATTGATCTTCAAAATCTAGTAGCATTTAATCTACAAAAGACAAGTGTTGCAGAAACTAGGATTAGAACTCTTAAGTCTATAGAAAGTTATATGATTCAAACCAAGTCTCTTAATCCATCACTTGAAGTTGAAGCTATAAGCAGTGCCAAACACATGCTTAATAGGTCTCCTCATAATGTCTTAGATGGAGAGACTCCTTTTTAGTCATGGTGTGGTAGAAAACTAGTTGTGAGACACTTTAGAGTCTTTGGTTGTCCAACATGGGCAAAAATATCTTCAATGAAATGCAAGGCACCACCACCAAGGCCTTGTACTTTCATCAACTATGAAGATAGTCTTAAGGCATATAGACTTATGGACCCTAAGACTTGTGAAATTTTTATAGAGAGGAATGTTCACTTTGAGGAAAGTTCACCTAGCTTATCCTCTAATTCTCTCCACACTTCATACATAGTGGAAACTGATAGTAACAATAGTGATAATAATTCAACAGATTTAGATATGTGGGGTCTTATTGACAGATACAACACTAGGTCATGACATCAACACATTCCACATGTATACATCACCATAGTGATAGGTCCAACATAGTTGGGTACACCTTGTCTTCTAGCTCTAGCATCAATGGATGACTTCTTGATAGATATTTTAGGTTTTTTTATGGAGTCATACATAGTAGATTTGGAAGACATCATTGATGATATACATCTTCTCTTTGATGAAGAAGATCCTTCTTTAGTAGTTGCGAGGGTTCGCTCTAACCCTCCTGTCCATTCTCTACATGATCAGTATTTCCAGGTTGATATGATTATGGATCCCTATGTAAAGCAGTTACAGGAGGTCTCTTTATCATTTGAGGAGACAGTTGGTTCTTTGGGACAGGTTTTTTCATCCATCCTTGCTAGATCTACACTTGTTCTTTTTAGCAGTGTTGGAAGGGGTCATAGTCGATATTGACATAAGGACAGTTGAGTAGGTTTCAGAGACATCATTCATTATTTTGATTCTTTCTACACATTGGGGAAGCATCTCATATGCACCTATTACATTATTTATTTCAAATGGGAGAAACATTATTCACTAGTCATGGATCAACTTCTAAATTGGAGTAGCTATCACTGATCAACATTCTACATTTGGGGGGGGGGGGACTACCTTGTCTCCTTTCTTCTTCTCTCTTTTGGGAGGGACCTTTTCCTCTTTTGGGATTATGTTCTTCTCATGCTTCTCTATTGTATATACTTGATGTATGTTGTAATGAAGGGAGGTCTTGATTACTCCATCCATCCATGCATCTTGATTTTTCATCTCTCTTTTTGGGGGAGGGTTTTTCCCATGAGGTTTTCCCTCTTCCTCCACTTTATGAGAGATTGTATTGCATTTTGTACATGGGTACCTAACATGGCCTAGTATCTGAGACCCATCTTGCATTTTCATCCTATCTTTTGTGAGCCTAAGTACATTCCCCTAAGTTTCACTTAAGAGGGGGTGGGGTGTTGGTGTAAATAAGTAATCACTTATTACACTTTACTTAAGTTTACTTAGGTCAATGCATTATTTTATTATTTTTTAGTTTGACACCTAGGAGTTTGTGTACTCTTATGAGTTGTCTTGTTGACAACATAGGAGTAAGCAACTCTAATTCAGTACATGGTGTCTACAATACTAAAGTTTTCATAATTAACTAAGTTGTCATGCAGACAACATAGTTATTTGCACTTTTAATTAAGCACATGATGTCTACAACATAATTTTACATGCTACACCTTTTTAGGCTTATCCTCTCATCATCACACTTACTCCTATGCTTAATGGAGGATAATACACTCTTGGTGGACATGTGCTTGGTTGTAAGACTTATCAATGTGCTAACTCCTAGGACATTCTAGAAGCATCCAAGAGGCCTTTATATTTATTCACTCTTAGTGTGTATGTACATGACATTATATCAATTCATTTTGATACTATTATTCTGATCATACTTTGGTCTATTCTGTGCTTGTGCTTGAGTTCCTTGATCTTGGCTGATATTTCCCTAAAGAAAATTCTTACAAAACTTTCACTAGGATAAATATAAAATAGGTTTCCTTTTGTTTGCTTAGACCCAATCAGATTTCCTTTTCCATGCAATAGTTTGGCCTTCCCATTCATAAATTCTACCTTGAATCAAATGTTATTCAATTGTGCCACACTCAGTAGATAATGCTTTAGTCCTTTAACCTAATAAGAATTATCACATATAAGTTCATTGGTTAATGAGATACAACCTTTTCCTTTTATGCAACAAGTTTCATTGTTTCCAAATCTTACATTACCTCCATCATAATGTTCCATTTGTTCAGACTTTGTTTTATCTCCAATGATATGATGTGAGAAGCTACTATATGTAATCAATATATAATTTTTTCTAACATGACAAATAAGTGCCATCTTATCTACTTTATCATTAGATTCATATTTTACAACAATATATACCATTTATCTTCACTGCTATCAGAATCTTTAGCAATAAAATAAGATTTTCTTACATTTATCCTTGTAGCTCTTGAATTCCTTCTTTCCTTTGTACTTATTACTTTTCTTCTCATCCTTGTTTTTTCTATTTGGACACCTAGCAGCAATATGACCAAATTATTCACAAAAGAATAGGTTAGAAGAATCTTGCCTTTGTACTTTCCTCTGCCTTTGGAGTATTTCTTTGCAAGTATAGATTCAACAATTTCAAGATCACAGTAAAAAATTTGTTTAGTTTCCTCTTTACTTCCTAATCAATCGGCCTTTGATATATTTCTCTTTTCTTTGAGTGAGAGTTTGGCTTCAAATGCACACTCAATATTTTTGGAACTAGGAACATAGTTATCATACTTAGCTAACTCAAAAGTTCTCAATCTTCTAACTAGAGCATCCAAAGTTATTTTGTTGTTTGGATTACATCTCATTTCTTTAATAGATGAAACTCTAATGGTATAAATAGGAATAAGAGTTCTATGTACCTTTTTTACAACTATTTTGTCATCAATGTCTCCTCCAAATGATTTGATTGCACTCACACTAGCTTTGATTATTTCCACATATTTTGCAATGTTTTCATCTTCTCTAATTTTCACTTGATCAAATTGTCCTCTAAGATTTTTCTCTTTGGCTCTTATTACATTGTCATCTCTTCCATAGATGTCCTTCAGTTTGGTCCACATTGCATGAGTTGTTTTGTTGTCTTTTACTTCATCAAATTCAACATAACTAAGAGTAGATGTAATATCAATCATCATGATGTTATGATTCTTCTTTTTAGCAATGTCTTCCATTGATAATGTTCTAGTAGGAGTCTTGTATTTAGAATCAACATATTTACAACCTGAATCACTAATAGTCACCAGATGTAATCTCATAAGTCCTTGTCATGCTACAAAATTGTCTCTATTTAGTTTGGGAATCTCTCTTCTATAAGACATCCTGATCTTTAGCTTAGGTCCTTGAAACCTTCTCTACAAGCACCAAAAGCTCTGATACCAACTGTTAGAAATATAATAAGGATTAATCGAGAGGGGAGGGGTGAATCAGTTATTACAAAAAAAAATCCCAAATCACTTAGATGTCAGTACAAAACAATTATGTGAAAACTTAACTTTGTTGATACTCAATAAACACTATAATTTATCGGCAAACACTTACCATGTAAATCTTAAGATGTTATTTTTAATTACTTATTACTTTAACTTAGTTTCAAACACATAAAAGAAATAGCATGAACACATTTGACACCAAGATTTAACGTGGAAACCCAATTTGAGAAAAACCACCAATTGCAACTAGTTATTATTTTTCATTCTTCTAAAGTGAGCCCTATTAGGATCCAATCCTATTAAAGGTTACAAAACACAATGCTATGTGTGATCCTATTAGAGGATTTAATCACCCTATTAGGAGTGACCTTGTTAGAGGTTTTTAGACCATTGGAAATGATTGAAAAGATCATGAATGAAGAATAATGGAACTGGTAAAGAATGTTTTCAATCATTGTTTTGTCATTGATGTCAAAATTGCTACTTGCAGGAATGACAATTGCTTAAGTGATCCAAGTACTATCAATTGGTTGATTGACAAGGAGGTGGAAATCAATAAGATGTAACTAAAGCACCTAGAGAAAGGTTGAAGTTATGATGTGGTAAAGAAGTATAAGGATCAGCTAAGCCATTGATGAAATAGTGTACTGATGACATACTCTAAGAAGTTGGACACAGTAAGAAACATCAAAGATGTGAGGTTTAACTAAGCTCATTTGAGAGAGCTGAGCAAATTCTTAGTTGAAGCCAAGCAAGCTCAACTTCAGGTGTCGAGTAACATAGAATCCTTTAGGGGTCGAGTAACACAGAATCCTTTAGGTACCGAGTAATTGTTCAAGTGCCGAGTAACTCAGGAAAAGACTTTAGGTGCCAAGAATTAGTAAAAGAAGTAGAAGCCAAGTAACAAAGAAGGAGATGAACATTAGTAAACCAATGATGCTGAGTTGCTGCATTTTTTTTTAAGTCAAAGATTTGCCAGATCAGTAGTGATAAGTTTGTTACATCAAATTTTGTGAATTAGTTGGATGATAAGGATGATGAGTAGACGTCACAGAATTTTAGGCAAACCATGCAAACCAATTCAAGGCAAATGCTAATGGATTTATCATGAAGTTTCTAGAAGTAATTTGGAGGAAAAATAATATAATTTTCTTAGATCATATTAAGATTTAAGTGGGAAGTGAAGAACAAGACTTTTATATAAGGAGTTATAGGTCAAAGATCAAAATAGGGGGAGTTGGTCACAAGTGTGGTCGAAGCCAAGAGAACGCTAATGTGAAGGAGGACACAGTAAGGAGTAAGTATAGAGCATCAAGACTCTAAGTTGATCAAGCGATCATAGAGTGCATTGGCGTAATGAGTGGAAGAACTGAAGGAGATATATTTTGAAGGGTGAAGAAGTTGTCTACATTGCAAGGAAGAAAAGCCAAGCAAAGAAAAGAACTGAAGAGTGATATGAAATATGCATAGTTAGGTTTGCAATCTTTATCAGGTCAAAACCCTTCTAATACTCTCTTAACATTGTATTATATATTGAAATCCTACATTGCTAGGTTAGCTTAATAGCTAGGTGGATAAGCCTCAGGCAAAGGATAAAGAGACCCCCAGGAGAAGGATAAAGAGATCTTTAGGAGAAGGATAGGAGATCCTTAGGAGGGATGAAAGATTCTTTTGAGAAGGTGACTGTAAATCCCATGGACTTGGCTAGGCCTAAAAACTCTATGTAAATCTCTTAATAGGGTGACATTCTAAGTTGAATGTTCTTAAGTCCTCTAATAGGGCACACTACTAACAGGGTGTAGAAATCCCTTAATAAGGTCACATTTAACAATGTGTTGTAGCCTTTAATAGGGCATACCATCAAAAGTGGTTGAAATCAATTGCACAATTATTTTATGGGTATCATCCCCACCCCAATTTTACCTTCTTATTCCTGGAGGGTTTTTGGGTCATCAAAATCCTTTGTGTTATTGTGTGATGCATGTTTACTTTTCATGATTGTTTAATGTTTAATTGCATGCATGATAAGAAAGTAAAAGGATAGTACTTCTGATTCACTCCTATTTTATTAGAAAATTTGAATTGGACATTATTGGACCTTGAATAACTGCTTTACCCCCCTCTAATTTATTCTAAAGAATTCTAACAATTGCTATTAGAGCACACTGCTGATTTGTTTCAAGGTACTAGCAGCAGGAAGATCAAGATGTCCAAGAGAGAAGTTCCCAAGCTAAACAAAGACAACTTTGTTGCATGGAAAAGTTTGATGAAGTTCCACCTTGGATTAATAGGTGGCTATGCACAGACCTCAATCATAGTTTATCATGTAGACCCTATAGGACCTCTCATTATTGATGACATGAGCAAGAAGAAGGAGCACAATCAAGCGATGTTAGATATTCCTTCAGCACTAAGCTATGCCAAGTATGATGATGTCAAAGGATGTGGTACTGCACATCAGATGTTGGATGCATTATCAAAAATTTATTGAGGAGATGATAATGTCAAGAGAGCCAAAAGATAGAGACTAAGAGGAAAGTTTGATGATATGAAAATGGAAGAAGGAGAGAATGCTGCTCAATACGGTGCAAGGATAAAAGAAGTGGTAAGTGCCATAAGAAGCCTAGGAGGATAGTTAGCAGAAGAAACAGTATGTAGAAAATACTTGAGAACTTTTCTTCCTATCTATGCTATAAGAGTATCAACCATCCAAGAGCTAAGGTGTGTACTAGGAAATGCATTGTCATTTGAAGGAATAATTGGAAGGCTCACTGCCTTTGAGCTATCCAACTTTGACAACTACAAGCTAGAAAACAAAGAAAAAGAGCAGAAAAGGAAAGTATGTATCTAGTGACAACAACAATGATGAAGATGATGCAGACCAATTGGAGGCATTACTAGCAAGAAGATTTCATAGAGGAAGAGGCAAATTCAAAGGTAAGCTTCCAATCATTTGTTTCAATTGTAATGAAGTTGGTCACACTGTAGCCAGATGCGCACAAAAGAAAAATTACAAAGATGGAGGCAACCTCCAGAACAAGAAAGAGGACAACAAGAACTATAGAGGAAAAGGAAAAAGATGTTACATTATTGAAGAAGACTCTGACGAGAATGATGATGAAGTAGTCTATGTGGCTATGAAAGATGAATTATATGAAGAAGAAGCAACTACCCTAGTAACCTACATGAACAAGAATAACAAATGGATCATAGATAGCAGATGCTCTTATCACATGACTAGAGATAAAATTAAGTTCATTTCCTTTACTCAATATGAAGGAAATAGTGTTAGATTTGGTAACAATGCACCATGTCAGATCAAAGGGAAAGGTAGTGTCAAGCTTACTAAAAAGATAACATGTGATAATGCATACTATGTCGAAGGCCTGAACTATAACTTTTTAAGTGTATCATAGTTAGGCAACATAGGATGCAAGGTTGAATTTGAAAACAAAGTTGCCAAGATCTATGATTCTCAAGGAAGTCTATTAGGAAAAGGTGATGAGACTAGGAGTAATTTGTTCTACCTAGACATGGAAGATGCTTCTTGTCTCATTTTTCAAACTAATGATGTATGGTTATGGCACAAGAGGCTATGTCATGTAAATTTTGACAATATGATAAGCATCAGCAAAATGAAAAAAGTCAAAGGTCTATCAAAGTTGAGGAAACCTGATAACACCATGTGCAAACAATACCAACTAGGGAAGATGACCAAGTCAAATTTCAAAAGAAAAACTTATACTTCTAATGAAGTATTAGAGCTAGTTCATACTGACTTGTGTGGTCCTATTGAAGTGCAAAGCTACAAAGGTGATAGATACATAATGCTATTTGTAGATGACTATTCAAGGATGATGATAGTCATGTTCCTAAAACAAAAATTAGATGCATTCCAAATGTTCAAATGATACTTGGCTATAGTTGAGAAAGAGACTAGAAAGAGCCTAAAATGTCTTAGATTTGATAGAGGAGGTGAATTCAAATCTAGAGAATTTGAAGAATTTTGTAATGAAAGAGGTATCAAAAGATAGACATCAGCACCTAGGACTCCACCTCAGAATGGTATAGCAAAAAGAAGGAATAGATTAGTTATTGACTATGCCACAACCTTAATGATGGAGAAAAATGCTGCACTCAAGTACTGGAGAGAAGCTATAAGTATTGTAGTGTACACACTCAACAGAGTTCAAGTCAAGAAAGGTAAAAATGCAACACCTTTTGAATTATGGTATGGGCATTCTCCTAATGTAAAACATTTCAAAATATTTTGATGCAAATGCTATATATATAAAGAGTCTAGAAATGGAAATTTTGATGCAAAGAGTGAGGAAGGCATGTTTCTTGGTTATTCTACTAGAAGCAAAGCTTATAAGTGCTTGAATGTTAATACTAACAAAGTAGTAGAAAGCAAAAATGTGAAATTTGATGAGTTTGCAAAAGTTCAAAGTGTTGAGAACACCAAGAAAGAAGAAAAATACAAGATCTTTGTGTACTTTTATGAAGGTATACCTAATAATGGTGAAGTTGCAACTTAGAATGATAGTTAGCAACAAAATCTAGCATCTTCCAAATCATAGACAGTGAATGTCGAGTAGCAAATACATTCAAAAGCCAAGCTACAAAATACAAAGAATGTTCATTCAAATTCTGAGAATAGCCAACAAGAAGAAAATGAACAAGTACCTGATGAAAATATGCATTAGGATTTAGATTCTGAAAGAGACAACATGCAAAGAAGATAAGAACCAGTAGTGACAAAGTATGTGTAAAGACATCATCCTGCTGATCAAATTATTGGAAATAAAGAGGTAGGACCAATGACAAGGAATAAACTCAGAAGTGAGACATGTTTGCTTAGTAAAATGGAACCAAGAATAGTAATTGAAGCCATAAAAGATGATGATTGGTACAATGCTATGAAAGAAGAAATAGAATAGATTGAAAAGAACAAGACATGGACCTTAGCCTCAAGACCAGTTGACAAGAACATAATTGGAACCAAGTGGGTGTTTAGAAACAAGTTAGATGAAAATGGTGAAATCACAAGGAAAATGGTAAGGTTAGTTTGTAAAGGGTATGCACAAGAAGAAGGACTAGACTATGGAGAAACATTTTCTCTAGTTGCCAGAAAGGAAGGAGTAAGGACCTTACTGGCATATGTAGCCTTCAAAGGATTTAAAGTCTATCAAATGGATGTTAAGTCCATATTTTTGAATTGTATAGTTGAAGAGGAAGTCTACATAGAGCAACCAGAAGGATTTGTTGATGAAAATAAAAAAAACAAGGTATGTAAATTGCATAAGGCTCTATATGGATTAAAGCAAGCTCCTAGAGCTTGGTATGAGAGACTTCACAAGTATCTAGTGCAAATAGGATTTGAAAGAACTGATGATAACAACAACATGTACATCAAATCAAAAGTAGGTAAGGATATTGTTTTTTCTAAAATCTTTGTGGATGACATAGTTTTATGAGGAAAGGAAGTACTTTGCAAAATTTTTGCTGATAAAATGAAACATGAGTTTGAAATGTCTATGTTTGGAGAAATCAAGTTCTTTGTTGGATTGCAAGTACATCAACTAAAACATGGTATATTTGTGACATAATCAAAGTACATCAAAGAGATACTCAAAACATTTGGATTAGAAGACTCCAAACCAGTCAGCACACTAATGGCAATAGGACATAAGCTATCTAAAAATGATGAATCAGCTAAAGTCAATCAAACAATGTATAGATCCATGATTGGAAAACTACAATATGTCGTACATAGTAGACCAGAGATAGCACTAGCAATTGGAATATTGGCTAGATTCTTTGCTAATCCTAGAGAAAATCATCTCATGGTAGTAAAAAGGATAATGAGGTATCTGAAAGGAACTCATGATTTTGGCCTATATTACAAAAAGAATGAGAGGTTTGAGCTCAATGCATACACAGATGTAGATTGGGGAGGCAATATTGATGACAGGAAAAGTACAAGTGGAGGAGCATTATTCTTAGGTAAAAGGCTAGTTACTTGGACTAGCAAGAAATAAACATGCACATTTGAGTCCATTGTAGAAGTAGAATATGTGACAGTAGCAGTCAATTGCACAAACATTGTGTGGCTCAAACATTTGTTGAAAGGAATAAAAGAAGAGGTAACAAAACCTATGATATTGTATTGTGATAATACAAGTGCTATAAAAATATCCAAGAACCCAGTAATGCATGCAAAAACCAAGAATATTGCAATCAAGTATCACTATGTTAGAGAATTGGTGGAAGACAAACAAGTGAAGATGGAGTACATTCACACAAAGGAAAAAACTATGGATATCTTCACCAAACCATTGCCCAAGGATGCTAATGAATATATTAGAGGCAAGTTGGGGGTAATGCCCCTAACTCAAGCAGTCTAAAGCAACAAAGAAGCTACCCTACATCAACAGGAACAAATCATTGAAATAACAAACAAATGATGTAGAGGATGACAACAAGAGTAGAAATTCTAGATTAGTCACAAGCATGGTGATAGAGGGAGAAAACATGAGATGCAAAGCTTATATTTAGCATGTTGAAGATGCTACATCTTTGACATTTATGTCAAAGAGAGAGATATGAGAAACTAATCAAAGAAAGGTAAGAGGGAGAAGAAAATGTATATGCATATGTATGAAAGGAGAGATGACAAAAGGAGATTTAGAAGAGATCAAAATTAGTGAGCAACTATGAAGGATTAGGAATATAAAGTAAGGATGTAGCAGTCTAGAGGGAGAAGTAGAACAAAGGATTCAGTAAGTATCAGCAAAAGAAGGAGTTATATACCAAGCAGAAAATGTATGTAATTTTGGTGGTAACTAAGTTGATCAATTGATCAGTTTGGTTTGCTATCAATGCCAAAGAGGAAGATTATTGGAAATGATTGAAAAGATCATGCATGAAGAATAATGGAACTGGTAAAGAATGTTTTCAATCATTTTTTTGTCATTGATGTCAAACTTGCTACTTGTAGGAATGAAATTTTTTAAAGTGATCCAAGTACTATCAATTGGTTGATTAACAAGGAGGTGCAAATTAATAAGATGTAACTAGAGAACCTAGAGAAAGGTTGAAGTTATGATGCTATAAAGAAGTATAAGGATCAGCTCAGCCATTGATGAAATAGTGTACTAATGACATACTCTAAGAGGTTGGACACACTAAGACACATGAAAGATCTAAGGTTTAACTAAGTTCATTTCAGAGAGGTGAGAAAATTCTTAGTTGAAGGCAAGCAAGTTCAACTTCAGGTGTCAAGTAACACAGAATCCTTCAGGTGCCGAGTAACACACAATCCTTCGAGTGTTGAGTAATTGTTCAAGTGCCGAGTAACTCAAGAAAAGACTTCAGGTGCCAAACATTAGTAGAAGTAGTAGAAGTTGAGTAACATAGAAGGAGCCAAGCATCAATAAACCAATGATGCCAAGTTGCTGCATTATTTGTTAAGTCAAAGATTCACCATCAGTAGCAATAAGTTTTACATAGAATTTTGTGAATTAGTTGGATGATAAGGATGATGAGTAAATGTCACAAAATTTTAGGCAAACCATGCAAACCAATTCAAGTCAAATGCTAATGGATTAATCATGAAGTTTCTAGAAGAAGCAATTTGGAGGGAAAATAATATCATTTTCTCAGATCAAATTAAGATTTAAGCGAGAAGTGAAGAACAGAACTTCTATATAATGAGTTGTAGGTCAGAGATCAAAACAAGGGGAGTTGGTCATAAGTGTGGTTGAAGCTAAGAGACAACTAATGTGAAGGATGACACAGTGAGGAGTAAATATAGAGCATCAAGACTTTGATTTGATCAAGTGATTATAGAGTGCATTGGCATAACGAGTGGAAGAACTCAAGGAGACAGATCTTGAAGGGTGAACAAGCTATCTACACTCCAAGGAAGAAAAGACAAGCAAAGAAAAGAATTGAAGAGTGATCTAAAATCTACATAGTTGGGGTTTCAATATTTATCAATTTAGAACCCTTCTAATACTCTCTTACCATTGTATTAGATATTGAAATCCTACATTGCTAGGTTAGCTTAATAGCTAGGTGGATAAGCCTCAGGAAAAGGATAAAGAGATCCCCAGAAGAAGAATAAAGAGATCCTCAGGAGAAGGATAAAGGGATCCTTAGGAGAAGGATAGGAGATCCTTAGGAGGAGGATAGGAGATCCTTAGAGAGGGATGAAAGATTCTTTTGAGAAGGTGACTGTAAATCCCATGGACTTGGGTGGGCCTAATACCTCTATGTAAATCCCTTAATAGGGTGAAATTCTAAGTTGAATGTTCTTAAGTCCTCTAATAGGGCACACTCCTAATAGGGTATATAAATCCCTTAATAGGGTCACATTTAATAATGTGCTATAGCCTTTAACAAGGTAGGCCTTTAGCAGGGCAGACCATCAGAAGTGGTTGAAATCAATTGCGCAGTTATTTTGTGGGTATCATCCCCACCCCAGTTTTACCTTCTCATTCCTAGAGAGTTTCTAGGTCATCAAAATTCTTTTTGTTATTGTGTGATGCATTTTTACTTTTCATGATTGTTTAATGTTTAATTTCATGCATGATAAGAAAGTAAAAGGATAGTACTTCTAATTCACTCCTGTTTTATTAGAAAATTTGAATTAGACATTATTAGACCTTGAATAACTGTTTCACCCCCATCTTAGTTATTCTAAAGAATTCTAACAATTGGTATCATAGCACACTACTAATTTGTTTCAAGGTACTAGCAGGAGGAAGATCAACTTTGTTGCATGGAAAAGTCTGATGGAGTTGCACCTTGGATCAATAGGTGACTATGAATAGACCTCAATCATAGTTGATCATGTAGGCTCTGTAGGACCTCTCATTGTAGATGACATGACCAAGGAGAAAGAGCACAATCAAGCAATGTTAGATATTGCTTGAGCACTAAGCTATGCTGAGTATGATGATGTCGAAGGATGTCGTACTACACATTAGATGTGGGATGCATTATCAAGAATCTATGGAGGAGATGATAATGTCAAGAGAGCCAAAAGAGAGAGCCTAAGAGGAAATTTTGATGATATGAAAATGGAAGAAGGAGAGAATGCTGCTGAATACGGTGCAAGGATGAAAGTAGTGGTAAGTGCCATAAGAAGCCTAGGAGGATAGTTAGCAAAAGAAACAGTATGTAGCAAATACTTGAGAACTTTTCTTCCTATCTATGCTATAAGAGTATCAACCATCCAAGAGCTAAGGTGTGTACTAGGCAATGCATTATCATTTGAAGGAATAATTGGAAGGCTCATTGCCTTTGAGCTATCCAACTTTGACAACTACAAGCTAGAAAAATTTGAATCTGCATTCAAAGCTAAGATGAAAATAAAAGACAATGATGAGGTGCAAACAAAGAAAAAGAGTGGAAAAGGAAAGTATGTATTTAGTGACAGCAGAACTAATGAAGATGATTGAGACAAATTGGAGGCATTACAAGCAAGAATATTTCATAGAGGAAGAGGCAAATTCAAAGGTAAGCTGTCAATCATTTGTTTCAATTGTAATGAAGTTGGTCACATTGTAGCCGGATGCACACAAAAGAAAAATTACAAAGATGGAGGAAACCTCAAGAACAATAAAGAGGACAACAAGAACTATAGAGGAAAAGGAAAAAGATGCTACATTGTTGAAGAAGACTCTGATGAGAATGATGATGAAGTAGTCTATGTGGCTATGAAAGATGAATTAGATGAAGAAGAAGCAACTACCCTGGTAACCTGCATGAACAATAATAACAAATGGATCATAGATAGCAGATGCTCTTATCACATGACTAGAGATAAAATTAAGTTCATTTCCTTTACTCAATATGAAGGAAATAGTGTTAGATTTGGTAACAATGCACCATGTCAGATCAAAGGGAAAGGTAGTGTCAAGCTTACTAAAAAGATAACATGTGATAATGCATACTATGTTGAAGGCCTGAACTATAACTTTTTAAGTGTATCATAGTTAGGCAACATAGGATGCAAGGTTGAATTTGAAAATAGAGTTGCCAAGATCTATGATTCTCAAGGAAGTCCATTAGGAAAAGGTGATCAGACTAGGAGTAATTTGTTCTACCTAGACATGAAAGATGCTTCTTGTCTCATTGTTCAAACTAATGATGTATGGTTATGGGATAAGAGGCTATGTCATGTAAATTTTGACAATTTGATAAGCATCAGCAAAATGAAGAAAGTCAAAGGTCTACCAAAGTTGAGGAAACTTGATAACACCATGTGCAAACAATGCCAACTAGGGAAGATGACCAAGTCAACTTTCAAAAGCAAAAATTATACCTCTAATGAAGTATTAGAGCTAGTTCATACTGACTTGTGTGGTCCTATTGAAGTGCAAAGCTACAAAGGTGATAGATACATAATGCTATTTGTAGATGAGTATTCAAGGATGATGACAGTAATGTTCCTGAAAAAAAATCAGATGCATTCCAAATGTCGAAATGGTACTTGGCCAGAGTTGAGAAAGAGATAGGAAAAATCCTAAAATGTCTTAGATCTGATAGAGAAGGTGAATTCACATCAAGAGAATTTGAAGAATTCTGTAATGAAAGAGGAATCAAAAGACAAAAATTAGCACCTAGGACTCCACCTCAAAATGGTATAGCAGAAAGAAGGAATAGATTAGTTATTGACTATGTCAAGATCTTAATGATGGAGAAAAATGTTGCACTCAAGTACTGGAGAGAAGCTATAAGTACTGCAGTCTACACACTCAACAGAGTTCAAGTCAAAAAAGGTACAAATGCAACACCTTTTGAATTATGGTATGGGCATTCTCCTAATGTAAAAAATTTCAAAATATTTGGATGCAAATGCTATAGATATAAAGAGTCTAGAAATGGAAATTTTGATGCAAAGAGTGAGGAAGACACATTTCTTGGTTATTCTACTAGAAGCAAAGCTTATAAGTTCTTGAATGTTAATACTAACAAAGTAGTAGAAAGCACAAATGTGAAATTTGATGAGCTTGTAGAAGTTCAAAGTGTTGAGAACACCAAGAAAGAAGAAGAATACAAGACCTTTGTGTACTTTTATGAAGGTATACCTAATAATGGCAAAGTTGCAACTCATAATGACAATCAACAACAAAATTCAGCATCTGCCAAATCACAGACAATGAATGTCAAGTAGCAGACACATTTAGAAGCTGAGCTGCAAAATATAGAGAATGTTCATTCAAATTCTGAGAACAGCCAACAAGAAGAAAATTAACAAATACCTGATGAAAATATGCATGAGGATTCAGATTCTTAAAGAGACAACATGCAAAGAAGGAAAGAACCAGTATTGAAAAAGTATGTGAAAAGACATGATCTTGCCGGTCAAATTATTGGAAATAAAGGGGCAAGACCAATGAAAAGGAATAGACTCAGAAGTGAGACATGTCTGCTCAGCAAAATGGAACCAAGAACAGTAATTGAAGCCATAAAAGATGATGACTGGTACAATGCTATGAAAGAAGAAATAGAACATATTGAAAAGAACAAGACATGGACCTTAGTCTCAAGACCAGTTGACAAGAAAGTAATTGGAACCAAGAGGGTGTTTAGAAACAAATTAGATGAAAATGGTGAAATCACAAGGAACAAGGCAAGGTTAGTCTATAAAGGGTATGCAAAAGAAGAAGGACTAGACTATGGAGAAATATTTTCTCTAGTTGCTAGAATGGAAGGAGTAAGGACCATACTAGCATATGCAACTTTCGAAGGATTTAAAGTCCATCAAATGAATGTTAAGTCCGCATTTCTAAATGGTATACTTGAAGAGGAATTCTAAAAAATGAATGTTAAGTCCGCATTTCTGAATGGTATACTTGAAGAGGAATTTTACATAGAGCAACCAAAAGGATTTGTTGATGAAAATAACAAAAAAAAGGTATGTAAATTGCATAAGGCTCTATATGGATTAAAGCAAGCCCCTAGAGCTTGGTATGAGAGACTTCACAAGTATCTAGTGCAAATAGGATTTGAAAGAACTAATGATAACAACAAAATTTACATCAAATCAAAAGAAGGTAAGGATATTCTTGTTTATGAAATCTTTGTGGATGACATAGTTTTTGGAGGAAAGGAAGTACCTTGCAAAAGTTTTGCTAACAAAATGAGACATGAGTTTGAAATGTCTATATTTGGAGAAATTAGGTTCTTTGTTGGATTGCAAGTACATCAACTAAAAAATGGTATATTTGTGACACAATAAAAGTACATCAAAGAGATACTCAAGACATTTGGATTAGAAGACTCCAAACTAGTCAGCACACCAATGGCAATAGGACATAAGCTATCCAAAAATGATGAATCAGCTAAAGTCAATCAAACAATGTACAGATCCATGGTATGAAATTTTTTGTAACATCAAAGACAATACACAATTAATCAAAATTTTCAACAACACTATGTAAGTGGGACTAAATCTCTTAACATAGTAGTCTTTGACATGACTATTGATATTGCTAATAAGATATTACACACTTTTAACAAATTGTAGTCACCAAGAAGATGACATTATTGTAAGCTCTTAATTAGACACCTTATTATTGTAATGATTAGTTGTGAGTGTAATATTTTACAATCAATCTGAAAAATAAATGAAGAATCTTTCTAAAATAAATATATACAAATTATAGAAAAAGAAAAAGAAATAGAGCTAATTATGAATGAAATTCTATTGATCATTGATTTTTGAATTAATATATACAATGCATTATTTATATGCAATTAACTCCATTGAATAAGAGTATTTTAGGGTGAAAGATTGGGGTTATTAGCTAACTAAAGGATAATGATCTATTAAAAACAATTGGAATATTTAGTTATGCATGAAGAGAATCATTTCTAAAACTTATCAAAACTACAAGTGAATCACCATTGGAACTACATAGAACTACTACTTGGAATTAGTCACTAACATCCCCCTTAATTATAACATGGAGAAAAGAGAAATCTAAGGAGAGGAAAGAGGGAAAACCCACTAGGTATAAAACCCTCCCTCAAAATAGATGCTAAAAAAGAAATAGAACTACCGTACTACAATTTTCTTCACCTCGAGAAGATCTCTTAGAAATTAAAATACAAGATAAGATAGATCCCTAAATAATGTGTAGTCTATGATAGAAGCTTGAAAATGTGTGCAGAAGGTGGTCCATGATCTTCAAACAACATTCTTTCCTTTAGGAAGAAACAAAATTGAAGATGTATGAATGAATTCTCCCCAATCTGAAAAAGAATATGTAGGAAAAAATCTCAAAATGTATGAAGCCTTTGAAAACTTCTCCATGGTCTCCATTTAGATCTTGAAATAGCTTGAATCTTTTAGAAATTGATGGATTACACAATCAAAAGATATATTTATCTCCTTAGAAGGAAAATAGATCTCCTCAAATTATTGTGTAAAAGTATCCAAACATGTATCAATCTATGAAGAATGACCATGTAGAGAAGGAAGAAGAGGGACAACAGATTCCCTCACAACAACAAAAGGAGAGACACCTTCATCAAAGAGAAGATGTATGAAATCAATACTATCATCTAGATCCAAAATAACAGATTCTACAAAAAAAAATGATATGCCTGATAGAAATTAATCCCAATTAATTTAATCCAGAAGACACAAATGTTCTTGCTACAAAGAATCATTGGAAGCTTTCAATGAAGCAACTCTAATCTCTGAAGAGACAACATGAGTACTAGGGTTATTAATAAACTAATCATCCAAGAAGGATGTGTCCACACAAGATGAGTAACTAAAATATTAGTATCACCCATAGAAGCTTGATTATCCAAGGAATCATCACTTTCAAATGAAGAACCAATGTCTCCATACAATCCTTAGATGATGGTCCAAGCAATGAAAGAGCACTATGTGTGCTCTATATGGTATAAAATATCCTCAAAAATAGTAAGACATATTAGTCCATTGATAATATCATTAATATTAAACCATGCAATTTTCTATTCATACTCACTCAACTTAGAAATGTGTCCAAGGAGATAGGGCATTATATCTTGTTCAATGCAATGATTCTTTATCCCTTTTTTCCAAGACAGATAATTTCCTGAGGTTAGCTTGACAATAGATGGATGAAAATACATACTAGACATCATTGATATCCCCCAAAATGGAAATTTCTCTTAGTTCATGATTATAAATAAAAACACATTAACAACCCCTAGTCTAATGAAAAAAAATCTTCAAAAAAAAAAATTGATCGAAAATACTTACAACAAAAATAATACTTCCTTTTCTAGCTCCCTATGCTCTAATACCATGTAAGATTTTACAATCAATTTGAAAAATAAATGAAGAATCTAACTAAAAGAAAAAGATACAAATTATAAAAACATAAAAAAAGAGCTAATTAAGAATGAAATTCTATTGATCATTGATTATTGAATCAATATATAAAATGCATGATTTATACACAATTAACTCCAGCAAATAAGAGTAATTTAGGGTGAAAGATTGGGGTTATTGGCTAACTAAAGGATAATGATTAGTTAATAACAATTGGAATTTTCAATACCATCCCCACTATAGTTTTCTCCTCTAACCAAGGGTTTTCTACAAGACTAAAATAATATGTTATGAGTTTATTTGTTTGATATTTATTGAGTGTTCAATGCCTTACATTCTAGTAATTAAAATTAAGTCACATTGTATTGGTGAAATTATTCCTAATAATGATGGTTACTGGTGAAAGTATTTTACAGACTATTAGTTAATGCTAAAAAAGTTAATCCTATCTAAATCTTTCCGACAATAGTAAGAAGCCCATTTTTAGTTCTTGCAAAACTATACCATTTCTCTATTTGTTGTTGTGTGTTTATGGTATTAAGGGGAACACCCTTCATCAATTTCTTAGAATGATAGTATTAAAATAAATTCATTTAATTTTTATCAAAATATATATATTTCATTGAGTCTTTGTTTATATTTTATGTATCCATTAGAAAGTAATAGGATTTAGTTTCCTTTCTATAAAATAAAAATTATGGATGTGTAATTCATATTATATTTTGTCATTTGGTATGTTTATAGAGGAGATTTTGACAAAAGAAACTCATAACCAAGGGTTGAGTTGGTCATTTGTATAAACTCACCAACAATTAAATTTATAACAACATTCATGCGATCTACTCTTGGTCAAATTACATACAAATTTAATTCTACTATCTAGACATCATTAGACATCTCTACATCTCCTAGTCTAGAATACTTATGTTTTATTTTGAATATTATATTATTGGATATAATGGGACTCTTGGGATTCTATATTTAAGTTTATATTGGTTGTTATATTAATATTAATGGGTCAGTGCAAGAAGTTGGGTCTCACTTTTGGCCAAAAAGTGGAAGTGTTTTTCATGTTTTTGAAATATTTTGTCAATTGATGCCAAAATTTGAGCCATTTAGAGATTAAATATAAAAAAAACTTCAGAAATAAAAATTGTAGTGCATGGAATCTTCTTTTTGAATATGTAATTTATTTGTCTACCCATATGATAGATTATTTTTTTTGGTATGGATCTTTAAAAACCACTTTTTCAAAATGCCTATTTCAGGACCATACCATGCTCGTGTATGTACACCATAATTTGACACAAATGAATGAATTTTTGTGAATCCTTTTAAATGGAGTTATCTGACACACCAAAGATTGATGAGAATATTTTTCTTGAATTTTTTAATGAATATTTTATTATTATTAATTTTTAATTGGCTATAAAAGAAAATTTTAAAACCTCTCGTGTATGGACACCATAATTTGATCAAAGTTTCGCTTTTTTCAAATTTTTTTTTTTAAAACTTCAAAAGAATTGAATGTAGATTGATGACATATAAATTAATTTAAGAAAAAATATAAAATAAAAAAGTTATTAAATTTTTAGTGAACGTTACTATTTTACATTTAGGTACCACCTTTGATTAAAAGAAAAAAAATAGTAAATAAAAACATAACTTTATAAAATTTATATTTTTGAAATCAAGACAGTGAGAGCTCTAATGGGTTTTTGTTTCATAAAAAAATTTGATCGAGAAGACCCTCTAAAAATTATGGCAAGGCATGAATTTGTCAATTCAAGGCTTTAGCCAAATCTTAAGAGACCAAGGCATAGGCTTGGTCTCACCAAGCTTGTCCCAAACCAAAATCTGAGGCAGGAAAAAAAAATCCCACCTCATGTTGTAAGAAACGGGCACCTGTTATTTGAATTTCAAAAAATGGGTACTCGTTTTGAAAAGCTAAAAGTGGCATGTAAAATCTGCCGAAAACTTAAAAAATTGAATTTTTAAGAAACAGGTACTCATTTTTTACTTTAAAAAAATTTTGTACCCGATTTTTAAAAAATGGGTCCCTGTTTCTTAAAATTTTAAAATTTTATTTTTTTGAGAAACGGGTACCTATTTTTTGAAAATAAAAAATGGGTACCCGATTTTTAAAAATAACGGGTGCTTGTTTTTTAAATTTAGGGTCGGGCACTCGAACCAAAAACGGGTGCCTATTTTTTAAAATTGGGTACCCATTTCTAAGAAGTTTCATTTTGAGGATTTGACTTCCGCGAAATTGCGACCCACCTTTGTGCACTCACCCTAATAAATTAACTATATTGGTTATGCTAGTTATAAGTTTATTAAATTTTCACTTACAAATTATTATTAATGGTTTAATTCATTTTATTTGTAGTTGATTGATAAAAGCTAGAGCATCAACTACCAAAATCACAAAGATTCCCTTAGAAGATTTTCAATAATCATATTTAATGTGTCACATTAAATAATGTCAAGTGCATAAAGTTTTGACCATTACATAAATACATTGGAAATTTTATTCTAATTAAATTTCAATAGTCAAAAACATTGATGAAAGGACTAGGGCTGAAATTATAATTATTTGATAGTGAGATACAAGTCAATTAGTTTATCTTATTATAAAAATACTTTTGTACAATAATTTAATGTATAGTAATAGTTATCTTCCCATATAGAGAGACCAATATCTTTAATTAACTCCTAAATCAATGTCATATTAAGGCACATATCCTAATATACCTGATTCATGTCTAATAATAATACAAATACAAATATAAATGGAGGAGATGATTGACCCTGCCCTTATTATTTTGAGTGACAACACCAAGGAAAACCCTCAAATGGATGTGTTTAACAATGTAAAAAAATAGTTCTATTGATAGTTATCAAACCACTAAATGGACTTACCATGAAATCCAGGAGCTCAAATATAGAGTGGGCAGATTGGAGAGGGATAATTGCAACATTCAAAACAAGACAAATGAGAAAGAAAAGGATATGGAAAATAGAGTGGAGGAAGTGAAGAGTAGAGTTCAGAGCATGGAGAGCACTCTATAGAAAATTGCTAAGAAAAGCTATAACATTTTGAAAGCATCAAATGATAACATAAAGGTGCTCATAAACAAAATTGAAGAACACAGGGTTGGTAAGGAGGATGACCAATTTCCCAACAATGGCAAGGATACATCTCCAGAGGATGTGTTGGTTTTGTTTTCACTTTAGGTCTATCTAAATATATCTCTAAGCGAATTTTCTAGGTTCCTTCTATGAGAATTAGGATTTGGTGCTTTTAATTTTGTTAACCCTAGAATAACCCTAATTTTGGTTTCACTAAGTGTCACCCTAGAGAGCTTTTGGGTTATATTTATATTGTGTGCCTTTTCAAATTAAAATGTGTGGGAGAAATCATTTTAAATTCCTCCTTTCTTTCTCCAGGAACCTTTTAAAAAGTTGTTGGCATTATTTAAATATTTCCTATAGTTCCCAAAATATTTTTAACCCAAGCTTTTATCTCTAATTTTTCATGGGTTCATGTTTCTATTTTCAAAAAAGTGACCAAGTAATGACAACCCTTGATCTTATCAAGACCAAGGGTTGTTTCTTTTTTGCCATAAGAAATCACATGTCATTTACCACTAGTGACATGTTGACCAAGTTGCAAAACCCAGTCGATGAATAAACAATGTTTTAAAGTGAATGGCCTGCACTGTTACATTCTCTCATCACCGATGGTGGTCTCTTTATCTGCATGAGAAAGTGCAAGAACTTTAGTCTTGGCAACATAGTGACCGCCCACCATGTAGACATGTGGCAGGTTCAACCTTTGAAGATGGTGCCATATTTTTCATGTCATTAATAGCCTTGTCAATTTTTTGGAATGTTAGATGCCACCAAGGTTTCACACTGAAAGAAATATATTGTTGATCCACACCATCAGATCTCCTCAAGACCAATAGCGGCCACTTTTTTTCCATGGGAAGTTGCAAGAGCTTTTGCCTTGGTGACAAAGTGACCAAGAGGAAATACCATGAGAATGCCCTATTTATAATGAAATTACCATAAAATCTCTATCGTCTGATGCTAGGATCATCAACGATGGTCTCTATGTTACCAAGGGAGTTTCTCAACTTTTACCTTGGGTGACATAGCAAGAGCATGACACGTGTCCAGAGTCACAAGTGGGTCCAATATAAGGTGCTAGAAGTGATAGAAAAGGCTTATGTGGAATAATTCAATTGGATTGACTTCCAACTTGGAGGGTTGAAGTTGAGTCTTTAAAGGTTTTATTCCTTAATCATCATTTTTTTCAAAAATTGATGGCTTGCTTTCAAAATCAAAAGTTGGTGCCACTCTATTTCTCTACGATCCATTTATGAAGAATTAAGACTCCCTGTGTGAGGTAAAATTAGGGATATAGTGCAAAACTCAAAGATTTTCTTCATGCAAACATATTTCTAATTTTCTAAGAGCTAGAACTTGTTGAAGAGCTATTTCTTGCCTAGTTGAATTGTGAAGAACTTTCTATATCAGTGATTTACTAGAGAATTCAAAGAAGAAAAAAGAGAGCCAAGTAAGTACCTCAATCCAAATATAAATCAAAGAATTCTAGTTTTTCTACATTTTTATCAAATATGCCTCCAAAGAAGGGTTTTTTGAGGAAAGTAGAATATGCTAGTAGGAATATACATGACGATTTCCTAGAAAAAATAAATGAATCCACAAATGAGTTAGCCCAAATGAAAAAATTAATTCATGTGAACCCTAGACTCCAGATTGAAAATGGTTTATATGATAAAGGTAATCAGGCTAGGGATGTCATTACCTCTAAAATAGGGCTCCAATTGTTCAATAAATGGTTTTCAAAAAAGAAATTGTTTGCCCCCCATAGAAATATCTATAATTTTTATTTGGGTAAGTTAGTAGTCCTTAGAGTTTTCATGGATTTAGACCTTCTCATAGCCATAGCCCTAAATTATGACCCAATAGCTAGGATAGTGAGAGATTAGATGGGGAGTGTTTGATAAGAATTAATGTAGAAGAGATTCAAGAGATTTTTGGCTTGGAGCCAATCACAGATTACCATGAGATTATTGACTTTTAGGGATTGGAAAAGGAACTTTTGTCTCAAAAGGATCAAGTCAGAGAAGTTGTATTGAGAAGACACTTCGCTACAATTAGAAATTTGACTTTTATCACAACATCAATTAAGGATCCTTTTAAGAGGAATTTTTTCAATACTAAGGCTATTGATATTTACATGACTTTATGTAGGGTTTTTGGTGAAGATGAAAAATATTTTATGCCATTAAAGTTCATGTATATGATGACATAGATCTCTTCTTTTGATTTCGATATCATCTATGATTTTGCATCTTATCTAGTAGAGGAGATTCATATAGGTTTAGTCAAGATTGCAAAGAGAAAATTTGAGAAAACATTTGGCCATTATTCATTATTGATGCATATGTTCTTGTTCAAGGGTGTTACTTTCTATGAAAAAGAGATGGAGTTAAATAGAGAATATGAGGGAGAAGCTTGGCCAGTCTAGCTATGGAGTGTAGATATGATCTAGGATGTAGAAGAGGCTATATTTGTGAGATTTGATAGGTACTTTGCATCTAGGTTGAGTAGCCTCATATTAAGGGATAATCCTAGAATTCCTAAGGCACCACTAGATTTTATTAGGCCTATGGACAACCCTACTAGTTTGAAGGTGTCCTACAATTGGGAAAATATTTTATTATACCCTATGTCTATAGTTTTAGAGTGTATAGATTTCAAGGGACTCCCCATGTACTTCCTCACAAACTACCTTTGAATGTAGGGATAGCTAAAATGGTATGGTAGATAGGTGGGCTAGAGGAAGCACAACTAACTAGTCAGTCTAGAGGCTCAATTTTCCCATCTTGCACAGTTTCTCACCAGTTCATAATTACCAAGGCTGGTTGGTTATTTTTATATAAATTTTTACATCAATATAAAATGCCTATTTCTCATGTTTATTTCAATGATAGTGAGGAATTATTTGATATATTTAGATACATGGCTAAAATTGGTACCAAGAAGAATCAACCCTACTTCCCTATGGACATAATTAGAAATGAATTTTTTCTCTTCAAGAACAAGAGATTAAGAAGGAGAAGTAGAGAGCTTACTCTAGGGTTTTGGAATTTATTAATTGTTTTGATAAGGATTATAAGCCTCTAGAAGTTGCAAAGATAGAGGTAGATAAACTAAACAAATTTATGATCACTTTTCCAGAGATCATGGAGGCAATGAATGAGAAAAAATATTATTATTTAATTCTTATCCTGATAAGGCCAAAGAGTTTATGAAAAAATTGTCCTTTACCCTTGTAGTAGGATTAAGAAGCTAGTTATTCAAAGAAGACCTAGCTACAATATTATTTAGAATAAGAGGCCTATAGTAGACAAGGGAAAATGAATAATTGAATCTATTAGTGTTGTTTTGGAGGAGAGGCCTAATGAGCCAATTCCTAAGAGGCAAAAGATAGAAGGAAAAAAGGTGCCTCAAATAGAGGAGTACTCACCTGCCCATTCTCCATTACATATAGGAGATGAACAACTCACCAAGGAATAGATGAAACAATTATGATCCCAAGGAGAAGCTTTTATCATTGTTTTTGAATTGGAGGAAGGAAACCCTAAAGAACCTCCCATGCCAAGTCTTGAATTAACTATTGTTGATTACAAAGGAAGGGAATTAGACCCTATGGTAGAGCAAGCTAGTCAAGAGTTTCTCTTTGATGATAGCTTTGTCAAATCTAGAGCTTTCTGCTAGTTTGCATGGAGGACCAATATTGAATTGTTTGAAGAGAGATGCAATAAGATGAAATCAGAGCATCTTGAGATGGAAGAAGAAACTCTACAGAATTAAATAAAAGAGGAAATGGTGCAAAAAAAAAAATTCTTGACCCTGAAGAGGGAGGAAAATGATAAAATCATCTAGGATCCTGCTTTTGCCAAATTGGGATATTGTTGATACTATGGTTTGTAATTCTATTACTAAGAAATTAAATGTAGATGAAAAGGTGAAGAAAGAGCTAAAAGGTGCCAAGTTTAGTGAAGATCATGCTACATTAGTGATCTGGTCAATGAGAAAAGGATCCATAGCTAGCTCTTCTCAACTTGATGATACTAGTTTGATTGGAAATTTGATCATAAAAAGGGTGGAGGATAATACAAGTGAATAGGTCATAGAGCTAGGTGTTGGAACAACTAACCTCACCCTAGCCACAACCATTAGAGATAAAAGGGAAAGATTAGAATTATAGGAAAAGTATGATTAGGTTTTGGCTTCTTCTAATATAGAAGTCAAAAAGAGAATTAACCTTGAGAATAAGGTGATGGGGCATCAAGAAAAATCTAGTAGGCCAAGGATCAATTATCCTCATCCACTAGTGGAGCCTTTTAAATCCACTATGTTAATCAAAATTCTAGACACACCATAGAGACCTCAATATTATACTACAAAGGATTTTGAAGAAGAAAAGAGAAAACTATTGGTAATGTAGATGGAACTAGATATTTAGTATCAGGATAAATTAAGGAAAGCAATTATCTATTTAGTAGATAAAATTGATTGGCCAACCTTTTATGATTAAGTAGCAAAGGTAATAAATATATGGAATGAGCTGAAAGAAAATGATGATGCTCTAAAGCCAATTGTGATTAAATGGAACAAAAGGGACAAGAATGTTACTCTATTGTGCTTTTCAATCTTTAGTTTATCTTGTCAGCATATTGTTGGTGTGATTTTTCACAGTATAGAAAAATTCTGATATTTGGATGAAAAATCAGTTAAGTCTTTGTTTCTTGCAGACTAGAATTTTATTGTGTGAAATCTTGATAATTATTAGATTACCCTAATTATGCCCTATTTTGTAGGTTGTGTCTTCCTTTTAATTTCTCAGGGTTTGGCCCTAAAATTATCCATAAAAGGGCCCTAAGTGCGTGAAAAACCCTTATACCTTTGTTTTGTGTTGCCCTAGTTTTCATAATTTTCAAAGGGTATTGTTTCAAAAGAAATTTGGCATGGCATTTTATCTTAAAGTTTTGGTTGCATCATAATACCTTTTATCCTTATTGATAAAACTTTTATGTGCTCAAATTGGATATTTTATTTCAAAAAGGATGCCAAGCTGAAATGTTTTTCAATGCCGTTGACTTTCTCAAGATCAACGAATTCCCGCATTCTCGCATTTTCAAGTTGCAAGGTCTTTAAATAATGTGGGGAAATGGATTTGTGAAACGTAGCCCCTGATGGTTTTTGAGATTTAGTGCATTGCAAAAGGTCTCGTATGTTAGCATTTGGCAGGACACTTTTGCAGATTTGTCAGATTTGTCAGGACATGTTTTATTTTACTGCACTATCATTGGTTGTCTAAATCAATGAAACTTCAAGTCATGAGTAATATTCGTCAACTGTCGATCTTGTTTGGATCTATGGTTCTCGCATTCCTGCATTTTCAAAGTGTGCAATCTTTAAATAATGCAAGCAAGAGGCCTCATGATGCATGGCAATGGTGACATCATGGGCCTGCCTTTTGTAGAAAGGTAATTACAGTATGTCCTCTGTGGCGATTGTCAATTGACATGGAACGAAGAGAAAGTATTTCATTGGTCCGTTCTTTTTGAATGAGTGCACAGTCATCACAAGTTTCTGATCACCAATGATTAAAGCAGAATCAATGAATTCTACATTCCCGCATTATCAAGATGCGCGGGTTTTAAATAATGTGGGCAAGCGGACATGGTGGGACCTGCACAAAGCTTAAAGAAGTAGGCCAAATCATGTCATGCTAGAAAAAGACTAAACAAAATGGAACACGCTCATTGGTCATGGGTGATAGGTATACCAAGTTGGAAGTAGCAATATCAAGGGTGCAGAAACTTTAATTGCTGTCAGAAGCACATGGACAAAAGGATAAGTTTTCATTGGTCAAGTTGATCTAGTGTTCCGCCAAATAAAGAAATCTTGGTTCGCCATTGACCAGGGTAAAATCGACGGTGCCCGCATTCCCGCATTATCAAGATGCAAGGGTTTTAAATAATGTGGGCAAGTGGGCTTCCAATGCATTTCTAGAGATCCTAAAGTTTTAAAAGGCTTTTTGCTTTTGAAATAAGGTCGTCCGATGCATGGGAGATCAATGGGTAGAATTCAAATTCAAGATACAACATGAAAGTAGTAGTTGCAGGAATAAATATGATACAAAGTTTCCTTCATGTGACCTAAATACTCTGATATAGCACATGAATTTTCCATTGTTAAAGCATAGTTACAGATTTTCACAGTATGAGAGGATTTCCAGAGCTAGGGCATAGAATATTTCAAAGTTTTCAGCATAATTCGCAAAAGAAATTGCAGAGAAAGGAGGGCAAATCTTGCGGGTAAGTGATCTATAACCAGTAGAAACAAGAATTTGCTATTATAAAGTTTTTGAACTCTTAAAGATGCCTCCACGAAAGGATTTCTCTGGGAAAACTAAATATTCAAAAAGGGGTGTGCATGATGATTTTCTGGAACAAATTCCTTTGTCAGTACATGAGATAACTAAGGGGAGGGAGTTAATTCCTAAAAACCCTAGAGTAGCTATAGCAGAGGATTTTTATGACAAGGCCAATTGGATAAGAGATGCTTAGGTATCCATGGGAGGTTTGGAATTATTCAGAAAGTGATTTTCAGAGTGAAAACTGGATACTCCTATGAGCAATGTTTGGGAATTTGGTATTGGAAAATTGATAGTCCCCATTGTTTTCTTTGATAGTGATTTATTGATGGACCTGGCAAAGAAGTATGATCCTATCATGGGATGGGTAAAAAATCATTCTGGAGTCAATCTTTTTAGGGTTTGTCCTGACCTATTCAGTGAGGTTTTCAACCTTAACCCTAACCACGCTATGCATGAAATCATTGATATGGATGATTTGCAAGCTAGATATGATGCACACCGAACCTACTTGAAAAGAGGGCCACTAGAGGACCATGCTGCCAAGGTTGGTAATTTGTTTGTAATTACTATCAACACCCTAGAGCCATTATTAGAAAGACATTTCAACATTAGGGCTAAGGCATTATATGTTTCCCTTTGTAAGATTTTTGGAATAGATGAGGCAAAACAAATTCTAGGCTCAATTGTCCTCATCATGGCACAAACCCTTCAATTTGGAATGAGATCTATCTTGGATTTGCAACATTTCTAGCAAAAGAGATTCACAATGGTTTGGTTGGAATAGCAAAGGGAAAAGTAAACAAACCATTCTATTGGTATTCATTGATGATGCATGTATGCTTATACAAAGGATATATTTTCTTCTCCAAGGGTATGGAGTTGGAAACAACCAAGGATGGAGACAGGAATCCAGTGTAGTTGGGGAGTGTGGATATGACTTTAGAAGCCACAAATGCTAGTTATGTAAGATTTGATAGGTATTTTGCATCAAAGCTTAGATTTCTTTTAAGAGGAGATAGCCCGAGAATCCCACAAGCATTGCTAGAATTGGTCAGACCCAAGGACAATGCTAAAGGGCTACTTGTCAGTCATAACTGGGGGGATATAATTCCCTACAATGTTTCAAAAGTAATCAGAGTGTATGGTTTTTTGGGAAAACCTCATGTGCTACCATTTCATGTGCCTTTGAAGATAGGAGTTGCTGAGCTATTATGGCAGCTAGGTACAATAGATGAGAGGGAGTTGGCTAGGAAGGGCACATTTTTCCAATAGTCAATATGGCCCATTATTTTGTTTTTGTAAGGAAAGGTTGGAAACATCTGAACTTGTTTTTAGACAAATATAATATGGCAGAATCTCATGCCAGATTTATTGATCCTAAAGGTTTCTATGATAGCTTTAGGGAGAGAATAAAAGCTTCTCACATGATACAACAAGTCTATTATCCTAAAGATGTGATTAGAAACATTTTCACCTTACAAGAACAAGAATTGAGAAAAGAAAAGTGGATGGTGTTTAGCAAAACTCTTGAATTCATAACTGCTTTTGATCCCCACTATGACCCATTGAAGGAAAAGAAATACTAGGGAGCCAAGATGCAGGCCCTGATGAATAATTTTTCTGAGATAACATAGGCTATGAATGAAAAAAGGGCTACCTATGTTAAGGCATACCCAGACAAGGCTGCAGAAGTGTAGAAAAGAATTAATAGTAAAAACATAGTAGCTCCTGGCCAATATACCTTGCAGAAAAGGCCAGGTTATGTAATGATTCAGAGTGTGCAACAGGGACCTCTTCATCAAGGAAAAGGACCAGGAAGTCCATCTACAACCAGTGCTCAAAAAAGGCAGAAGTTAGAATAGGGATCTTCTTCTTCTCTGGCAGAACAATACTCCCTGAGCCAATCCCCAAACAGGATAGATGGTGAAGCATCTTTAGGGGAACAATTGAAAAAAATTTCAGGAGAAGGGGATATAGTTGTTACATCCATAGATCTAGAGATTGGGGAGCCACAAGAACCCCTTGCACCTTCCTTGGAACTTACTATTGCTAACTACAAAGGTAAGGAAATTGATCCTATAGTTTCCCAAGCCTCTGAGAGGTTTGTCAATGATGAAAATTTTGTGAAATCTAGAGCATTTGCACAATTTTTGTGGAGGCTCAATATAGGCAATTTTGAAAATACTTGTAAAAAGATAAAAGCAGAGCAACTAGATAAACCGGACTCTGTTATTAAAGAAGAGGTAAAATCTAAATTTTTGAATGATTTTTCCCAGTTTACACTTGAGGCTGGAAGGCAATTAGTTAAACAATCAAGAGTCCTTATCTTACCTGAATGGGATATAGTGAATGCTATGGTTTTTGATTCAGTACAAAAACAAAAGGATGTTCAGTTACAAACTAAAGAAGAGATATTACAGGCTCATAGAGGAGTCAAATTTAGTGATGATCACCAAGCCCTTGTAATTTTGTCAATTGAGAAAAGGGATAAAACTAGGATGTAGGAAATCTCTACTGCAAAACATACTGGTACATTGACAGTATACAGGGCTAGTGAAGTAAGTACCAAGCAAGTAATGGGAATGGCCTTAGAAGTACTAAAATTTGGTGGTATTGTATCTGGCAAGGAAGAAGATATATTTACCCAACTCAATGCTAGATTTGAAGAAGTTTTAAAAGCATATGAGGAAAGGGGTATACAGATATAGTCACTGGAAAACAAAGTATCTCAAATGGAGAAGATACTTGGGAAGAGAAAAGTGGGAGAATTCAATGCACCTAGAATTGCCTACCCTTCACAGTCATTTTTTGGAGCAACCCATATCACTGAAATACCAGACACCCCTGTAAGGCCCCAATTCTATACTGCAAAGGACTTTGAAGAAGAAAAAACCAAATTACATGAGTTGTAGGTAGAATTAAAGAATAAATATGAAGGAAAATTGAAGCAAGGTGTGATGTATTTAAGGGATAAAATACAATGGTCAACCTTCTTTGATTAGTTGACAAGAATTACAACTGTTATGGATGAGTTGAATAGCGATGAGGTTAAATTAACTCCTTTGGTATAGAAGTGGAGGGAGAGAAACAATGATATCACATTCATGTGTATATCTGCCATTCAAATGCCTTGTCATCAAGTAGAGAAAATTTTTGATTTATTAAATAAGCTAGTATATTTTGATGATAAAAGGGATTCTTTGCAAAAAAGATTAGCACTTTGTTTTTCCAAGTATATTGCTGAAAAATTCATTTTATTTCCTTGTGCCTTAGAATCTGTTGACACAATAAATGAAAAAGAAAAGTGGAAAAAGGAGTTAGATGAAATATTTTATGAAAGGATCAGGAACATCATGAGTGGAACTGGCCACTGGTTTTGGGCAAGGACAAATGAAGAGTTGGAAAAGATACAGTTATTTTATAATGTCATCAGAAAAGAGCTTATTGATTTAGAGGAATTGGGAAATTCTTTAGTGCTTATACAAAGAGAGGTTCTAAATTTTTATTGGCCATATAATGCTACTTATAATGAATGGAAAGATCAATTCTTAGTACAAATGTCAGAAGATGATGAGGAGGAAGATGCAAAGGTAAAAGTTACCCTCATAGTAAGTAATGAAGACATGGAAAATCCCCAGATCAAAGTAAGTTTGTAGGTAGTTGAGGATGATACATCACTTTTTAACCTTATGGCTACTTACTTCAAGGATGAAGAATAAATGAAGAATCAGATCATATTTTCTTGTCTCAACAACTGATAAGCATAATAGAAAGGGATCCACCGAGGAATGTTTGATGTAATAGCCTTTCTATTATTTGCTTTTGTCTTTTATGACAGATGTATGTCAGTATCTTTTAGAAGACACCTATCTCTTTCTTTTAGCCTGAAGCTTGTTGCATCTCACACTATTTAAGTGAGATTCCAAGGCTAAAGAATGGTCTGAATTCTATTTTTCTAAGTAATATGCTTAGTCTATTTTTGGTCCAAATTTTGAAAGCAAGTTTATAATGTATTTTCTCTATCAATTCTCTGAGAATACATGAATATAGAATGAGTTGCGTTTCTTTCTGAAGGTCATTCTGAGTTTATTGTAAATGATATACCATTTTCAGAGAAGATGAATACAAATTGTGAACTATCCCCATATTATTATTTTCTGAATCTTGTCTGCTTCCAATTACTTGGTTGTCTTGATATCGTATAAGTAAAGGCTTGTGCAATTTAATGCAATCTAGTTACGTTGTATATCTATTTATCACTGTTATTAATTCAATGGATTAAATAAAAGCTTTGATGAATGTGATAAGGCTTATTTAGTAGTGGAAAGGATTTTGAATGATGGATTTTGACAAGAATTGTTGATAGAATTTGTTGTAAGGCAACAAACTAGATCTGAGAAACTTGCTATAGACTCTGAACCCGAATGGATTAGGCACTGATCAAATTGATTCAGTTGAAGAAGAAATATATCATAAATGGTTATCAAAATGCAGCATTAAATCAAAATTTACTTTTATTTCCTATAGATCTTCAAAGGCTGGCTAGTACATGTCTCCATGGAATGTTTTAGCTTTAGTTAGCCACTATTGTTAAGAACATCTGTAGATCTATAGAAGAATTCTTGGCCATATCTATTTTATGGGATGTGTTTATCAAGTTAGTAAAGAATTATGTATATGTTTGAGGATTTTTGAAATGAGAATCAGAATTAAACTAAGAATAATTCTCATACAGTTGTTCCAGTTTTGAATCATCCCTGGGTATACCCACCCTGGTTTTACAGAGCCAAAAGAGTAGAAAACCATCTATGGTTTTGTTGAAGTTGGGTCCAAATACTTTGCATATGCAATTGTTAATAAGAATTGGATAGTCTTTAGATTGTGTATGTACTGTCATTCTGGTATTAAGCATTTTGTCACTTAGTAGTTTTAGTGCATTTTAAAACACCAACAAAATGGTGACTCTACTAGAGAGTTGTCCAACACGTTTGTGAGAAAGTACTGTAATTTGTTTGGTCCTGCTATGTATGTGTGTGTCATGTTATCTAAGTTTGTTCCATGGTTATAAGAGAATCTTTTAGTGACAATCCTTGAGAATTTAAAGAAGATAGAGCCCAAGTACCATTGCTACACACAGACGTATCCAGCTTATCCAAGTGGCTTATCTAACAAGCAAGAGTTGCAGTCTTACGACATCAGTGATTGGTCTATCTGTGCCAGATATTTTTGTTTCTACTTGTGTACATTTTTCCTTGAGTCAAAAATAAGTGTCATTACATATTTTCCCGAAATAGGGTGGCGAATCAGTCAAGGTTTTGAAGCTAGTGCTTATTGTAACAAAAGGTGAATATGGCTGATAAGAGAAAGAACACAAGAGCTTACATAAGAGCCAATCCTGATGTATCAATGTATACTAATCTACCCCAAGGTGGTAGGAAGAACCAAAATAAGAAGAAGACAAATCCAAATCCCACTTCGAAACCTAGAGGTAATGCATCTGTCAATTCCCATTATCAACCAGTAGTAGGAAGAGAGTCTTCTTCACTTAGTTCTAAATTGGAAACTACAAGTCTCTTAGGAGGCATTTTCAGTACCCCATTACCAGATGAGAGAGTCTTTCAGGATAAAGATGTATCCACTATAGGAATTTCTTCATTAAGGCTAGATCTTGTAGTAGATATGAACTATAGGCTAGGATTTAGGAGTTCATTTGATAATCCTTTTAATCCTAGAGTAGCCCCATATGTAGAGCCAAATCTTATAGATCTAGATGACCTTGCTGATTCATAGGAAACTTTTGCAGATCCTAAAGAAGTGCACTCTGAAATAGGATTTTTGAAGAAATGGATTGCTAAGGAAGAAGCTAAACACATTCATCTTGAAAAAGAAAAGGAGCAAGCCACCTTGGATGCCATAATAGAAAGGGATTCTTTTCTAAGAAGGATGGTTGCTTTGAAGGAGCAAAATAAAAAGTTAGAAGAAAATACCACAACTCTCCATATGGATGTTTTTGGAGATGTTGATAATCTAAGAGCTAAAGTTCAAGAACAAGAGAAATGCCTAAATCAAAGGCAAGCACCAGTTTTTGCTCAAATCCAAGTCTATAAACCTATTCAAGTGGATCCTGTAGAGTCCACTGCAAAAGCCCCAGACAAAGGGAAAGATAAGGCTATAGGAATCCAAATAAATGAGCCTCAAGCTATACCAAGCAAACCTATACAACCCTCCATGTCAAAATTAGATCTAGATCTTGAGAAGGATCAAAAAGAGAGGGAAGATCTTGAAAAAGAAGTTGAGAAGGTTGAGAATGAAGCTCAAGCTGTAGAAACTAGGAGAAAAATCCAATTCATAAACTCTAATTCTGCATTGTCTTCATGGCCCAATTTGTCTATCCGACCTACAATTCCTGCACCAGCTAGTTGTCCAATAATCTCAACTCAGGGAGTACCCCAATCTGCTCCTACCTCATCTTCCACTATTGGCACCCAAGTCCCATTTGTCCCACCTCAACAATCCCAAGCTGCTCCTCTGAGTCAAGCTAATATAGCTAGTACGTCAAATGTTCCTGGTTTCCAAAAGAAACCTATTTATCTAGAAAAGTATACACAAATATCATTTTCTAGTATTCCTAGTGTTCCACATCCCATATCGTTTGATTTAAGAGATAAAGTGGTTAAGTTCTCTGGGAATAATGTTGTTACTGGTGAAGAACATTTGAGAATTTTCATTGATATGTTGAATGATTATGAAGTTGAACATGAAGATATGGTAATGAAATTGTTTGTGCATTCACTAATAGAGGATGCAAGGGATTGGTTTAGGAGGTTGCCTGATGACAGTATTACCTCATGGAGTGATTTGGAGAAATTGTTCAAAGAGCAATATGGAGACAACACTAATGCGGGATTCTTGTTGAATGAGTTCAACAATATCAAAAAGAATCCAAATGAGTCCACATTTGATTGTAATGTAAGATTCCAGAAAGGTATGTACAAACTATTTCAAGTTATGAGGTTAAATGAAGATGTCTGTCTCACAACATATTTCAATGCTTTTGATAGAAAAATGGCTTATCAATTGAGGGATAAGGATCCTAAGGCTTTAAGGGATGCCTATAAAATTGCAGTAAATATAGAAAATAATAGAAAGGCATCTGGTAAATTGGGTAGGAGGGATGATCCGAAGCTTTTTAATCCTAAGAACAATAATAAAAGGGAGGGTGAAAAAACTCCTATAGGAAAGAAGCCAGAAGAACCTACTATAGGCCAGGTTTTGGAATTGCTCAAAAAGATGAATCCCACTAATTTTAATAAGCCAAATGTTGCTGAGAGAACCCTTGTGAATAACAACAGTTTCAATAGACATCCTAGAATGAAAAATTATCCTTACACCACCCAGTGGAAATATGGTAAGCCAGTTCCAAACCAGACCCATAATGTGAAGGATAAGGGTACTCCAGATCCCCTACAAAGGAGCACTGTAAATATGAATGATGATGTAGCATGGTGCATTATATGTCAATCACCTCATTCTGCTAAAAATTGTGTTGTTTCTCAGTCATTTGCCCAAGGTCAAGGAGTGCAACCTGAAGAAGAAACTAAAGAGAAAAGCCATGATGATATAAGTTGCAATATGGTAAGCATGTGTGATGATTTGATAGATTCTGATTCAGACGAGCCTGAAAATGATATTAATAGGTAGAGAATTACTTACCATCTACATCATGAGCAAGTGCTTTCAAATGATGAAGGTTATGATATAGATAAGGTATGCAGTACATTATCTAATCTAGGTCTCACAAGCTTAAGAATGCCCTCCAAAGAAGAGATTGACAGAATTACAGCAGAAATGATTTCACAAGTCCATAGTAATTACAATTTGAGAAACAGGGTAGTAAATAATGATGCAGGAAATCCATCTAGTGTATTCATCAAAGATATCACTCATAAGATGAATGATCAAAACAAGAAAGTCAATGTAGATGTGCCTAAGATCAAGGAAAATAAGGGTAAGAAATGGGAACCAAAGAAGAAGGTTCAATTTTAGATAAGTGAAGCAACAAAACTAGTTGTGTAATCAAAGAAAGCAAAACCTGATACTATCAAGCAAAATGTGGTGCCTACTGCTCAAAAGATTCCAACTCCAGGTACTCTTGTAAAACCCACTGTTGTTGAACCTGTTGATATGATATCTATGTTGTCTCAAATTATTGTAAAAGTTCCCTTGTCAGAACTTTTTAGAATTGAAGAGCATAAGAATAAGGCTTTGTCATGGTTGGGTGGAATAGGAAAAAATAATATTGTTGTAGAGCAAACTATGTTCCAACAAACCCCATTAGTAATAGAGGATAGTGGTATCATATCCTATATTCCTCAAATGTTTTTCGATGATTCCTTAGTGGCATTTATAGAAGATATTGATCCTTTTTTCCTTAGTCTAATCATAAAAGGGAAGACCTTAAAAAATTGCATGATAGACTCAGGAGCTTCCAACACTATAATGCCTTTCAAAGTAATGGAAGCCTTAGGTTTGAAGGTGGATAGCAAGCAAGGAAGATGCAGAGGAATGGATTCTAGGGAAGTCCTAGTCATAGGTACCATAAATGCCTTACCATTCAAATTGGCTGCATATCCTGAATTAGAATTAACCATGTCTGTAGTTGTGGTAGATATACCTCCACACTATGGAATGTTACTCTCTAGGAAATGGAGTGCTGCCATGGGGGGAAGCCTACAATGTGATCTCAATTATGCCACTTTTAATATAGGGGACAAAGCTATCAGGGTAAATAGGGAGCCAAGGGTTAATCACATTCTAGGAGAAGAAATTGACAAAGATATCACTTGTTTCCTAAATACTAGGATTAATGCTTTCAGGGCTGAATTAATTATTTAGGAAGTTGAAAATTTAACTGCTATCATTGAACATGAAGTTGAATGTTGCATGAACTCACCAAAATTATGGACAATGTTCTTTGATAGGGCTAGTTATAAAGAGGGTGCAGGGGTAGGCGTAGTTTTTGTGTCCTCTAAAAATAACACTTTTAGGTATTCATTCACTTTGAAGTTTTCCTGCACAAATAATATTGCAGAATATGAAGCATTGTTGCTAGGACTCAAAGTTGCCACAGATCATAGAATTAAGAAATTAGGTGTCATATGGGATTATGAACTAATTATCTTTCAGATCAAAAGAACCTACTTATCCAAGAATAAGAGATTGAAGCAGTATAGAAATGCGGTTTGGGATCAGATAGAATTCTTTGATGCATTTGGGATCTCATGGAGAGATAGGACTCAAAATAAGATGGCTGATTTGTTAGCGAATGTAGCAATCAAGCCAAAAGAGATATCATTTGTAGGAATCTCTTAGATTAAGGTACAAAATAGCCCTTCCATACCTGATAATATTGAAAATTGGCAGGTCTTTGAGGATGACAAGGATATTACAAATTTTTTGTTAAATGAAGACAAGTACCACGGTCAGGAAATGGATTGCAGTGAATTGATTGAAACTATAAATGGAAAGGAAACCATTTTTGGTCAAGAGATTATGCAATTGAAAAAAAATAAGGTGCCAAAGGGGTTAGTAGTCTTGGAAAATATTTTTGATAACTAGGATAGAGTAAAATCAGGAGTTAATAACCCCAAACCTCAAGAGTTAGAAGAGATAAATAGGGGTACGGATGAAGTTCCCAAAAGGGTTTATATCGGCCAAAATCTACCTGTTAAAATCATGAAAACATTGATTGACCTACTTAGAAAATATAGACATGTTTTTGGTTAGTCATATGAAGACCTTAAGGCTTATAGGGAGGATCTGTTCTAGCATGTCATACCATTAAAAGACAATGTAAAACCTTTCAGACAAAAATAGAGACCAGTGAATCCTACCCTAGCCCCAAAAATGCAAGAAGAGCTGATGAAACTAAGGGATGGTGAGATAATCAAACCAATCAGGCATTCCACTTGGGTTTCAAACTTGGTTCCTGTTAGGAAGAAGAATGGAGATATTAGGCTATGCGTGGATTTTAGAAATTTAAACATTGCATCTTTGAAAGACAATTATGGGTTACCAAATATGGAAACCATGTTGTAGCAAGTGACTGGCTCTAAGTTAATGTCAATGATGGATGGTTTCTCTGGATGTAATCAAGTTCTAGTAAAGGAAAGTGAACAGTTCAAGATAGCCTTCACAACCCCATGGGTAACATATGTATATGTGAGGATGCCTTTTGGCCTCATTAATGTAGGAGCTACCTTCCAAAGAGCCATGGATGTAGCATTTCATGATTATATTGATAGATTTATGGTTGTGTACTAGGATGATCACAAAAGGCAAACTACTAGGACATATAGTGTCTAAGGATGGGGTGAAAATAGACCCTGAGAGAGTAGCAACTATTGACAAAGTCCCCAAGCCAAAAAAATGTAAAAGGAATTCAATCTTTCTTTGGCCAAGTTAATTTCCATAGAAGATTTGTTATAAAATTTTTTGAGATCAGTAGACCTATCTCAAAAATGTTCAAGAAGGGAGCCACTATAGATTGGAATGGTGAGCCTTCACAAGCATTCTAGGATATTAAAATTGCAATAAAAAATGCTCTAGTATTGAGAACCCCAGATTATTCAAAGCCCATGCATATTTTTTCTTTTGCATCCTTCCACACTGTAGCTACAGTTTTATTGTTGAAAAATCAAGAAGGATATGAGCAGCCTATCACCTTTTTAGTAAATCACTGCAGCCTGCTGAACTAAAATATGAAATAAATGAAAAGCAAGCATATGATTTAGTAAAGGTTGTAAAAGCTTTTAGATGCTACCTGGTAGGTGCTACTGTTATCACTTTTGTACCTAGTGCTGTAGTCAAGGATATATTTTCTCAACAGGAAGTATCAGGCAGGAGATGTAGATGGATCAATAGAATCCAGAAATTCAACATTGATATACAGATAACAAAGTTAGTAAGGGGTCAAGGTTTGGCCAAACTCATCGCTGAAGCTAATCTAGAGGCTAATCAGATAAATTTGGTAAATGATGATCTCAGAGCTGACTTATGTGACATGGACCAGTGTGATTGGTACACCAATGTCATATATTACTTGCAACACATGGAAGCTCCTCCCCATTTGCCTAAAAATGAAAAGAAGAATACTAAATTGCAAGCCATCAGGTATGTAATTGTCCAAAGAAACCTATGGTGGATAAATTTTGAGGGAGTATTATTGAAATGTGTTGATAAGGAAAAGGAAAAAGAGGTCTTGAAAGAAATGCATGCTGGAGTGTGTGGGGGACACTATATGGCCAAAACTACTGCACATAAGATAATGAGGGCTAGATTTTGGTGGCCTTCCCTTTTCAAGGATGCCCAAGTTATGGTTAGGAAATGTGACCCTTGTCAGAGGTTTTTTGGAAAGCTAAAGTTCTCAAGAAATACCCCATTGAAGCTAGTGGAGATTCAAGCTCCTTTTCAACAATGGGGTATGGATTTCATAGGATAGATTTTCCCCAAGTCCAGCACTGGCTATTCTTGGATTTCAATTGCTACTGACTACTTTACAAAATAGGTAGAGACTATCCCCACAAGAAATGCAACAAGTAAATTTGTAAATAATTTCCTACTAAATAATATTATTTCTAGATTTGGCTATCCACAGAAAATTGTAACAGATAATGCTATGTGCTTCAGGTCTGAGGAATTCATTAAATTTTGTGATCAATATGGAATAACAAGGTCATCATCTACTCCATATCATCCACAAGGGAATGGACAAGCTGAGTCCACAAATAAGAGCCTGTTGAAGGTCATTAAGAGAATCTTGGATGATAATAAAAAGGCATGGGATTCCAAGTTACAGTTGGCAATATGGGCTGATAGAGTAACTATAAAGAAAGCAATTGGTGTAGCTCCATTCGATTTAGTGTATGGAATTCAAGCCAGAATTCCTAAGAACAACTTGATGGGACTCTACAATTACATCCAGTTGTATGATGAAGATACTATAGATGAAATGCAAAAAAGAATGGATGAATTGGTAGGACTGACAGAAACCAGAAGAGAAGCATATCTAAAGAACCAAAAGTTGCAATTGCAAGTCAAGACACTCTATGATAAAAGAACTCTAAGCAGAAAGTTTGAAGATGGAGATTTAGTCTTAATGTGGAATGCCAGAATTGAAGATAAAGGAAAACATGGCAAATTTGATCCTATTCCGTTAGGCCCATATCTAATTGAAAATACTTGGGGTGAAGATTCTTACATACTCAAAGATGTATTCGATAGTATTCTTGAATTGCCTATTCATGGATACTTCTTGAAGAGGTATTTTTTTAAAAAAATACTTATTTTCTCCATGAACAGTAGTTTTAGGGTTTCCTGTTGTTTTGTACATTTTTTATGTTATGTAAATCTTTGTTAGTATCCTTGTGCAGTCTCGTTCTTTGTTTCTTTGTGTTGCTCAGTGCTCTCTGAAGAAGTTGTCATTTTATCAAATATGTGGTCAGCTCTCCCAGAGATTTTGAATTCTTGCATAGACTCAAGTAGTCTATCATCCCCAAATAGATCCACTATTGGTGTGATTTTTTACAGTATAGAAAAATTCTGATATTTGGATGAAAAATCAGTTAAGTCTTTGTTTCTTGCAGACTAGGGTTTTATTGTGTGAAATCCTGAAAATTATTAGATTACCCTAATTATGCTCTATTTTGTAGATTATGTCTTCCTTTTAATTTCTCAGGGTTTGGCCCTAAAATTATCCATAAAAGGGCCCTAAGTGCATGAAAAACCCTTATACCTTTGTTTTGTGTTGCCCTAGTTTTCATAATTTTCAAAGGGTATTGTTTCAATTTTTTTTTGGTGCGGCAATTTATCTTAAAGTTTTGGTTGCATCAGAATACCTTTTATCCTTATTGATAAACCTTTTATGTGCTCAAATTGGATATTTTATTCCAAAAAGGACGCCAAGCTAAAATGTTTTTCAACGCCGTTGATTTTCTCAAGATCAACGGATTCCTGCATTCTCGCATTTTCAAGTTGCAAGGTCTTTAAATAATGCGGGGAAATGGATTTGTGACAAGTAGCCCTTGATGGTTTCTAAGATTCAGTGCACTGCAAAAGGTTTGGTATGTCAGCATTTGGCAGGACACTTTTGCAGATTTGTCAAATTTGTCAGGACACATTTTATTTTCTTACGTTGTCATTGGTTGTCTAAATCAATCAACCTTCAAGTCATGAGCAATATTCATCAACCGTGGATCTTGTTTAGATCTATGGTTCCTGCATTCCTACATTTTCAAAGTGCGTGGTCTTTAAATAATGCAGGCAAGCAAGCTCATGACATGTGGCAATGGTGACATCATGGGACGACCTTTTGCAGAAAGGTAATTACAGTATGTCCTCCGTGGCAATTGTCAGATGACATGGAACGAAGAGAAAGCATTTCATTGGTTCGTTCTTTTTGAATGAGTACACAATCATCACAAGTTTTTGATCACTATTGATTAAAGCAAGATCAACAGATTTCACATTCCCGCATTATCAAGATGCGTAGGTTTTAAATAATGTGGGCAAGCGAGCATGGTGGGACCTGGACAAAGCTTAAAGAAGTACGTTGAATCATGCCACACTAGAAAAAGACTAAACGAAATAAAACATGATCATTGGTCGTGGGTGACAGGTATGCCAAGTTGGAAGTAGCAATATCAAGGGCATGAAAACTTTAATTGCTATCAGAAGCACATGGACAAAAGGATAAGTTTTCATTGGTCAAATTGATCTAGTGGGCCACCAAATAAAGAAATATTGGTTTGCCATTAATCAGGATAAAATTGACGGTGCCCGCATTCCCGCATTATCAAGATGCGAGGGTTTTAAATAATGTGGGCAAGAGAGCTTCCAACAAGTGTTCGAAGATCCTAAAGTTTTAAAAGGGTTTTTGCTTTTGAAATAAAGTCATCCAATGCATGGGAGATCAATGGGTAGAATTCAAATTCAAGATATAACATGAAAGTAGCAGTTGCAGGAATAAATACATTTCAGAGTTTCCTTCGTGCTACCTAAATATTTTGATATAGCACTCAAATTTTCCATTGTTAAAGAATAGTTCCATACTTTTGCAGTACCAGAGGATTTTCAATGCTAGGGCTCAGAATTTTTCAAAGTTTTCAGCATAATTCGCAAAAGAAATTTCAGAGAAAGGAGGGCAAATCTGGCGGGTAAGTGATCTGTAACCAGTAGAAATAAGAATTTTTTGTTATAAAGTTTTTGAACTCTTCAAGATGCCTCCACAAAAGGATTTCTTTGGGAAAAATGAATATTCAAAAAGGGGTGTGCATGATGATTTTTTGGAACAATTTCCTATGTCAATACATGAGATAACTAAGGGGAGGGAGTTAATTCCTAAAAACCCTAGAGTAGCTATAGCAGAGGGTTTTTATGACAAGGCCAATTGGATAAGAGATGCTCAAGTATCCATGGGAGGTTTGGAATTATTCAGAAAGTGGTTTCCAGAGCAAAAAATGGATACTCCTATGAGCAATGTTTGGGAATTTGATATTGGAAAATTGATAGTCCCCACTATTTTCTTTGGTAGTGATTTATTGATGGACCTGGCAAAGAAGTATGATCCTATCACGGGATGGGTAAAAAATCGTTCTGGAGTCAATCTTTTTAGGGTTTGTCCTGAGCTATTCAGTGAGGTTTTCAACCTTAACCCTAACCACGTTGTGCATGAAATCATTGATATGGATGATTTGCAAGCCAGATATGATGCACAATGAACCTACTTGAAAAGGGGGCCACTACAGGAGCATTCTGCCAAGGTTGGTAATTTTTTTGTAATTACTATCAGCACCCTAGAGCCATTATTAAAAAGACATTGCAACATTAGGGCTAAGGCATCATATGTTTCCCTTTGTAAGATTTTTGGAATAGATGAGGCAGAACAAATTCCAGGCTCAATTGTCCTCATCATGGCACAAACCCTTCAATTTGGAATGAGCTCTATCCTGGATTTTGCAACATTTCTAGCAAAAGAGATTTACAATGGTTTGGTTGGAATAGAAAAGGGAAAAGTAAACAAACCATTCTGTTGGTATTCATTGATGATGCATGTATGCTTATACAAAGGATATACTTTCTTCTCCAAGGGTATGGAGTTGGAAACAACCAAAGATGGAGAGAGGAATCCAGTGTAGTTGCAGAGTGTGAATATGACTTTAGAAGCCCCAAATGCTAGTGATGTAAGATTTGATAGGTATTTTACATCAAAGCTTAGACTGATTTTAAGAGGAGATAGCCCTAGAATCCCACAAGCATTGCTAGAATTGGTCAGACCCAAGGACCATGCTAAAGGGCTACTTGTCAGTCATAACTGGGGGGATATAATTCCCTACAATGTTTCAAGAGTAATCAGAGTGTATGGTTTTTTGGGAAAACCTCATGTGCTACCATTTCATGTGCCTTTGAAGATAGGAGTTGCTGAGCTATTATGGTAGATAGGTACAATAGATGAGAGGGAGTTGGCTAGGAAGGGCACATTTTTCCAATAGTCACTATGGCCCATGATTTTGTTTTTGTAAGGAAAGGTTGGAAACATCTGGACTTGGTTTGAGACAAATATAATATGGCAGAATCTCATGCCAGATTTATTGATCCTGAAGGTTTCTATGATATCTCCAGGGAGAGAATAAAAGCTTCTCGAATGATCCAACAAGTCTATTATCCTAAAGATGTGATTAGAAACATTTACACCTTACAAGAACAAGAATTGAGAAAAGAAAAGTGGATGGTGTTTAGCAAAACTCTTGAATTCATTAATGCTTTTGATCCCCAGTATGACCCATTGAAGGAAAAGAAATATTGGGGAGCCAAGACGCAGGCCCTGATGAATAATTTTTCTTAGATAACACAGGCTATGAATGAAAAAAGGGCTACCTATGTTAAGGCATACCCAGACAAGGCTGCAGAGGTGCAGAAAAGAATTAATAGTAAAAACATAGTAGCTCCTGGCCAATATACCTTGCAGAAAAGGCCAGGTTATGTAATGATTCAGAGTGTGCAACAGGGACCTCTTCATCAAGGAAAAAGACCAAGAAGTCCATCTACAACCAGTGCTCCAAAAAGGTAGAAGTTAGAATAGGGATCTTCTTCTTCTCTCCCAAAACAATACTCCCCGAGCCAATCCCCAATCAGGATAGATGATGAAGCATCTTTAGGGGAACAATTGAAACAAATTGGAGGAGAAGGGGATATAATTGTTACTTCCACAGATCTGGAGATTGGGGAACCACAAGAACCCCTTGTACCTTCCTTGGAACTTACTGTTGCTGACTACAAAGGTAAGGAAATTGATCCTATAGTTGCCCAAGCCTCTGAGAGGTTTGTAAATGATGAAAATTTTGTGAAATCTAGAGCATTTGCACAATTTTTGTGGAGGCTAAATATAGGCAATTTTGAAAATACTTGTAAAAAGATAAAAGTAGAGCAATCGGATAAACTCGACTCTATTATTAAAGAAGAGGTAAAATCTAAATTTTTGAAAGATTTTTCCTAGTTTACACTTGAGGCCAGGAGGCAATTAGTTAAACAATCAGGAGTCCTTATCTTACCTGAATAGAATATAGTGAATGCTATGGTTTTTGATTCAGTATGAAAACAAAAGAATGTTCAGTTACAAACTGAAGAAGAGATATTATAGGCTCATAGAGGAGTCATATTTAGTGATGATCACCAAGCCCTTGTAATTTGGTCAATTGAGAAAAGGGATAAAACTAGGATGCAGGAAATCTCTACTACAGAACATACTGGTACATTGACAGTATAAAGGGCTAGTGAAGTAAGTAGCAAGCAAGTAATGGGAATGGCCTCAGAAGTGCTAAAATTTGGTGGTATTGTATTTGGCAAGGAAGAAGATAGATTTAACCAACTCAATGCTAGATTTGAAAAAGTTTTAAAAGCCCATAAATATAGTTGTTACGTCCACAGATCTTGAGATTAGGGAACCACAAGAACCCCTTGCACCTTCCTTGGAACTTACTTTTGCTGACTACAAAGGTAAGGAAATTGATCCTATAGTTGCCCAAGCCTCTGAGAGGTTTGTAAATGATGAAAATTTTGTGAAATCTAGAGCATTTGCATAATTTTTGTGCAGGCTGAATATAGGAAATTTTGAATATACTTGTGAAAAGATAAAAGTAGAGCAACCAGATAAACTAGACTTTGTTATTAAAGAAGAGGTAAAATCTAAAATTTTCAATGATTTTTCCCAGTTTACACTTGAGGCTGGGAGGCAATTAGTTAAACAATCAGGAGTCCTTATCTTACTTGAATGGGATATAGTGAATGCTATGGTTTTTGATTCAGTACTAAAAAAAAAGGATGTTCAGTTACAAACTGAAGAAGAGATATTACAAGCTCATAGAGGAGTCAAATTTAGTGATGATCACCAAGCCCTTGTAATTTTGTCAATTGAGAAAAGGGATAACACTAGGATGTAGGAAATCTCTATTGCAGAATATACTGGTACATTGACAGTATACAGGGCTAGTGAAGTAAGTAGTAAGCAAGTAATGGGAATGGCCTCAAAAGTGCTGAAATTTGGTGGTATTTTATCCGGCAAGGAAGAAGATAGATTTACCCAACTCAATGCTACATTTGAAAATTTTTTAAAAGCATATGAGGAAAGGGGTATACAGATACAGTCACTGGAAAACAAAGTATCTCAAATGGAGAAGATACTTGGGAAGAAGAAAGTGGGAGAATCTAGTGCACCTAGAATTGCCTACCCTTCACAGTCATTTGTTGGAGCAACTCATATCATTGAAATACCAGACACCCCTGAAAGGCCCTAATTCTATACTGCAGAGGATTTTGAAGAAGAAAATACCAAATTACATGAGTTGTAAGTAGAATTAAAGAATCAATATGAAGGAAAATTGAAGCAGGGTGTGATGTATTTAAGGGATAAAATACAATGCTCAACCTTCTTTGATCAGTTGACAAGAATTACAACTCTCATGGATGAGTTGAACAGAGATGAGGTTAAATTAACTCCTTTGGTATAGAAGTGGAGGGAGAGAAACAATGATATCACATTCATGTGTATATCTGCCATTCAAATGCCTTGTCATCAAGTAGAGGAAATTTTTTATTTATTAAATAAGCTAGTATATTTTGATGATAAAAGAGATTCTTTGCAAAAAGGATTAGCACTTTGTTTTTCCAATTATATTGCTAAAAAATTGATTTTATTTCCTTGTGCCGTAGAATCTGTTGACACAATAAAAGAAAATGAAAAGTGGAAAAAGGAGTTAGATGAAATATTTTATGAAAGGATCAGGAACATCATGAGTGAAATTGGCCACTAGTTTTGGCCAAGGACAAACGAAGAGTTGGTAAAGATACAGTTATTTTATAATGTCATCAGAAAAGAGCTTGATGATTTAGAGGAATTGGCAAATTCTTTAGTGCTTATACAAAGAGAGGTTCTAAATTTTGATTGGCTAGATGATGATGCTTATAATGAATGGAAAAATCAATTCTTAGTACAGATGTCAGAAGATGACGAGGAGGAAGATGCAAAGGTAAAAGTTACCCTCATAGTTAGTAATGAAGACATGGAAAATCTGCAGATCAAAGTAAGTTTGTAGGTAGTTGAAGATGATACATCACTTTTTAACCTTATGGCTACTTAATCCGAGGATGAAGAATAAATGAAGAATCAGATCATATTTTCTTGTCTCAACAACTAACAAGCATAACAGAAAGGGACCCACCAGGGAATGTTTGATGTAATAGCCTTTTTGTTATTTTCTTTTGTCTTTTATGACAAATGTATGTCAGTATCTTTTAGAAGACACTTGTCACTTTCTTTTAGCCTGAAGCTTGTTGCATCTCACACTATTTAAGTGAGATTCCAAGGCTAAAGAATGGTCCAAATTCTATTTTTCTAAGTAATATGCTTAGTCTATTTTTGATCCAAATTTTGAAAGCAAGTTTATAATGTATTTTCTCTGTCAATTCTCTGAGAATACATGAATATAGAATGAGCTGTGTTTCTTTCTGAAGGTCATTCTGAGTTTATTGTAAATGATATACCATTTTCAAAGAAGATGAATACAAATTGTGAACTGTCCCCATATTATTCTTTTCTGAATCTTGTCTCCTTCCGATTACTTGGTTGTCTTGATATTGTATAAGTAAAGGCTTATGCAATTGAGTGCAATCTAGTTAGGTTGTATATCTAATTGTCACTATTGTTAATTCAATGGATTAAATAAAAGCTTTGATGAATGTGATAAGGTTTCTTTAGTAGTGGAAAGGATTTTGAATGATGGATTCTGATAAGAATTGCTGATAGAATTTGTTGTAAGGCAACAAACTAGATCTAAAAAATTTGCTATAGACTCTGAACCCCATTGGATTAGGCACTGATTAAATTGATTCAGCTGAAGGAGAAATATATCATAAATGGTTATCAAAATGCAGCATTAAATTAAATTTTACTTTTATTTCCTATAGATCTTCAAAGGCTGGCCAGTACATGTCTGCGTATAATGTTTTAGCTTTAGTTAGCCACTATTGTTAAGAACATCTACAGATCTATAGAAAAATTCTTGGCCATATCTATTTTATGGGATGTTTTTATCAAGTTAGTAAAGAATTATGTATATGTTTGAGGATTTTTGAAATGAGAATCAAAATGAAACTAAGAATAATTCTCATACAGTTGTTCCAGTTTTGAATCATCCCTGGGTATACCCACCCTAGTTTTACAGAGCCAAAAGAGTATAAAACCATCTATGGTTTTGTTGAATTTGGGTCCAAATACTTTGCATATGCAATTGTTAATAAGAATTGGCTAGTCTTTAGATTGTGTATGTACTGTCATTCTAGTATTAAGCATTTTTTCACTTAGTAGTTTTAGTGCATTTTAAAACAGTAGTAGGAATGTTAGGTTAGGTGAAAAACTAATCTTCCAAGAACACCTGCATGCATAACCTGTCACATGGATGAAGCAAAGAACAGAGGCAAGGAAAAATCAAGTAGGCCAAAAAGCCAGATCCATCTTATGGACATGCAAAGAGAAATATCTCATATAATCCAATAAGTGAATGTATAAAATACAAAGAGGTGAATCCTTATAAAGGAATCAAGAAACCCGAAAAGGGAAACTAAATCCTAAAAAAGCTAGGGTTGCATAATATAATTAATAAAATATTAATTATATGCACCTAGAAGATAGCTTAAGAAAAATAGAGTAATAGGAAACTTAATTAATTAAATCAAAGTGATTTAGTTAATAAGTTAGAACAAATAATTACTCTAACACCCCCCTTAAGCGAAGCTTGGGAGGAAGCTAACCTAGCACAGCTATGAAAGAGAATTAGGTCCCGACAACAAGGCCAGATCAGGTACCCAATCACAACAAAATCTCTATAAAGAGGAGAAATAGAGAAAACCACATGGGAAAACCCCTACTCCAAAAAGAGATAGCAAAGAATGTTCCAGAAGAAGGAACAAAGAGATCAGAAGAGAATCATTGAAGCATGAAGAACTGCAAAACTCTGTCAAAATGCTGATTTGTAGAACCTCCATGGAAATAGAAGGCATGAACCATCAACCAAAGGAACCTCCATGGAAATAGAAGGCACAAACCATCAACCAAAGAAGCATAGAACACCAATATAACCTCCCCTTAAGGCAAGTGAGGTGACAGGAAGCTGAAAAGATGGGCCAAGAATCTCCTACAACACAGGAGCCAAACACATCGAGAGTGAGGTACAAAACACCAATAAAGGCACATGTCATTGACACTGCATGAGGAATTAGAGAAAGAGGGCCTATAAGTAGCAAACAACTATCCCCCCCATGGCACTTTATAAAATAGTGCGAGTACAATGAATCTAAATAATGAAAAGGATCCTGAAATGCAAGAGTGGCACTTTATCTCAGTGCGTTGCATAAAGATGCTTACAATGAATATCAACAATGATCAGAAAAAACATAAGGCTAAAACAACAGAAGGTAGAGCCCAAAACGAAGCAACTAAAGCAACAAAATCAATCTTCGGACCTGAAACAAACAGAATATCCACTAGAATGCTAAAATGCAAAAGACTGAATAGGATGTGTTTGGAATAGAATCTGGAACAACAACTAGCATCACTAGAAAGAGCACAGAAAGAGCTTTCTAGCGATATAAAGAAGTCCAAAATCGAAGATCGAAAGCTCAAGATACGCCTTCTGGAGTGCAAAATAGAACATCCAGCTTTGACTGCCAAAACATGTAACCAAACTGAATCAAAACCCAAAAACACCTATACCAGCATCTTCGTCTCAAAACCAGCTTTTCGGCACATTTTTTGAATTGAAAAAATACATCTGAATGCTCAAGTTACGGAGAAAAAACTCCAGGACCTCTGAAAATGCAAAAAAATTATTTTTTTTTAATAAAAAAAATAATTTAAAAAAAAAAACTCCAAAAAAAAATCTCCACCGCCGGCAGAGCGGCGGCCGGGCGGCAGGAGGGAGGAGAGTCGCCGCGGGGCGGAGCTACGGCGGTGGCCACTGGTGGAGCCGCTGCGGCCCACTGGAGGACCACCAGCGGTGGCTGTCAGCGGTGACCGCTAGCGGCTCCGCTACGGTTAATTAACCGTCGACGGCTTAAACAGTCAAAATAAGATTTTTTTTGCAATTTTTTTTAATTTTTGATGCCTCGTACTATGTGTAAGGGGCCGTACAGCCCTGTCAGACAAAAAAATTTGCCTCCCAGACCAACAGTGTCCAAAATGGACAAATTTTATATGGATTTTGACTGCAAATGGTTTTCCAGATCTAAAACACTTCAATAAACCATGAATAGCGAGCAACAAGCTAGCTCTGATACCATGTTAGAATCTGAAAAGATTAATAACCCAGAAAACTAGTGCAAAGAGTAAATATCTAAACTATGAATGCAAATGATACAAAATCAAAATAGCATCATAGAGTTAGTCTCCAAGAGAGTAATGCAAATGCTAGAAGCAAAATAGCATTAAGAGGATGCAAAAATAAGAGATGCAAATACAAGCCAAGTAGCATGCTTATATAGGCTAGGAAGAGGGAGGAGGTGGCAACACCAACCAATGAGGAGCAACCATCTATTGGACTAAAGATAGCAAAGTATCTTCCAAAGATAGATAATGGATGCTCACATGTAGGAAGGTGACACCTCACAACCGTTCACCTAATAAGACATGCTTTATTAACCTAAGTGAGATTATTAAAAGTGTAGGAAAAACCTATCAAAATAGGAAAAATAAAAAACTACACTAACACCCCCCCATAAGCGAAGCTTAGGTGGATGTAGAAATGGGTCCTGGCAAGTCAAGCCTGATGAGGTACCCATGTACATAAAATTCCCCCAAAAGAGAGAGAAAAGAGACTCCCCAAAGAAAATTAGGACTCCAAGTGAGAGGAAGAGGCACCCCCAAAAGATGAAGCATCCCTCACCTCCAGCAAAGCTTGCAAATTTTGTCCAGTTGATCCACTTAAATCGAACAAATTTTCTTCCCTTAGGAAAAGGGACAAGATCCCAATTGTGGTTCCTCATCAAGGAACTATACTCTTCCTGCATAGCTATATCCCACTCAGAAATACCAAAAGCCTCATGAAAGGACTGTGGATTTGAGGCGGTAGTAATGAAGATATGTAGAGAGTCTTCTTCACTTAGTTCTGAATCCGAAACTACAACACTCTTAGGAGGCATTTTCAGTACCCCATTACCAGATGAGAGAGTCTTTCAAGATAAAGATGTATCCACTATAGGAATTGCTTCATTAAGGCTAGATCCTGTAGTAGATATGAACTATAGGCTAGGATTTAGGAGTTCATTTGATAATCCTTTTAATCCTAGAGCAACCCCATATGTAGAGCCAAATCTTATAGATCTGGATGATCCTACTAATTCAGAGGCATCTTTTGCAGATCCTAAAGAAGTGCACTCTAAAATAGGATTTTTGAAGAAATGGATTGCTGAGGAAGAAGCTAAGCACATTTGTCTTGAAAAAGAAAAGGAACAAGCCACCTTGGATGCCATAATAGAAAGGGATGATTTGCTAAGAAGGATGGCTGCTTTGAAGGAGAAAAATAAAAAGTTATTGCTCAAATCCAAGCCTATAAACCTATTCAAGTGGATCCTATAGAGCCCACTACAAAAGCCCTGGATAAAGGGAAAGGCAAGGCTATAGGAATCCAAATAAATGAGCCTCAATCTATACCAAGAAAACCTATACAACCCTCCATTTGAAAATTTAATCTAGATCTTGAGAAGGCTTGAAAACAGAGGGAAGATCTTGCAAAAGAACTTGAGAAGGTTGAGAATGAAGCTCAAGTTGCAAAAACTAAGAGAAAAATCCAATTCATAAAGTCTAATTCTGCATTGGCTTCATGGCCCAATTTGTCTATCCCACCTGCAATTCCTGCGCCAGCTAGTGGTCCAATAATCTCAACTCAGGGAGTACCCCAATCTAATCCTACCTCATCTTCCACTATTGGCACCCAAGTCCCATTTGTCCCACCTCAACAATCCCAAGCTACTCCTCTGAGTCAAGCTAATATAGCTAGTACCTCAAATGTTCCTGGTTTCTAGAAGAAACCTATATATCTGGAAAAGTATAGACAAATATGATTTTTTGGTATTCATGGTGTTCCACATCCCATATCGTTTTATTTAAGAGATAAAGTGGTTAAGTTCTCTGGGAATAATGTTGTTACTAGTGAAGAACATTTGAGAATTTTCATGGATATGTTGAATTATTATGAAGTTGAACATGAAGATATGGTAATGAAATTTTTTGTGCATTCACTAACAGAGGATGCAAGGGATTGGTTTAGGAGGTTTCCTAATGATAGTATTACCTCATGGAGTGATTTGGAGAAATTTTTCAAAGAGCAATATGGAGAGAACACTAATGCAGGATTCATGTTGAATGAGTTCAACAACATCAAGAAGAATCCAAATGAGTCCACATTTGATTTCAATGTAAGATTCCAGAAAGGTATGTACAGACTATTTCAAGTTATGAGGTTAAATGAAGATGTCTTTCTCACAACATATTTTAATGCTTTTGATAGCAAAATGTCTTATCAATTGAGGGATAAGGATCCTAAGACTTTAAGGGATGCCTATAAATTGTAGTAAATATAGAAAATAATAGAAAGGAATCTGGTAAATTGGGTAGGAGGGATGATCCAAAGCTTTTTAATCTTAAGAACAATAATAAAAGGGAGGGTGACAAAACTCCTATAGGAAAGAAGCCAGAAGAACCTACTATAGGCCAGGTTTTGGAATTTCTCAAAAAGATGAATCCCACTAATTTTAATAAGCCAAATGTTGTTGAGAGAACCCCTATGAATAACAACAGTTTCAATAGACAGCCTAGAATGAAAAATTATCCTTACACCACCTAGTGGAAAGATGGTAAGCCAGTTCCCAACCAGAGCCACAATGTGAAGGATAAGGGTACTCTAGATCCCCTACAAAGGAACACTGTAAATATGAATGATGATGTACCATGGTGCATTATATGTCAATCACCTCATTCTGCTAATTATTGTGCTATTGCTCAGTCATTTGCCCAAGGTCAAGGAGTACAACCTGAAGAAGAAACTGAAGAGAAAAGCCATGATGATATGAGTTGCAATATGGTAAGCATGTGTGATGATTTGATAGATTCAGATTCAGAAGAGCCTAAAAATGATATTACTATCTAGAGAATCACTTACCATCTACATCATTAGCAAGTGCTTTCAGATGATGAAGGGTATGATACAAATAAGGTATGCAGTACATTTTTTGATGTAGGTCTCACAAGCTTAAGAATGCCCTCCAAAGAAGAGATTGACAAAATTATAGTAGAAATGATTTCACAAGTCAATAGTAATTACAATTTGAGAAATAGAGCAGTAAATAATGATGCAGGAAAGTCATCTAGTGTATTCATCAAAGATATCACTCATAAGATGAATGATCAAAACAAGAAAGTCAATGTAGATGTGCCTAAGATCAAGGAAATAAGGGTAAGAATTGGGAAGGAAAGAACAAGGTTCAATTTTAGATAAGTGAAGCAACAAAACCAGTTGTGCAATCAAACAAAGCAGAACCTGATACTATCAAGCAAAATGTGGTGCCTGCTACTCAAAAGATTCCAACTACAGGTACTCTTGTAAAACTCACTGTTGTTGAACTTGTTGATATGATATCTATGTTGTCTCAAATTATTGTAAAAGTGCCCTTGTCAGAACTTTTTAGAATTAAAGAGCATAAGAATAAGGCTTTGTCATGGTTGGGTGGAATAGGAAAAAATAATATTTTTATAGAGCAAACTGTGTCCCAACAAACCCCATTAGTAATAGAGGATAGTGGTATCATATCCTAGATTCTTCAAATGTTTTTAGATGATTCCTCAATGGCATTTATAGAAGATATTGATCCTTTTTTCCTTAGTCTAATCATAAAAGGGAAGACCCTAAAAAATTGCATGATAGACTTAGGAGCTTCCAACACTATAATACCTTTCAAAGTAATGGAAGCCTTAGGTTTGAAGGTGGATACCAAGCATGGCAGATGCAGAGGAATGGATGCTAGGGAAGTCCCAGTCATAGGTACCATAAATGCCTTACCATTCAAATTGGCTGCATATCCTGAAGTAGAATTAACCATGTCTGTACTTGTGGTAGATATACCTCCACACTATGGAATGTTACTCTCCAGGAAATGGAGTGCTGCCATGGGGGAAAGCCTGCAATGTGATCTCACTTATGCCACTTTTCATATAGGGGAAAAAGCTATCAGGGTAAATAGGGAGCCAAGGGTTAATCAAATTCTAGGAGAAGAAATTGACAAAGATACCACTTTTTTCTTAGATACTGGGATTAATGCTTTCAGGGCTGAATTAATTATTCAACAAGTTGAAAATTTACCTGCTATCATTGAACATGAAGTTGAATGTTGCATGAACTCACCAAAATTATGTACAATGTTCTTTGATGGGGCTAGTTCTAAAGAGGGTGTAGGGGCAGGTGTAGTTTTTGTGTCCCCTGAAAATAACACTTTTAGGTATTCATTCACTTTGAAGTTTTCCTGCATAAATAATATTGCAGAATATGAAGCATTGTTGATAGGACTCAAAGTTGCCACACATCATAGAATTAAGAAATTATGTGTCATAGGGGATTATGAATGAATTATCTCTCAGATCAAAGGAACCTACTTATCCAAGAATAAGAGATTGAAGTAGTATAGAATAAGGGATTATAAACTAATATTTTTGATAACTAGGACAAAGTAAAATCAAGAGTTAATGACCCCAAACCTCAGGAGTTAGAAGAGATAAACTTGGCTACTGATGAAGTTCTCAAAAGAGTTTATATCGGCCAAAATCTACCTATTAAAATTAGGAAAAAATTGATTGACCTACTTAGAAAATATAGACATATTTTTTCTTGGTCATATGAAGACCTTAAGGCTTATAGGGAGGATCTGTTCCAGCATGTCATACCATTAAAAGACAATGTAAAACCTTTTAGACAAAAATAGAGACCAGTGAATCCTACCCTGGCCCCAAAAATGCAAGAAGAGCTAATGAAACTAAGGGATGGCAGGATAATCAAACCAATCAGGCATTCCACTTGGCTATCAAACTTGGTTCCTGTCAGGAAGAAGAATGGAGATATTAGGCTATGCGTGGATTTTAGAAATTTAAAAATTGCATCTCTGAAAGACAATTATGGGTTACCAAATATGGAAGCCATGTTGCAACAAGTGACTGGCTCTGAGTTAATGTCAACGATGGATGGTTTCTCTGGATGTAATCCAGTTCTAGTAAAGGAAAGTGAACAGTTCAAGATAGCCTTCACAACCCCATGGGGAACATATCTATATGTGAGGATGCCTTGTGGCCTGGTTAATGTAGGAGCTACCTTACAAAGAGCCATGCATGTAGCATTTCATGATTATATTGATAAATTTATGGTTGTGTACCAGGATGATCTCATAGCATATTCTAATAAGGCTAAGGATCACTGCAAACATTTGGAAAAAATATTTATAAAATCTCAAGAATATGAAGTTTCTTTAAACCCAAAGAAATGCACATTTGGCATCACAGAAGGCAAACTACTAGGACATATAGTGTCTAAGGATGGGGTGAAAATAGACCCTGAGAGAGTAGTAGCTATTTAAAAAGTCCCCAAGCCAAAAAATGTAAAAAGAATTCAATCTTTCTTTGGCCAAGTTAATTTCCATAGAAGATTTGTTACAAATTTTGCTGAGATCAGTAGACCTATCTCAAAAATGCTCAAGAAGGGAGCCACTATAGATTGGAATGGTGAGCCTTCACAAGCATTCCAGGATATTAAAATTGCAATAAAAAATGCTCCAATATTGAGAACCCCAGATTATTCAAAGCCCATGCATATTTTTTCTTTTGCATCCTTCCACACTATAGCTGCAGTTTTATTGCAAAAAAATCAAGAAGGATATGAGCAGCCTATCGCCTTTTTCAGTAAATCACTGCAGCCTACTGAACTAAAATATGAAATAAATGAAAATCAATAATAGTCTTTAGTAAATGCTATAAAAGCTTTTATATTTTACCTGGTAGGTGCTACTATTATCACTTTTGTACCTAGTGCTGCAGTCAAGGATATATTTTCTCAACAGGAAGTATTAGGCAGGAGATGTAGATGGATCAATAGAATCCATGAATTCAACAATGATATATAGATAACAAAGTTAGTAAGGGGTCAAGGTTTGGCCAAACTCATGGCTGAAGCTAATCTAGAGGCTAATCAGATAAATCTGGTAAATGATGATCTCAGAGCTGACTTATGTGACATGGACCAGTGTGATTGGTACACCAATGTCATATATTACTTGCAACACATGGAAGCTCCTCCCCATTTGCCTAAAAATGAAAAGAGGAATACTAAATTGCAAGCCATCAGTTATGTAATTGTCCAAAGCAACCTATGGTGGAGAAATTTTGAGGCAGTATTATTGAAATGTGTTGATAACGAAAAGGCAAAAGAGGTCTTGAAAGAAATGCATGCTTGAGTGAGTTGGGGACACTATATGGCCAAAATTACTGCACATAAGATAATGAGGGCTGGATTTTGGTGGCCTTCCCTTTTCAAGGATGCCAAAGTTATGGTTAGGAAATGTGACCCTTGTCAGAGGTTTTCTGGAAAGCTAAAGTTCTTAGGAAATACCTCATTGAAGCCAGTGGAGATTCAAGTTCCTTTTCAACAATGGGCTCTTGATTTCATAAGAGAGATTTTCCCCAAGTCTAGCACTGGCTATTCTTGGATTTTGGTTTCTATTGACTACTTTACAAAATGGGTAGAGGCTATCACCACAAGAAATGCAACAACTAAAGTTGTCAATAATTTCCTACTGAATAATATTATTTCTAGATTTGGTTGTCCATAGAAAATTGTAACAGATAATGCTATGTGCTTCAAGTCTAAGGAATTCATTAAATTTTGTGATCAATATGGAATAACAAGGTCATCATCTACTCCATATCATCCACAAGGGATTGGACAAGCTGAGTCCACAAATAAGAGCATGTTGAAGGTCATTAAGAGAATCTTGGATGATAATAAAAAGACATGGGATTCCAAGTTACAGTTGGCAATATGGTCTGACAAAGTAACTATAAAGAAAGCAATTGGTTTAGCTCCATTTGATTTATTGTATGAAATTCAAGCCAAAATGCCTCAGAAAAACTTGATGGGACTCTATAATGACATCCAATTGTATGATGAAGATACTACAGATGAAATGCAAGAAAGAATGGATGAATTGGTAGGACTAACAGAAACCAGAAGAGAAGCATCTCTAAAGAACCAAAAGTTGCAATTGCAAGTCAAGACACTCTATGAAAAAGAACTGTAAGCAGAAAGTTTGAAGATGGAGATTTAGTCTTAATGTGGAATGGTAGAATTAAAGATAAAGGAAAACATGGAAAAATTGATCCTATTTGGTTAGGCCCATATCTAATTGAAAATGCTTGGGGTGAAGATTATTACATACTCAAAGATGTATTCGACACTATTCTTGAATTGCTAGTTCATGGACAGTTCTTGAAGAGGCATTTTACTTGAAAATACTTATTTTCTCCATGAACAGTAGTTTTAGGGTTTCTTGTTGTTTTGTACATTTTGTATATTCTGTAAATCTTTGTTAGTATCCTTGTGTAGTCTGGTTCTTTGTTTGTTTGTGTTGCTTAATGATCTCTGAAGAAGTTATCATTTTACCAAATATGTGGTCTGCTCTCCCAGAGATTTTGAATTCTTGCATAGACTCAGGTAGTCTATCATCCCCAGACAGAGCCACTGTTGGTGTGATTTTTCACAGTATAGAAAAATTCTAATATTTGGATGAAAAATCAGTTAAGTCTTTGTTTCTTGCAGACTAGGGTTTTATTTTGTGAAATCCTGAAAATTATTAGATTACCCTAATTATGCCCTGTTCTGTAGGTTATGTCTTCCTTTTAATTTCTCAGGGTTTGGCCCTAAAATTATCCATAAAAGGGCCCTAAGTGCGTGAAAAAACCTTATACCTTTGTTTTGTGTTGCCTTAGTTTTCATAATTTTGAAAGGGTATTGTTTCAAAAAAAATTTAGCGCGACATTTTATCTTAAAGATTTTTTTGCATCAGAATACCTTTTATCCTTATTGATAAACCTTTTGTGTCCTCAAATTGGATATTTTATTTCAAAAAGGACACCAAGCTGAAATGTTTTTCAACACTGTTGATTTTCTCAAGATCAATGGATTCCTACATTCCTGCATTTTCAAGTTGTGAGGTCTTTAAATAATGTGGGGAAATGGATTTGTGAAACATAGCCCCTGATGGTTTCTAAGATTCAGTTCACCGCAAAAGGTCTGGTATGTCAGCATTTTGCAGGATACTTTTGCAGATTTATTAGGAGACATTTAATTTTCCTACGCTATCATTGGTTGTCTAAATTAATGAAACTTCAAGTCATGAGAAATATTCGTCAACCGTGGATCTTGTTTAGATCTACGGTTCCCGCATTCTCGCATTTTCAAAGTGCATGGTCTTTAAATAATGCAGGCAAGTGAGCTCATGACGCATGGCAATGGGGACATCATGGGCCCACCTTTTGCAGAAAGGTAACTACAGTATGTCCTTCGCAGCAATTGTCAGATGACATGGAATGAAGAGAAAGCATTTCATTGGTTTTTTCTTTTTGAATGAGTGCACAGTCATCACAAGTTTTTTATCACTGTTGATTAAAGCAACATCAACGGATTTTGCATTCCCCCATTATCAAGATGCACAGGTTTTAAATAATGCAGGCAAGCAGGCATGGTGGGACCTGGACAAAGCTTAAAGAAGTACGCCGAATCATGCCATGTTGGAAAAGGACTAAATGAAATGGAACACGCTCATTGGTCATGGGTGATAGGTATGCCAAGTTGGAAGTAGCAATATCAAGGGCACAAAAACTTTAATTGTTGTCAGAAGCACATGGACAAAAGGAAAAGTTTTCATTGGTCAAGTTGATCTAGTGGGCTGCCAAATAAAAAAATCTTGGTTTGCCATTGATCGGGGTAAAATCGACAGCGCCCGCATTCCCACATTATCAAGATGCGAGGTTTTTAAATAATGCAGGCAAGCAGGCTTCCAATGCGTGTCCAAAGATCCTAAAGTTTTAAAAGGCTTTTTTATTTCGAAATAAAGTCGTCCGATGCATGGGAGATCAATGGGTAGAAGTCAAATTCAAGATACAACATGAAATTAGCAGTTGCAGGAATAAATACGATATAGAGTTTCCTTCGTGCAACATAAATACTCTGATATAGCACACGAATATTCCATTGTTAAAGCATAGTTACAGATTTTTGCAGTACAAGAGGATTTCTAGAGCTAGGGCACAAAATTTTTCAAAGTTTTCAGCATAATTCGCAAAAGAAACTGCAGAGAAAGAAGGGAAAATCTAGCGAGTAAGTGATCTGTAACCAGTAGAAATAAGAATTTGCTGTTATCAAGTTTTTGAACTCTTAAAGATGCCTCCACAAAAGGATTTCTCTGGGAAAACTGAATATTCAAAAAGGGGTGTGCATGATGATTTTCTAGAACAATTTCCTTTGTTAGTACATGAGATAACTAAGGGGAGGGAGTTAATTCCTAAAAACCCTACAGTAGCTGTAGCAGAGGATTTTTATGACAAGGCCAATTGGATAAGAGATGCTCAGGTATCCATGGGAGGTTTGGAATTATTCAGAAAGTGGTTTTCAGAGTGAAAACTAGATATTCCTATGAGCAATGTTTGAGAATTTGATATTGGAAAATTGATAGTCCCCACTATTTTCATTGATAGTGATTTATTGATGGACCTTGCAAAGAAGTATGATCCTATCATGGGATCGGTAAAAAATTATTCTGGAGTCAATCTTTTTAGGGTTTTTCTTGAGCTATTCAATGAGGTTTTCAACCTTAACCCTAACCATGTTGTGCATGAAATCATTGATATGGATGATTTTCAAGCCAGATATGATGCACAACGAACCTACTTGAAAAGAGGGCCACTACAGGAGCATGCTACCAAGGTTGGTAATTTGTTTGTAATTACTATCAGCACCTGAAAGCCATTATTAAAAAGACATTTCGACATTAGTGCTAAGGCATTATATGTTTCCCTTTGTAAGATTTTTGGAATAGATGAGGTAGAAAAAATTCCAGCCTCAATTGTCCCCATCATGGCACAAACCCTTCAATTTGGAATGAGCTCTATCTTGGATTTTGCACCATTTCTAGCAAAAGAGATTCAAAATGGTTTGGTTGGAATAGAAAAGGGAAAAGTAAACAAACAATTCTGTTGGTATTCATTGATGATGCATGTATGCTTATACAAAGGATATACTTTCTTCTCTAAGGGTATGGAGGTGGAAACAACCAAGGATGGAGAGAGGAATCCAGTGCAGTTGCGAAGTGTGGATATGACTTCAGAAGCCACAAATACTAGTTATGTAAGATTTGATAGGTATTTTGCATCAAAGCTTAGGCTTCTTTTAAGAGGAGATAGCCCTAGAATCCCACAAGCATTGGTAGAATTGGTCAGACCCAAGGACCATGCTAAAGGGCTACTTGTCAGTCATAACTGGGGGGATATAATTCCTTGCAATGTTTCAATAGTAATAAGAGTGTATGGTTTTTTGGGAAAACCTCATGTTCTACCATTTAATGTGCCTTTGAAGATAGGAGTTGCTGAGCTGTTATGGAAGATAGGTACCATATATGAGATGGAGTTGGCTAGGAAGGGCACATTTTTCCAATAGTCACTGTGGCCCATGATTTTTATTTTTTAAGGAAAGGTTGGAAACATCTGAACTTGTTTTTAGACAAATATAATATGGCAGAATCTCATGCCAGATTTATTGATCCTAAAGGTTTCTATGATATCTTCAGGTAGAGAATAAAAGCTTCTCGCATGATCCAACAAGTCTATTATCCTGAAGATGTGATTAGAAAAATTTTCACCTTACAAGAACAAGAATTGAGAAAAGAAAAGTGGATGGTGTTTAGCAAAACTCTTGAATTCATTAATGCTTTTGATCCCCACTATGACCCATTGAAGGAAAAGAAATATTGGGGAGCCAAGATGCAGGTCCTGATCAATAATTTTGCTGAGATAGCACAGGCTATGAATGAAAAAAGGGCTACCTATGTTAAGCCATACCTAGACAAGGCTACAGAGGTGCTAAAAAGAATTAATGGTAAAAACATAGTAGCTCTTGGCCAATATACCTTGCAGAAAATGCCAGGTTATGTAATGATTCAGAATGTGCAACAGGGACCTCTTCATCAAGGAAAAAGACCAGGAAGTCCATCGACAACCAGTGCTCCAAAAAGGCAGAAGTTAGAATAGGGATCTTCTTCTTCTCTGGCAGAACAATACTCCCCGAGCCAATCCCCAATAAGGATAGATGATGAAGCATCTTTAGGGGAAAAATTGAAACAAATTGGAGGAGAAGGGGATATAATTGTTAATTCCACAGATCTGGAGATTGGGGAACCACAAGAACCCCTTGTACCTTCCTTGGAACTTAGTGTTTCTGACTAAAAAGGTAAGGAAATTGATCCTATAGTTGCCCAAGCCTCTGAGAGGTTTGTAAATGATGAAAATTTTGTGAAATCTAGAGCATTTGCACAATTTTTGTGGAGGCTGAATATAGGCAATTTTGAAAATACTTGTAAAAAGATAAAAGTAGAGCAATCAGATAAACCAGACTCTGTTATTAAAGAAGAGGTAAAATCTAAATTTTTGAAAGATTTTTCCTAGTTTACACTTGAGGCCAGGAGGCAATTAGTTAAACAATCAGGAGTCCTTATCTTACCTGAATGGAATATACTGAATGCTATGGTTTTTGATTCAGTACGAAAACAAAAGAATGTTCTATTACAAACTGAAGAAGAGATATTTCAGGCTCATAGAGGAGTCATATTTAGTGATGATCACCAAGCCCTTGTAATTTGGTCAATTGAGAAAATGGATAAAACTAGGATGTAGGAAATCTCTACTACAGAACATACTGGTACATTGATAGTATAAAGGGCTAGTGAAGTAAGTAGCAAGCAAGTAATGGGAATGGCCTCAGAAGTGCTAAAATTTTGTGGTATTGTATCTGGAAAGGAAGAAGATAGATTTACTCAATTCAGTGCTAGATTTGAAGATGTTTTAAAAGCATATGAGGAAAGGGGTATACAGATACAATCACTAGAAAACAAAGTATCTCAAATGGAGAAGATACTTGGGAAGAGAAAAGTGGGAGAATCCAGTGCACCTAGAATTTCCTACCCTTCACAGTCATTTGTTGGAGCAACCCATATCATTGAAATACGAGACACCCCTGAAAGGCCCCAATTCTATACTGCAGAGGACTTTTAAGAAGAAGAAACCAAATTACATGAGTTGTAGGGAGAATTAAAGAATCAATAGGAAAGAAAATTGAAGCAGGGTGTGATGTATTTAACTGATAAAATACAATGGTCAACCTTCTTTGATCAGTTGACAAGAATTACAACTATCATGGATGAGTTGAATAGAGATGAGGTTAAATTAACTCCTCTGGCACAGAAGTGGAGGGAGAGAAACAATGATATCACATTCATGTGTATATCTGCCATTCAAATGCCTTGTCATCAACTAGAGAAATTTTTTTATTTATTAAATAAGTTAGTAGATGTTGATGATAAAAGGGATTCTTTGCAAAAAAGATTAGCACTTTGTTTTTCCAAGTATATTGCTGAAAAAATCATTTTATTTCCTTGTGCCTTAGAATCTGTTGACACAATAAAGGAAAATGAAAAGTGGAGAAAGGAGTTAGATGAAATATTTTATGAAAGGATTAGGAACATCATGAGTGAAACTAGCCACTGGTTTTGGGCAAGGGCAAATGAAGAGTTGGTAAAGATACAATTATTTTATAATGTCATCAGAAAAGAGCTTGATGATTTAAAGGAATTGGCAAATTCTTTAGTGCTTATACAAAGAGAGGTTCTAAATTTTGATTGGCCAGATGATGCTACTTATAATGAATGGAAAAATCAGTTCTGAGTACAGATGTCAGAAGATGATGAGGAGGAAGATGCAAAGGTATAAGTTACCCTCATAGTTAGTAATGAAGACATGGAAAATCCCTAGATCAAAGTAAGTTTGCAGGTAGTTGAAGATGATACATCACTTTTTAACGTTGTGGCTACTTACTCAGAGGATGAAGAATAAATGAAGAATCAGATCATATTTTCTTGTCTCAATAACTGATAAGCATAACAAAAAGGGACCCACCAAGGAATGTTTGATGTAATAGCCTTTGTATTATTTTCTTTTGTCTTTTATGATAGATGTATGTTAGTATCTTTTAGAAGACACCTGTCACTTTCTTTTAGCCTAAAGCTTGTTTCATCTCACACTATTTAAGTGAGATTCCAAGGCTAAAGAATGGTCTGAATTCTATTTTTCTAAGTAATATGCTTAGTCTGTTTTTGGTCCAAATTTTGAAAGCAAGTTTATAATGTATTTTCTCTGTCAATTCTCTAAGAATACATGAATATAGAATGATTTGTGTTTCTTTCTGAATGTCATTTTGAGTTTATTGTAAATGATATACCATTTTCAAAGAAGATGAATACAAATTGTGAACTGTCCCCATATTATTCTTTTCTGAATCTTGTCTCCTTCCAATTACATGGTTGTCTTGATATTGTATAAGTAAAGGCTTGTGCAATTGAATGTAATCTAGTTATGTTGTATATCTATTTATCATTGCTGTTAATTCAATGGATTAAATAAAATCTTTGATGAATGTGATAAGGTTTCTTTAGTAGTGGAAAGGAGTTTGAATGACGAATTCTAATAAGAATTGCTAATAGAATCTATTGTAAGGAAACAAACTAGATCTGAGAAACTTGCTATAGACTCTGAACCCCAATGGATTAGGCACTGATCAAATTGATTCAGCTGAAGGAGAAATATATCATAAATGGTTATCAAAATGCAACATTAAATCAAATTTTACTTTATTTCCTGTAGATCTTCAAAGGTTGGCCAGTACTTGTCTGCATGGAATGTTTTAGCTTCAGTTAGCCACTATTGTTAAGAACATCTGCAGATCTATAGAAGAATTCTTGGCCATATTTGTTTTATGAGATGTGTTTATCATGTTAGTAAAGAATTATGTATATTTTTGAGGATTTTTGAAATGAGAATCAGAATGAAACTAAGAATAATTCTCATACACTTGTTCCAGTTTTGAATCATCCCTGGGTATACCCACCCTAGTTTTGCAGAGCCAAAAGAGTAGAAAACCATCTATGGTTTTGTCGAAGTTGGGTCCAAATACTTTGCATATGCAATTGTTAATAAGAATTGGATCGTCTTTAGATTGTGTGTGTACTGTCATTCTGGTATTAAGCATTTTGTCACTTAGTAGTTTTAGTGCATTTTTAAAACACCAACACATATAGTACAAACTTATGACTTGACTAACGATCTCTCTGAGTTTGATGATAGAAGACCTCCATTGCAAAGGAGAATCATTAATTATTTTTTAAAATATAAGAATAAAAATTTTGTACTCTTCCCCCATGCCCTGGATAAAAAGGATTTACAAAAATAAAGAAGAGTGGGCCCAAGAATTGGATGACCTATTGCATCTTAGGATGAATAGAGTCATAAATGAAAAGGGAAATGCATGGTGGAAAAATACAACTAAAGAAGTTGTAAAAGTGCAATTATTTTATGATTCTTTAAGGGAAGATTTTATTGAGATAGATAAATTGGGAGCGTGTGTTCTAAAGAAACATCATGATGTTTTGATTTTTAAATTGCTAGATGACACACTTTTTAACAAGTGGATATTAGATTTTTTACATGTAAAATAGTTGGAACCTGGTGACATTGATGATGATGAAATGGAATTAGATGATTTGCAAGTTACTGACACATCAATTAAAATAGAAAAAGAGAAAAGAAAAGAACCAACTAAGAGACAAATACAAACTGATGACTTAGCTATAGCAGAGTCAGATGTAACTATTGTTTTTTCAATACATGATGATGTGGATGGAGAACCTTGAGTTGAATTATGTCTAAAAACATAAGAACTATGCCCACCACAAGTAGGTTCATTAGTTACACCCTTAGAGGAACAACAACAATAATAAGTTCAATCATGAAACTCCTCAGCAACAAAATGTGTAGTAGAAGTGGTCCTACAAGAAAATATTCATGATCAAAATCTTTTTGTTGCACCAATTTTTTTTTTTTTTTATGGCAATAACTTTGTAAATATCTTTCTGTCTTAAGGAAAACTATCAGTACTCTCTAAGCCTGAAGTTTGTTACATCTCACATTATATAAGTGAGATTCCAAGGCTAGAGAAGGGGTCCGAACTATTGTATAACTTCTTTTTTTTAATTTTTATTTTGATCCAATTTTCCTGATGCCAATTCTGTGATGTATCTTCTCTACAATTTTGAGAATACATTAAACTTCCAAGATCATGGTGTTTCATCTTGAGTTTTTTGAAGTTCCATTCCAATGTTACATAATTTTCAAAGATAATTAATAAAAATATGAACTGTCCCCATATCTATTTTCTTTGAATCTTGTCTCCATTTTTATTTATTGGTTATTTTGAGATTGCATGGGCAAAGCTTGTTCAATTCAATGCAACTAGGATAAGTTGTATATCATATTGCTATTTCTTTTAATTCAATGAGTTAAGAAAATCTTCAATGATATGATAGGATCTCTAGGAAGTAACAAGGATATGCATAAGGATGAGTTTTAGGGAGAATTGTTGATTATATTGATTGTAATATAGTCAATTAGGTCAAATAGTTGGATAGACTCTGAATCCCAATGGATGAGGTACTGATCAATCATTTTAGTTAGCATATGAATATATCATGGGTAATCATCAAGAAAAATATTAAAATCATAGCTGGTCAACACTTGTTTGCATTTAATCTCCGAGTTATAGTTAGTTGTTGTTACCCAGAATTATTTGTAAATCTGAGAAGAATTATGACCAATCTGCTATAGGGGGATGCGTATTGTAATAGAATGTCATTGAATGAATGAAATGTGAAGGTAATATAAAGCTTTGAATCTTTTTATTTTTTAAGTGTAGCCACCTTACTTTTGTAGAGCCAAAAGAGTAGAAGGTCTTTATGATTTTTTTGAAGTTGGGTCCAGATCTAAAGAGCATCTAGCTAATCATAGGAATTAGCTAATCCTTAGGTTATTTTTATCTTTGACCATTTTGGTATCATGTATCTTATCACTTGGTAGTGTAATAACACCAAAAAAATGGTGACTCTATTGGGGAGTTGTTCAACACATGCTTATGTGTCAAAAGTATTGCAATATCTATAGTTCTATCTATATATGTGTTTATTAGTTTCTTGTAGTAATTGCTCATGGTTATTTTGGACTTTTCTTGTTACAAACTGTGAGAAATTAAAAAAGTGAAAACCCTAGTACCATAGGTATCGACTGACATATACTACCCTTATAAAGTGTCGTATCTATCAAGCAAGAGTTTTAGTCCCAGGTCCTTTTTGATTGGTTTATTTTTGTGTCAAACTTATTCATATTATCTCATGATATTTTTCCTAAGTCAAAAGCTATCGCATCTTATACTTTCCCTAGAATTAGGTGGTGACTCAGTCAAGGTTTTGAAGCTAGTGCTTACTAATAAGTAATTCCCATATATGGCTAACAAGAGGAAAAGTGCACGAAATTATACAAGAGCTAATCTAGAGCTACCATTTTATATTGATTTGCCTCAATGTAGTAGGAAGAACCAAAACAATAAGAAAGTAGATTTAAATCCTACTTGGAAACCAAGGGGTAGTGTATTATTAAAGTCTCAATACTAGCTTGTGGTAGGGAGAGAATCTTCTTCACTCAACTTTGAATTAGAAAACACAAGACTCTTACAAGGGTTGCTTAGTACCCCATTACAAGAAGAAAAAAATTACCATGACAATAATGTTTCCCCAATGGGAGATACATTGTAAAAACTAGATGTGATAGATGAAATTAATCATGGGCTAGGATATAAATATGTCATGGAAGATCCTTTTAATCCCAGAGCAGTTCCATATGTGGAAAAAAAACTTATAGATCTTGATGATCCTACTAATTTAGAAGCAACTTTTGCACACCCAAAGGAAGTATGCTCAGATATAGGAGTTCTAAAGAAATGGGTTGCAGAAGAAGAAGCCAAACATGCTCATTTAGAGAGAGAGAGAGAGAGAGAGAGAGAGAGAGAGAGAGAGAGAGAGAGAGAGAGAGAGAGAGAGAGAGAGAGAGAGAGAGAGAGAGAGCAAGCCATAGTGAAGTCTCTCATTGAGAGAGATAATTTACTCGGAAGGATGGCTGCCCTAAAAGACTAAAACAAGAAATTGGAAGAAAGGACTTCAATTCTTCATGTTGATAGTTTTGGAGATATAGATATTTTGAGATCCAAGGTTTTGGAACAAGAAAAACTCATAAGCTAAAGGCAAGAGCCTGTCATCTCAAGTCCAACCCTATAAGCCTTTTCAAATAGACCATGTAGAACATATTGTCAAACCAATAGATAAAGGAAAAGGTAAGGTTGTAGGAATACAGATAAATGAACCTCAAGCTATACCAAATAAGTCTATAAACCCTCCCATGTCCAAGTTAGATATGGATCTAGAAAAGGCCAAAAAGGAGAAGGATGATCTAGCAAAAGAGCTTGAGAAGGTTGAAAATGAAGCCCATGCAGAAAAAACTATGAGGAAGATTCAATTCATAAAGTCCAATTCTACCTTAGCCTCATGGCTTAATCTATCCACCCAAGCCATAACCTCAGTCCCCACCTATGGACCAATAGTCTCTAACCAAAATATGTCTCGATCTACCCTTGCTTCATCATCTACCGCTAGTACCTAGATCCCTACTATTCAAATACAACAGTCTCAAAATGTTGTTCATAACCAGACCAATGTAGCAAGCACATCTAATGTTGTTGGTTTTTAGAAGAAGCCTATATACATGGAAAAGTACAGACAAATGTCATTCTTAGGTATCCTTAGTTTTCCACACCCAATATCATTTGATTTAAGAGACAAAGTTGTGAAGTTCTCAGGGAATAATGTTGTTATTGGTGAGGAACATTTGAGAATTTTCATAAACATGTTAAAAAATTTTGAATTTGAACATGAGGATGTAGTGATGAAGTTGTTTGTGCACTCATTAACTAAAGATGCAAGGGATTGGTTTCAAAGACTACTAGATGATAACATTAGTTCATAGAGTGATTTAGAAAACTTATTCAAAGAGCAATATGGAGATAACGTTAATGTTGGATTAATGTTGAATGATTTCAAAAACATCAAAAATAACCCTAATGAATCTACCTTTGATTTCAATGTAAGGTTTTAGACGGGAATGTATAAGCTATTTTAGGTAATGAGATTAAATGAAGATGTGTGCCTTACAAAATATTTTATTGCTTTTGATAGTAAAATGGCTTATCAATTGAGAGATAAAGATCCCAAGACTCTAAGGGATGCTTGCAAGGTAGTTGTGAATATTGAAAACAATAGGAAAGCATTTGGTAAGCTAGGAAGGAGAGATGACCCAAAATTGTTCAAACCCTAAGAACAATAAGAAGGAAAATAATAAATCTCATGTAGGTAATAATCCTGAGGAAGCCAAAATAGGTCAAGTGTTGAATTTATTGGAAAACATGAACCCACCAACTTTTAATGCACACAAACCTAATGTTGATGAAAAGGCCTCAATGAATAACAATCATTTTAATAGACAACCAAGAATGCAAAACTAAATGTACACTACTCAATTGAAAGATGGTAAACCTATTCTTAATTAGACTCAATTTTGAAAGACATGGGTAGCCCAAATTCTCTATAAAAAAGTTCTATCAACATGAATGTTGATGTGTCATGGTGCATCATATGCTAATCACCTCACTCCTTAGACTATTGTGCAGTAGCCCAGTCATTTTCTATAGATCAGAATGTGCAAAATGAGGAAGAGGAAGAAGGAAAGAATCATGACAATGTAAGTTGTAATATGGTCAATATGTGTGATGATTATGAAGATTCTAATCTAGAAGAGCATGAAAATGACAATACCGATCAAAGAACTATCTACCAATTACACCATGAACAAATATTTTTAGATGATGAAGACTATGATGAAGATAATGTATGTGTTACATCCTCAAATGTTGGTCATATAAATCTGAAAATGCCCTCTAAAGAGGAGATTCATAGAATTGCTATAGAAATGATTTCTCAAGTTCATATTAATTATAGTTTGAGAAGTAGAATAGTTAAAAATGAAGTTGGTAAGCCTTTTGGTAACTTTATAAAGGATATTACTCATAAGGTGAAGGATGACAATAAGAAAGATAATGCAAAAAAGGAAAAGGTTAAAGACAGTAAGTCCAATAAATGGGAGCCCAAAAAGAAAGTGCAATTCTAGGTGAATGAAATAGATAAGGCAAGTATGCAAGAGAAGAACTTGTTAGAATCTGATAAGATTAATAACCCGGAAAACTAGTGCAAAGAATAAATATCTAAACTATGAATGCAAATGATACAAAATCAAAATAGCATCATAGAGTTAGTCTCCAAGAGATTAATGCAAATGCTGGAAGCAAAATAGCATTAAGAAGATGCAAAAAATAAGAGATGCAAATACGAGCCAGGTAGCATGCTTATATAGGCTAGGAAGAGGGAGGAGGTGGCAACACCAACCAATGAGGAGCAACCATCTATCAGACTAAAGATAGCAAAGTATCTTCCCAAGATAGCTATGGATGCTCACATATAGGAAGGTGACACCTCACAACCATTCACCTAATAAGACATGCTTTATTAACCTAAGTGAGATTATTAAAAGTGTAGGGAAAAACTAGCAAAATAGGAAAAATAAAAAACTATACTAACACCCGCCCATAAGCAAAGCTTAGGTGGATGTAGAAATGGGTCCCGGTAAGTCAAGCCTGATGAGGTACCCATGTACATAAAATTCCCCCAAAAGAGAGAGAAAAGAGACTCCCCAAAGAAAATTAGGACTCCAAGTGAGAGGAAGTGACCCCCCCAAAAGATGAAACATCCCATACCCCCAACAAAGCTTGCAAATTTTGTCTGGTAGATCCACTTACATTGAACAATTTTTCTTCCCTTAGAAAAAGGGACAAGATCCCAAGTGTGGTTCCTCATCAAGGAACTATACTCTTCCTGCATAGCTGTATCCCACTCAAAAATACCAGAAGCCTCATGAAAGGACTGTGGATTTGAGGCAGTAGCAATGAAGATATGTAGAGCATCCTAGAATTGTGAATGAGGCTGCTTGGTGTCTGATGGATCCCCAACCCAATCACCTGCAAACTGCAAGGTTTTCCTAGCCCAAACTGGACCAAAAGATGGAGAATCTAGAGGAGAATCATCAACCTGTGAATGATGACTAGGAGAGGAAGGAGGTGAGTCCTCTGAATCACTCTCTGCATCAAAAGTGAGGTAGAAGATTGCTCAAGTGAATCTGACCCATCAGAAGATCTATCATGTATTCCAAGTGACTCCAATGTCAAAGTAGAAGGCAACCCTGTGAAAATGCTCTGCTGGTTAAGCTGATGCAAGTAGTGAAAGTTAAGATGGCCAAACCACTCATGCCATAATCTGCTCACATCATTAAAGTGAGTGAGCAAAATAGTCAAAGGAGGATCAGAACAAAGTGAGAAAACATATAGAGTCGTGACTGATGATCTGCTCTCCCAACTGCAATTGTAGAATCATTGTGCAACTCATGTATCTCCACTAAATCAGGAGTGAACTCAACCCGCTTACCTAAACCTGTGTGAGTGATCTGGTATACCGATAGGAGATTAGTTGACAATGAAGGTACATAAGGAACATCATGGAATGTGCCATCCCCCACATCAATATACCCTCTCCCACACACCTCAACAAGAGTGTTATCACCCATCAAAATAGAAGGCATAGTACACGACTCCAAAGATGCAAGTTCTTCCTTAGATGAAGCCATGTGGTGTGAAGCATCCGAATCAAGAACCCAAGTGGATGGTGAGGAAGCAACTGCAAAAAGGGCCTTGCCCTTTCCTTTCCCCTTGCTATTTTCTTTTTCTTTGTTAGACCCTTCATTAGAACTTTGTTTGATAGACTCAGGAACACTGATATTATTCTTCTCAAGAATGTATGTTAAGTGATCAAGTTGTTTCTGCAAACATTTATGTTCATCATGACCAGGTCTTTTACTATAGGCACATTTGACCTTTTCTTTGTTAGGCTTATCACCCTTGGAAGATGGTGTATCAATAGTTTATTTTGAAGAAACCAGCATCTGATCCTTCTTCTCCTCACTATTCTTTTGTTTCTTGTCCTTACTATTGTGGTTACTACTTTGTCCTTGTTGTTCTTTTGTGCCTTGGTTGGCAACCAAGGCATGTGACTTAGAGGACTTAAGAATGCCAATCTAAATTAGCTTGTCCTATTCTTGAGTGAGATTGACAGCAAAATCATCTAAAGATGGCATGGTGAATTGAGTACCAAGTGCACCCTTAGTAGCATAGAAGGTAGAGACAAACACAGAATATTTTGAACTTAGCTTAGAGAGAATACTAAGAATCAATTGTTCATCTTTTTTTTCAATTCCACATTGTTTTAACTGCAACCTTAGTGATTTCAATTTGGTGAAGAAATCTTGGATTGTGTTGAAATTGCCTAGACTCAAACTAATTAATTCATTTTTCAACATATGACCCGTCATTGAATCTTGTGTGCCAAATAGTGTTTCTAGCTTTGTCCATACTTCATTTGGTGTATCCAAAGACTCAATGTGAAATAGCAAGTCAGGAGAAACAGACAAACACAATGTTCCAAATGCCTCATCACATTTGTTAAACCATTTAGGCTTATCTTCATCTTTAGCAGGTTCAGTTTCAAATCCCATAGTTATCATATTTAATCCAACTTTCCTTAAGTGAATTTTCATGCGTGATTTCCACTCAAAGTAATTGTATGGAGTTAGGATGGACATATTTGTTTGATCCATGATGAAGAAATGCAGAGAAGAAATGCTAGAAAGAAGAGAACCCAGCCACGATAATGCCCCCCACTTTTTACTCAATCAAAGAATCCCCCCAAAGAAATATGATTTGGCACTTTATTTTAGTGTGTTTACAACTACCACTAGAAATAAATACTTAGTGGTCTTGATTTCAATGCATTACAAACCCTCATAAAGAGCATATTCTAAAAGTGAAACTTGAGCACAATAATCAAGGAAACAAATAGCACCATTGCGATCTACTCGAAAAATCATGCACTTTCAAAAAAAAGAATCGCCTTGATACGAGGTCGTATGAGAAAGTTATGATCCTCTGAAGTTTCCAAAACAAGAACTGTGCACAGTCACAGCTGAGAATATGCAATTTTTGAAGAATTCATGCATGAAAATAAAAAAACAACTCCATAAGTGGATAGAGCACAAAAAAATAGCCAAGTTCATAACAAGAATCATCAAAATCGGAGTCCATATGAGCAAGAATGAGACATTTGAAAACTGCGTTCAAATCTGTGACTGTCAATGGAGAGGGGTATGGCTGTAGCTTTGCATTCTCAATTTTGCAAAATATACAGCTTGCATGCAAAATCTAAAAGATACCTAGATGGTTTTTTGGGGCTGCGAACAAAACCCAGAAAGCGTTTTTCTTGCTGATGTATAGAAGATGTTGTTGTAGTGTAAATCAGATGCCTTTAACAGTAAAAATGGCTCCAAAAATGAAAAATTGACCCCAACAACCAGAATATGACATGCAAATGCTGGATCAGCTTCTTAAGTCCATCAATGGCATGCTGAAACCTACAAAACTGATTGAAAACTCCAAATATGCAAGTTGGTTGTCAGATTTGAGATTGAAACCCCAGAGAAAAACCATTTTTGTCAAAACTTTTCTGATTCTTAGGATCATCCAAAGATGCAAGAGAAGAGCATACTTCATTTTTTAAAAAACTACAATAAAGTTTATTTGCGCCCCCCCCCCCCCCCCGAATCTCTCAAATAAGAAAACTAAAATCTACTCTTGCACATAGAAAAGCTCTGATACCATGTTAGAATCTGATAAGATTAATAACCCAGAAAACTAATGCAAAGAATAAATATCTAAACTATGAATGCAAATAATACAAAATCAAAATAGCATCATAGAGTTAGTCTCCAAGAGAGTAATGCAAATGCTGGAAGCAAAATAGCATTAAGAGGATGCAAAAAATAAGAGATGCAAATACAAGCTAGGTAGCATGCTTATATAGGCTAGGAAGAGGGAGGAGATGGCAACACCAACCAATGAGGAGCAACCATCTATCAGACTAAAGATAGAAAAGTATCTTCCCAAGATAGCTATGGGTGCTCATATGTAGGAAGGTGACACCTCACAACCATTCACCTAATAAGACATTCTTTATTAACCTAAGCGAGATTATTAAAAGTGTAGGAAAAACCTAGCAAAATAGGAAAAATAAAAAACTACACTAACAGAACTTAGGACCTGATATTGCTAAGAAAATATTGGTGCCTATTGTTCAAAAAACCTCACTTCTAGGTATTCTTGTAAAATCTACTATATCTGACCCAATTGACATGATATATATACTATCCCAAATAATTGTCAAAGTACCTCTATTTGAATTGTATAGAATTGATGAACATAAGAATAAAGCTTTCTCATGGTTGGGTGGAATAGGTAATAGTAATAATACTAATGAATAAAATATCATACAGTAAACCCCAGTGGTGGTTGAAGATAGTGGCATTGTATCCCAAGTTCCTCAAATATTATTAGATGATTCTTCTATAGCCTACTTGTAGGATATTGACCCATTCTTTCTTAGTGTGGTTATAAAAGGAAAGATTCTAAAGAATTGCATGATAGACTTAGGAGCTTCTAATGTTATTATGCCTTTCAAAGTCATGCAAGCCCTAGGTTTATAAGTAGATACCAAACAAGGTAGATGTAGGGGTATGGATGCTAGGGAGGTGCCTGTCATGGGTGCTGCTGCATACACCATAGAATTTACAATGCTAGTACTTGTAATTGATATTGCCCCACACTATGTAATGTTGCTATCCACAAAATGGAGCATTTTTATGGGAGGTATCCTACAATGTGACTTATCCAATGCCACTTTTCACATAGGAGACAAGGTTGTTAGGCTAGACAAGGAGCCAAGGGTCAACCATATTTTTGGTGATGATATTGATGAGGATTTCACTTGTTTTCTAGATACTAGTGTAAATACATTCAAGGTAGAACTGATTATCAAAGTAGTTGAGAAATTCTAGCTGTGATTGCACATGAAGTTGAATGTTGCATGGATTCATAGATTTTGTGGACCATGTATTTTGATGGGGCAAGTTCAAAAGAAGGTTTAGGAGTAGGAGAAGTTTTTGTGTCTCCTGAAAAGAACACTTTTATATATTCATTCACACTAAATTTTTCATACACTAATAACATACCATAATATAAAGCACTCTTATTGGGATTAAGAGTTGCAACCCATCGTGGACCCAAGAAGTTACATGTTATTGGTGACTATAAATTAGTGATTTCCTAAGAAAGAGAAACTTATGCCTCCAAGAACAAGAGATTGAAACAATATAAAAATATTGTATGAGACCAAATTGAGTTTTTTTATGCATTTGGTATCTCTTGGATGGAGAGGAGTCATAACAAGGTCACTAATCTATTAAAAAATGTAGCTATTAGAACTAAGAATATATCATTTTCTAGAATTTCATAGATTGAGGTACAAAATTGGCCTTCAATACCTGATAATATAGAACACTGGCAAGTTTTTCAAGATGACAGAGATATTCTAAACTTCTTATCAAGTGAAGATAAATATCATGGCCAAGAATTATATTGTAGTGTCCTAATTGAAACAATAGATGACAATGAGACAATTTTTGGCCAAGAAATTTTGTAGCTAAAAACTAATAAAGTACCTAAAGGATTGGTAGTTCTAGAAAGCATGTTCGATAACCAAAATAGGGTGAAGGTTGGAATCAAAGATCATAAACCACAAGGAATTAAGAGATAAACCTTGGTACTTTTGAAGCCCCAATGAAGGTTTATATTGGTAAAAACCTATCTGTTGAAATTAGAAAGCCTCTATTTGATTTGCTAAGAAAGTATAGACATGTCTTTGCATGGTCTTATGATGACCTTAAAGCCTATAGAAGACTTTTTATAGCATGTTGTACCCCTTAAGGAAAATGTTAAAATGTTTAGGAAAAAGCAAAGACCAGTAAACCCCACCTTAGCCATTAAAATGCAAGAAAAATTAATAAAGACAAGGGATGAGGGAATAATTAAACCAATTAGGAACTCCACTTGAGTATCAAACTTAGTGCCTATTAGAAAGAAGAATGGTGACATAAGGTTTTGTGTAGATTTAAGGAACTTGAATATTGCTTCCTTGAAAGATAACTATGGTTTACCAAATATGAAAGCCATGCTACAATGAGTAATTGGTTCAAAATTGATGTCTATGATGGATGGATTTTTAGGTTGCAACCAGGTTCTTTTAAGTGAAAAGTAGTAGTTTAAGACAACCTTTACTACTCCATGGGGCAGCTATGTCTATGTAAGAAAGTCATTTGGGTTAATTAATGTAGGAGCAACTTTTTAGAGAGCCATAGATGTAGCCCTTCATGATTATATCAATAAGTTTATGGTAATATATCAGGATGACCTCATAGTATATTCTAAAAGGGGCTAAGACCACTATAAACATCAAGTAAAAATTTTCATCAAAGCCTTTGAATATGGAGTATCCTGAACCAAAAGAAATGTACATTTGGAGTAATAGAAGAGAGATTATTAGGTCATATACTATTAAAGGACGGTGTGAAGATAAACTCTAAAAGAGTAGCTACTATTGATAAAGATGACAAGCCAAAGAATGTAAAAGGGATACAATTATTTTTTGGAAAAGTAAACTTTTTAAGAAGATTTGTTACAAAATTTGTTGAGACTAGTAGACCAATATAAAAAATGCTCAAAAAGGGAGCTATTATCAATTGGGATGGTGAACCTTCAGAAGCCTTTCAAGACATCAAGATTGCTATAAAAAATGCCCCAATCCTTAGGACTCTGGATTATACAAAACCAATGCAAATATTCTCTTTTGCATCCTTCCATACTGTGGCAATAGTTCTATTGTAGAAAAATGAAGAAGGGTATGAGCAACCTATTGCATTTTTTAGTAAGTCCCTTCAACCTTCTAAATTGAAATATGAAATAAATGAAAAATAGGCTTATGCTTTAATAAAAGTTGTCAAAGCCTTCATGTATTACCTTGTAGGTGCCATTGTTATTGCATTTGTACCAAGTGCATCTATAAAAGATATTTTTTCTCAGTAGGAAGTGTCTAGTAGAAGATGCAAATGGATCAATAGAATTTGGGATTTTAACATTGACATCTAGATTACAAAGTTGGTAAGATCAAGGACTAGCAAAAGCCATGGCTCAGTCAAATTTAGATGCCAATCAGATAAATGTGGTAGCAGATGATCTAAGGTCATATTTGTGTGACATGGATCAATGTGAATGGTATACAAATGTTATTTACTACTTGCAACATATGAAGGCTCCACCCCAGTTGAAAGATAATGAAAAGAGAAGCACAAAGTTACATGCAATAAGATACATTATTGTAAGAAACAATTTGTGGTGAAGAAACTTTGAAGGAGTACTATTGATATGCATTGATCAAGAAAAATCTAATGAGATATTAAATGAGATGCATTCAAGAATCTATGGAGGACACTACATGGCCAAGACTACTACTCATAAGGTAATGAGGGCTAGTTTTTAGTAGCCTACTCTTTTCAAAGATGCTCAATTACTTGTTAGAAAATGTGATGCTTGTCAGAGATTTGCAGGTAAGCTGAAATTTTCTAGAAGTACTCCTTTAAAACTATCTAAAGTCCAAGCACCTTTGTAGCAATGGGGTATAGATTTTATAGGTAAAATTTCTCCCAAGTCAAGCATTGATAACTCATGGATCTTGGTAGCTACTGACTATTTTACAAAATGGGTAAAGATTATTTCTACAAGGAATGCTACTAGCAAAGTGGTGAATAATTTTCAAATTTCATTTCAATATTTGGATGCCCACAAAAGATTGTAACTGACAATGTAATGTGTTTTAGGTAAGAGGAATTCATAAAATTCTATGATAAATAAGGCATAACAAGGTCAACATCTTCCTCCTATCATCCACAAGGAAATGGACAACCAAAAACTACCAATAAGAGCTTGCTAAAAGTCATAAAAAGGACTTTGGATGATAACAAAAAGTCATGGGATTCCAAACTATATTTGGCAATATGGGCTAACAGGGTAACAATAAAGAAAAAAATAGGTGTAGCACTTTTTGATATTGTGTATGGAATCTAGGCAAGAATGCCAGAACAATCTAGTAGGCCTATACAATTACATTCAGATGTATGATGAAGATGTCATTGATGACATGCAAGAAAGAATGGATGAATTGGTAGGGTTAATAGAGACTAGAAAAGAAGATTCTCTTAGAAATGCAAAATTGCAGTTACAAGTCAACATGTTATATGACAGAAAGATAGTTAACAAGAAGTTTGAAATTGAAGACCTAGTTCTCATGTGGAATGCAAGGATTGAGGATAAAGGGAAGCATGAAAAATTTGACCCAATATGGCTAGGGCCTTATCTAGTGGAAGCTACATGGGGAGAGGAATCTTATATTCTAAAAGATTTATCAGGAAATATTCTTGAACTATTAGTTCATGGACAATTCTTGAAGAAGTATTTTTGCTAAAAATACTTGTCTTCCATGAATAGTAGTTTAGGGTTTTCTATATATTTTGTAAATCACTATAATTTTTTGTGTGGCCTCATATAGTTTTCCTTCCTATGTCATTGCTCTCTCAGAGTTGTCATGAAATTTGTTTCAAGTGTGTGGTCTTCTTCTTCTAAGGATTCTGAGCCCTTGTATGAACATGCATATTCATCGTCCCTAGACAAAGCCACTGTTGGTCTTGTTTTCACCTCAAATTTATCTGAATATACCTCTAAGTGAATGTTCTAGGTTCCTTTTGTGAGAATTAGGGTTTGGTGCTTTTAATTTTTTTAATCTATAATAACCCTAAATTTTGTTTCACTAAGTGTCACCCTAGAAAGCTTTTGGTTATGTTTACATTGTGTGCCTTTTCAATTTAAATTGTATGGGAGAAATCATTTTAAATTCCCCCTTTCTTTCTTTGGGAACCTTTTAAATAATTTTTCACATTGTTTTAATATTTCCTAAAGTTCTCAAAATATTTTTATCCCAAGCTTTTATCTCTAATTTTCCATGGGTTCATTTTTCTATTTGAAAAAGTGATCGAGTAGTGATATGTAGTGCCTCTCCCATTTGACTTTTCTAATTCGTCCTGATGGATGCAACCTTGATGATCTTTTGTTGTGATGGGATCATGATTGTGACCCTGAGTGGTCTACACCATTGAGGTGTTTGGATTTATGTTTCTGTATTAGTTCCTTTGATTATGCTTTTGACTGATCTTTGAGATTATGATGTGATTTTTGGTTCACTGAGGTTTGTGCTAGTGGTTACCAGGATCGATGTGGTATCATGAGGTTGTTCCGTGATTACCCTAAGATGTGTGCAGAGATTGCACTGTGTACTATTACCATGCTACACGGGACTAGGTTCCTATAGCAGTGGTTAGTCATGTTTATGACTGTGTTCGTTTATGTGTTTTAAATGCCTTTTTAATGCAGAGTAATCAATCATTATTAAATGCTTAAGTAATTAGAATAGATTGTTCATGTGGGATTATTTGGTTATGTGCTGCAGATATTTACCTTGTTTTATTTTGATCTGAGAGATATCTATTCTTATGTGATGTTTTAAATTTGAGAGGACCTGATGGTCAGATGTTACACTTTGATTCCAGTATCATGGATATTAGACTACTATGTTGTTCAGTTAATCATATTGCATGATGATGCCATTTTGAGATGACAGTGTGTTTTATGTTGATATCTGGTTACTTGGTATTTGGACATATCTCTTATTATGTTGTGTGATGGATTTAATGCTATGGTTATTTACTTCATTCCTGCGTTGTTATGCTTTATGCGAACGTGAGTGATGTAAATAGATTATTTTAATCTAATTAAATAAATGGTTAAATTAGGTGATTTAACGCATTATTGCTTCGGCTATGTTATTATATGCAATTACACTTGATCGTGTTGTTTAGTGTGCAGGATTTATATCCTTGGTAGTGGCACATGGAGTTAGTGATTCAGCCTTTCATATTTTACCAATGTCGTCCTTATATGGTCGACGTATCTTTAATTAAATGTTTAATTTAAACCTTTCGGTGATTATTAAATCCGAACTCATTTGCATTATGTGATTAGACCAGTAAGCGTGTCTGTGCATTTAGAGGTTCACATTGTCGCAAAATTTATTAAGGAGATTTATGTGTTTTTGGGTTTTTAGGCTTTTTAATTTATTTATTTTAATTTCTAGCAGCTTTGCCATAGATGAATTCCTATTTATAGGAATAGCCTGTTTTCGTTTGGGTCGATTCGGGGTTTAACTGGATTGGCTGGTTAAATGCCCTAATCGATTATTCACCTGAAAAGTGAATAAATATCCAAAAAGGAATTTAATTCCTCACTTCTCACTTTTGAATTGGAAAGTTGGAGAGTAAAACCCAAAATCCTCTTCATGAGGATTTACTATTTTGTTCGTTGTGGGAGCTATGGACATGGGATCGTCGCGAGGTTAGGCTCGTTGGATCCAGCTCAGGGAAACCTTAGATTTCTACAATTTTCAGCTACTTCTACGAGATATTTATTTTATGGTTCAGATTCCCGTTTTGCCCTTTTGGCTGTGAGGTAGGGCTTTCCCGTTCTATTGTTTCTGCTCTGTTTCTGCTTCTGTTTTTGGTAGCCATTTTTTTGGAGGCTGAGAACTAGTGTTCCCCTCTGTTTTTGTATGCTAGTTCTACCCGGTTGGGCGGGTATGAACATTTCTCTATTTTTTGAGATGAGGGTTTGAGATTTTACACCGTTATGCTGGCCATTTTTGCATACGGTGTCCGATTTCATTTATTTTTGGATTTTTGGGGTTTTTGAACCCAAAGGCCAAATGGGTTTTAATTTTGAAGTTTTCTAAATTTTTGGGGTTTTTACCTCGTTTTGTGTGCCGCCCTATTTTCTCGGGTTTTCTTCACACAATGTGGGTCGTGGATCTTGATGATCCGTTTGGATATCAGTCAGACCACTTTTGCACTTTTATGTTGCATTGGGATGCATGTTGCATCTGTACTCCCGACGTTGTGTTTGGTTGAGTGATTTTATACTTGTTATGGTTTCTTTTGGACCTTTGCTTTTGTTTGTGAATGCTAGGATTCGTGTAGAATCCATACTCTCAGATTGAGGCCGATTGAGTGAGTTCATGATGTTTGGTCTTGTTGCATCATTGGGATTCATGTAGAATCCATAGTCTCGGACTGAGGCCGATTGAGTGATTTAATGATGTATGGTTTTATTAGCTTTGGGATTCATGTAGAATCCATCCTTCCCATGTTGCTTTCAGTTGGGTGTTTTCTTTGCATTGTGTTCTCATTCCTGTCCTTGTGTTATGATCTTCATGATAGTGGTGCACCACACATGAGTATGTGTGCGTACATTTGTTGGGTGACTTGCGAGGCTTGATCTTCTATGGATTTGTTGGAAGTTATGATCATTGGGGTTGGGATGGGAGTATGCATGCCCACGGGCACTTGTCATAGGATGAGCATGGGTAGGGTAGGGTAGCATATGGAGGGGGCTTCTACCTCGCAGCCTGGTGATCATTGTGCCTAGAGGGTTGGCGAAGGAAGCTTTATTTAAGTGAAAATTAAATAAAATGTGTGACTGGTAATAAAACTTAAGATAATAAAAAGGTTTGGGGTGCAAGAGCCTTTCCGTTGAGGGATGTTGAATCTGCGCAAGTCCTAGCTTGGGCTTTTTGATGCCAAGTGACTCTCCATGATGTTAGTCCCTACATAGTAGCCTTTTGAGTGTTTGACCAGGACTTGTACTCCTTGCATTGTCTTAGGTTCTTGGTTGCAGCCATCATACTGTCTGGTGTGAGTGTTAGCCATGGATGTTGTGATTTTTTGTGTGTTTGTGGTTGGATCATTATCTCCATCAGCATGGTGGGTGTGGACCTATGGGTTCCACGTGGTTGGGAGGCATAGCTACCTTCACCACTGCTAGGGATCGGTGTATAGAGATGATCTTTTTTCCTAGTGCGACCATTGCTGGATGTCTTCACTTGGTACTTCGGGTTTCGGAGTATGCTTTCTTGTGATTTATGCTTTCATTGGGATGCTTGTATATCATGTTTAGATGATGTTATTTTATTTGGCGCATTCCCTTATTATAATGTTTAGCATATGATTAGATGATGTGATTTGCTTTAATAGTATATCTGTTACTTACTATTGTTTAGCATGTGATAGGTGATGTTATCTACTATAGGATTATCTTATGCTTTTCTTCTAGCATGTTAGATTTTCTTATGCTATTATTATGCATATTTTAGTAGTGACATCCCTATTACAACAGTACCGACGATCTGGTCGGTGACTTGGGATGTTATGCGTGGGGGATGGCTAGGACCCACGATGGTCTTATGATGCTATTGATGGTTGGGAGGAACCACGTACTTAGTTTGGTTGTTTTTTTCCTGAGATGCATTTTTGTACATTGTGATGTTGCTTTTGTTCTCTGCAATGCTTATTTTTAGTGTGTTCTTTGCTGCTGTAGTTTAGATGGATAGATGTTCTCCTTGTTGTGTTGTTCTTGCACTCGAGTTTTCATTCCTCGAGCCTTCGTGGATCTGGTACTCCCTGGTGTGGAGGTTCTTTTATCGATTTTTCCCCATTTTTGAGTTCTGGAAGTGTTTTTACTTTCTATGGGTGACATTTGTTCAACATTGTGCAACACTGATAAAGTATCGCACGCCCATAGAAAGAATGTCGTACGATACTATAAAGTGTCAAACGCATTACTGGAGAAGTGTCGTATGACACTGGAAGAGTGTCGCACGACTTTATGAGAAATGTCGTGCGACACTTTTCCAGTATCGCACGACTTCTTGAGAAGTGTCGCACTCAGTAAGGGAGAAGTGTCGCCCTCCCTTAGTAAAAAGTGTCCCATGGTTTTTGTAAAAAACCTGCGCGTGCCATCAGCGGGCACTTTTCTTCGTGATCCAATCTTTTTGAGAGTGGTTTTGGATACCCTTTTGGGCATTCTTTGAGCCTATGTTGATGCATTTTGCATTCTGTTGGTTTCTCTTGAATGCAAGTTTTCGTGTTCTGTTGTTGTCTCTTGGGGTTTAAAATATACCATTTAAGTATAAGTTGATGTATATTTAATTATACTTAAGATATATTTTAATGTATGCGACAAATCTTTTGAGATAGGTTTCAGACCTCTCAGAGATAAGTTATGGATTCTAGGAAATTTCAGGGCTTCAGGATTTCAGGCTTAGCCAAAGTTTAGGTTCTTGCATTTACCCCAGCTTGGTGTTTTGTTGATGAGTGGTCATTTCTTGAGCCCTAATTGTGTGCATTGTTGTTGTTGGCTTTGTTTGTGTTTTTCAATTGGGTAGTGGTGTTTGGAGATTCATTGGTTGCCAGGATTGTGTTGAAGTCTTCCATTGCGATCTTTGTGATCCCTATATGACGTTGTCATGTGCATTCATACTTGTAAAAAAAAAAATATATCTTGTCTTGATTTGAATCCTTGTTCCAAGGATCTCTGAGCGGCGCATTACATGATATCCCTTGATCAAGTGATCTAGGAAGAGAACTAGATCCAACGTAAAGAAAAATGACATCCAAGAACATGATAAAGATCTTTTTAACCTAAAAGAGGTAGATGGAAGAATGTCTAAGCTAGAGATTTGAGCTGCGAAAATCCTTAGAGATATTGCCTAAGCTAATCTCCTGGCTTTTGGGCCTTTCTTAGTTTTTTTCTTTGCTTCCCTAATTTTTTTTTGTTTTTCTATTGGGAGTTGCTTCAACCTATGGCTTTTATGTTGTTGATAATTTAAGTTTTTTATATATGTTAATCTTTTAGTATTATAGGGTTTAAGGGCCACATCAAAACCTATTTTCCTTAATAATAAAAACTATTATCTCTATACTTAGTAGAAAAATCAATTTCTATATTATAGTATATAAATATTACAATAAAAATCTAAACTTGTAATCTTTGAGATACAAACTAAAAGAGGGGTAAAAATTTTATTCTATATAAAAGAGAGCTGAACAACACAAGAAATGAAGAGAACTACATAGCTTTATCATGGTCCACAAGTTGAATGAGCATCGGAGATAAATCAAGGGGAAGCATCCTATGTTCAAGAATATTCCAAGCTGGCCCTTGCTCAGAGGCCCATTTAGCTAGACAATTAGCCACACCGTTCCACTCATGAGGGATACGCATAAAAGACACAGAATCCAGAGAATTGCATAACTGAATGATCTATTGAATAACTAGAGCCAAATGCCAATCCACATGTACAAGATTCCTATTATGCAATAAGTTCACAACCACCTGCGAGTTAGTCTCACAGATGATTCTTTTCTAGCTACGTTGACAACACTACTCCATTGCAACCAAGATAGCTAGGACTTCCATGAGGTTATTAGTATGGTAACCCTTGTATATAGAAAATAGAAACTGAATATCACTAGAACTATCATGCCCAAATCCCCCAATACCAGTCAGACTAGGATTTCCCCGAGAAGAACCATCAGTGTTGATTTTACGAGTGCCCGCCTCAGGAGGAGACCAATGTCCCTAACGATTAACATGCTAAGAGTGTTGCTTAAAAAGCTGAGAGTGTTGCTTAACACCTTAATTTCTATAGATATATCTAAAAAATATCTTTTTAACATTGCACTTATGAAATTTATTGGGAAGTTAAATTTCTTATTATGACCATTAAATGACTATTATACCAACCATCCTAGAAATAAACTAACAAAGTCTTGTAACCTAGAAAATGACAAGTGTAAAATGTATTAATACCTAATTACAAACATAATGCTAGCTCTTGAGAAAAATTTAGGAAAGCATACAAAGATTTCATAATTATTAGTCTACGAGCAATAATTTTACTACTATTTTCCTCATGATGAATGCAAAGAGACATTTTATTCATATCTAGCACTTTTAGACATACTACTATTGATGCATAAGAAGAATAAGACATTTGTATGAACTTATCTCACTAGGTTTGAAGCTCTTATTGTAGACACCTAAAAACCTTTAGAAAATAAAGTATTTTTATTTTCTGAAAAAGTCCTAATGACATCATCATTTATTAATTAATTAATTAATTAATTATTATGCCATTAAATCCGTTTATCTTAATTAAAAATATTTAATTAAGGAATCCCTCCCAAAATGTTTAAATCTTATTTAAACATTATTTCCTTATTTATTAATTATTTAATTAATAAATTGACCAAAAAACCCAAAATAAATAAAAAATTTATTTTTTGCCCAAAACTTGGCCAATTTCCTTAAGACCACTAACCTCTTCCAAAATCTTCTAATCCTTCTTTAATTTTGATTAAAGGCTAATCCCATCATTTGCTACCCCTAATCCCAACTCAAAATATTTAATTAAGATTAAATATTAATCCTCATGTTTATTAAAAAAGTTTTAATAAATATCTCGTCAACCCAAACCCTTGAAATAAATAAAACTTTATTTATTTCCTAAAAAACTAATTTATCCTCATCCTAAGAAGTTCTAGACTCTTCTAGAAAGTCTTCATCCTCATCCTAGGAAATTCTAGACTATTCTAGAAAGTCTTTATCCTCATCCAAAGTCTAGACTCTTCTAGAAGATGTCTTTAAACCTAATCCTAATCCCCTCATAACCTTGTCACATTCCCTAAACATGGGTTAAGAATTACTAACCCAAGCCAAAGTTAACAAATATCTCCTCCTTCACCCACCCTCATTAAATGCCATCCACTTGCCTATCCCTAAGCTAATCCTAAACCATCCTAATCCATCCTCTAATCATTTGCACAAGCCTAAACAAGCTTATAACCTTCCTAATCAAGTCCAAGTCGAAATTTCTCTCATCACCCTCAAAATATCTCAACCATAAAACTTTATGAAGTCCACTAGGTCATAAATGACTCTTACAAGCCCTTTTATTGCTCTTACAAGTCATTATGAGGGTCTTTATGAAGATTTTATCCCTTGAGCCTCCTTTGTTGACTCATCCTTCCCCTTTCCTCCATCCTCTCACCATGTGACATGTGTCACTCCTTGATTGGCTATAAGGAAGCACAATCCATGTGCTCTCTTCTCATGCAATATGAGCCCTCCATGAGCTTTTTCCCATCCTTGCATCTTAGCCCTCAATCCCTCAAGCCTCTTGCCTATAAATTGGATCCTTCCCCTTTTCAAAATAACACAATCCATGAAGTAAAGTCATAATGCCATTTTGAGAAGCCATTTTACATCAAAACCATACACTCACACCCAAATTCCAACTCCATTTGAAGCCCTTTTTGAAGCATAAGCTTGAGCATACATCCTATCTATTTAGACAAAGCTACTCAACAAGAGAGCTTCTTATTGAGAGACCCCATTAATGGCTCATATTTTCAATTGAGAGCTCATCATAGTCTATCTTGAAGTTTATGAATTTTGTTTAGTTTGTAGAAGCTTTATTTAAATTTGGTTTTTATTAGCATACTAACATTGCTCATATACACTTATCTTTCCCACAATCACTTTTGTTAGAATTGATTCAGCATGGATACCAGGGTTTGACAATCTCAGGTATTCAGCAATTAGTTCTTTTAATTTAGATGAATTTACCTTATTTCTTATGAATCAATATTCATTGGTAATTATGGAATTATCTATGAATAATATAGCTGGCAATTTTCCCAATTGGGTATGGGATTTAGCCTTTTTTCTCAATTTGAACCTTTCATTCAACCAATTTTTAGGATCTTTGTCATTGAGACTCCCATCCAGAGGTCCATTTTTGATAGATTTGCACAATAATAGCTTAGAACGTGCTCTGCCTCTCCCTCTTCCTTGAGTGGAGTTGTTGGAGTTATCAAAAAATTAGTTGAATTCTTCTATTCCTTTCGATATTGGTGAATATCTCCAAATCACACCAGTTTTAGTTTTATCCAGCAATAATCTCATAGGAGAACTTCCAAATTCATTATGTAGCACAAGAATGTTAGTTCTTGATCTGTCATGAAACATGTTGAACAACACTATTCCTACCAATTTCACTAGGGATTGTTCTACTTTAGAAGTTTTTAGTTTGGCAAGAAATCATCGAGAAGGTCATCTACTCATAGAATGGGGAAGCTTGAAAAAACTTCATAGTTTTAATTTGAGTGATAATCATTTGAGAGGAGCTATTCCATCATCAATGGTAGAATGGCAGTCTCTGCAAATTTTTTATTTGGGGGAAAATAATTTTGAAGGCATCATCCCTCAGTGGGTTGAAAATCTCTCCTAACTACAGATTTTGAAGCTCAAGTTCAATTGATTTCAAGGTGAAATCCTGAACCAGATGACTAGTCTCTAAAATCTCCAAATTCTAGACCTTTCACTCAACCTACTTTCAAGATCAATGCCAAACAAGTTTACAAAGATAGTTGCAATGGTGAATGTATTTCAAATTAGTCTAAATCTTGTTGGGTAGGAGTACATGATGAAACTAGCTGGCTATGACATATTAAACAACATTGGCTTTTGAAATCAAATCACAGCTTCCATGAAAGGTCAGAATCTGAATTACAAGATTATCAAAACCAATTTCAAATGGATTGCTCTATCAAATAAAAATTTATCAGGTGGAATTCCTAAAGAAATGAAATCCCTTAAAGGTATAATAGCAGTCAATCTTTCAAGAAATAATCTAAATAGCCAAATCCCTAAGACATTAGGAGGCATGGAATAGTTGGAATCCTTGGATCTTAAAGGATCCTGTTGGAGGTTCAATCTCTCTAGTATTTGCAATTCCTAAATTTTTCATTCAATATGCTTGAGGGAAAAGTACACCTTGGAGGGAAATTTCTAACCTTTGGGGAGTCATCCTATCTAGGGAATGCCAACATTAGTGGGATTACATTCAAAAATACAACAACAACATGTAAGAGCTTCTCATGTGATGGAGGAGATAACAATTAGAATAGTGATGAAGAAGAAGATTCAGATGGTGAGTATGAATGGTGGGTGGTTTGAGCAGGGAAGAGTTATGGTTTGGGGTTCTCTATATTGATTGGGGTGCTTATCCTGAGGTACAAGTTGAGAAACACTGCCTTCAACTTCTATGATAGCCTAATTGTGAAAATATTTGATGGCTGACAGTCCATACATGTTATCTTATAAATTTGAGAATATATGTGATAAATTGTTAGGTAGTAAAAGCATCCATGGTAAGCTAAACTTAGTAGCCATTTTTTTTTGTGTATGTAACTTAGCTGACAAGATTGTTGATTTATAATATAGCATTATTAAATTGAACAATGATCATTGTGGGGAAAAATTTGTAAAATTTGTTTAAATACAAAAAATAATTTATTTATCTTCAACAAAATAGTTATATTAATATAAGTCATTAATATAAAGCCTCTCACCCTATGTAATTTCTACAATTTTGATAAGATTTATGGTTTTAACATTCTAATCTATTTGTAACTCTTTATTGATCTATGGGATAAAAATTAGTGAAAATTCAAATATCCCCAATGCTCCAAGAATCAACATCATTAAAAAGTGTTCACAATTTTGAATCCAACACAACTTGAATAGTGAAATTAGAATTTGGATGCCAAAGTTATGGCTAGTCAAAGTTTGGTCAAACCAACAACAAAGGCCATAAAATGGTGAAAAATTAATCATCTCAAAAGTAGTTAACAATGGATCACAAATTATAGAGCACATCAAAAGCTTTCCAAAATTCATTTCATCAAAAATGGAGTCAGTGTGTGGAAGTTATGACAGTTTTAATATTAGGTTAAAAAGAGGTATTTTTGATGACATTAGTATGATGTCATCATGCTGACATGGCACATTGGAAATAAGGCAGAAACATTATTTGGGGGAGATTCAAACTCATAGCCTTGTTGTTCAAACTGTCCACCATTGCCATTACACCACACATGCTAAAAACACCTTTGTTGCTACACCACACATGCTATTTACTAATTTATGGAGGGAGTTTATTTTTAAAACAACACAATCTCCAAATAGAGAATGGAGGCCAATAGGAATGGAATCTATGATAATTGTCCTCCAAAAATAATTTATAACAACCATGCTATTCATAGCACTAGACATACATTTGGATTATATTTTATTTAAATTATGTCAATTCCAAGCTATCCTTAGGTAAATAAGAATATGGGTCAAAGCTAAGCACTAAAATGAAATAAGGTCAAACTTTTAAAATAGAAAAGGGGTTATGACAAAGATCAAATTGGTTAAAGGGATTATTTTTGCAATTAGTGGTTATAACCCATTTTTGGCTAATTTCATGTGTAAAAGGGGGTAGTAGGCTTTGGAAATTCATCTAGGTGATGAGAAGGAGATTATGAACTTGAAGGCTTGTTGATTATTCTTGCACATTGGAGAATAATGTTGTCATTGTGCTTAAAGGAAAAATCTTCTAAACACCCGTAATTGATTGTGGAGCTTATTGGATCAGTCCCTCTATTAGAGTAGGACCTGAAGATGTAGTCCGACCTGCAGATGAACTCCGTTATCAATTGTGTTTTATATTCTATCTGTCTTCTTTCTTTCTTTCATTCATTACCTTATTATGCTTTTCTCATTTAAGCATTTTAATTATGTTAATTCTCTAATTAATGCTTTCAATTAACTTTATGTAATTATGTAAAGCATTCCTTTGTAATAGTCCTAGATCCTAATCAGATCTTTTATGCCCATCCACCACTTAAAATATCAACAATATAGTAATCTTCAAAACTCCAAAATGTTTAGTAACTGACATTTCAATAAATGATTAAGAAGCTAGTTGATATTAGATAAGAAAGGTTTTTTCTCCAACTGAATAAATTTTAAAATAAATTGATCAAATTGTTTTATGATAGTTGAAAATAATGTACACTACTTTTTATTGACTTTAATATATACTTAATATAGTTATAATTATTTAATAATACACACTTTTATTTTTAAAACAAAAATTTCTACTAGAAATCTTAGTTATTAAAAGCACACTTTCTAATTCCAACAAAGTTCTAAAGTCTTCAAAATTTTATCAAAATTCTTTCTTAAAAGAACTTTCTTTTTCAACGTGAATTTTATTGTTACTATAAACTATTATTTGTTTATAATTTAATTTTCATTTTTTCAAATTTCATAAATCATATTTTGAAAATTTAAATCAATAAAAAAATTAATAATTTTTATTATTTTCTTTTCTTTTTAAAAATAATTTATCATAAATTATTTTTAAAAGTATTTTTCTGATTTTTAAATATATGCATATATTTTTAAACAATAAGAAGAAATGATTACATTCAATTGACACTTTTTTTGATGCACTCCTATTAAGTTTATCTACTAAAAATCTAAAACTCCTTTTTTTATCCTTTCCAAGTCATTTATATTGTAAGACAATCTTGCTAAATAAATTATCATAAATTAAATAAGTGACAATTTAATGAAATCTTGCTAGCTTTCATATAAAGTACACATCCGTAAAAATCATATAAATTTTAATATAAATAATCTTTTAGAATACAAACCAGAAAAATTCTTCAAACATAAAGAGGATGACATCCAAACAACAAACTAAAATGTATTCATGCAACATTATTTTTTATTGACTTTCTAATATATACATAATATTGTTATAGTTGACTAAATTGTTTCATTTTCTAGCAAAGGAGTGATACTTGAAAATAATGTGGCACTACTTTTTATTGACTTTTTAATATATACATAATATAGTTATTGTTGATCCAATTGATCACATTGGTATTACAAAGCATAGTTAACATAAGTATGATGTCATTGATTGACAACCAATTGTTAGTTTATGGTGACTAATCAAGAAAGTACTTGTATAAAAGGGCTTAGGGTTAAGGATTATTTCATAAGGTGTGATGCAAAAATTGCTTCTTATGGCAGTATTGAGCTATAAGGGATTACAAATTGTAATTAGCTTGTAATCATTGAATCATAATAATATTGGACTTATTGTTTTGTAGACATTGCATAGGGTTTGGGTGAACCATGTTAAATCTTGGTGTCTTGTGTTCTCTTCTGTGTGATCTATTATTTTTTGAAATTGTTTATATTTGCATGTAACTATTATTTCTATTTGTGGTTTAATCCTGACAAGTAGTATCAAAGCAAGGTTGTTTTCTAGTTATGCTCTATACGAAAGTCTCACAGTTGAGTGGGTGTCTCATGGTTGAGTGGGAGTGATGGAAGATAAGAGTAAGTTGAGGGTTGACACATTTAATGGGTAGAACTTTTATTATGGAAGATGCAAATGGAAGACTATCTTTATCAAAAGGATTTATGAAAGCTGTTGGAAGGAAAAACCAAGAATGAAGGATCTATGACAAATGACGACTAGGATATTTTAGATAGAAAAGCACTTGGAAGCATTTGATTATGCTTGGTACCATCACTGGCATTTAATATAACAAAAGTTAAGACAACAAAAGAGTTGATGGAAATCCTAGAGAAATTGTATGAAAAGCCCTCCATTTCAAACAAGGTATTTCTCATGAAGCATTTATTTAATATGAAGATGACAGAAGGTGGATATGTTGCAGATCATTTAAATGAGTTTAATACTATTACTAGTTAGTTATCTTCAAAGGGTATTAATTTTGATGAATAAATTAGGGCTCCCTTGATTTTTTTTCTTTGCCCAAAAGTTGGAATGGCTTGGTATTGGATATGAATAATTCCATTTCTAGATCCAATACTCTAAAATATGATGATGTGATTAGTGTTATTTTGAGTGAGTAAACTCATAGGAAAACCTAAGGTAGATCTACATCTAGAAGTGCTTTGAATGCACAAAATCAATGTAGAATGATTGAGAGAAGAAGTAATTCTAGAAATTGTGGGAAATCAAGAGGAAAGTCGAAAGTAAAGAGGTCTCAACCGAGGACCAAATGATTGTTAATACTGTGGTAAACCAAGGCATAAGAAGAAAGATTGTTGGATTTGAAATAAAAATGAAGGGGAAAAGCAAGATGGAGACAAGGAGACAAATGTGACAAGTAACAAATCCAAAGAGGATGCTTTGCTTCTGTCTTTAGAAAGTGATGACGATTCATGGGTTTTAGATTCTGGTGTTTCATTTCATGCTAGACCTCATAGAGGTTATTTAATTGATTATGTCCAAGGGTATTTTGGGCTTGTTTATTTAGGGGATAATGAATCATATCAAATTGTTGGAAAGGGAAAAGTTAATATTAAGTTGCAGAATAGGAATCATCAGCTACAACGTGAGGTAAGACATGTTCCAAGGCTAAGTATTAATTTAATTTTAGCAGGGTAACTCAGTGCTCAGGGTTGTGTAGTTATTTTTAATGATAAAAATTGAAAGGTTTCAAAAGGTTCACTTGTAGTAAAAAAATGTGTGAAATTAGGCACCTAATATCTTTGTACAGGTTATATTGTTCCTTCCACTTTAATTGTTTTAGAGAAAAATGAATGTTTAGGAACAATTGTTGTAGTTGAGTAGGGAGAACAAATAACTACTATAGATTCTAATATAGTGTCATGACACAATAGACTTAGGTACATGAGTGAGAAAGGTATGAAAGTACTTCATTTATAGAAAGTTTTACCAGGTCTAAAATGTGTTAATATAGATATCTGTGAAAGTTCTATGGAAAACAAAAGAGAGTATTTTTGTGAAGACTAGGAAGGAAAAGAAAGATAAGAGATTAGATCTTGTGCATACAGATGAATGGGGATCAGCTCAGGTATTTTCCCTTGGTGGCTCTCATTATGATGTTACATTTATTGATGATGCAACTAGAAAAGTATGGGTTTATTCCTTAGATAGAAATCTGATGTCTTTCAAACTTTTAAGAAATTGAAATGCTTGTTTAAAATTATACTGGTAAGAAATTAAAATGTCTTAGATTTGATAATGGTGGTCAGCATTGAAGTCATGAATTTGAAGACTATTTCTCCACTAATGGTATTCGTAGATAGAAAACTATTCCAAGGTCTCTTTAGGAAAATGGAGTGGCTAGATGCATGAATAGGACTCTAATGGAGCATGGAAGGAGCATGAGGTTGCATGCTAGGTTATCGTTAAACATGTGGGTAGAGGTTGTTAATACTACTATATATTTGATTAATATATGTCCCTCTACTCCTTTGGGTTGGGGTATTCTAAAAAAATCATGGACTAGTAAAAAGGTGAGTTATTCTTTTCTCAAAACCTTCGGTTGTGAAGCATTTTCTCATATAGATTCTGAAAATAGAACCAAGCTAGAAGCTAAGTCAAAGAAATGTGTATTTTTTGGATATGAATTTGGTTATAGGCTTTGGGATTTTGAAAATTGTAAAATTGTAAGAAGAAAGAATTTCATATTCAATGAGAAAGTGTTGTACAAAGATCTATTGCAGCAACATGAGAAGAAAGAAGATGATTATGCAGTGTTGGATGATACTCCAAAAGATAGTGTTCCAACAATTCCTCATGATGTGCAACAATCACAACAACAAATACCATACACACTAGTGAATGTGACATAGTCAATAAGGCTAAGTAGACCTCCAGAAAGATTTTCTCCCTCTTTGAATTCTATTTTACTAACTGATGTTGGTGAACCTAAGTGTTATGATGAAGCTATGTAGGTGGATAGTAAGATTCAGTGGGAGTCTACAATGAAAGATGAAATGGACTCTTTGTTGAAAAATAAGACATGGGACTTATGTAAGTTGCTTACAGGTAAAAGGGATTTATAGAATAAATGAGTTTATTGGTTGAAAAAAGAGGATGGATGTAAGAAAATATTTAAAGCTAGGTTAGCTGTAAAAGGATTTTCATAGAAAAAAGGCATTGATTTTGATAAGATATTCTCTTCTATTATTAAAATGACTTCTACTCGCACTATTTTAAGTATTGTGGCTACTAAAGATTTTCATTTGGAGAAGCTTGATATTAAAATAGCCTTCATTCATGGTGATTTGGATGAAAAGATAAATATGGCTTAGCCACAAGGATTTGAGGTCAAAGGTAAGGAGAACTTAGTGTGAAGATTGAAGAAAAGTTTAAATGGCTTGAAGCAAGAACATTGGCAATGGTACTAGAAATTTAATAGTTTTATGCATGAGAATGGATATAGTAGGTGTCATTCAGATCATTGTGTTTACTTTAAGAGGTTGGATGATGACATATACATTTTTTTATGTTTATATGTTGATGATATGCTTGTAGATGGATCTAACATGGATTACATTAAGGGGTTGAAGTGCCAGTTAGCACATGCACTCGCTATGAAAGATTTGGGGGTAGAAAAAAAATCCTCGGTATGAAAATTTGTAGAGATAGAAAGAATAAGAAATTGAAATTATTTTAGGCTGATTATATTGAGGTGGTGTTGAAACATTTCTCTATGGAGAATCCTAAAGCTGTTAGCACACCTTTACATGATCATTTGTAGTTGACTAAGGAGATGTGTCCCAAGACACAAGAAGAGGAGGATAAGATGTCCAAGGTACCTTATGCTTTAGTTTTAGGAAGCTTGATGTATGCTATGGTATGTACTAGGCTAGATATTGCACATGCAGTGGGAGTTGCTACTCAATATATGAGTCATCTAGGAATTGAACATTGCAATGTAGTCAAATGGATTTTTAGATATTCCAAAGGCACATCCATTAAGTGTTTACACTTTGGGGGCTCTACTATTGACTTACAGGGCTATGTTGACTCAGATTTGGTAGTGGATATTGATACTAGGTGAAGTACTGCAAGTTATATATTCACTATTGGTGGGGCAACAGTGAGCTAGGTTTCAAGGTTACAGAAGGTTAATGTTTTATCCACTATAGAGGCAGAGTATGTTGCTACTACAGAGGCAGCCAAGAAGATTATATGAATCTATTTCTTCTTAGAATAATTGGGACACCCTCAGAGGGATAATTATTTGTTTACAAATAGCTAGAGTGTCATTCATCTTGCGAAGTATTATACTCTACATTCAAAGACAAAACATATTTAGTTGTGGTACCATTTCATTTGGTTAGTTTTGGATGATGGATAATTAAAGCTACACAAGATAGATATAGATGACAATCCAATATATATGTTTACAAAGGTAGTGACAGGGGAGAAGCAGAATTCCTCTTCAACTTTGGTTGGTCTTCTAGACTAAAAAAAATAAAAGAACAATAGATTCTAAGGTAGTTTGATCTAATGGGAGCCCCATGTGGTAAAAGTATTTCTATTGGATCATTCTCTAAGTGGGAGATTGTTGTCTAGTGTGGAGTCTAATTAGTCCTTGAGTGAGAGATTATTAGTTTGTGATGATTGATCAGGGAAGTACTTTTATAAAAGGGCTTAGGTTTAGGGATTATTTCATAAGTCATGATGCAAAAATTTCTTCTTACAGTGGTATTGAGTTGTAAGGAATTATAGATTAGAATCAGGTTGTAATCACTAGATCATAATAACAGTGGAATTGTTGTTTTGTGGATGTAGCCTAGGGTTTGGGTGAATCACATTAAATCTTGGTGTCTTGTGTTCTCTTCTGTGTGATCTATTATTTTTTGATATTTTTATATTTGTATGTAATTTTTATTTATGTCTTTGTTTTAATCCTAACACCAATTGAGGAATGTTCACTTCTTGAGTATTGGGCGATATCTTCACTAGTCTAGACAAAAGAATAAGACTAGGCTAAAGACTAATCTAGTCAGCATGAGGAGTCATCATAGTGACATGACAAAACAAGTTTGATGTAAATTAAAATTAAGTTTGTATTTTGACAAGAGTGGCAATACCCAAAAAGTACAGATGAATCAAGATGAGACCCATGTTAGAATGATTATGCTACCACTCTAGAACCTACAAGGTATCACAAGTCACTCCAGAACTACTCAACAATTTAAATTGAAAATTTGAATTCATTATTTTGAGCACAATATTTTTCATAGGTTTTCACACCCATAGATATGGGGTGACTTCACATATTTGAGTATGGTGTAGAGAGAGAGAAGTGAGTTTGATAAAGAACTTAGAAAGGGAGAGATTTTGCATAAGCAAGATTAGAGGCTGAAAAATGAAGACTCACACATGACCAAATGTAGTTGAGTAAATAGTGAAGACAAGGAGAGGAAAGAAAGGAAGAGTGGCATGGAGGAGATCACTAAGTATGCTCATCAAATAGAGGGAGATCAAAATATCTAAAAGGTATTCACTAGAGATCTACTAAGAAAAAAGGTTTTATATGCTTAGATCACATTTTATTTCCCTTTAACCATTATAATCAAGTTGTAAGCTCCTATTAGAACATGCTTCAGTTGTAAGTGTATGTTAAGTCCTTAACTAGGTGCCTCTCAGAAAGAGTGTTCAATCCTTTAATAGGGTAACCTTAATAGGTTGATTTTAAACCTAACTATTTACATACATTCCTAATAGGATGTAGTCTTAGAAGGAAGAACTTGTATCTCTTAACCAAGGAACTTTTATCTATAGTTAAAGGCTAGTGGGTATATTATCCCCACTATGGTTTTCATCCTCTCATCGAGGGGTTCCATGTACATGAATTATGTTCATTGATGAATTCTTTTATGTATGATTTTATATTATTTTACTTTACCACATTCATAAGTGTGCTAGCTCTTAAGTGGTTGTTAATTAGTATATTTAAAGTAGTGAAAAGTTTAACCAATTTAGCAAACAATACTGATTCACACCTCATCGTGCCTTTTTTAGTATTAATTGGGACCAACAATTGGTATTAGAGCCCAAACCATAGAAGTAGAAAACCTCACAAATTGAGGGAATATCAATTAGTAGCTATGAAATACATGTAGTTATATGAAGAAACACTTGACATCATTGAAGACTTGAAATAAAAACTTGAGTAGTCCCTTGCAAAAATAAAGAAGCTTGTGAAGAAACTCATTGAGAGTCATGAAATCATTGAGAAAATGGAAGAGTAGAGAAGATCAGATGGATCCAAAGAAACTATCTATGACCTCACATTTGACAAAAAGAAGTTGAGCAAGTAAGATGCTAAGTTAAAAAAAAAAAGTGGGAGTAGCATCATAAAGACTGGGTCAAGCACAAGAGGAGAAAAGTGATGCAACACAAGAATTGGAGAAGGCCAAAAAGCACTAAGTGAGGCCATGGAAACCAAGAGAGAAGATGAATAAAATGCTAGAAAAAAGGATCAAAAAATTTAAAGGCTAATCAAGGAATTGAGAGACACCAATGAGAGAAATGAGAAGTTGAGAAGGTTCAATGACAGCTCCAAAAAGGTAGATGAACAACTCAAAGCTCAAAGGAGACCAAATGACGCAACCAGTCTTAGCTATAAAGGAGTCAACAAGACTAAATATGGAGAAACATCTAAGAGAAAATCCAAAAAAAATTAAGGATAAGGGAAAATAGTCTAAAGGTATGAAGCATAAAAACTCAACCTATCATTGTTGTGGTAAAATACGTCATACCTCAAATGTATGTTGGTAGAAAAAGGTTGCACCCAATGCACAAAACACCTTCTATGGGCACTACAACACTTGTCATGGGTATGGTCACTCTTCTTGTGATGGCATATCTTACACTTAGGAGAAATTTTTTGATAGGTGTTATTAGTATTCTAATAAGTATGGACACAAAGCTGAGGTATCCACATCAAGATTGTGGATAAATCTATTAGAATATATAGTCTACCAATATAACGGGGAGGGTGGGGGGGTGTGAATCACTTATTCAACTATTATCACAATTATCAACCTTAATAAAACTTGACGATGTGAAAAATGTAAACAAGGACCAAAACAAGGTACTCATGCACAAAAACACCAAATATGTTAACTAGGGAAATACTTGATCAGGGGGAAAACCCCAGTGGGGATGGTACCCACAAGATGATGTACTAACATAAATATTCCTTGCTAGAGGATGGATCCTGTTAGGAGTCTATAGCAACATTCAATACATATCAGTCCCTATTAGGAGAATTTGAATCCTTGTTAGGTTATTCCAATCCTGTTAGGAGTTGTGCCAACCTTGTTAGGAGTTGCAGGAGGCACATGGACCCACTATCCAAATGATCTTTGTGTTATTCCTTGTAGAGTAATAGATCTGAATTGTACTTCCTTCCTTTCATTTTTTCCTATCAAATGAACCTCTTCTCCTTCTGATCTTGATACTAGATCACAAACTCTACATCCAATAATCCTTGGGAATGCTTACTCACATTCACCAAACACTCAACTCCTTTTTTGACTTTGCATTCAATACTTGATTCTCAAACTTAGAAGGAAACCATCTTTCCTTTATACCCTATCTTAAAAATAATTCCTTGAGTCAATCTTGAGGGTTTACCAATTAATTATAATAAGATAATTAATTAATTCATAATTACAATAGAACTATCAGGTCACAGTATATACATAACTTCACACATACAACTTCAGGACTTGTGAACTTGCTAACATCATCATCAAAATGTCTTTTGTCACTAGCTAGCAACATATCACTAGATTATATCTCTACTAGAAGACATAATGGGATCATAAAAAACTACTTTCAATGCACTATTCTTTCTAAATCACTTATAACCTTCATACATCGTTGACTTAGACTCTATGTATTTAACCTCATCATCAAGGCACGAGTTACTATTGAAAAATTGGCTAATAATAATATGTAGTTGTTGTAATTTATGGAAACACATGATGTACATATTCATAGGAAATCTCAAAAATAAAGATACTTAGTGTTTGGTAATCAAAAAATTGTCTAAGTACAAAATTTGGTTTACAATAGTGTATTATTTTGTTTATAACTTGTTGCTAACGTCATATTATGACTAGAAAAGTTAGATGGAGATAGTATACATGTTGGTGATGATGTGTATAACCTTGGAAGTCAGTACAAACTATACAAAACAAAGATAATCATGTTTGAAGAGAAACAAGATAGTGGAATTAAAGGAAAGGATTATTTTTTTTACAAAATAATTACTTGTCCAATTAGGCTGACATCTTAGATTTTTACTATAACTTGGAAAAGTAAATTTTGGTCTTATCTGACCTAGCAACAATTTGTGTTAAGGCATGGTATTTATGCAAGGGATATTTTGCGATGAGAATTGTTAGATTTTGATTATGATTGCAAGTGCTATCTTGTAATTATGGTTCTATGTGAACTTTTTGTGAAAGCAATATATGTGGAGTTTTATATGAGCTATTTTGTGATATAAGATTAAGCTAAAGATCAAATATCATTCAAGGAAGAAGATACAGTACCTATTCCAAAAGTCTAATTACTTATTTGGGTAGTGAGCTCCTTTTGTAATTGGAAGTGCATGTTTGGGCCGTGAGCTCTGTTGGCATTAAGTTATGTTTTTCATTAGTGACAACACTTATTCATAATTTTGTATGGTTAAAGATTTTATCATTTAGTCTCTAGGGTTTATTGAGCATTCTAGAGGTTACCAAGTGAAAATAAGTAGTGTGAAGTCCAATAGTTATCACCGAGCAATCAGTGGTTACCATGCTTCACAGTGTATAATGAGTCATTAGTTTCTGTGATATGAAGCCAGTGCTAACCGAGTGATGGGATGAGTACTGTTTATTGAATGCAAGCAAGGTAAACATGGTATTCAATTTCTATTGAGTGAAACTATATATACCAAGTCTCCAATATTCACTGAGTTCAAAGCTATGTTGAGTGATTAGTATGGACCAAGCCTCTACTTTTACTAAATGCATGACAATGTCAAGTAATGTAGTGGATGTCGAGTATCAGAAGGTCACCAAGTTAGGTTATAGAACTTGAGTTTCTATATTTGTTTTGACTCAATAATATTTGTGTTAACTTGTGTTTTAGCCAACCTTGTAATTATGAGAATTGGAATGGTATATATGTAATGTATTGTGTCATACCCAAGAAAGATGATGAAGTAATTTTTTTGATAAGAGTGAATGTGAATGTGAATCAATAATAGAAAAATGTAGACAGTAAGGTCAAATTAGGAGCAGTAAAGTTTTATCTATCATAAAAGGTGATCAACATTTCAAATATCTAATCAGCAATTCAATTGTAAGTTAGATCTACTATTTCATCCTAATAGGTGAATCAGATTCAAATCCTTTAACAGGGTAGACTTAATAATGTTTTATTTAAATCTCCTAATCTAGTGCATACTTCATTGTATGTTTGTAAAACATCTAACAAGGTGGACATATCAGTCCTTATTGCTCCTACTGGGGCATATCATCAGAAGTGATCATTGTAAGCCTTAACAGGCCAGCTTTATACTATAGTATTGAATTTTTGTGGGTATCATCCCCACCCCAATTTTACTTTCTTATTGGAAGGTTTCTAGGTCATAAAATATTGTGTTCATGTGCCATGAATGTTTTATCTTTCAGTTTCTCATGCATGCAGTAGATTAGGTCAATTAATGGTGAATGGATTACATTATTAAGTGTTGAATTTGTTAAAATTTTTGAGGTTAATTATTCACCCCTCCCCTCTCAATAACCTAGCTAGTCTTGATTATTTCCAATAGGCTCATCTTGCATTTACAATACCACAAATCCTAACAAGGATTCAAAGTCTCCTAATAGGAACTCCTTATACTGAATTTTCTGATTGACTCCTAATAGGGTCTATTCTCTAACAAGGAACTTATATATCAGTATATTATCTAGTGGGTATCATCCCCATCGAGTTTTCCCTTGGCTAGGGTTTCCCTAGTTAACAAAATATGGTGTTATGAGTTATCTTTGTGCATTGTTACTATTACTATTTAGTATTACCTTATTTCTTTTTTATGCATGATATATTAAAGTAAGAAATAATATCTAGTTGGTGACTATAGTTTATATGTTATTGATTCATGCCCCCCAATAATTTATATTTCTTACAATTGGCATCAAAGAACAATTACTTTGAAGAGGCTTAACAGCTTGAGTAAGATCCCTATGGATATGGAATAGTTGATGAAGAACCTTGAAGAAGCTCTTGAACAAATTGATCTCCTTACTGAAGAAAGAGATAAGCTAAAGGACACATATGAAGACTACAAAGTATACATTGGTCAATTGAAGGAAAAGATTGAACATCTCAAATCCAAGCCTTAATCTACTAAATCTAGAACTAGTGATGATGATTATTCAAAGTTGAAGATAGAGTACATGATCTTAAAGCATGAATTGAAGATTATGAATATGAAGTTGACTTTGAGAAATGATCCTAGCAAAGTTTAATCTAATTTAAAGACTAAAAATGCAGATTTGAAAGAAATTCTAGCAAAGAAAACATCTAAGTTTGAAACATTGAAATAAGATCATGGAGAACTCCATAAGTAAAATACTATTGTGAAAGGTGAATTAACTCAGTGAAAGTAGTGGCTTGAGAAGCTTTATTCTAGTAGAGAAAAGATTGATGATTCAATGTGAATATGGAGACCTACTTATGATAAGACTAGTCTTGGTTATCTAATTAACATGTCTACAAAGAAACTTGAGATTATATTAGATCTAAAAGAAAAAGACAAATCTGATGATAAGATTGAATCCAATCAATCTTCTAATAAGTCCAATGAAATTAACCAAAACAAGGAAGTTGAAATTTTGGATGAATCAAAGCATATGGAATCTCCTAAGGAAACTAGGTATGAATTTAGAGGTAAGTTCTTTTTATGTAATGAAATAGGACATATGAAAGGAGATTGTACTAATAAGTCATTTAATCATGATAAGGACTTTTATTGTCATAATTTTCATGGTATAGGTCATAATGCAATTGATTGTAAGAAACCTAAGTATGATAATTATAGAAGAAATAGTAGAATATCTACAAATACTAACCCTATAGATAGAAGAAGATCTTATAAAAATAGAAGATAGGTCATATGTGTTTCACCTCATTTAGTAGTGCAAATTGAAAACTAACTATTAAATGAAAGCTTTAACCATACTAAACATGGAAAACACTTATGATAGGACCAAAGAGAATCGTATGGAGGAAAGTAGACCAAGAATGGTAAACTCCTCAAATACTTCTCATGATGACGAAGCTATGTCCCTCATGGGAGGGGATGTATGCTCACTTTGTGCTCAAGCTTCCAATGGATGGGGGTTTTTTACCAAGTGTGTGCATGGGTGAGGGTTTCAACAAGGGAGTCATGAAGGTATGTCAGCATTATAATGGTATTTTGGTAGTTTCTAAGCTCTCAAAATAGCATTATAACTTTGCATAGAAAGGTGAATGATTTTGTGAAGGGAGGAGGTTCAATTTATAGACCAAGGGTTGGAGAAAGGGAGGGCCAAGATGTCAAGATGATGAGATGGTGAGGGAGGGTCAGGATGCACTCAAAAGGGAGCACAAGGATTGTACTAGTTTAGCACCAATAGGGAGGTGACACTTGTCACAAGGAGGATGAGTGTGAGAGGATAGGATAAGGGTTGGTCAAAGGCTTGATGATGGCGGTTGCGTATGTAAGAGTCATATAAGAGATGTAAATGAGGATGGGAGAGGTGTAAGAGATGTGTAAGGGTTATTTATGTTGGAGGGTGAGGGGAGAAGATATTTTTTGACTCTAGCTTGGGTTAACAAGTCTTAATCCATGTTTATGATTGTGTACATGATTAGAAGAGGATTTAGGATTAGCTTAGAAGGGGTGTTAAGGGTGAGTGAGTTAGCTTTGACGGGATGGGTTAGTTAGGTGGCTAAATAAGGTTAGTATGGGTGAATGGGTTGGATTAGGGGTTAGGATAGGGTTTTAGGATTTTAGATATTTTATTAAATGTTTTATTCAATAAAATGGGAGTATGGAATTAAATTGAATAGATTTGATGATTTATCCAATTTAATAGAGGAATAGGCATTTAATTGATAAATTGATTTTGGGTTATCATTTGATTTTATCAATTGGACTATAGTTAATTAAATTAATTAATTAACTAGGGGATGAAAATTAATTAATTAAATAGTAAATATTCAATCAATGATGTCTTAGGAAATGACTAAATATGATTACTTATTGATGTAATTAGAATTAGGTGTCTTCAGTATTTTATAATTGTAACAACTTAGGACACATTGCTCAAAATCATCATGCATTTGATGATCATCACAATACTAGAAGTAGATCTCTAGTACATTAGTTGTGCAAAAAATTTGAACACACAATGAAGTACTGAAAAATGGAAAGAAACTTTGTAGATAGAAGGAGCAATGGTAGAAACTTTGGGAATAGAAGGAATGATAGAAAGATATCGAAAATGATAGAAGGAACCATGAAAGGAACTCTGGAACTAATAAAGGCAATGAGGAACACATAAAAATTGTTAGTGAACTTTGAGAAGCACTTAATTAGGCATTTGGGAAAGGAGTAGATATTTTAAAAGAGAAGCTAGATGATGATGAAACAAGAATATCGAAGTTAGTTATTGAGTTTGATTCAATTAAGTTGAATCAAGCTTGTTCATAGCATCAAAATTTGAGAACTTCATCCAAAAGTTGAATTAAAGGTAGTGAAGTTGTGAAAAGGTGTATCAAGATATGTTTATATGGTACCTAAGCCTACTTTTAATTTGGAGCTCATCTAAGTAAGTGATGGAGTTATTCATAGTTACTAGTATTATAGTAAAGGTTAATTATGTAACAAAAGATGAACAGTATGTTTTTATGGAGAATTCCATGATGCAAAATTCTCTAGAGTTTTTTCATGATGGAAACTAGCTATGAAAAACCTCAAGCAACATTGGAAGATCATATAGATGATCTTGGGAAGTTATTTGATTACAAAATGTAATTGATAGCTTTTTTGTGTTTGCAAAGTATTCAATTAATGCAAGTTCAAGCTGATGAAATAAATGGAGTGTAAAATTAATTTTCACTTCATTACGAACAAATCTTAAGTGAAGAGCACTCAGAAGTGACTTGTTAGAGCAAATTTCAAAGAAAATCCTAATTTTGGAAAGAGGTATTTTATCATTTTTCCACAAGTTTGTTTGGTTAAAAAAAAAAAATTCATAATTGATAGAATCATGGATATGTCAATAGTGCACAATGTTGAGAATGAGGATAGACCTAAGTTGAAGGTTATTTCTATAAAACCTACTAAAGGAAACCCTAACTCAGGTTTTTTTATCACTCTGAACAATGTAGCATATCTTGAAGATGTAGGAAGTTATCTTAATAGTAAGTTTGAGTCTATTGGTAGTGAATTCATGAAAAAAGTTATGGAATTGGTTTTCAATCACAACATGACTGTGAAACCTAGATTTGAACATCTAAAGGAACTAGACATGTTTAAATATCACTTCTACAATGAGTTAGACATAGATGAGTGGACACAAATCATATTGAGTAGGATACATGATGGAAAATTATAGATACAAGATAATGTAATTGATTTTTTTTTTGACCTTATTCATGAGGTAAGTTGTCTTAATAAACAAGGAAGTGTACCTATAGGTGAGAAAATGGTCAAGAAGAAAGTAGAGAGTCATAGTAAAGTAGTGTATAATGGAAAGGCTATGGTGATCAGCACCATCAAGCAAGATGATGTAATATTTTTGAGTAGAAATATTGCCTATTCTTTATAGGAAGCTCAAAGATTGATGAAATTTTAGCAGGATTTATCTATGCAACATATAAGATATGTATAGAGAAGCAACAAGTGAATCTTAGTGAAATATTGAGAGTGCAACTCTTAGAGAACCTAGAAAAGATCAAGAGGACAAATAATGATGTGTTTAGATTCTAGTCATTGATAAATCACATATTCTTTCATGTACTTAAAAGATTTCCTTACTTATCAGTGACATACATAATGGGTAGTGATAGATGCACAATAAAGAAAATTTAGAAAGTATGCAGAAGGCATCCTTCAGATAAGATATTGGATAGTGACATCCTAATACTGAGAACATTTTAGAATGAAATGAAATAGAGATTCATAATTGCACTTGCAATTTTTGATAGATTTAAGGAAGAAATTTGTATTATGGTTGATATAGATTATACCTATATTCAAGCAGTGGAACCTCAAGAAACATTTCTTGATCCCTTGAGTTATGAATTAAATGATGATATAGCAATTGGTTATATTGATTTATTATTGAATTCAAAAAAGGAAAAAGTAGAATATAGATTTGGTACTTATGATGAGATCTCGCTGTCAGTTGATCAGGCAACCTTGGAGAAGACATCACACAAGAAGATAGAGTCTATAATGAAGAAAGTACTATCAAATGTTAGAAAGACAAAGAGTGAGTCTAAGGCTATAAGGAAAATAATAAAGCAAGGAATACTAAATATTTAACCTTTCTCAGTATTTTTTGTAGAAACATCTATGGAATAGAGCATTCTGTATGCAATAGTATCAGATGTTCAACCTAGTGAACCAAAAAGAAAATCTAAAAGATTGGTGGAAGTAGTAACTACTAAAAAAGAGAGTAAAAAAATAAGCCACTAGACTAGGAAAAAGAAACAAAACATTGTTGAAAATTGTTGAGTCAAGTGATAAATAAGAAGAAGAAGAAGAAGAAGAGATGAAACAAGAGGAGAAAGTGACTCCATCAAAACAATCAGCAAGCAAAGCTTGGCAACCCTAGAAGTCGAAGATAGAGAAGATCAATACAACTATTGCTAATGAAGGTAACTTTGTTTAGATGAACAAGTTTTATGATTTGTATAATAGTTTTGAGAAGGATCAGATTAATATATCTACTATGAGATATATCATAGCAAACAATCTAAAATTGAAGGATCTTGAGAGCATAATTAACTAGAAAGTCTATGAAAGACTCATTCAGAAGAAGGCTCCTACAAGGGAAGAAGATCTAGAACTTCAAAATCCTATGCTTGGAAATATTTGTGAGAGTAATGATGAAGATGAAATTAAAATATTGTTGAATAACCTTGCACTGTATTTGAGAAATAAATTGAGCCTATTTTATTTATGGTTGGTGAAAAGGATAAACTAAAAAGAGAGGCTGTGAAAGCAATTACTCAGATACTGATAGAGTCAAAGGCAACATCTCCTCCAATACCTAGAACCTTAGAAGTCTTAGTCAATGGTGACACTATGAAAATTGATCAAACCAATGTTACCATTAACATTGATGATACCAATCCATTTGGTGGTTTTGAACCTAATGAACCAAACACCAAGGATATTGAGGAAAAATTGAGATAGATTGAAGAAAATAAAAGGTTACTTGAAGAAGAGAAGAAGAAAATAGAGGAGGCCAAGTAGAAATTGATTGAGGAAGAAAATAAAAGAAAGGAAGAGGAGGAAAAGAAGAAAAGCTTAGAAGAAGAGATGAGAAAAAAAACTAAGGAAGATAAGAAGAAGAGATTGGAAGAGAAGAGAGTAAAGGAAAGAGAGGAAAGAGAAAAGAAGAGGAAGAAGAGAGAAGTACAAAAGAGGAAGCTAAGAAACAAAGGGAGGATGATACTAAACCATCTAGTTCATCTATTCCACTCTCTCTTGCCAGTTTAGCTACTAATGATGAGGATCAAATAGATTTGATCTCATCCTTGAAAAAGCATATTGAGAAGAACAAGAAAGTGAAAAACTTATAGAGAACTTTAATGGAAGTTACTAATACATTACATAGTACCTTGGTAGTACAACACACTAAATCAGATCCATAACAGAGGGCACAAGAAGTGCTGAAATCATTTGATGAAGAGTTTACTAATTTGTTGAATGTTCCAAAAGCAAAGGCAAAAATTTTCCATGATGCTAACTTGTTTAACACCATCTGTCAAAATATCGAGAATGATTTGATTAATCTTGATACTTGTATAAAGGAACTTCAAAAATGCCAAAAGGATGGGAAAAATTTGTATGTCAAGTGTACCTTATCATACAAACTAACTAAAGACATTGATAGTCAAATAGAAGGAAAGATGAGTGAGATAGAGGCTTTAACCAGCTAGATCTAACATTCTTCTTGAAAAGTAGATGATTTTGAAGGACAAGTGACTAGTATTCACAATGATATCAGGAAACTAGAACTTCAAAAGGAACAAATTCTAAGGAGGATATCATATTTCATAGAATCTATTACTCTAAAATTATCTTTTGTTGAGAAACAATTGGAGGAATGTTTCAAGGCCAAGGACACATATTCTAACTTTTTACATTCAAATCTTAATGCAACTAAGATGACATCATATGCATTATGTGCAATTCTCACCTCAGCTAAATCTACCAAGGAAAGATGGACTAAAGGTATGGATATTCTAAAGGAAAACTTTGATGATTACATGAAGATCATATTAGCATAAGTAAGGACAACATTTTTGGACAGATTTCTGACATTTTGCCTTTGTCATTGGTGGTAAATGGGGAGTAGTTATAGAAAATTGGGAATAGTAAATTGGGAGTAGTTGCAAAAAATTGTAAAGTATATTGTAAGGGGGAGCATATGTAAAGTTGGACAAATTTTAATAGATGTTATGTAAGGTGTTATTTATTTTTGTTGTGTTGAGTTTTGTCACTTAGCCAATTTTCCTTATTTTGTTGCCATTAATGCCAAAGGGGGAGATTGTTGATAATTGGCTAAGAGTGATATGTAATTATTGTCATTTATGGCAACAAATGATGTACATGTTCACAAGAAACCTTAGCAATAAATATACTCAATTTTTGGTAATTAGAAAATTGTCTAAGTACAAAATTTGGTTTACAATAGTGTATTGTTTTGTTTATAACTCATTGCTGACATCATATTATGACTAGCAAAGTTAGATGGAGATAATATACATGTTTTTGATGATGCATATAACCTCATAAGTCTATATAAACTATATGAAACAAAGATAATCATGTTTGAAGAAAAAAAGGACATCAAAATTGAAGGAAAGGATTATTTTGTTTACAAAATAATTACTTGTCCAATTAGGGCTGACATCCTCAATGTTTACTCTAAGTTGGAAAATTGGATTGTGGTCTTTTTTGACCCAAAAAAAAATTGTATAAAGGCATGGTATTTATGAAAGCGACATTTTGTGATGAGAATTGTAAAATTGTGATTATGATTGCAAGTGTTATCTTGTAATGGTGATTATATGTGAACATTTGTGAAAGTGATATATGTGAAGTTTTATATGAGCTATTCTATGATCCAAGATCAAGTTGAAGATCAAAGATTGGTCAAGGAAGAAGATATAGTACCTACTATAGAAGTCTAATTACTTGTTTGGGTAGTGAGCTCTTCTTGTAATTGGAAGTACATGTTTGGGAAATGGGCTCATCTTGCATTTACTGTACCATAACTCCTAATAAGGTTGGAATCTCCTAACAGGGTCCATCCTCTAACAAGAAACTTATATATTAGTATATTATCTAGCAGGTATCATCCTCACTAGGGCTTTCCCTTTGCCAGGATTTCCTAGTTAACAAAATATGATATTATGAGTTATCTTTGTGCATTGTTACTATTATTGTTCAGTATTACTTTGTTGCTTTGTTATGCATGGTTTAAAGTAAGAAATAATATCCAGTTGGAGACTAAAGTTTGTATATTATTGATTCACCCCCACCCCTCTTAGTAATCCCTATTTCTAATAGGTACAACATGTCCTTGAGCACACATCACTAGAGAATAAAAACCTTGTTTATACAAATATGATCTCTGACTTCTACTCTAGCAATCTTCAGACTTACTACTATGTTGATATCAATGAAAAACACAATCATGAATGCAACATTTCAATACACTCCAATACTTAGGAAGCTCCTATTAGCCATGTTTTCCCTCTCACCAAAATTTTAAATTTTGCCTATCAAGCTGGCCAACAATCATATTCTCAAATATTAAAATATTCATCTTGCATATATAGGGATATGTAAAAAACTTAATGTATCTATTATATTCCTAGGTCTTCAACCCCTTATATTTCATGTTATATGCTTTTGGGTTCAAGTCATGAATATGTGACTTCATTTTTTCACATCATCAAAAGTTATCATCCCTTAACCTTTAGGTTGATCGTGATGGCACAAAACAACTATCTCCATGGTTGGTGTAGTTTCACAGTATTTTATGTAACATCTAGCTTTAAGCTGTGACGTGGATATCTTCATCTTTTTGCATGGTCACAGAGGGTTAAGCCTAATTTAGAGTCAAGGTTGTGAGATGGTGATTCAGTTGTTCACATGGCCACATTAGTTTATGCTAAGTTAAAGTGATGGAATGAAATATAATGGTTCACATGGTCACAAGTGATTAACATTAACCCATGGCTCATGCTATGCAATGATGATATACCTTGGCCCATGTGTTCATAGGGGTTAAAGTGAAACCATGAGTTAAGAGTGTGGATGTGTGATGACCTGCCATGTGTATGAGCTTGGTGATGTGGCAGTCCAATGTTAGGGTGAGATGGTTTGAGAACAAGTCCTAATTAGTTGACATGCTAACATGGATAGTAAAGTGATTGCATGTTTTTGGGCCATTAAATTTGTCAAGGATTGGTGGTTTTCACTTTGTTGCTAATGAAAGTCACATAAAGGATAGCCATTATGGGATTACAACAATGTAACACATGTTGGGGTGGGTCTAGTTTCTTAGGTTCTTTCAGTTTCTATTCTCATAGCATCACAAGTGGCAGTTTCTAAGGGGAAATTCACTAAAGGAGGTTTGACTAATTGAATCAACATGTGTTCCACTAAAAGAACAGAAAGGAGGTATTTTGATCTTATGATACCCTATGTTTGTGAGATCGTGAGGGTAAATAAAAGGGTTTCTGATATTGCAACATGGCCAAAAGTGCAAAAAGATTGATCACCAAAGGCATGACATCATTAGTTAGTCATGTTTGTAGGGTTGTAGATGCTAAAGTTTAGAGTTGAGATGCTATGATATGGCATAGTTGCAATGTCAATGCTCATAGCATCAAAGGGATTGTAAGATCATGAACCAAGTGATACAATATTTCAATGCTATGAGTGGTCAAAATTCATAAAATCATAAAGATGAATTTTTGGTTTTTTGAAGCTACAATGAGTAAGGTTATCATGACATTGTATGATTGTATGATCATAGGGGGCATAAAAAGGTAAAGGGCCAGTTTCAAAGAAATCATCCATCAATTGAAGAGGAAAAGGTTCAATCAAAATTTCCATCAAAAAGGGTAAGTAATTCAGGGTTTTGATCTCACAATAAACTATTGTTCATGAGATCATAGGTGCAAATAGTGAGACCACCAAAGCTGTGATAAAGTTCAAGTTGATCTCGATTGTAGAATCATGAGGGTAATGGTTTTTGTTGTCAATGTTATGATAGACTATGATTGCAAGATCATAAGGTCAATTAAGTGTTTTTGTAACATTGAAAGGAAAGTTAAAGGGTCGCACAACCATACAACAAATAGAAGATTGTAAGATCTTCAGGGAAAATTGGTGGTCTTGTAACCCTATGCCAAGTGTTTTTGTGTGTTCATGTGATTGAGAGATAATAAGAAATGTTGTGTTAGAGGATCATAAAGGAGTTTTAAAGAGGGCTTGATGTCACGATAGGTTGACGATCATAAGATCATAAGGTAGATAAAAGTTTCCCTTGACCATGAGATATACTAGTGATTGAAGGATCATAAAGGTCAATTTCCTAGCTAAAGATTGTACAAGAGTTTTGACTTCATTTGATGTTCATAAGATTGTAGGTTAACCAAAGGGTATTTTACTTGTCTGAGCTGGAAAATAAAAAAGGGTCTTCAACCAATGAAATTTCATGAAAGGTACAAAGTGATAGATGAATATGATTGGCTTACTAATATATCTAACTTGGTATGCTGATAGTGAAGAAGAAACAACTCTTTAATGGAAGATCAAATCATTCCACTATCTGCAAATTACATTCAATTTTCCCCATGCCTAAAAAATGAAAAGGGATACTCCATCATTGTTTGGTTATCCATCTACTTTGTTCAAGCATTAATGGCCACCATTTTGTCTTCTCAAGGCTTTTTTGATTGGTCAAATATATGATTTTTTGCATCAAGATGTGTACCAAGATGAAATTTTCTCTAGATTGTAGATGATTGTTCTCTATAACCTTAAATGTAGTTGATATTTAGCTTCTTGATGAAGTTATCTCAATTATGCTTGAATTATAAAATCAATTTTTGTAACCCTTTTTAGGGTTGGCCTTTTTTGTTTCATTAGTATTGCATTGTTATGCTTTGCTACTATAATTTTCCTTTCTACCTATACATGAATGTATTCTCTATCTTACCTCATTTTCCCATTAATACAAGTGCAAAACTTCCTTTCCTTTGTTGATTTTTTGTCTTATACTCTTCAATTTGCATAATAGTATCTACTTGGCCTTGAATTTTATAGAGTGAAGCTCCTTCCTTGTAGAATTTCATTTGGTTGTTGATCTTCTTGTGGCTATTGGATTAAAACAAAGGTTGAATTAGTGTATCTTGAGAATATATTAATGGATAGTGCATTGTTAGGTAGAAATAAGGTTGAAAAACTATTTTGGTGTATCACCCCCTTTAGATTATATTAAGTAGTTTTCTTTCATGCATTTCTTCTCCATTTTCCTCTCAAAGAATAGTTAAGTGCAACATGATAGTAAAGAATCCAACCTTCTCCCAAGATTCAATATCAAGTTACAAAGTTCCATACTTTTGAGATTGTTTCCATGTTATGCAAGACTAGCTTTAGGTAAGACTTTAGTCAAGGGTACAAGATTTTGTGTCAATAGTTTTTGGCACACCTGGTGGGACTAACATTTGAAGAATTGTAAGTTCACTAGTGTCAAAGAAAAGAACTTCAAATACATGTTGAAAAGATAGTGCTGCCCTAAGTGTTTTTAGGCCTTCAAGACACTCATTTTCAAGTATTTGGCAACTGTATTCCATCTCTACATTCTAGTTTTTAGACCAAAGTTGTCATGATTCATGCCCAAGGGTCATACAAGAGCATCTTCTACAATTAATTTTTAATACTTTTGGCTTTCACACTTAAACCCTAGAAGAAAGAGAAATAGATTATCTCTATAACCAATTAGGAGTGCAGTAGTAATACATATGCCTACAAGATATCTTTCTACTCCTAATGTTGATAGACCATAGCCTAGGTTGCCATATTTTCATTTAAATAGATCATTATTCCATATGGCATAGCCTAGAGCACATGCATTTTCCACCTTTTATGGTGGGAGTCCTCTTCTATTGGCCCAAAGACATGATATTCTACTATCAACTCTCAATAGTATTCCTAAATTTACTAGTGAAACCTCCATTTCCCCTATAGAACATATTCAAGAGACTTCATATGTCTACAATATACATGGTATTATAGAAGATGATGTTGTTATTAGGCTTCTAGCCTCATCCTTAAAGGAAAAATCATTTCAATGGTATAGAGGTTTGCCTCATATCTCTATTACTAATTGGGATGGGTTAGGAGCAAGGTTTTGTAAGTATTTTGAAGATAAATGTGGTCACCTATCACTTCTAGAGCAGCTACCAACCATTAAGAGAACACCCCATGGATATATGATTGATTTTAATTATAGATTTCAAAAGACATGGGATAGAATACATACTGCAGTAAATCCTTCCCCTGGTAATGCATTCTTATATTAACTTAGAGCCTTTAATGGTGATATTGCTACCATTCTACAATCTATGGAAGGGGATACTTTACCTAATGCATATGAAATTTCTATAAGGGCAAAAAATGTCTTGATACAAGGAGGGAAGTTAGCTCCAAGGCCTCCAATGCCTTTGTTTCTTGACATGCCCAATCATTAGCCTATTGTAGCCCCTACCTCTACCACATCTACAAGTCAACCCCTTACTATTGTCACAATATCTTCCACATCTTCTAATGGAATTGATAAGATTGAGGCCATGATGCAAATATTGATGCAGAATATAGACAAGAAGTTTTAGGATCAAGAAAATAAGATAGAGAACAATAGTGCAGTGATGCAAAAAATGAGTAATGATTTGGTGACTATGAAGAGGCAACAAGGTCAAAATAACAAGTATCCCCAATTTTAGTATCAAGGTCCCATACATAATAGACCTAAAAAATAGAGTCATGTCTCCTATAATCAGAGTAGACCTATTGATAGTGCCCTTGCTATGAATACAAACTTAAATAGGTATTTAGTCCGTTAGAATAATCTTGCTCAAGATCAAGACTTCTACCCTTCTTGTAACCATTACAAGTGATAGGGAAGCAACACAATGAAAATAATCCTATTGATGCTTCTCATCTGTGATAGCAAGGTGATTTCTCTTTCATGAACCATCATTTAAAGGAACATTTCCATGCTATTCATGATTCCATAGCTCATAACACCAGAAGTAAGAAGAGAGTTGTTGAAGATGTTACATATCCTTGACCTAATCAAGCTTCAACTTTAGGTACTACTCCTTATGTTCTCGTGATGAAATGCTCAATCCAATGTTGCTCCTTAGTAGAAGCAGAACACAAGCAACAAGGTTTTTGTTGAATCATAGAGTTCTCAATTTTAATCAAGAATCCCTATAGTTCCCAAAGTCTCAAGAAAAATAGTTTTTACTCCTCTTAATATTTTAGACCAAATGAAGAGGAATAATTTTAGTGTCCCTATGTGGGATTTTTTTCCTTCTATACCATCATAGAAGAAGGTACTACAATAGGAGTTAGAAAGCATAAAGGTGAAATATCAACCACCTAGAGAGGAGGATGCAAAAATCTTGATGTAGCCAATAAAGGGGGAGAAAAAAGTAAGAAAATTAGGCATCCTTCCTTTTATGTTTTCTTGAACATAGGAGATAAACTAGTCCATAATTACATGATTGATTGAGGGGCTAGTAGTTTAGTAATGCCTAAAAGTGTAGCTAATCTCCTTGGCATCAAATATGAGCCCATAGTTAGGGATGTCCTCCAATTAGATGGTAGTTTTGTCCAGACTGTAGGAGTCTTAAAAAATGTAGAGATATCATTGCATGCTTGCCCTGGTTGCACTATTACACAAGATATATCAGTAGTTGAGGTCAAACCACATTTTGCAATCTACATTTCCAGAGACTTTACTATACAAATAGGTAGGTATATTTCATATGATTGGTCTTATATATATTTTAGAACAAGATATGGGAATAAAGCTTCCATAAGAGTTGAGCCTCTAGCCCTTAATTACATAGAGACCTATACTCCAAGCCCTATAAACATGAATTAAACTATTTTTGAAGAAGAGAATGGAGACATAACACAAGAGCCTACTACTTCCTTAGTAGAAGTTTCCAATTATCTCTTGGATGAATGGGTCACTGCTTATCAATTTGACCCAGTAGCAAAATCCCTATAGACATGCCTTGGTAAATATTGCATATCATAAAAGAATGCTCATTTCCCCTAAATTGGAGAAGTAATATTTCTCTTATAGGCTCCAATTCAATTGCACCAATAATGTGGCAGAGTATGAAACTCTAATCCAAGGTCTCCAACTTTCACAAAGGAGAGGAATTAATGCTCTAAAAGTATTTGGGGATAGTGGACTAGTTATTACTCAAGTAAGGAGCCAAAATATCACAAAGAATAATATTCTCAAATATAGAGTTTTGGATTTGATTGTTGGTTTCCAATCATTCAACATCCAGAGTGTCCCTAGGAGAGAAAATAAACATTCTAACATAGTTGCAACAATTGGTGCTTCTTATGATATACCAGAGCATGTTGTTGATGAAAAGGAGCAACAAATCAAAATTTTTGTAAGGTCATTTATTCCTAATAATTGTACAAATTGGAAGGTTTTTTACTCTGATGTGCAAATTTTCAATTTATTGCAAAATGAAGTAGAGCTCTCTACTAAAAATCAGTCTAAATTCCAAAATCAATATGGGGAGCATATTTTGAACCTAAACCCCAACATATTGCCTAAAGGTCTAGTCATCTTGGAGGGAATTTTGAACTTTGATGATCAAGGAAAAATAAAAGGGTCAAATCTGACTACAAGCAAGGATGACCACACACCTACCACTATTGCCAATGGAAGGTCTCTCAACTTGAGAAAGGTATGCACTAATATTGAACAAGAGATACTCATTAAATTATGTCAAGAATTCAATGATGTTATTACTTGGACATATGAATATTTAAAGGGTTTTGACCAAAAATTATCTTAGCACACCATGGATTTAGATGATAATTCCAAGCTTGTTAGATAGAAATAGAGGCTAGTTAGCCCTAAGATTGAACCACTAATGAGAAAATAATTGTCAAGGCTCAAAGAGGCCAACATTATTTTCCCTATCAAGAACTTCTCATGGGTGGATAACCTTGTTTCTATAGGAAGAAGAGTGGAGATATTAGAGACCTTAATAGGGCTTCTCTTAAGGATCACAACCCCTTTCCTCCATGGAACAAATCCTATCCAAGGTTAGTGGTTCAGAAAGGTTTTCTTTCTTAGATGGTTTTTTAGGCTATAATTAGGTGCTAGTACAAGAATTAGATAGACATAAGACAACATTCATCACCAAGTGGGGAACTTAGGCTTATTGTAAGATGCCTTTTGGAATAACCAATGCAGGTACCAAATTTTAGAAGGCAATGGAGATGGCCTTCAAGGGTGCATTGGAAAAATTTGTGCTAGTGTATTTAGATGATATAATTGTCTTTTCAAAGCATGTAGTAGATAATTTTGATCATTTGAGACATGTATTCAAAAGATGTAGAGAGTATGGTGTGTCCCTAAACCCTAAGAAGTGTGTATTTTCTACTAACCAAGGAAAGCTCTTAGGGCATATTGTGTCAATAAATGGGTTAACACTAGATCCAAAGAGGGTAGAAGCAATTATTTCTCTCCCACTTCCCACCCATAAGAAAGGATAATAAAATTTCCTTGGTGGGATCAACTTCATAAGGAGGTTCATCCCTAATCTTGCTTCTATGGTAAAGCCTCTCACAACTATGCTAAAGAATAATCTTGTGTTAACTTTGACCAAAGAGGGAAAGGCTAGTTTTGAAGAAATCAAGTAGTCAATTGCATCAACCCCTACTCTTTTCAATCCCAATTTTGATAGAGATTTCATTTTCTAATCCCTTGGAGGAAAGGCAATAATTTTAGTTGTTCTTATATAGATAAATGATAAAAAATTGGAATAGCCCATTGCTTTCTTTAGTCAAGGGCTCAATTATTATGAGGAAAGATACAATTATGTAGAGAAACAAGTCCTTGCCATTGTGAGGGCTCTCAAAAAAATTAGAAATATCTTGTCTCACAACAAAGTCTAGCTTTTAGTTCCACATGCAAGTGTAAAGAATTTCCTCTTAAACAAGGATATCAATGAGAAGAGAGCTGGATAGATTACCAAAGTCATGGAATATGATATTGATATTAAGATCACCAAGTTGGTAAGAGGTAAGGGACTGTGTGAAAAAATGGCTTTATATTTTGAAACATATGAAGAGGCTTCCCTGTTGATCCAAAATGAGCAACTAGTGGAGAATGAAGATAAGATTGATTGGTTATAGGACATGATAAAATTCTTGACAAAAGGAAGATGCCCCCAAGGCCTAATAGAGCCGAGAGGAGATAGTTCAAATTGCAAAGTATTCCCTATGTCTTGGTGGATGGAGTATTATTTAGAAAGGATTCTGATGGAGTCTTGCTAAGGTGTATACAGACTGATCAGGTCAACGGGCTGCTAAAGAAATCTCATGATGACCTTGATGGTGCTCATTTCACAACTGGAGTCACTACAATGAAGATAATTAGGGCTAGATATTTTTGGCCCACCCTATTTAATGACTAACATAAGTGGGTAAGGAAGCATGAGAAATGTTCTTTCTTCTCGTGAAAGCAAAGATTGGGTGCCCTTCCCCTCCACCCCATTCAAGTTGACCAACCTTTTTCCCAATGGTGTTTAGATTTCATTTGTCTAATAAATCTACCCTCCAATGCAAGTCATAAATGGATCTTGGTAGACACGAACTATTTCACAAGGTGGACAAAGGTGGTTCTGATGCAGGAGCATATTGCATGGGAAAATTATTGAAAAAAAAAAAAAAAAAATTGAAAAAAAAAAATTGGAAAAAAAAATAAAAATAAAAAATTGTGAAAGAGAAGGAGGAAGTGAAGAGTGAGTTTTCCTAAGTCTGTGGATAGAGCGCCAAATGTGAGGCAGTTTACAGCAGGATTGTGATGGACTTGTGAGTGTGTAGACAGAGCGCCAAATGTGAGGCAGTTTACACTTGGATCTTGGATAAAGTTGGAGAAGAGCTAGTGGCTGGGGTTTAGAAACAAGGAGGTTGCTTGGTGGCTTGCGAGCACAAGTTGAGATCTCAAAGGTTTCTACCAGAGTGTGGATCTGGACTAGCTTGGGTTTGGATTGGATCTTGAGAGATCTTGGAAAAATCAGTGGTATCAGAGCGTACCTTCATCAAGTGGTATCAGAGCATACCTTCATTAGTGGTATCAGAGTGTACCTACATTAGGTTCCCTTGAAGGATGCTATAGAGGCCTCTGTAGTTGAAGTCCTTGGTGAAATTGTGACAAGGTTTGGTGTTCCCTCAACTATCATATGTGATAATGCCAAATCTTTTTTTGGAGCTCACATATGTTCTTGAGCTCTAGACTATGAGATATATTTGAGCACTTCCTCAAACTATTATCCTTGAGGCAATGGCTTGGCCAAATCTACTAACAAGAATCTCATCAGGATTATGAGGAGTAAAATTGAAGATAATCAAAGGTGTTGAAATGCCAAGTTGAAGAAAACCCTTTGGGATGATAGAATTACACCCAAGAGAGTAGTTGGGGATTCACAATCTATACTATTTTATGGAAGGGAAGCCAGGCTTCCTATTTCACTAGAATTCCCATCTCTTGAACTGACTCATCAATTGGAGCTAGAGGAAAATGATCCCATGACAATTAGGTTACCATAACTAATTGAATTAGAAGAAAAAAGGTAATAGGCTATGAATACACTTGAGGCCCATCAACATCAAGTCAAAAGAAGTTTTCACAAAAAGGCTACAGTTAGGATTCTTAGGGAAGGAGATCTTGTTCTCAAGTGGGATGCAAATAAATCCAAGCCATGAAGGCATTCTAAGTTTGATGCAATCTAGAGTTCACCTGATGTTATCACTAGTTGCAAGTAGGCCAATGCTTTCCAGCTATCCAAACCCAATGGTGATGTTCTACCCATTCCATTTAATGGGATTTACCTCAAACCCTACTCCAAGAAGTTTTGAGCATAGGATATTTCTCTATAGGATAGACATGTTTTGAATTTTTGCAGTTGCAGAGAAGAAAGAGCTAGAGATATGGTTTTACCATGCACAAGATCTCAATTTTTATGACTTTGTAGCCCAATGGATGCTTTAGGTCACTATTCATATACATAGCATGCTAGTATCCCCTCTGAGTTGCCAAAATTGTTAGCTATATTTTTCCTCTTGCCATAGTTTTAAATTTTGACTGTCAAGCTGGCCAATGGTCATATTTTCAAAAATTTAAATATTCATATCGCAAGTATAGGGATATGTAAAAACATTAATATATTTGTTATATTCCTAGGTCTTTAGCCCCCTTATATTTAATGTTATGTGCTTTTCAAGTTGTGATCATGCAACTTCCTTTTTTTGCATCATTGCAAGTTATCATGCCTTAACCTTTAGGTTGACTATGCAGGTGCGAAACAACTATCTCCGTAGTTGGTACAAATTCATAGTATTTTATGTGGCATCCCATCTTAAGCTGTGAGATGACAATCTTTAGCTTTTTTTATGGTCATAGAGGGTTAATCCTAATTCAAAGTCAAGGCCATGAGATGGCGATTCAATTGTTCACATGGTCACATGAGTTTATGCCAAGTTATATGCTTAGGTGGTAATGGAGCCAAATACAGTGTTTTGCATGGTCACAAGTGATTAAAATTAACATATGATTTATGGTGTGAAATGATGATATACCTTGGCTTGCATGTTTGAAAGAGTTAAATTGAAACCACGAGTTAAGAGTGCAAATGTGCCGTGACCTTCTATGTAGATGAGCTTGGTGATGTGACAATCTAACATTAGGGTGTGATGGTTTAATGACAATTCCTGATTGGTTGAAGTGCTAACATGGATAGTAAATTGATTTCATGTTTCTAGGCCATTAGGTATTTCAAAGATTAGTGGTTATTGCTTTGTCGCTAACAAAATTTTCACAAAGGATAGCCATTATAGGATTACAACAATGTAGCATGTGTTATGGTGGGCCTATTTTCTTAGATTCTTTCAATTCCTATTGACGTAGTATCACAAGTGCCAATTTCTAAGGGACAATTTATCAAAGGATAGTTGATAGATTCAATCGACATGCATTCCACTGAAAGAATAGAAAGGAGGTCTTCCAATCTTAAGATACCTTTTGTTTGTGAGATCATGAGGGTAAATGAAAGGGTTTTTGATGTTGCAACATGGTCATATTGGAGGATCTGAAGGGAAGAAATATTGACCATTGAAGGCATGACATGATTAGTTAGCCATGTTTGTAGGGTAATAGAGGTTAGAGTTGATATGCTACAATATGGTGTTGTTGCAGCATCATATGGTCATAGCATCAAAGGGATCATAAGATCATCAATCAAGTGATATAGTGCTTCAATGCTATGAGTGGTCAAAAATCATAAAATCATAAGGATAACTTTCTAGACTTTCAAAGCTATGAGGAGTAAGATTATCATGTTGTCATATGATCATAAGATCAAGGGGCATAAAAAGGTAAAGGGAAAATTTAAAAGTAGCCATCCATTGATTGAAGAGGAAAAGGTTTAATCAAAGTTTTCATCTACAAAGGAAAGAAATTTAGGGTTCTTATAACATGATAAACCATTGTTCTTTTGATCATAGGTGAAAATAGTGATATCACTAAGGTCATGATAAAGGTCAAGCTGACTGCGATCAAAGAATCATGAGGGTAATGGTTGCTTCTACCAATGTTATGATAGACTACGATTGCAAGATCGTAAGGTCAGTTAATTGTTTCTTGTAACATCATAAGGAAATTTAAAGGGTCCCACAACCATATGATATATAGAAGATCTTAAGATCTTAATGGAAAATTGGTGGTGCTATGACCCTGTGCCAGGTGTTGTCATTTGTTCATGTGATCGAGATATCACAAGCAATAGTGTGTCAAAGTATCATAAAGGAGTTTCAAGAAGGGCTTGATATTACAATAGCTTGATGATTGTAAGATTGTAAGGAAGATAAAATGTGGCCTCAACCATGAGATATACTAGCAATCGTAGGATCTTAAGGGTTGGCTTCCCAACTAAAGATGATACAAGGGTTTTAACTTTATTTGATGATTGTAAGATCATAGGTTGATAAAAGGGTATTTTACTTATCCAAGTTGGAAAATAAGGGTCTTTGAATAATTAAATTTCATGAAAGGTAAAATGTGATAGATGAATATGATTAGCTTGTTGATATATTTGACTTGGCATGTCGATAGCAAAGAAGAAATAACTCTTTAATGGTGGATTAGATCTTTTGACTATTTGAAGATTATTTTCAGCTTTCCCCATGCCTAATAAATGAAAAGGGATACTCTATCATTGTATAGTTATCCATCTACTTGGTTCAAGCATTAATGGCCACCATTTTTGTCTTCTCAAGGCTTTTCTTTTTGCTGAAATATATGATTTTTCTACACCTAGACATGTACTAGGATCAAATTTTCTCTAGATTATAGATTATTTTTCTCTACTCTTATGATCTTCTATCTATTGTATGGTTTTGGGACCCTTTAACTTTCCTTGTGATGTTACGGGAACAATTAATTGACCTTACGATCTTACAATCATAGTCTATCATAACATCGGTAGAAGCAACCATTACCCTCATGATTCTATGATCATGATCAGCTTGACTTTTATCATAGATTTGGTGATCTCACTATTTTCACCTATGATCTCATGAACAATGGTTTTTCATGATATCAAGAGATCACAAGCAATGGTGTGTCAAAGGATGATAAAGGAGTTTCAAGGAGAGCTTAATGTTACAATAGGTTAACAATCATAAGATCATAAGGAAGATAAAAGGTGGCCTCAACCATGAGATATATTGGAAATCATAGGATCATAAAGGTAAGCTTCCCAACTAAAGATGATACAAGGGTTTTAACTTTATTTGACAATTGTAAGATCATAGGTTGATCAAACGATATTTTACTTATCTGAGCAAGATAATAAAAAAGGGTCTTTGACTAATGAAATTTCATGAAATGTATAGAGTGATAGATAAATATGATTGGCTTGTTGATATATCTAACTTGACATGCTAATAGTGAATAAGGAACAAGTCTTTAATGGTGGATTAGATCTTTCAACCATTTGAAGATTACTTTCAGTTTTCCCCATGCTTGATAAATGTAAAGGGATACTCCATCATTGTTCAATTATCCATCTACTTGGTTCAAGCATTAATGGCCACCATTTATATCTTCTCAAGGCTTTTCTTTTTGGTGAAATATATGATTTTTCTACATCTGGACATGTACTAGGATCAAATTTTCTCTAGATTGCATATGATTTTTCTCTGCAACCTTAAATGTAGTGGTTGATCTTTGGCTTCTTGATGAAGTTATCTCAGTTATGTTTGAACTATAAAAGAAAGTTTTGTAACCCTTCTTCGAGTTTACCTATTTCTAATTTTTTAGTATTACATTGTTATTATTTTCTACTATAATTTTCCTTTTTTCCCATGCATGAATGTATTCTTTGTCTTACCTCATTCTCCCATTAATACAAGTGTAGAACTTCCTTCCCTTTGTTGATGTTTTGTTTTCTACTCTTCAATTTTCATAATAGTATCTACTTGGCCTTGAATGTTATAGAGTGAAGCTCCTTCCTTGTAGCATTTCATTTGGTTTCTAATATGTTTGTAGCTATTGGATTGAAACAAAAGTTGAATCAATGTATCTTGAGAATATGTTAATGGATAGTGCATTGTTAGGTAGAAATAAGGTTGAACAAATTATTTGGGTGTATCACCCCCTTTAGATTAGATTAGGTATTTTTATTTGATGCATTCCTTCTCTCTTTTCCTCTCAAAGAATAGTTAGGTGCACCCTAATAGTAAGGAAGTCAGCCTTCTCTAGAATTCAATCTCAAGTTGCAAATTCCCACACTTTCAAGATTATTTACATGTTACATGAGGCTGCCTTTAGGTAAGACTTTAGGAAAGGGTGCAAGATTTTGTATCAACAACTCCCCCAAAGGAATACCATCAACATTCATGCTAACAAAATCATCAATCTCAATGGAATCCAAATCTTGGCTGGAATAACATAATCAACATGCATGTTTAATTAACTTGTTAGAACAAAGGACGTACGAGTGCTCATTGGCAAGAAGAAAATGGTCAAATAAATTACTTAGGACCATGGAAAGGAAGAAAGGTCATATTGCTAAACATTGTAGATCAAGGAAAGGAGCCTAAGTGTAAAACACATATAGTAAAGGAATGATTTGTTAGATAACTTAGGGGAGAAATTAATTAGTTATTTCTAATTATTATATAGTCCCTTTCAAACATTTTAGTACCAACTAAACATCATAAACTTTAACTTCAATCATTCAATATAGTCATCCAACTTAATTCTTAATTGATGCATTCATTTCTTTTCAAACTATTAGTAAATTGTTCATTGCACTACTGATTGACAATAAAATTCTAGTTATTACCTAGTGATATATTAGTTATTACCTAGTGATATATTAGTTATTACCAAATTGCAATAAACTATAAAAATAGATAAAATAATTTACAACACAAAAAACATTCACACAATTAACACCATGATTTTAATGTGGAAACCCTATGATTGGAAAAACCACCTAGGATCAACAATCCAAACAATTTACTCTTCTAAAGTGAGCTCTAATAGGACCCAACCTTGTTAAAGTTTACATACACAATGTTAATGTGACCTTGCTAGAGGATTTCACCAAAAGATCATCTAGACCTTCTCACTCCATGTCCTTGACTAAAAAGAGTGGCCTTATTTAAAGGACTTACAAACACTACCAATTGATGTTAATATATAGGATTTCAAAAACTTGTTAGGTCCACTCAGCACTTCCAATATTTTCTACTACAATGACTAAATAGTAATAGTATAAAGTTATATGTTAAGAATACAAACTACATTTTCTTGTTAAATTCTCTATTCTCACTTCTTTTTTTTTCTATCTTTCACTCGCTTGATTCTCACTTTTACCAATTATGTTTCTTATCTTATCTTATCTTATCTTTTCTTGATTCACTTGAATCAACTCTTTACTCTTTTTCTTTCAATAATTTTTCTCTTCTTAGCAACCTTCAATTAGATCCTAATCAGTATCATCAACTCTTGATCAACAACATAAAATTGTTTCCAACATCTCCTTAAATAGTTTTCTCAATGCTTCTATATCCTTCCATCTTTTTCCTCTTAATCAACATCATCAATCTTAACTTTATAATAGAACCCCTTCATATAATGTGTTCGTGTTTGAAAATTACTAAACAACAAAATGTTCAATACCAGAATGATAACACTCATATAACCTAATGATCAACCAATTCCTATTATCAATTATATAAGTAAATCATTTGGACCCAACTTCAACAAAACCAAAGGATACTTTCCTACTCTTTTGGCTCTACTAAACCAAGGTGGGTATACCTAGGGATGATTCTAGTACAAACTGTTGTATAGAGATCCTTTTAATTTCATTTTCATTCTCATCTATTACCCACTAACACACGAGAAGTTTACTTCACTTCTTTTAATGTTCTCAAACTTGTATGCATCCCTTATCAACAGATCTAGTCATCATTCTCCTTAAATTTACAAATATTCCTGACAATAGCAACTACCTAAGACTCAGAGAATAGATATAAACAAGTATTGACCAACATTTATAACTTTGGAAAAAATTGAATGAAAAATGATTTTGATTTTATAATTGTTATGATATGCAGTAGCAGAATTTATCCTTGTTCACTTTTGACTTATATGACCAATGCCTTATCTATTGGGCAGAAAATTGACTCTTGGTGGGAGATCTAATTCAATTAACTTGTAAATGAATTAATCAATTATAATCACCCATTTCCATTCTTATGAAGTATCCTTTCTATAAACTCATAAACCCTACTGATTTATTGAAGCATTTCTATAATTGATTGAATTAAAAGCAATAGTGATATCAACATACAACCCATCCAGATTGAATTCAACCAAATTAAACCTTATTTAAAATGACTTCAAAGTAAATAAACCCATAAAAAGGAGACAGAAATTGATGACACAAATATAGTGTAAATATCCCTTTGTATTATCCTTTCAGATGACTAATACAATGACCAATAGAATTCAAAGGATAGCCTAGAACAACTTGTTGGTTTTGTCATTTCAATATATCTTTAGAAAGTCCAACTAGAAAATAAACTTAGAACAATGACACACTAATGGACCGATTGTATTATCTCAAAGACTTAAAATTGTACAAAATTTGGACCCTCACAATGCCTTGAAAAATCATTTATATAACATGAGTTGCAACAAGAAAAGGGCAATTGTGATTTGACGAGTGTCCAAGAAACAAAACATCATACAAGAGACAAAAAAAAACACAACAGAATGCCAAGCACATCAAAAATTATTTGGGTAGGCCCATTTCTATTATTCTTGCAAATCATTAACTTCTGATTTGTCCCCTACTATTCTGGATCTTCAAAATATGTGGCTATCAAATTAGCCAGTGAAGAGTTATCCTGTGGTGATTCCAAATCAATTTTTTCCTATGGATTTTCACTACTTTCACCATGAGTAGGCAATATAACCTTTTCACCTTCTTCCTTTTTTAGATTTGGTGCTGATGTGTCAATGATCTACACCTCATCCTTTTGTTCCTCATCATCATCTGAATTGCATTCTTCTAACTGCTCATCAGAAGGAATATCTGCTAACCAGGTGTTAAGTTGTGCATCATCATGCCAGTTGAAATGTAGGATATCATCTTGCTTCTTCAATATATAGTTAGCCTCATTTCAAAACTAACAAACTCTTCTCTCAAGGAATCAAAAAATAACTTGACTTTAACTAATTCTTCTGTAGTGGTAGCCCACTAGGCATGCCCTTTTTCATTTATGACTTTATTTATCCTTATGCAAAAAAGGTCATCCAATTCTTTACTCCACGCATCTTTATTCTTCAATTTATTTTTCTATCCATGGCACAAGGAAAAAAAACAATTTTTTGATTCTTGTACTTGCTCAAATAAGAAACAATTTTTAGTTCCAAAGCAACTCTCCTGTTATCAAAATCTGACAAGTCATTAGAAATATCATACATTTTTTCAACATGGTCATGAGAAGACCTTATAACTGAATAACATAAAAGGATGATTTCTTTCTCCCTTTTTCCCCACTTATTAACAATAGGCTTAAGGGTTTCATCATGGGTTTTCAGTTCCTCCCATACACTTATTACTCTTGCCAACTAGTCATAGAATAATGGCCATTCAATTTTATTCACTAAATACATTAGAGCCTTTCTAAGCTTATCCTCATACTACGTATTTAAATCTACATGTAAGGCCCATAGTTTTCTTTTCTCTTCTTCAAAATCCTTAGTTGTGTAATATTTTGGCCTTTGAGGTGTGTCTGGTATTCCTACAAGGGGGGTGGATTTAAAAGGTTCTACTAGAGGATGGGGGTATGTTATTCTTGGCCTTGTGGACTTCCCCATTAGCTTGTTTTCAAGCTTAATTCTCCTTTTTACCTCCTTATTATAGGCCTCAAGAATTGTTTCATATTTATTATGTAACTCAAACATATCCTATTCCTCCTTCTTAGCAGTGGTCAAAAGAAACTTGGAAGAATCCACATTCCAATATGTTGCCTGCACATGTGAGGTATTAGCAACCCTTCTTACAAGTATATTTCCCATCAACCCAGACTCATCTAGTTGCAATGATGTGGCTCTAGATCCTTTTCTCAATGACCAACTGACCAATGCAACTTGATCTTCAATGAATGTAGTGCCTTGGAAGTCTCTTTTATTTGGGCAATAATTGAAAATCAATGCATCTGCAATATCCCAATTAGGCAATAATAAAATGTTAGATGACTTTACCATTTTCCTCCCCTCCTCAGGGCTTATATTCTATAATTCTTTCATCATTTCTTCTTTAATTTGGTTCTGCATGGAAGTTTCATCCATTTTTGGATGCTCTATTTTCAACCTTTTACATTTCTCCTCAAAAATGTTCATGTTTGCCCTCCATGCAAACTGTTGAAAAGCTCTAGATTTCACAAAATTGTCATTAGCCAAAAATTGATGACTTTCCTATTCTAACACAGGATCCAATTCCCTGCCTCTATAATTAGCTATTGTTAGATCCAAACTTGGGAGGGGAGGTTCTGGAGGGTTACCCTCATCTAATTCTGCTTGAGTAATAAAAATGCCTCCCTTTGATCCCATTTATTCAATCTACTCACTAGTGAGTTGTTCTTCTCCAATCCTCAAAGGGGATTGAGTGGGTTAATATTCCTCAACTCGAGGTCTTTCTTCTTTCATTACCTTCTGCCTCTTGGGACTAGGCTCATTAGGTCTCTCCTCTAGGGTTGTACTGGTGGATCCCATTATTTGCGTGCCCTTGTCTATAGGAGCCCTTTTATTTTGAATTATAGTGTAACTAGGCTTCTTTTGTACAATTATTTGACTAGCTCCTATATTAGGAGTGAAAGCCAACCTCCTCATGACTTCTCTAGCCTTATTAGGATAAGAATCAATAAAAAATTGTTTCTTCTCATTCATAACCTCCATTATTTTAGGGAAATTATTTATGAGCTTATGTATTCTATCAGCCTCTATATTAGCATTATCTAAAGGATTATATTTGTTAGAATTTGATAAGATTAATAACCCAGAAAACTAGTGAAAAGAATAAATATCTAAACTATGAATGCAAATGATACAAAATCAAAATAGCATCATAGAGTTAGTCTCCAAGAGAGTAATGAAAATGCTGGAAGCAAAATAGCATTAAGAGGATGCAAAAACAAGCAATGCAAATACAAGCCAGGTAACATGCTTATATAGGCTAGGAAGAGGGAGGAGGTGGCAACACCAACCAATGAGAAGCAACCATCTATCAGACTAAAGATAGCAAAGTATCTTCCCAAGATAGCTAATGGATGCTCACATGTAGGAAGGTGACACCTCACAACCATTCACCTAATAAGACATGCTTTATTAACCTAAGCGAGATTATTAAAAGTGTAGGAAAAACTTAGCAAAATAGGAAAAATAAAAAAATACACTAACACCCCCCATAAGAGAAGCTTAGGTGGATGTAGAAATGGGTCCCGGCAAGTCAAGCTTGATGAGGTACCCATGTACATAAGATTTCCCAAAAGAGAGAGAAAAGAGACCCCCCACACAAAAAAAAAAGTTAGGACTCCGAGTGAGAGGAAGAGGCCCCCCCAAAAGATGAAGCGTCCTGCACCCCTAGCAAAGCTCGCAAATGAAGGAACTTGCTCTCAGTGAAGGGTTTGGTGAAGATATCAACAACTTGCTCAGAAGTTGGAAAATAGCGAAGGTCAATGACATGACCATGGATGAGCTCCCGGATGTAGTGCATGTGGACCTCTATGTGTTTGGTCCACTGATGATGAATTGGATTTCGTGAGATCTGAATGGAACTCTAGTTGTCACAAAATATGACTGATGGCCATCTGATCTGGATACCAAAATCAGTGAGAAGATGTTGAAGCCAAATGGCCTCAGTGGTGGCATTTACAGCTCCCCGATACTCAACCTCAGTAGAAGATAGAGCAATAGCAGACTGTTTTTTTCTTAACCAACAAACAGGACCCGACCCAAGTGAGAAGCTATACCCTAAAGTAGACTTGTGATCCTCATAATCACCTGCCCAATCTTAATTTGTGTAGTCCACCAAATCAAGCTCAATACCTGCTATGTAGTGAATCCCACAACTATGAGAACCCTAAATGTAGTGAAGGGTCCGCTTGGCTGCTTTCCAGTGTAACTCATGGGGCTCCTACATGAATTGAGAGACCATGCCTATAGCATAGGAGATGTCAGGTCTCGTATGAGTCAAATAAATGAGACTCCCAACAAGTTGGTAGTACAAAGTGCCATCAACAAGTGGAGAAGAACATTGAGCCTCAAGTTTGACTCTAGAAAGGAAGGGAGTCAGAGCAGGCTTACAATCAGCCATATGAAATCTCGAGAGTAAATCTAGAGCATACTTGGATTGTGTAATGGTGATCCCAGAAGGAGACTAAAGGATCTCAATCCCAAGAAAGTAATGCAACAAGCCCAAGTCAGTCATCAAAAAACTATCCTGAAGGGCCACTTTGACAGCCTTAATGGTGGGTGAAGAACTTCCTGTGATCAGCAAGTCTTCAACATACAAAACCAAAAATAGAAGTGAATCACCCTATTGCAAAATGTAGACATTAGGATCAGAATGGCATCGAGTGAACCCAATTGATAGAAGGAAGGAGTCCATCTTGGCATAACAGGCTCAAGGAGCTTGTTTGAGGCCACAAAGAGACTTTCGAAGATGACACACAAGTGAAGAATCTTGAAGGAAGCCCTGTGGCTGCTCCATGTAGATCTCCTCATGAAGGTCACCATGAAGAAAAGCACTCTTCACATCCATCTGATGTACTTCCCAATGATTAGCTGCAGCAATGGCAAGAACAATTCGAATGGAATTCATTCAAGCAACTAGTGCAAAAGTTTCAGAGTAGTCAATCCTAGGAACCTAGGAGAATCCTTTGGCAACCAAGTGAGCCTTGTATTTGTCAACTAACCCATCTATTGCAAATTTTGTTCAATAGATCCACTTACATCGAACAAGTTTTCTTCCTTTAGGAAGAGGGACAAGATCCCAAGTGTGGTTCCTCATCAAGGAACTATACTCTTCCTGCATAGTTGTATCCCACTCAGAAATACCAGAAGCCTCAAGAATGGACTGTGGATCTGAGGCAGTAACAATGAAGACATGTGGAGCATCTTGGAATTATGAATGAGTTTTCCTGGTGTCTGATGGATCCCCAACCCAATCACCTGCAAACTGCAAGGTCTATATAGCCCAAAGTGGACAAGAAGATGGAGAATCTGGAGGGGAATCATTAACCTCTGAATGATGACTAGGAGAGGAAGGAGGTGAGTTCTCTGAATCACTTTTTGCATCAAAAGTAGAGGTAGAAGACTATTTAGGTGAATCTGACTCATCAGAAGATCTGTCATGTATTCCAAGTGACTCTAATGTCAAGGTAGAAGGAGTTGGAGAAGTGATAGAAAGTGAGCTTGAAGATCCCTCCTCAAATTGAACACTCCTCTCAATGAATAACTCATGTTTAGTAGGGTGGAGCAACCAATAACCCTTCACATCATCAGGATAACCTACAAATATGCAAGGTCTGCTTTGCGAATCTAAGGCCTTATGTTTCTCTGTAGGAATGTGGGCCCATGCAAGGGAGCCAAAAACTCGAAAGTGCTTAATTGATGGTTTTTGACCGCTCCAAGCTTCAAAAGGAGTAACTCCCTTCAAGGCTTGATGAGGAACATGGTTCTAGATATAACAAGCACAGTTAATGGCTTCTGCCCAATACTATGGTGCAAGAGATCTAGAGTAAATCACACAGTTTGCCATTTCCTTCAAGGACCTATTCTTCCATTCTGCAACACCATTTTGCTGAGGATTGTATGGAACTAAATGCTATAAATCAATCCCCTCTGAAGTGCAAAATCTTTCAAATCGATGGTTGACATACTCATCACCATTGTCTATGCACAAAACCTTGATGGTTTTCCCAGATTACTTTTCTACAAAAAATTTAAAGTCTTGAAAATGATCAAATACCTCTGACTTCTATTTGAGAAAGTACACCCATGTATATCGAGAAAGGTCATCAATGAATGTGAGAACATATTGGGCCCTGCTGAAAGAAGGATGTTGAAATGGACCAGCCAAATCACTATGAACTAACTCTAGCATCTGTGAAGCTCTCCATGCCTTACTTTTGTCAAACTTTTCCTTAGGATGCTTACCAAGAATGCAACCTTGGCAAACACCTCCTGAGAATTGAATCGAAGGCAACTCTGTGACCATGCTCTACTAGTTGAGTTGATGCAAATAGTAGAAGAAAATATGGCCAAACCACTCATGCCATAATTTACTCACATCATTAGAGTGAGTGAGCAAAACAGATCAAGGAGGATCAGGAACAAAGTGAGAAAATAGATAGAGCTGTGACTGATGATCTGCTCTCCCAAGTGCAACTAAAAAATCACTATGCAACTCATGTATCTCCACTGAATCAAGAGTGAACTCAACCCGCTTGCCTAAACCTGTGTGAGTGATTTGGTATATTGATAGGAGATTAGTTGATAATGAGGGTACACAAAGAACATCATGGAATGTGCCATCCCCCACATCAACAGACCCTCTCCCACACACCTCAATAGGAGTGTCATCACCCATCAAAATAGAAGGCATAGTACATGGCTCCAAGGATGCAAGTTCTTCCTTAGATAAAGCCATGTGGTGTGAAGCACCCAAATCAAGAACCCAAGTGGATGGTGAGGAAGCAACTGCAACAAGAGCCTTGCCCTTTCCTTTCCCCTTGTTGTTTTCTTTTGCCTTGTTAGACTCTTCATTAGAACTTTTTTTGATAGACTCAAGAACACTAATATTATTCTTCTCAAGAATGTATGTCAAGTGATCAATTTGTTTCTTCAAACATTTATGTTCATCATGACCGAGTCTTTTACAATAGGCACATTTAACCTTTTCTTTCTTAGGCTTATCACCCTTAGAGGATGAGGTATCAATAGTTTCTTTTGAAGCAATTGGTATCTGATCCTTCTTTTCCTCACTATTATTTTGTTTCTCATCCTTACTATTGTCGTTACTACTTTGTCCTTTTTGTTCTTTTGTGCCTTGATTGGTTGCTAAGGCATATGACTTAGAGGACTTAAGAGTGCCCATCTAGATTAGTGTGTCCTGTTCTCGAGTGAGATTGATAGAAAAATCATTTAGAGATGGCATGGTGAATTGAGTACCAAGTGCACCCTTAGTAGCATAGAAGGTAGAGACAAACACAGAATATTCTAAACTTAGCTTAGAGAAAATACTGAGAATTAGTTGTTCATCTTTCTTTTCAATTCCTCATTTTTTTAACTGCAGCCTTAGTGATTTCAATTTGGTGAAGATATCTTGGATTGTGTTGAAATTGCCTAGACTCAAACTAATTAATTCATTTTCCAACATATGACCCGTCATTGAATCTTGTGTGCCAAATAGTGTTTCTAGCTTTGTCCATACTTCATTTGGTGTATCCAAAGACTCAATGTGAAATAGCAAGTTAGGAGAAACAAAAAAACACAATGTTCCATATGCCTCATCACATTTGTTAAACCACTTAGGCTTATCTTCATCTTTAGCAGGTTCAGTTTCAAGTCCCATAGTTATCCTATTTAATCCATCTTTCCTTAAGTGAATTTTCATGCATGATTTCCACTCAAAGTAATTGTATGGAGTTAGGATGGGCATATTTGTTTGATCCATGATGAAGAAATGTAGAGAAATGCTAAAAAGAAGAGAACTCAGCCACGACAATGCGCCCCCCCCCCCTCCCCCTTTTTACTCAATCAAAGAACCCCCCCAAATAAAATATGATTTGGCACTTTATTTTAGTGTGTTTACAACTACCACTAGAAGGAAATACTTAGTGGTCTTGATTTCAATGCATTACAAACCCTCATGAAGAGCATATGCTAAAAGTGAAACTTGGGCACAATAATCAAGAAAATAAATAGCACCACTACAATCTACTTGAAAAATCATGTACTTTCAAAAAAAGAATCATCCCGATATGAGGTCATATGAGAAAGTTATGATCCTCCGAAGTTTCCAAAATGAGAATTGTGCACAGCCATGGCTGAGAATTTGCAATTTCTGAAAAATTCATGCATGAAAATAAAAAAAACAACTCCACTAGTGGATAGAGCACAAAAAAATAGCCAAGTTCATAACAAGAATCATCAAAATCGAAGTCTATATGAGCAAGATCAAGACATTTGAAAACTGCGTTCAAATCTATGACTACCAACGGAGAGGGGTATGGCTATAGCCTTTCATGCTTGATTTTGCAAAATATACAGCTTGCATGCAATATCTAAAAGATACCCAGATGGTTTTTCGAGGCTGCAAACAAAACCCAAAAAGCATTTTTTTGTTGATGTACAGAAGATGCTGCTGTAGTGTAAATTAGATGCCTTTAACAGTAAAAAATGGCTTCAAAAATCAAAAACCAACTCCAACAACCAAAATATGACATGCAAATGCTGGATCAGCTTCCTAAGTCCATCAATGTCATGCTAGAACCTGCAATACTGATTGGAAACTCCAAATATGCAAGTTGGTTGTCAGATTTGAGATTGAAATCCCAGAGAAAAACTGTTTTTGACAAAACTTTTATGATTCTTAGGATCATCCAAAGATGCAAGAGAAGAGCATACTTCATTTTTCAAAAAACTACAATAAATTTTATTAGCCCCCCCCCCCCCCCCTGAATCTCTGAAATAAGGAAACTAAAATCTACTCTTGTACATAGAAAAGCTCTGATACCATGTTAGAATCTGATAAGATTAATAACTCAAAAAATAAGTGCAAAGAATAAATATCTAAACTATGAATGCAAATGATACAAAATCAAAATAGCATCATAGAGTTAGTCGCCAAGAGAATAATGCAAATGCTAGAAGCAAAATAGCATTAAGAGGATGCAAAAACAAGTGATGCAAATACAAGCCAAGTAGCATGCTTATATAGGCTAGGAAGAAAGAGGAGGTGGGAACACCAACTGATGAGGAGCAACCATCTATCGGACTAAAGATAGCAAAGTATCTTCCCAAGATAGCTAATGGATGCTCACATGTAGGAAGGTGACACCTCACAACCATTCACCTAATAAGACATGCTTTATTAACCTAAGCAAGATTATTAAAAGTGTAGGAAAAACCTAGCAAAATAGGAAAAATAAAAAACAACACTAACAATATTTTTGATCAAAACAATGAATGAATTCTAAGACTCAGGAGTAAAGTCTCCATTTTTCCTTTTTAGTTTCATGTTCTTGCAATGAGAATTCATTCCTTATAATTTACTCTGGATAATATGAATCATGTTTGACCTATCCCAACTTAATCCTATGCCTCAAGCTTTGATTGAAAAATCCCTCTGAATCATAAAAATGGGGATGGGAGACAGCCATCATATACTGATCCAAAATTTTATGCAAAAAGATCCAACCCCCTTTGGTGATCACAAACTGATGGGTCACTGTGTAGGTAGGGAAAAATGACCCTAGTTGCCTTTTCAACAAAAAAATTTCTTCTACTCCTCCTAATTACCACAAAACTTCATCCATTCCTACCTTCAAAAGTACTTGGTAAGGCAAGACATGAGGACTCCCTTTAAAACCATAAATTTTTAAAATAGTAGAAATAGAGTAAGGGATGATATCTCCCCAATTATGTGACACTTTCAAATTATGGGGGCTATCCATAGGCCTGATGAGACTCATTAGTACCTAAGGGATTCTAGGATTGTCACTCAATATGAGGCATCTCAATTTAGAATCAAAATACCTATCAAATCTAACAAAACTAGCATTATTTGCATCCCAGGTCATATCTGCGCTCCACAACTAGACTGGAAATGCTTCCCCATTTTCTTCCCTATTCAAATCCATCTCTTCACCAAAATAAGTCACCCCTTTGAACAAGAACATGTGCATCAATAGAGAATAGTGTCCAAAAGTTTTCTCGACCTTCCCTTTTCCAATTCCAACTAAACCAGTATGAATTTCTTTAGCCAAAAAGAAGGCAAAATCAAATATAACATCTACACCAAAAGATGCAATTTGAACCATCATATACATAAGGTCAATGGGCATGAAATCCTATTCATCTTCACCAAAAACATGACACAATGTCCTATATATCTTTACGACCCATGAAGTGAAAAGACTCTTCTTAAAAGATTCTCTAAAGGTTGTAGTAATTACTGGTAGAGTTCCTATTATACCAATGTGTTCCCTCAGCGCACCTCCCCTAATTACATCCTTCTTTGCTTTGTATTCATTCTCTAATTTTGGCAGGTTGATTGGCACATAGTAATCTGATAATGGTTCTAGGTGAAAAACCTCTCTAATTTCTTCAAGATTAATTGAGATCAGAGGGAGGCCATCATTTCTTCTCACCACCCTAATAGCTTGGTCATAATTCTTGGAAATGGCTTCAAGCAAACCATAATCCATGAGAACACTTGGGACTACCAGCTTTCCCAAATCAAAATTCCAGACATTAGCATGCGGGGCAAAAACATTCCTTTCTAAAAACCACTTTTTAAACAAAAGAAGACCAGTTTGAGTAGTCATTGCATCCCTAACCCAATTCCCCTTATCATATAAGCCATCAGCAATTTTGAGCCTAGGGTTTAAGGAAATCAATTTTTAACTTGTGCAGGTTTAGTGGTGGATGCTAGGAGTAATTCTAACAAATCGTCATGAACATTCCTATCCATATAATTAACCTGCCTGGAGAATGCTTTCTTTGAAGGAATCTTGGTCATAATAGTAAGAACTGGGAAGTTACAAAAATTATATATGAATACTTACTTGACTTTCCAAACTTATCTTTCCTCGAGCCTCTACATTTTCTCTAAAATAGATGAAGATTTAGTTCTCGTATGTACCAGGCTAAACATAATATGATCAACAGGCTCCTGTGCTTAGAAATCATGAAATCTTTGTTTGTATGGGACTAGAACTAATGAAATCTCCTATATTATACTCTATTTCTCCCACACGCGAAGCTTTCATTCATCATAAATGCTAGAATAGAAAAATAGAGTGGCATCATACTTCCTTTTAAATTTGCGTTGTTGATCCTTGAAAAATCCTATGATCCAGGAATGAAAACTAAGCTGACTCACTTTTCTTCTTAACATGCTAGTAGTCAAACCAATAAACTACCTCCATCTATACCTTTCATCTAATTCTAGCATTTCAAACTAGGCCCATCAATCACTAGGGACACGTGTCATCAAGTTGCTAACTCGCTATATATAACTTTCGAGCACCTTTCCATAATGAGTATGTGACAACCATTGATTTTTCATTGATCATGTGGTAGATATTTGAAACAACTTTTAAGAGAAAAATGGTGGGTCCTTTGCTTGCTAACTTGCTATACATAACCTTCATACATCTTTCCATAGTGAGTTAACAAGCATCATTGATCCATACTTGATCTTATGGATGATATGTTACTACAACAGGGGTGGGCCCCTACTCGCTAACTCACTATACATAACCCTCACAATCTTTCCATAGCAAGTTAACGATGGTCATTGATTCTAGTTTGATCTAACGATCAAATTTTTTTGCAAATTTTATACATGGGGAATGGGTCCAGGATACTATTGTCACTGAGCTGACTTAACACACTGGCACACATATGTACATTGTTTTAAACCTTTGGTCACATCTCATGTCCTTGTCCTAGCTGCATTTATTATTTTCAGGTGGGTCACTATATCGCTATCAGCAACATTACCAATATCTAGCTAGTGATATAGCGATTTTCTGGTAACCATCAAAAACTTGGGCCGGGGAATAAAAACCATGAATGACATGACTTGTACTAAAGAAAACACAAATAGCATAATATTTTCCTTGGGATCTTCAAAATCATTTCTTATTTCAAACGGACACCGTCTTTTGCAATGATTGGGCCCTCGCTATGTTGCTACGGAAAAATTTATGATTTTGTGGCTAGTGATATAACGACCTCTGATGGGTTCACAATTCTGGTGATGGAAAATAGAAACACATTGATTGAGACCTTACTAATCAAAATTGGTTTCATAGAAGGAGGTTGTACACATTTATAAGCTTGCATGGGAATTTTTGCAGTCACATCAACTTTTAAAAGGACACTGCCTTTCGCAAAATCCAGGCATTCGCTATGTTGCCACTAGCAAGTCACATGGATTTTTTGATAGCAACTTAGAAAATTTTTAGAGAAACTTGGATGTTGGTGACACCATTTATGGGCTTCTTCATGTGCATTTATTTTTAAAACTGACAAGCTTGAGACCTAGCATGCATCATAATGTATTCATGTTTACACAATTCTCGGTGCTAGACTTCATTTTTTAGTATCATAGAAACAAATATTTTATGGTTGCTACCTCACTATACATAATCTTTAAGCATCTTTTCATAGTGATTATGCTACAATTGTAGATTCGAAAAAGATCCAACAGTTAGGATAAAACCTCATCAAAAGGACTCACAAAGATCTAAAAGTGGGCGGGAATAGAATATTCGCTTATCCTTTTTTAAAACTTTCGCACCAGGATAAAATTTTAAAAGGAAAGATTTAGGTTTTGGCATAGATTTAAAAGGATACCAAAAATATAAAACCCTAAGGCCTAACAAGAGGACTCACATCTGATTTTCCTGATTTTTCTTACCATGATTCTAAGAAAATTTATTATGTAAAAAATCAAACCGACACAATGAATATAGATACTTAGAAAATATAACTTGCATAGAACTATGTCAATCCTTATCTTCATTAAATTTCCTTATTTCATCAAATCCTTCTTGAATTTTCTTATTCATAGATATTGCAAAAAGCTTTGACTAGTGCCTTAGACCTTCTCAAACTTTCCAAATTTCAATCAAAAGTTAGCCTCAGATTCTAATTTTCCAAACCTTTTCATCCATCTGTTACAAGGTAAATATAACATATACTTAGGTAATACTATGTTTCCCTTCTTCCTTTACCAATTACTTGAGAAAATTTGTAGTCACTCAATGAATACAGTCTCCCTTCATTAACCTGGTGACCCAATTAATATTGTGTTCTCCAATACATTGCAACAATGTGTGATTTTAAATCAATCAAACCAATAATATATTATCACTATTAGCCTCATTCAAGTACACATTGATTTTCTTACGTATTAATTTTTCTTCATCATACTTTCTTCAAATCCTCTTCATCAATCTAGTGATATGATACTTTATTGTGTTAGCATAATGTCTAGCCAACTAAGACTTTCACATCAATGACAATATAAAAAATGATATGACTCTTTTACATACATTAGTAGTATCATCAACTAACAATCTCCCAATACCAATTACAATATTGGTTGGGGATAACAAGATTAAGATAGTAGACAAGGAGGAAGTTATAAAGGACTTCAACAAGGTATGGATAACAAAGAGGAACAAGAACAAAGAGATCAAGTATAAAGAAGTACAAAGCTTAGTTGTTAATGGTGAGACTTCTATGAAAATTGAGCTATTCATAGCTAGAAAGGGGTTACACACCAAAGGGTATAATATACACTAGTCCCTATTCAAAATTTCTAGAAGTAAATGCAACACAAATATAAGGAATCTATATCAAGATAGGAGAATGTTGAGATTATGATGGTTGTTGTATGGAACCTATCCATTAATCATGAAATGAGTAGTAGGTAAGTAATATGTTTATTGTTTCTTGTTTAAAAAAACTTAATGATAGCTGAAATATATAAAAAAGTGACGAGGAGATTGATCAATTACCACACAAATCAAATTATTGCTCTTAAAAAATAAAATTAAACAAACCTAGCAAAGTAACTAAGAAACATCCCTACCACCAATAAGTTCTCTGAAACCCACAAAAAAGTATAGGATCACACTCAATAAGACTAATTGATTCATAAGGGAATCATGGTGGATAGTATTCATAAGACTATGCTCATCAACAATGAATAAATGTCAAAACTAGCATATATAGTCACCTCACTAAAAGGAGATGGAAGGAACCCAATAATAGTGGTATCCTCACTACCTATAGATGTTTTGCTCATAGAAGATGTAAATGCATAGCTAAAAGAAAAAATCATGGAACTACAAGTAGATAAAGTATATAAATTATCAACCACATTCCTAAAAGATAGCGAATGAAGAAGGATAAATGATTCTTGTTGAACACAACTCTGCACTAAGTAATAGAGTTTCCTACCTTCATCCAGGAAGACCGGGTAAGAATTGTACTGAGTAGAGTACATAGGAACTATGTGTGGCTTGGAAAAACCTATGAAATCAAAAAAAGGGTCATATTCATGGTAACTAGAGTAAATTTCATAGGAGAAAAGTTTAATTTAGACAAGGTGACACTTGATGAAGTGGCTAGAATGATAGGAGAAAGGAAAAAGAGACAAATACTAGCCATAGAAGAAATTCCTAATATAGAAGTGAGATTTGATGCAATGGAAATTACTTACTGACTTTACTTTTCAATAAAACTCAACAGTGTTCAATGTGGAGTGGTACATGTAGCTTGCCAAATTATTCATAAAGGTGCACCACTTGATTTAAGTACATGGTTGAGCATGAAATTGAAGATAATCCTAAATATTTTTTAAAGAAAACCCTAAGGTACATCCATTCAACTTCAAGGATATTCTGGAATGTATATTCTTCTATTTCATGAGAGGAATTCCTAGAAAACTCCAAGTGATGTGCTAACTAATAGACCCATTCATGAACAAATTTTTAAAGCATACATGGTGTTAGGTAATGATAAAGATGTTCAATTGAAAAGATATTTTGGTAGATCTAGGGAGATAATGAGAAAAAGAAAGAGAATATTTTTTTATCATTTGAAAAATATAAAAATGAATTATGTATCCTAGCTATCATAGACTACTACATGATCAAAAAAAAAAATCCCAGAACTCATTGGCTTACTACATTATAGTATGAGGTAACAGAGGGAGAAGCAAAATAAGTTGTAGAGCTAATATTGTCTATGTCTTTTGATGAAAAGTTACTACTATGTAGCACCAACAAAATAGCTAGAATTCAAATGAAAAAGGAAGAGAATATAAAAGAAACCAAAAGAACAAGAAAGAGTTAGAAGGAAACCAATATCAAGCTCACAAACCCTAAGAAATATAAAGGTGGTGAAGGAAATAATGACTAGGGAAGAGAAACTCCCTCACCTAAACTAGAGACCAATGACAAAGATGAGAGCAAGAAGAAGAAGATGGAAGAAGGGACAAAGGCAAAGCATATACCTACACAATAGAGACCAAACTTGAGGATTATAAAATAGGTAAGGAGGGGTAACCCCACTCCTCCACTTTCAATTTATGATATACTAAGTGACAATGTGAATAATAGAAACTACAACACCATAAGCTACATATATGCTTTTATGAGAGAGAAAGATCAAAACAATATTATAAGTGTTGTACTAGTTAGTATGAGGGTCTACAAGAGAACACTAGAAATGGTGAAGAAGGATCTACCAAAAGAATTGGTAGATATTATAATCAAGAAATAGAAAACTAGATCCATATAGCTAAAATAAATCCTTGATGATGCACTGGAAAATACTAAACCATAATATGAACCAGTAGACAAACCTTTATAGAGGAATATATTAAAGAATTCGAGACACAAGCTAATGTTGCTCTAGTCACAATAGGAAGGGAACAATTTTTTTTTTTTTTTTTGAAAAATAAATCAAAAATTGTAAATGGATAACCAAGCAAGTAGAGATGCTATGTGTAAGGAAGATGATAAAACAAGTAAAAGACATAACTGGACCAAATCCAAACAACAAGGGAATGCAAAGGAAAATTGCATCTATTACAACCAATAGAGTAGTGGAATTTGAAGGATATGTTGACTAATTAGATTAGGAACCTATCAACTTCAATCCTCTAACATCACCAAGAAAATAATAATATAAAAAAGCATGTAGTGCAACTTCCACAAAAAGAAAAAGGCCACCAAGAGTAGAGAGTTCATAAGAAAATCCAGTTACACATGTGATATTTGATACCTTAAAGGTAGTTGAGGTACAATTTATAGTAGACAAAAAGGAATCTCAAGAAACTTAGCATAAGGAAAGGAAAAAAGAAGGTGACTCTCAGCCAAGCAAACTTAAAGAAACTCAAAACAAGGATACAAGTTCATCATCTAAGGTCATAGAGGAAGGAGGCAAAGGCCAAGAAAGTTCTAAAGGGGACAAAGCCATGAAATCTTGAGAAGAGAAATAATTCACACTAAAAGGTGCTAACCAATTGGTCTGACCCCAAGCATCAAAGAAATCCAAGAGGACTATAAAGCCCCAGATCACAAAAATAAAGTCACAACTACAAAGTACAGAGTCTAAACAATATAAAGGGAAGAGGATGAAAAGAAGAAAATAATCATCCTCATCATATTCATCTTCAAGCTTTGAAGATTAGGGAGAATTATTAGAGTGTCACACTCAAGAAGTAGAAAATCATAAGATAATTCAAAGTGCATGAATTGCACATGTATGCATGCCAAAAGATAGAATTGAGAAATGAATAATTAAATTGGCACAATCTCTTATTGAAGAAGCTTTCTAAGAAAAATAAAGAAAGTATGTACAAAGAATGTGCCCATACTCTAATAAGAGAAAAGAATTTAATCACAAGACTACTTTGTGATGTGAAAATTGATACTACCACTAATCTTTCTGATTAACTAAGGCACATCTTAAAGCATGCAAACATTAGTAATGGAAACAATTCATTCAGAAAGAAGAAGGATAAATACAAGCTCAATAAATTGATTGAGCATCACTTACAACAACTTGTAGAAGCCAAGAGCACTATAGTTGAATTATTGAAGGACATCTCTCCAATCCTTCAATGTATATCTAACTCACATAATTTTCTAATTGATCTAAGTGACTCAATAAAAATATCTCATCAAGCACTACAGGTCACTCAAAAATCCTTCAATGTATTGACTAGTTTAGAAATTGTGTACAATACCCAAACCCAAGAAAAGCTTCGTCTAATCGACTAGGTTACTATAGTAGAATACCAAAGAAACTCAACTCTATTCAAATTAAAATGTTTTTTATTTCCTATAATAGTAATTATTCAAGAAAATATCATGAAGGAAGATGTGTTTACATCCTTAGATACCAAAGACATGAATGAAGAAATAGAACATCATCTTCCAACAACTATTAGCATGACCTGTGCACTCCACAAACTTTAAAATTCATGGAAGACATGGTTGGAAACTATAGAGGGAATATACCTTTTCATTGATAAAAAAGGAGAGAGATATGAGTGATGAAAGGGGGAGATGAACAATACAAACAAAAAAAGGGGAGATGAGGGAAGTTGGCCATAAAAAATAGTTGATATAGGAAAGCAAGTCAAAGAAGCAAAACAAAAGGACCACAACATAGAAATTACATAGAGGTGCATGAGATTTTTTTAGATCAATCACCGATAAAGATTCTACTAGTATCCAACCCAGCAAGGTATATGCTTTTCCATAAATACCAAAGGGGGTATTATTCACCTAACCAGTCACATTGGCATTACAAAGTATAGTCACTATTGACAAAAAAATTTGCATGCTTGCTTGAGGTATGACCCTTAAGCAACCATGTGTAACATGGAAATGACCTCCAAGTGTAGGAATTGCACTCTTAGGTTGAATCTCCAAAGAAGGTTGACTTCCTTACTATTAGGGTGCACCTAAACTACTTCTTGAGAGGAAAAGGGAGAAGGAGAACATAAATTAAAATGCTAAAAGGGAAAGGGGGGGTGATGCACCAAGATGGAAATATGGTTACAACCCCACCTGTAACCACACTAAACACACATGGAAGCACCAAAATACACTAGTCTTGAATATATTCTATCTCAAAAAAACCACATGCAAGTTTGGAACTAGTTGAAGTGCTAAAATGAAAGGAACATCACTATATAACAACTGCTAATAGAATTAACACAATATATGAATAAAGAAAATGGAAAAGAAACATTCACTACAAGAAAAATACATGCACTAGTAAATAGAATAGAAATTAAAGGTATGGAATGGAGATTTCATTAATGAAAGGCAAAAGTTACAGAGCATAATGTTGCTGCAAAATACAAATGGAGAAGAACCCAGAAAAAGTATTTATAACTACCTTTTAAAGAGTTCAGGCATAAATCAAATATAAACTATGAATTTCTAACCCCAACCCAAGGTGGAGTTGAGTTTCAAAGAGAAGCAACAAATGAATATCAAAATTTAATTTAGTCATGAAATATAATCTACTATGATCAAGTGATAGAAAGGGAAAAAGAAATACATCTAGTCGTAAGAAATCAAATCCCATGAGATTTGATCATTAAAATCATTAATAAGGCATGGAGATACATAGATGTCATGCAAACAAGGCCAAAGAATATTTTTCAACATTAAAGAATAGTCCTTGTAACGTGTCATGGACACAACAAATAATTTGCACAACTGTCAAAAAATAAGAGATGGGATAACACGCAAGTTAACCCACCACAAAAATTACATAATTGACCCACATGGAATAAATCTAATTTTCTCAAAGAAGGTGTGAACCATTAATGTAGATCTTCATTTTGGAATGAAAAACTCAAATGCTATGAAAATCTCCGAAATAGATGAATAAAACCCAATCGTAGATGCATATCTTCTTCATTCTCCAATGGATGACTGAGATACACTCATAATATCCAAATATGCCCCAAGATCTAACAACCATTGTATCTTTGCAACAAGCCCAAGAAATGATATGAAAATATGACCACCATCCAATTAAAACAACCTAGCAGAAGGATCCACCACATAGCATGAATCTATTGGTTAGCACAATTTCCAAATGTTCAGTTGAAGAAGCAGTAGTGATTTCACGATTTTGGAAAGAGCACCAAATTCATTCTCCAAAATGGAAAAAATGGTTAACACAAAATGTTAACCCCAAAATAAGATGCATGTTAACCCTCAATTGAGTATGTAAAGGAAAATAAGCCAACTCAATCAATGAACAAATTGAATTAGCTTGGCACATGATGGAACTGAGCCAACTCAACTCATGAAGAGACCAAGTTAACATGAGATGTTAATCCAACCAAAAAGCATGTTAACCTACATCAAATAATCTAGCCCATTGAAAATCTCTTAGATTGGTTATCAATGATGGGCTGAATGGGGGAAAAAATGGCTAATATTCTTGGTGACTCAAAGGGGATGCTTTCCTACTAAGCATACACCAATGGCCTTAAGAAATCCATTGGGCATAGAGTCACTACTAAGAATTGACATGTTATTCCACCTACAACTTTACAAAACTATGCAACCAACAAAAAACAAAAAATCTAGGGAGCTTCAAAAAGCTTTGAACAACTCCTTAAAAGAGGAAAAAATGTGTTCATGCACTTCTTAGAAAGAAAAAAAACCTACTCTACTATGTAAAAGCATTTACAATTACAAAAATTAAACAAGGCCATTGACTGGCTTGTTGAAATAGCTACCCTTCCTCACAAGTTGATTTCTCCTTCCATGCATGTGGGTAGTTGAAAATAGAAAAAAGCATGACAAACACAGTACTGCATGGAACACCTCCTTCCCAATGCTAAAAAGAATGAAGCTTTCTAGAACTAGGGCATTACCTTGTGGAGTAAAATATACTTGCTCCTCTCTATGATCTTCTTCCCCATGCTTTGGAATGAACATGACTGGGGGCAACTTTTTGATTTGTTGAAAAGCTAGATGCTTGATGGGGCATCCTCTTGATGGCTTTAGGTCTAAGCAATCAGCCTTGACCACTTGGTTGTGCTCTGCAATGGTAGCATCCAATTGATTTGGAAGTGGCACCTCCTCTTCTTGTGAAGAAAAAATTTCCACATCTTCTTCATTGTGTTCATGAGCTATTTCCATTGGAGCTACTATGACTCTCATCCTATTTTTGCTAAAGGACATGCTCTTCATATACATGAGATGATGATTCAAGATCTATGGAAGAGAACATAGCATCAAACTCATCCAAGAGATCATCCTCATCATAGATCTCCTCCATTATAGTTGTAATAACATGCATAGGTTGAGGGGAAACCTCATGCAATTTAGCATGCTCCTCCTCAAGGATAGAGCTATTCTTGGGACTCTCTTCCTCATCCACCAAATCATGGAGGACTTTCTACTACAATGAATGATCTTCTTCCTCCTTATTTTGTAGTAGATCTTCATCTCTTGGTAAAGGCTCAAAAGCCATGATTAGTTCCTCAAGAGAAGGAACAACCTTTTCTTCTTTTTCTTCCTCAACAAAGGATGGAAGCTCTTCAAATAAAAGGATTGAATCCTCTTCCTTCTTCTCAACTACTACCTCTTTTGCCTCCTTAGTAAGCTACAACTCCTCCCATGGTAGCTTTTTTGGTTTTTTGTCACTCTCCCAAAACTCCTTATTTGGGCCATTAGGAGTCCATATAATCGATCCACCCTAAAAGAGTGAAATGGTGACAAGTGTAGAAGGCTAATTACCTAGCTAGTTTTATCACATAGGGAGTGGAGAAGTTACAACAGTAGGCTCTTGCACTGGAGGAGGCTTCTTGAAGCTTGGAATGAAATGTTTTAGAGAAGGGAATGCCTCTTCTTCCTTGGTCTAAAAATGAGCCAACTGTAGCCTCATTTCCCCCTTTCTTGCTACAACAACTTGCTTTTCAAGATTCTCCTTCTCCTCAAAATGTCTTTGTCTCTCTACCTCTTCTTCTTATTGTTGGAGATCAGCCTAGTATGACATCTCCTCATGTTGTCTCTCTATCTCCTATTGTATTGCAACCTCATCAAGCCACCTATTAGAGGCTATAAACTACTCAAAATTTTCATCAAACCTCCAATCAATCTTCTTTTGGAATTCAAACATCATATGTTTAAGCTCCTTGTATGGGGATGTTGGGTCTGGTGGAGGAGTAAGAGGAGAGTAAAGTTTTTGAGCATATTGGCTATAACTAGCTTGGGGCTGAGATTGAAATTGGCAATATGAGGGCTAAGGAATAGAATTTTCATGATACAAAGGAGAATAGTAGTTGTTTATATGAAATGGGTCCATGGTTAGAGCTTCATAAAAGTTACAATTTCATAGAAAACTTAAAAATCACAAAAAGATCAAGAATGATCTTTACATACTAGCACTGGGTTTGTTTGAAACTAGTAGATGTACACTAGAGTCACCATGGTGTTTGATGAAATGCATCCTAAGGCTGACTTAGCTAAGAATAACACCCAAATTCTCAATGCATAACATTGGATTGGCTTCCATCGAACTTGTGTAGCTAAAAATGATTGTCCCACTGGGAATGCCAAGAATTGTTGACACAAAAGTCTACACTCTTGCTTGATGTATGACCCTCAAGTGATCTTATGTAGAATGGAAATGACCTCCAAGTATGGGACTTGCACTCTAAGGTTGAATCTCTGAAGAAGGCTAACTTTCTTACTATTAGGGTGAACCTAAACTACTTCTTGAGAGGAAAAGGGAGAAGGAGAACATAAATTAAAATATTGAAAGGGAAAGGAGGGGTGATGCACCAAGATAGAAACATGGTTACAACCCCACCTATAATTGTACTAAACATCAATGGAAGCACCAAAATACACTAGTCTTGACTCTATTCTATCTCCAAGAAAGCACATGTAGGTTTGGAACTAGTTGAAGCACTGAAAGGAAAGGAATTTCACTATACAACAACTGCTAACAAACTTAACACAACATATGAATCAAGAGAATGGAAAAGAAACATTCAAACAAGGAAAATACATGAACTAGTAAGTGTAATAGAAAGAAAAGGTAAGGAACAAAGATTTCATTAATGGAAGGCAAAAATTGTAGAGCATAATGTTGCTGCAAAATAAAAATAGAAAAGAACACAGAAAAAGTATTTGCAACTGCCTTTTATACAATTTAGGCATAATTCAAATCTAAACTATGAAGTTCAAACCCCAAGCCATGGTGGAATTGAGTTGTAAAGTGAATCAATAAATGAGTACATAACCAAATCTAATCATGAAATACAATATACTATGATGAAGTGATAGGAAGGGAAAAATAAATGCACCTAGCTATAAGAAATCTGATCCCATGAGATTTGATCATTGCAATCAATAATGAGGCATAGAGATGCAATGATGTCATGAAAACATTGCAAAGAAGGCCAAAGAATGTCATTAAACATTAAAGAATATTCCTTGTAACATGTCATGGCTACAAAAAATAAATTTGCACCACTGTCAAAATATGTGGGATGGGATAATACACAAGTTAACCCACTGTGAAAATTTCAGAATTAACTCGTGTGGAATAAATCTAATTTTCCTAGAAAAGGTAAGAATATTTGATGTAGATATTCATTTTTGAATGAATGAATTAGATGCTATGAAAATCTCCTCAATAGATGAATAAAACCCAACTATAGATGCATATCTTCTTCATTCTCCAATGGATGCTAGAGATGCACTCATAATATCCAAAGATGCCCTAAGATCTAATAGTCATTGTATCTTTGCAAGAAGCCCAAGCAATGATATGAAAATATGACCACTATTCAATTAAAGCAACCCAACATAAGAAGGATCTACCATGTGGCATGAATATTTTGGTCGACACAATTTCTAAATCTTTAGTTGAAGAGGCAACAGTGATTTCATGATTTCAAAAAGAGCAACAAAGTCATTCTCTAAAATGGTGAAATGGTTAACACAAAATGTTAACCCTGACAAAAAATGCATGTTAATCTATAACATGAAACATGAAGGAAAATAAGCCAAATTATTCAATGAACAAATTGAACTAGCTCGACACATGAAGGAACCGAGCCAACTCGACTCATGAAGAGATCGAGTTAACACAAGATGTTAACCCAACCAAAAAGCATGTTAACCCACATCAAAGAATCTAGCCCATTGAAAATCTCTTAGATTGGTTATCAATTATGGGCTAAATGAGTTGCAAAAATGGCCAATAGAAACCAATCAATGAATATTTACTTCTTGAGTACTTATAGATATCTTCACTAGTCTACATAGAAGAATAAGAATAGGCTAAAGACTAATCCAATCAACATGAGGAGTCATCATAGTGACATGGAAGAAAAAGTATGCGATAAATTCAAATTAGGTTTTCATTATGAAATGAATCAAGATGATACCCATGCTAGACTTGATATTCTACAAGTTCAAACCCTATAGCATAGCTAATATGGTTTGCTTGTGAACTACTCAATAGTTTAAATTCAAAATTTGATTTCACTTTTTGAGAGGGATATTATTCATGGGTTTCAACACTCATAGATAAGTGGTGACTTCGGACAATTGAGTGTGGTGTGGAGATAGAGTGAAGTGAGTATAAAAAAAAATAGAAAGGAATGTTTTTTGTGTAAATGAGAACAAGATATGAAAAGAAAAAACTCACACCTGACCAGTGGTAGTTAAGCATACTATAAATATAAGAAAAGAATAGAAAGGTATAGTGATCAAAGGAGATCATTGAGTACACCTATCAAAGAGAGGGAGATCATGATATCTCAAAGGTATTCACTAGAGATCTACTAAGAAGAAAAGTGCTATATGTTTAGATCATATTTGATTTCTGTTAAACTATTGTAATCAAGTTGTAAGATCCAAATAGAGCATGCTTCAATTCTAAGAAAATGTTAAATCCTTAACTAGGTGCATCTTAGAAAGAGTGCTATATCCTTTAACAAGGAAAGCTTAATAGGTTGGTCGTAAACCTAATAGTTTAAAAATATTCCTAACAAGATGTGTTCTTAGAAGGAACAAGTGTAGCTCTTAACTGGGCCAACTTTTATCTATAGTAAAATCCTAGTGGGTATATTATCCTCATCATGGTTGTCATCCTCTCATCAAGGGTTTCCATATACAAAAATGTGTTTTTCATTGATGAATGCTTTTGTGTATGAATTTATGTTATTTTACTTAGCCACATTCATAATTGTGCTAGCTCTCAAGTGACTCTTAATTAGTATACTTAAAGAGGTAAAACATTTAACCAATTTAGAAATGGTATTGATTCATCGTACATCTTAGTACTGGTTGAGACTATTGAACATTCATTTTGCACAATGTAAATGAAAAAAATTATCTCCCATTTCTCTCTTGAAAATCTGACCAATGACCAAATCCAAGGTTCCAAATGATTATTTTTCAACCCACTAGATAACTCAATTGAAGATATATGTGACTTTTCACAAGGAGGCATTTTATATTATTTGCCAATTCTGTATAACTTTTCCAGATATGTAAACACACCAATATATTTTTTCATTTTCTATTTTATGATGAATGTAATTTCTTATCAATGCAACTATAGGAATTCATATAGTAACCAAATTTTTGAAAAGAAAATGACAAAGGTAGAGTAACAAGAATTAAAAGAAAATTACTAAAAGGGAAATTCCTAATAGACATAAGCCAAAGTAACAACACATCTATGAATTAAATTATCAAAAGGATCTGGTAGGAAACCAATGAAATTAGGAGCATCGCTTTCTCAAATTCATTGATGCAATTATCAATAGAAACTTCAATAAGAACCCAAATATGTTTCATAGTTCATTAAATTGTGAGGCCACATAAAGTGCACTAACATGAGACAAAATGCTATGTAAGAACAATATTTATCCTTTCTCTAATTTAACACAATAGTAGAACTTGTTAACATAAGAAAAACACTATAATTAAAAGATTGCACAAATATAACAATGCGATAAAACCATTAGCTCCATTGTCATTCATGAACATGAATTCATAAAAAATAACACACTCCAACAAGATTTACTACACTCAGAATGAGAGCACCAATAACATTTATTAGTGCATCAAAATATTAGCCTAGAATAAATATTACATCCATGTATTTAAAAGAAATCCTCTTCTCCTTTTGTTTAAATCAATTTGATGAAGGGTGCTCCCCTTAATACCATAAACACATAACATAATTAAAGAAAAAAAAAACAAATGCGAGAACAAAATATGGACTTCTTATTATCGCCACAAATGTAGAATTATAGAATTCACAAGTACAATATGCTAACCCACATTGGTGCCTTCATTATAGTAATCTGCAAGACAATAATGCGAACTATACCCAAAGTTGTTCTAGACAATGTTTGAACCTTTCTTAAATAGGCAATTTTATGCTACCTAAGAAGGTTTTAGACATTCAATCTTAATACTTGGGGCCAATAGACCCTAGCAATACATTTACAGTTGGCCAAATACACATTTGACAAATTATTTTAAAATTTTGGGTAGCCCAACTTTGGAAGGCCATAACTCTTCAACAATTGCTCTGATTAGCTATTATAACCACTTTTTAGAAATGCAATCTTATGATCTATAGGCTTTGAATAGTACAAGCACCTTTTTGTCGAGTTTTTGGACCTCATCTGGGGCCTCTAAGGCCTTCAAAATTGAGCTCAAAGATTTTTCTCCAAATTTTTCCTCTAAAAATTTGCAATAAATTATTTGATACTTAAGCTAGAGCAATGAGATATTATGGTAGGCTTATAATTCTAAAACAAACCTTCATGTAGAAAATTAGAACATTCTAAGCTTGTATGACAAACTTACCAAACATAGCAAGTTCCAAAAAATAGTACTTACTAGTCCTTATTAAAATTGAAAATAATGAAAATAAAAACATTTTTGGGTGATGCAAGATTTCCATCACACCCAAGATGCTCCTACATTAGACGCTTAGGGTAATTTAAGAAGTGACTCCATCACATCTTAGGTGTTTAGAGGAAAACCAAGATGGTTAACCTCATCCATTGCTAGCCATGATGAATCCTCTACTGGCCTCCCTTTCCATTTGACCAAGTATTCCTCATTAATTTTCTTCCTTGTACTTTTGCCAACATGACTGTCCAATATCTCCTCAATCTTCTTTATAACCAAACTAGCTACTAGAATACTCCATTGCTCTTCTACAACTTAATCTCCATCACCTCCTTCATAATACTCTATCAAATCTGAAATATTTGACTCAATAGGAAAATCTACTTCATAAGCATTTCTAGAATCATGCCTTTTCACTATCTTGCATGGTCTAAAATTCTTCATCTTCATCTTATTATATGTACCCACTAGAAAATGCTACTTTCTTAAATGAACCATGACTTCATCTCCAATATAAAATTGCTCGTATCTCATTTTCAAATCTTCCTTAGCCTTGTATTATGTATTCATCTTTATGATGTGTTTTCTGACCTCCTGATGGATATTCTTCAAATATTTAGCAAAATCTTCTGCTTCAGCACTACTTATCTCTCCTTTATCCAATTGCCTCAATTTAAAAGAATTTTTGGGATTGCTCCCATATGAAATTTAGAATGGTTATTTACTAGTACTCTAGCTAATATAATTATTATATTCAAATTTTACCTATGGTAAAATCAGATCCTATCCTTTTGGCTTTTCTCCAACCAAAAATCTTAGTAAATTTCCCAAACTCCTATTCACCATTTCTATCTATCCATCAATTTGTGGATGATGTGATGAACTTAACTTCAAATCTATCTTCAATTTTTTCCATAATGTACACTAGAAATACCCAACAAATATGGTATCTTGATATGAAACTACACACTTTGGTAAACCATGTAGTCTCACCACTTCTCTAAAAAACAACTCTACCACATGAACAACATCACTAGTCTTCGTGCAAGGAATGAAATGTGCTATCTTTAAAAACTTGTCAACCACCACAAAAATAGAATCATGCCCTTATTGAGTCCTCGATAGCCCAAGAACAAAATTCAAGTTGACATCCACCCATGACTTCTCTAGTACAAGTAATGGTTGATATAACCCTATAGTCTGCTTCCCTTCTTTCACCATCTAACATTCTCTACAACTTTGTAACAACTTCTTTACATCTTGCTAAAACTATGGCCAGTAATAAGTCTAAACAACCAAAGCTATGGTTTTATCTCTACCAAAATGTCTAACCAATCCTCCACTATGCTTCTCCTTGATGTGATTCTCTCTCATTGAACTTATGGGTATGTACAACTAGCTTCCTTTAAACAACATACTATCCTAGATCATGAAATTCAACCACTTTTTCCTATTAAGTATAACAGGTTATGTACAAGCCTTATATGCTTCACAAAAATTAGGATCATCTGGATACAAACTAATGAGTTCCTTGAACCCAACTACCTTTATATGCATTTCTATCAGCAAAATTTGTATTGAACTAAGAGCATCTACAACTTTCTATACTTCCCACTCCTATGTTTCAAAATAAATGTATAACTCTACAAAAACTCAACCAACTTCAAATGCCTTTGGTTTAATTTTCTTTGACTATTCAAATATTGCAAAGCTTAATGATCTACATATAAAACAAACTCCTTAGGAAGAAGATAGCCTCTCCACTTCTTCAATGCTTGAACTATAGTATAAAATTCTTGATCATAAAAAAAATATTTTTTTTTTGGATCATTCAATTTCTCAATGAAATAAGCATCAAGTCTACCTTCTTGGCTCAATATATCTCCTATTCTAGTACCACTAGCATCACAATCTACTTGAAATACCTTGTTAAAATCAAAAAGTGCTAAAACAAGCTAGTCAAAAAACTTTTTATTTGAATAAATTAAAATTCTTATTTTCTCCTATAGTTCACTTAAATTCTTTCCTATCCCCTCTCATTGAGTCAAGGGTCCACAAATTCTACTAAAACCTCTTCTGAACATTCTATAAAAACTAGCTAGTCCATGAAAAGATCTTATCTCTGTCACAATCCTTGGAGTAGGCTATTCAAGGATAGCCTTCACTTTCTCTGGGTCTATTTTTAAACCTTCTATTGAGACTACAAATCCCAAGTACACCAACTCCTTCTATACAAATCCACACTTCTTTAGGTTTATCAGTAACTTTTCTTCCCTCAACTTATCAAACTCCTTTCAAATATGAATCAAATTCTCCTCTAATCTCTTACTAAAGATCACAATATCATCTAGGTAACCAATGACAAACATACCTGAAAACTCCTTTAGTACCTCATCCATGAGCCTCATGAAAGTGCTTGGTGCATTGGTTAGCCCAAAATGCATGACTAACCATGTGTACAGTCCTTCCTTTGTCTTAAAAGCAGTCTTCCATTCATCTCCTTCTTTGATTGCAAATCTAATGGTACCCACTCTTTAGATCTATCTTTGTTACATACTCAACCTCACTTGAATAGTTCATAATATCATTCATCCTTGCTAATGGAAATATATACTTGATTGTAATCTTGTTGATAGTGTAAGAATCTATGCACATCCTTCATTCTCCATTCTTCTTTGGTGTTAATATAGCTAGTAGAAGACATGAAATTAGACTCTCTCAAATCAACCCTTTCTGCAACAACTCATGAATTGGTCTATTCAATTCTTCACTTTCTATTGGTGTCATTTTGTGTGCTGTCTTGTTTGGAAAACTAGTTGTTGGAACCAAATCCATCTAGTGACTAATCTTCCTTGTTGGGGGAAATCCATCAGGTACATTATGAAAGATTTGAGCAATACAAATCTACAAAGCTTGAAGAATACCTACATGTAAAAACTTGTCACAAAGAAGAAAAAGACAAGAAGAGGAAAGGGTTTTCTTTGCAAATATGCAAATTGTATTCTCATAAATGAAAATGATGTAAGATAATTGAAAATGATCTATCCTTATTGAAGGAGATCAAAACATGAAAAGTGTAACCTAAAAGGTAAATGCTATTTAATATTTACTAATTAATTATTAAATGAGAATGCCAAAGGTGGATAAAGTGAAATCTTAAGAAGGGAGTAAAGGTAATTTAATAAATGAAATGAAATGATCCTTTTTCACTAGCACCCCCACCATTAAGAAGAGAAATAATGTAGCTACAAAAAATGTACAAAGTGAACTTGGGTCATAGCAACAAGGCCTAATGAGGTATCCAATCACAATCAAATCTCTGTGAAACAATAAAATAGAGAACACCTAGTGGGAAAAGCTCTATTCCAAAAAGAGATAGAAAAGAACGAACAAATGAAACATCTCAAGAGAATCACTCAATGCCATAATTACAATGAAAGAATCGATGATAGAAGCTTGAGATTCCATAGCCTCTCCAAAATGGTAGAACTCATGTGTCGATGAACATGCCATTTATTAGAAATAGGGATTACTGGGGGGGTTGAATCAATAGTCTACAAACTTTAGTCACCAACTAGATATTATTACTTACTTTAAACCATGTATAATAAAGAAATAAAGTAATGCTAAATAGTAACAATAAAAATGCACAAAGATAACTCATAACACCATTTTTTTAAATCAGGGAAACCCTGGCCAAGGGAAAACATCGGTGGGGATGATACCCACTAGATAATATAATGATATCTATGTTCCTTGTTAGAGGATGGACCCTGTTAGGAGTCAATGAGAAAATTTAGTAAAAAAGTCCCTGTTAGGAGACTTTGAATCCCTATTAGGAGATTCCACCTTGTTAGGAGTTGTAGTACAATGTATGCAAGATAAGCCAACTACCCAAACATGAAATTTTAACTAAATGAAGAGATCACTACTCAATCAAGTAATCTGTAGTTTTTTACCTTCCTTCACTGATCTCTAATCTTTAGCTCAATCTCAGATCACTAGATAGTTCATACAAAACTTTGCATATATTGCTTTCACAAAAGTTCATTCACAAGTTTGCACACTTGATACATAATAACACACTTCTTATCACAAGAATACCTTTGCATAAATACCATGGCTTTATATAAAATGTTTCTAGGTCAACTAAGACCATAATTCACTTTTCCAAGCTAGAGTAAACATCTAGGATGTCAACCCTAATTGGACAAGTAATTACTTTGCAACCAAAACAATTTTTTCCTTCAATTCTTTTGTCCCACTTTAGCAAAACATGATTAACTTAGTTTTGTACAATCTGTAAAAACTTTTGAGGTTATACACATCATCACCAACTTGTATACTATCTCCATGTAACTATTCTTGTCATAATATGACATCTAAAACATGTTATAAACAAAACAATACACTGTTATAAAGAAAATTCTATACTTAGACAATTTTCTGATAACCAAACACTAAGTATCTTTGTTTCTGAGCTTTCTTGTCAACATGTACATCATGTGTTGCCATTAATGACAACAATTACATATCATAATTATTCAATTATCAACAATCTCCCACTTTGGCACTAATGGAACCAAAATAGGGAAAATTGGCTAAGTGACAAAAAAAAAACCAAAATAAACATTACATCTATTACAACTTTACAAATATGCTCCCTCTTAAAATATACTTTATACTACACATGTATCTCTCTCCTTTACTATCCCAATTTTTTGCTTTCCAATTTTCTTTTGATATTACTCTCCCTTTGACATCAATGACAAAGGTCTCAAAGTGTCAAGATTCTATCAAAATTTGTCAAAACTATTTGTTCTTTCCTTTATGCTAGAATAATCTTCATACAATCATCAAAAATAGCCTTCAAAATGCCCATACATTTGTTCCATGTTTCTTTGGTAGATTTTTCTAATGTGAGAATTGCACATAATGCATATGATGCAATCTCAACAACATTGATATGTGAATACAAAAAGTTTGTATATGTGTCTTTGGCCTTGACACATTTTTCTAGCTTCTTTTCAAAAAATGATAACTTCAAAGCAATAGATTCTCTGAAATCAGGTGTTCTTTTCAATATCTACTCTTTCTAAAGTTCTAGTTTCCTGATCTCACTATGAACATTGGCAACTTGATTCTCAAAATCATCAACTTTGTGAGATGGGTGTTGTATTAGGCTGGATAAAACCTCTAGCTCATTCATCTTTGTCTCTAACTGACTGTCCAAATCCTTAGTCAATTTGTATGATAAGGTACACTTAACATAAAAAGCTTTCCCTTCCTCTGACATTTTTGAAGTTCTTTTATGCATGTATCAAGGTTGACTAAGTCATTCTTGATATTCTAGTAGATGGTGCTAAAAAAATTAGCATCATGGGAAATTTGAGCTTTTGCCTCTGTAACATTCAAAAAAATTGTAAACTCTTTATCAAAAGACTTTAGCACTACCTATGGTCTTAGTTCAAGATTTGACTCATCATGTTGTACTATCAAAGTACTATGCAATCTGTCAGTTACTTCCATTAATGATCTCTAAAAACTCTTCACTATCATATTGTTCTATAGGAGTTTGGATAAGGATGAAATAAGATTAGTATGATCATCATCATTAGTGGCCAAACTAGTAAGAGAGAGTAGAGTAGATGAACTAGATGGTTTAGTCTCATCCTCCCTCTATTTCTTTGCTACTTCCTTAGCTTTCCTTTCTTCCTCTTCTTTCCTTTGCTTTTCCTCTCTTTCTCCTCTATTGTCTTTTTCATTTCTTCTTTTTTGATTCTCCTATTATCTTCATCTTCCTTTCCTTTTCTTTCATCCTCAAGCAATTTCTTCTTGGCTTCCTCTATCTTATGCTTTTCACTTTCTATTAGCCTCTTTTTCTCCTCAATTTGTTTCAACTTCTCTTCAACATCTTTAGTATGAGGTACATTTGGTTCAAAACAACCAAATGCCTTGGTATCACCAATGTTGATTGTAACATTGGTTTGATCAATCTTCATAGTATCACCACTAATTGATACTTCCATGTGTAGGACTAGAAAATGGGTTAAATGCATAACATACTATAAGAAAATCACAAAACTCAATCAACATACGTTAGCACCCACTAGTCTACCATGAAAGCCAAACTAATAAAGAAAGCAATAGAAACCCCCTTTTTTGTTTGTAGCTCCCATGTCCTTCTTTCTTCTCCAATTGATTGTAGCTCCAAAGTTTCCTATAGTGCACACAAGATTGAAGCAAAAGCCTACGGTATGGATAATGCCATGAGAATACTAGAAGTGTGATTTTAGTGTGAAAGCAAGAAGTGTAAATGCAAAGAAGTGGGAACTCAAAGACTCAAGAATTTGGATTTTCAAGACTTAAGCTTTAAGGATTCAAGGATCAAAAATGAGAGAAAGAGTGTCCAATTTATAATTGACATGGAGGATGAGAGCATTGGATTTGTCACCCATAGATATGTGATGTGGCAAGAGATTCCTTTGAGAATCCATGACACATATGATAGAATATGCAAATTGTAAGATTCTATGACACATGAAAGTCAAACTTGGCTAAATGTGGAAGAGAATCTATGATGCATCATAAGACACCTCAACCCACTTAGATCCAAGAATCGATGACGAAAAAGTTAAATAGGGATGTGCATAAGAGGTAAGAATATTTGATTATGACAAATCCTATCCAAGTGTCAAAGGAGAATCCACGAGGTGTCATATCCAAGTGTCATGATGATGCAATATTTTATGGAATATCTGAATTAAAAAATCCTTTTATTCCACAAAATAAGAATTAGTAGAAAATGGAATTAATGATGGAAAATGGGACTTAGGAAATTAAGAATTTCCATGGTTTGCAAATGATCAATCAATTAATTAATAAAATTAATTAATTGAGGATGATAATCAAGAAGAATAATTAGAAGGAATAATAGAATTAAATTATGGGTCATTTAATCCTATAGAGAAAATTAGTAGATGATTGGCCAAATTGATTAAATGAATGTGATAGTAACCTTTGATGAAAATGTGCCAATGATGGATATCAGATAAGATGAAGAAAAGGTAGACCAAAGCAATGGTCAAATTGATTGATAGATTAAAATTGATAACATGCCAAGGACACATGACATGAATTGGTTGATATGTAACATTTAACCAACATTGTAAATGCTATAGAATTGAAATTGATTGAAAAGGTTTGATCATAATAACATCGACAGACACTGTCAATATTATTAAAATGGTTGATGATGTCATGATCTAACATTGAAAGCCTCAACAATGTCAAATATTGGATGACATGAATGATAGTTTGACCTAGCACTGAGAGCCATGACAATACTAAGGTCAAATTGATAAGATTGATAGGTTGATAGGTTTCCAAGGCACTGAAAGCCACAAAAATACCTAGGATAAGATAAATGATGTTTGATTTGGGATGTTTGATATGTTTTGGTTTATTAGGATTGATTTTGAGTGATTCTATGTTGATTTGGGGTGATTTTTAGTTGATTTGATACGATTTCGAGTTGACATGAAATTGATGTGAAAGGGGATACAAATGATGAAATATGGTCAATCTGGCCAAAAGATCAGAGTTAGTAAAATGAAAAAATGGGACAAATTAGTATGAAGAAGTGATGAAACCATAGATGTGAACTATTTTTGAGCATCTGCATTTTGCCCCTCTTTGATACAATGTGATTTAGAGCGTTGTATCAAAGAATAATTGATGAGAAAGCCACAACATGCCCCAGTAGGGATGATATATATGGGTTCCCAATTGAGAAATTGACTAAGATAAGCATATGATAAGTCAATCTATCAAAAACAAGAAGACAAAACCATAGCAGTTGACGGATCACAAATCAGAGCTAAGATGTGAAAGTTATGAGGTCTAGAGTGCAAAATAGGGTCAATCAGGAGCCCGAGAGTGATTGCATGGGTTACCACTCAAGTAAAACAAAAAATTATGAAAATTATGTTTCATGTTTCCCAAAAAAAAGATATAGATCCAATGCAACTGATGGATTGCAAATCTGAGTTAAAACGCAAAAATTATGGGCTTTGGGAGCAGTTCTAGGTATCCTAGGTCCCCATCTGCGCCCAAAACTCAACTAAGTGCATCATTGACACACTTGGTAAACCCAAGTGCATCATGACAGTACCAAGTGCATCAATGACACACTTGGGAAGCCCAACTGGTCTCAGAAAGTGCAAAATGTGCCCGAGAAGGCCCTAGGGGCCAAAATCAACATGACGGGGGGCAACTAGGACCCCAAGAGTAATTGCAAGGATTAACACTCCATGTAGTGACCAAATAATGAAAATGATAGCTCATTTTTTTCACAAGAAAGATATGATTCCAATGCAACTGATGGTTTGTAAATCGGGGTTGAAATGCAAAAGTTATGACCTCTGGAGTGCAACCTAGGGGTTCCGGGAGCAGTTCTGGATAACCTAGGTTCCCAAGTATGCCCAAACTCTACCAAGTGCATCAATGATGTAGTTGGTAACCCCAATTGTGCCTTGAAAGTGCAGATTGCACATTAAAATGCTTCAAGGCCAAGAATCAGCCCGATTGGACTCAGAATGACCCGAAACTATGTGTGCATGCCCAAAATGATGGGAAGATGTCAGAGCATGAGTAAAATTATCAAAAATGGTCATATTTGGTCAAATATGGTGAGAAAAATGTTAGACTAAGGTTAAACCAGGTGGAGAGCCACATAAATTTGATTGACAGTGTAGGATGATGCAAGAATGCATGAATGCAAGATGAAGATGATTTGGTGAATCAGAAGACATGATTATGGTGATGGAGAATGAGATGAAGAAGAAATATGAGATTAGGAGATGTTAGTATGATGGAAAGAAATTTTCTTCTAGAAAGTGCACTATATGTCAAATGGAGGTTTATTTTGATATGGCAAATGGAATGCAATGCATCATGGCATAAAGGGCTAGAGTGCAAATGCAAGCCTTTTGCGTAAACAAGCACGATGCAGACAGAAAATGACCTTATCCTTCCTAAGGCATATGTACATGCCACAGACTTTCAAAGGTACATTATAATAGATAGAAATAGAAAAAAATGACCATGAACCATCCCAGCCAGTCTCATAGATTAGTTTTATATCATCGAGTGGCATAGGAACATGATTAAAGAAAAACAAGGCAAAAAATAAATCATTCACTAAACAGCATGAGACAATAGTTATTCTTGTCCATTATTATGTTTTTGTTAATGTTTTAGGTGTGTAGATAGTGTTTGACATATTGATAATGTGATAGTTTTGGTTATGGATTTAGTTGATAAGTTCATAGTGACATGTTGGATTGATTGTTGGTCACATTGCTCAGTATTGTGATTTGCATTAAAGTGTAGTGCTTTGAGTTTCAGTCTGCAAAGTGCAAGTATTTATGCAAAAGGGGTGGTTATCCACAGTGAACATGTACAAGGTTTATTGCATATTTTTGATGAGTTTTTTGATTTTTAGGGTTTTTGAGGATATTTGATGTTTTTGCATGACTAGTTTCTTCAGGACATTTTATGATTTTTACGGTTTTTTCAAGACATTTTATGATTTTTAGTGATTTTTTCAGGATCATATTTGAATGTTTAGGATTTTTTCAGGACATTGTGTGATTTTTATAAATTTTCTCAGGACATTTTATGATTTTTAGGGATTTTTTTAGGACATTATGTGATTTTTATAGATTTTCTCAGGACATTTTATCATTTTTAGGGATTTTTTTAGGATTGTATAAGCATATACAAGTGTTAGATCTAATCCGTTATGCGATAGGTCCAATGGATAGAAAGCACTTAGGGATATGCCCCTAGTTCAAATTCAAACTCATGCACCATGTAGGTAATATGCCCCCAGACAAGACACAAACTATATACAAAGGCCAATGACAGAGTGTGTGTGCAGACTGGTGATGCTTAGGCAAGGTAACAAAGGACATTAACCAGTTCATGAGCCATGATAAGGGACCAAGGATTTCTTGTAATATGAAGGATATGATCAAGGAATGATGGAGGGGGAAAAGACTAGATGGAATCCTGATAGATGGAGGAACAACACTGATTACACATGGCACCTATTTGCCAGGTTTTCACCATGGTACTTGCCCAAAGCGCCTGTTTGCCAAGTTTTCACTTTTGGATGGAATTTTTCTCTTGACTCAAATTTTTGTGCCAAGATGCCTATTTGCCAGGTTTTCATCAAGGCATCCATTTTTTCATAACTTTTTTCACTTTTTTCTTTTCTTTTTTCATGACTTTTTACTATTTTTTTAGGACTTTTAGATGAAGTCAAGAATGTAATTGACAAATGCTGAGAAGATATCTATTGTTGGTGCTACTAGCTAATGAGCTATGGATCCATGACTGACCATAACTATGGAGGATTTGTTTCGAGTTTGTAGCTAAAATTCAACCACTAGAAAGGCCTTGAGAGATACCATCGTGTACTATATGTAAGACAATGTCTATCTCTTGCGAATCAAGGCATCTAAGGATAATTGGGTCAATAGAAATGTCATGTGGGATGTCACTGATGATGACATATGCAAAGGCTTGTTGGATAAAGGATTGATTTTGGTTATAGGACAAATTAGGTAGCTAGATTGGGGGATAAATAAAGGCATATAAGGGAGGGTTGGGAGGGTTGAGACCAATGACCTTCCGCATGAATGTTGATTGAGAGAGCTCCAAAAGACTCTGTGTCATGTTGAACACTGGAACACTAATATTCATGGCATCATATTTTTCATTTTGTATCATTGGGAGCTGCTTAGCTTTTGATTTTTTATGGTCTAATGGCGCCTTTTGGTTTTCACCAAGAGACCTATGCTTGTTATTTCTTTCTCTTTTTGCTTTGTAACTAGAAGGTGGAGTGGACTCACCAAAATATGCCAATGTGTTCTCTTTAGGAGAAACTACTTCTTTATGATCTTCAGTCATAATGCCTTCAAATTCTATTATAAGAGTGTCATCATCATCGAATTGATAAAAAATTAGTGGTCCACGTTGGTTCCAATCCAAAGTTTTAGGATAAATTGAGGGGGTGTCATCATCAGTGTTGAATGGGCTTTGGTTAAAGCTATGGATATGGGCATCTAATTCAACTGGGTCATTGGGGTTATGCTCAGAAGCTAGAGGATTGTTGGTTTCAAGTGGGATATCCTTAGGTGCCTTTTCATCATTCAAAACATCCATAGTCTTACATGTAGGTACCATGGTACTAGGAGGACCTATTCGTAATGGTTTAAATTCAAGCCCCAAACTAGGAGGTTGTCCTTCTATAGTGATAGGTTCAATGATTCCTTTTTTCTGAGATCCAAGACCACTATAGCCATCATAGCCTTGTTTCTGCATGATGGTAAACCCAAGTCCATACTTGCTAGGAGATATCAAAGTGGGTTCTCATTTTGCTTTTGCTTTCTCAATACATACGGATGTATTCTCATTGATAGAAATATAATTCTTTGTACTGATGGGAGAAAGTGGTAACTCCTTAAGGTGAGAGACTTGAGACATAAAGTACTATCCACACCCATTGTCTTCAATCTTCACCTTTTCCTTGGCTTTACTGAGCAGTATATCAACATCCACATACTTAGAGGGATTTGTGGGTTGTGCTTTATTGTTTGTTGGGATTTGGAATGCAGTAGCATCTCTTAGATTAGCACAAAACTGGAAAGGATCTGGATCATCAAGGATGGTAACCTCCACATTGTCATATGAAAACTTCAAACATTGATGATATGTAGAAGGGACTACTTTTATAGCATGAAGCCAAGGGCGTCCTAGTATCATGTTGCAATTCATTTCGATGTCTAGAACATGGAACAATGTGTCTTCAGTGGCTGGACCAACTCTGATAGGTAATGTGATGATGCCCCTAGAGAAGTGATCACCATCATCATAAGCTTTTATTGTGATTCTTCAAGATGGATCCACATCATCTTTAGAATAACCCAAACTATTGACAACCTTAAGAGTATGGATGTTTAGTCCTGCTCCTCCATCTATTAAGACACGTCTGACTTTTGCATTATGGATGAAGATTTTGAGATAAAGGGGATCATTATGGTTAGGTTTGTCCTTGGGAATATCACGATGTGAAAAAGTGATATGTTGTGACCCGGATAGGTTCCCAACCATTGCTTGGAACTGGGCAACATCAATGTTATCTGGGACAACGGACTCTTTAAGGGCTTGATCCAAGATCTTCTGATGTTGGTGAGATGCATGCAATAGGTCCAAAATGGATATTTGTGCAATTTTTTCTGAGTTGTTCAACAAGGCTATAATCAGATGAAATAGGAGGAGTAGGTCTACTTGGGGGTGCAGGTCTAGTAGAAGTAGTAGGTCTAGATGGGGCTCTAGGTAGGGTGATCTTGCTACGGCATGTAGTGACAGCACAATGAGGGTCTTTAGCCTTCAATGTGAATGTGGATATGTGAAAGTTAGATTCATTAAAGCAATTGATGGTGTAGTTATAGCTGGTGCATGTGTAATTCACATTACCTTGTGAGTTTGAGTTTGAACTTGAGGGTTTCTCTTTATCATGATTACCCAAAAGATCTTTGAAAATAGAATGATCAGAGTTGGATGCTAATAGTGATGGATCAACTGTGATTACACCATCATCAATAAGGTCTTGTATTGCATGTTTCAATTGGAAGCATGATGAAGTCTTGTGTCCTTTGGTGCGATGGTAATCACAATACTTTTTTTCATCCAGACAATCTACTTTAGTTAATGGTTCATCTTTGATTGAGGGTAGTTGCAGGAAGTTATTACTTAGTAACTGTTGTAATGTAGTCTCAAGTGGTATTACCAATGGTGTGAATTTCTTGTCTTTGGTTCTAGGATGTCTTCAAGCTTTTTCTTGCGTGAAAGTCTCAGTTTTCTATTGTGGAGCTGATGTTTGATTAGAGGTTTGTGAATTTGTAGGGTTTACACCTTTCAAAGTTAGTTGAGGTTGTGCTGTGCTAATCTTGTAGGCATCTAAAATGCCATCATTAGTCACATTCTTTTTTTTGGAGAAAATTTTTGGCTTTTCATTAGATGAGTTGGTATTGGTGTTGTCCTTGTTTGTCTTGAGGATTCCCTTACAGATAAGAGCATCTTACATACTAGACCCTTTTTTCATTAGTTTAGAAATGGTGCTTGGACTCTTGATTTTTAGTTCATACATTAAGTCTAGGACTAAGTTTTCAATGTACAAGTTAGCTTGTTGTTCTTCAGGAATGTCTAGTGAGCATTGACTAACTAGGCTTCTCCAACGTAGTAACAATGTGATGAATGATTCTCTCATCTTCTATTTAGTTGAGCACAAATCAGAAAGTGTCATTTGTAATGTTAAAGGCAAAGTGGGAGATAAACTTGTCTGCTAGCTCTGACCAAGATTTGATATTATCAGGAAGTTTGGAGTACCATTCAAGTGTAGGCCCACCTAGAGAATGAGGGAACAATCTCATAAGGTAAGTGGGCTCATCACTAAGTTCAGTACATGAAGCACAAAATTCTTGGATGTAATCAATAGGGTTTCCTTTTCCTTGGTATTTTTCAAACCTTGGAGCCTCAAAGTGTCTCGGGAATGGAGGCATATATAGACTCTTATCAAATGGGTTAGGACATAGGTCCCTTTTTGTATATAGAACTTGTTTCTTTTGGACTCCCAATGCCTCAACTTGTTTGGAAAGTTGTTTGAATTGTTGTAATAGTTCTTCATTGGGGTTTTGCATGATGGTCTTTCCTTCAAGTCTTTTGTGTCTGTGAGTAGACCATTTACTATGGCAAGAACTATGTCTACTTGGTTCTAACATTTCTATTTCTGATGAGTCTAATAAAGTGTCACTAGGTGGTGGAGGTATGTTGGCACCTCAAAGATAGAAAGTGTTGGGTGATGCGACACACTCTCCTGCCCACAGGTGGTTAATTATGTGGTGTTCCATGTTCACTAATAGTCATGGCTTTTGGTGCAATGGTAAATGGGTCCTACAATTGGTATCAGAGCCTGGTTTTGGCCTGGTCATGGGTTCAAATCTCCTCAGTGCATTCCCGACCTGCGTAAGCACCTAGAGTCATGGCTTTTGGTGCAACGGTAAATGGGCCCAATAGAAAGATCCTTGTTGTTGGGGAATTTTTTGTGGTATTTGATGTGGCACTTGTTGTGGGATTGACTACGATTGTTGTACCATGTGTTTTTTTTGTGCCATGTGTTATGGTTGTTGTTGGGATACCTCTGTTGGTTGCATGTGAGACCATGTACATGCTTGTTGTTGTAGAGGTATTTGTTGAGGTTGTTGTGGCACATGTTGTTGTTGTAACAAATGTTGTCGGTATGCAATTTTTTGCTCAAGGCATCTTTGGTATTCCAACTGTTGCTTGAGTTGCTCTTGTTGTTTAGCAAACATTACTTGTTGTTCTTCGAATTGCTGCTGAAATTGTTGTTGATAAATTGTGTGTAAGTCAAGTGGATTCACATGGGACTGCATACTAGGAATGTTCGATGTTTGCCCTACTTGAGGTTGTTGTCATTGCAGTTGATGTTTCTGTTGATATGTGAGATTTTTGTTAAGTGGATGTATACTTGGTTGCACCTTGGAAGCATGGAGTCCTTGTACCACTATAGGTTGTTGTTGTAATGGGGGTTGACTAAGTCCTTGAGAATTGAACGTCATGTTTGGATTGTGGTTTTGGTACCTTTGTGTGTTAGATGTTCCTATTTGTGACATCATATTGACTTGACTATGAGATGTGTCCCTATTGGGAATGGGTGTAATGTCAATAAGAATTTTCCCTTGTGTGTCCATAGGGATGGTTGCACTTGATGTTTCACTTGTTGTATTTATGAGAGGCTCCATAGCATTTGATGTCATAGCACTTGGTAAAGTTAAGAGCAAAGGTGTACTTTTTTGATTTGCCTCCAGAGGTATGTTTGGAATCCCTAGAGCACAAGTCCCTTTAGGTGCATCTTGTTGTTGTATCATGTGACAAAAATTAAGTCTTAATGTCCTTTTGCAGTGTTTAGGGATTTGTGGTATTTCATCGAACAAGGGGTTAACATTGATGTGTTCAAATGTACTTTGGAGGATTTCGATGGTTGACTCCTGATGGGACCTTATAGGTGCCATTATCATGTTTGAAAACTCCAAAGGTTGTTTTCCCATATCTATTTCCAAATTGATCATGGGTTGTATGTTTTTAATAGTCATGTTGGTTTGATGTTTAGACTTAGGATCTTCCAAGTTTGGGTTAAATTTGACAATTTCTTGGGCTGCCAAATGTTTGAAGTTCTTATGAAAAGTTTTGTCTTGACATGCCCCAGCCATTTCTTCATCAGTGATGCCATAATTAGTGTCAAAGTCATCACTTAGGTGTACAATACCGTGTTGTATGTTTAATTTGTTATAGTTGAAGATACTTGTGTTAGGTTGGCTAAATTCGAAGGAATGTGATTGTTCATCTTTGGGTGTGGTTGGTACACTTCAACCTCTAGGTGGTATCGGCACAAATATAGGTTCAAATTCAGGACTCCATTGAACCATCCCATGTGTGGGGGAAGTGTTTGGAGGAAATCTCATGGTAGGTGCATTGTTCAAGGTTTGTTGTGCCATAGCTTGATTATGAGGATCTTACAGAAACATGTTCAAGGGTTCTACTAGTAATGGTTATGATGCCTCGATTTGGTCTTCGTCAAAGGTTTGTTAGTTTTTCTTGCTCTTTCTTTGTATTGGATGAGGTTTTGGTTGTGCTTGTGCCTCAAAAAAAAAAGGATAATAGAGTTCTTTAGGTCTCTGAGCTGATTGTGTCCTAGTAAGTGCTAGCATGATACCTAAGAATGCAGATACAATGGAAATTTTGAGTGTTTTGAGTGATTTAGAGTGGTGGATATGAAAGATATGAGTGTTTTTTGGATTTTTAAGTGTTTAGGAATGTTATGCAATGTGAGGAAATGCTAAATGAATTATGGTTTTGATGTGCAAAGTGCAAATGTCCTAGGGATGTTATGGAAATGCAAAATGTAAGGTGATGAAAATGACTCTAAGGTATGCAAAATGACAATTAGGGTTATGTTTTAGACTTCATAAGGATGCTAAAGGTTGGTGTGTGCATGGTAGACTATGAAAAGGATGGTTTACAAGGGTTGATAATGATGTTTAGGATATGCAAAATGAGGGTAAATGATCGAGAAGGCAATTTGGTTGATGGATAATCTAATAGGGTTTGGTAGTGAGAATGATGCTAAGGTTTGGACCATGCAAGATGAAGGGGATATACCACTAGGATAAGTCAAAATGATGTTTGGGGATGCTAGGGATATGATTATGCTATGACAAAGGTAAAGGGAAAGTTTTGAATTTAGGTAAAACCTTTAGAAAGTATTTTGCCTAAGAGTTTAACCTTGTGATAAAGGACTTTGGATCTTGACCAAAAATTGATAAAAGACAAAAAGATCAAATTGATAAAAGATGACAAGGTCAAATCTATCAAGACATAGATAGATTTTGACCTAGGAAAATGATAAGAAAAGATAAAAATGACTAGTCAAGATCCATTATCCGTCAACACGAGGAGAGACTCTAGGACTCATACTTTGTCTAGATTTTTGACTAAATTCAAAGGTTTGGGGGTTCAAAATGATGTTTTGGGGGCTCAAAATGGTGGTGATACTGATCAGATGTGTGATATGGACAATTCCTATAATGAAAAAGGGGATTTTGGGTGCAAGATGCAGTTTTGGGTCAAGTGCAAAATGGGGAGGTGTAGAGGCTCCTAGATGCAGTTTTGGGGTCCTATAGTGCAGTTTGGAGGCCCAAAATGGTCATGCAGGTACCCAAGTGCACCCTAATATTGAAAAGTGTGCCCTAATAGTACCAACTACATCATTGACACACTTGGATCTAGTTTGAGCAGAGTTGGTAGTTTTTGGGCGCAGTTGGTAAGCTAAGAAGAATGTTTGCTGATTTAGAAGGGTATGGTTACCAAACTGATATGCCAGGAAGCTAAGATGATGGGGTTGATGTTAGGATGGGTTGGGAGATGCAAAAATAATTTTATGACCTATAGAATGATGTCTTAAGTGAAGGTGAGAAAGACTAGGTGATGTAGCATGTAGATCTGGGCAAGCTAGTGCAAGGGGAGCTAACCAGGTACCTAAGGACACTATTGAAGCCCCAAAATGTTATCTGGAACCCAAAACTAGATCTCAAGACCACCAAGTTTTCCTAGATAGTGTATACTATTTCAATGATGTAGTTGGTAGTTTCAAGGCACAATTGGTAAACTAGGCTGAAACTAAAGCAATTCTGGGAGCTATGGTTTCTAGATTGATATCACAGAGAGGTAAACAATAGGGGATAGTTTTAAGACCAGTATGAATGCTCAAAATTATGGTTAAGACACCTAGAATTATGGTTAAATTAGTCAAGATGATGGATAGGTATGCAAAGATGCAAGGTGGTGAATGCAAAGTGCTGATTGTGAGATGGAAATGCAAAAACTAAGGGAGGTAAACTGAACCTAAAAGGATGCAATATGAAAGGTAATAGTTACTAAATGAGGACTAAAAGGTGCATTATGAAGTCTATATGATGTATGAATGAGGCCTATACTAGGGTTCATGCAAGTGAAGTCTATGCAAGTGTGAGATCTATGTTTTTCCAAGCACGTTTAAGAGCACAAGTCACCATGTTTTTCAAGGTTTGAGTGTGTTGAACCAAAGTTTGCAAAGTTTGATAAAAGTTGAAATCTTTTGGCCATGTGTGATGTTTTAAAAAGTTCAAATGATATCCAAGGTGTAAATTTAAAATTTTTTCTTTTATCTTGATTATGTTTTACACACACACAAGACACATTAAGACAAGAATAGTTGTCGTTAAAAGTTAACAAACACACCACAACCTAGCCTTTTAGGACTGTATCCACTCAATTCCTACTTGAACTGAAGTTCAACCATGCTTATCTAGAGTAGAAAACTTAGAATCTTGGCACCACAAGCTCCCCCTTACAACACACTCACTTCTCGGGGCTACCAAGATCCACTTCCCAAGGGGCATGACTTCCCAAGGGACTGTTGCCTCTACTAAGGACCATGAGAATGTAGGATGTCTTCACGGGCATGGGTGACCCCTTGAGATAGTGGATAGAAACAATTTTGGCTACTAAAACATGGTTTTTAGTAAGGGCATTTCATTCACTTGTTGTTCGGAAAGTGAATGATAAAATTTTGTAGAAGGTCTCCCAGCCCTGAGAACTGGGGTTTGATGCACCAGAAGGGTATTGGAGGAGAGCTATCATGCAACAATACAGCCGACATGGCTTTCACTGTAATCAAAAGAATATTGACCTAGCTTTTGGCCTATTATTGCTCTAAGGTCATCCCCTGTCATACCCAATATCGAGTATCTTGGTCCAAGGCAGGCCTCCTATAGAAGTTACACAGATTTCTCTTACACCCAATATCCATGAATGGCGAGGGGAGAGGATACGTCCAATGCAACTCCTAGGGATTTAACATTGTAGACATGCTAGGCAGATAAGAAAAAGGTTCATTTTAAGCACCAAACCAAATGTTATCTAATCTAGGAAATCCACACACATAGTTTGGAAAGACACACAAAGTCTTCGACAACATCCTACAAACAAAGCATTAGTAGTTTATGATCATGTCTTCATCCCATGATTGCCACATGCTACAAATAGACCATCCATAACACAAAATCATCTAATCTAAGTTCTAGAAGGAAATAGAAAACTTATGTGCAGATTTTGATTAATGCATATGCTTACTGTGAACTCGGGTGTGCTCTGACAGAGCAGATTGCTCCCTAGCAGGCCAAAATGGCTTAGAACACTCCCAAGTGCACCCAGATAGTGCAAACTATGTCAATGATGTAGTTGGGGCCCAATTAGGCATATTTGGTATTTTTTGGGCGCAGTTGGGAGGTCAGGTGCAAAGTGTGGGGAAATGGTGCCTAAACAAGACCCAGAAATTGAAATTTTCAAAGCTGCACTCCTAAGTGCACCCAAATAGTGCAGACTGCACCAATGAAATAGTTGGGGCCTAGTTGGACATAGTTGGTAATTTGGAAACAAAAAAAGGAGGTTTTGGTGGCTTCTGGACTCCTAAAACTACTCCTAAGGGTCCCAAGTGCACCCTGACAGAGCAGAGTGCACCCTAGGACAGCAAGCTAATAGAATGCATGAAACAAGAGCATACACGAATTTTATTGAACCCCCTAATTAATCTAGGTGTGAAAAGGAATAGTAGATAGTCAGTATACCCTTTCAAGTGAGCTCCTTCCTTGCACCTGCAAGCACAAAATAAGAAAATGCAAGTTAGATATGCATGTTCACGTCGGGTTCACCAAATGTAGGACTAGAAAAAAAGTTAAATACATAAAATACTATGATAAAATCACAAAACTCAATCAACATACATTAGCACCCACTTGTCTACCATGAAAACCAAACTAATAAAGAAAGAAATAGAAACCACCTTTTTAGTTTGTAGCTCCCATGTCCTTCTTTCTTCTCCAAATGATTGTAGCTCCAAAGTTTCCTATAGTGCACACAAGATTGAAGCAAAAGCCTATGGTATGGATAATGCCATAAGAATACTAGAAGTGTGATTTTATTGTGAGAGAAAGAAGTGTAAATGCAAAGAAGTGGGGACTCAAAGACTCAAGAATTTGGATTTTCAAGACTTAAGCATTAAGGATTCAAGGATCAAAAATGAGAGAAAGGGTGTCCAATTTATAATTGACATGGAGGATGAGACCATTGGATTTTTCACCCATATATATGCAATGTGGCAAGAGATTCCTTTGAGAATTCATGATGCATATGACAGAATATGCCAATTGTAAGATTCTATGGCACATGAAAGTCAAACTTGGCTAAATGTGGAAGAGAATCTATGATGAGTCATAAGACACCTCAACCACTTAAAGCCAAGAATCTATGACGAAAAAGTTAAATAGGGATGTGTGTAAGAGGTAAAAATATTTGATTATGACAAATCCTATCCAAGTGTCAAAGGAGAATCCATGAGGTGTCATATCCAAGTGTCATGATGATGCAATATTTTATGGAATATCCAACTTAAAAAATCTTTTTATTCCACAAAATAAGAATTAGTAGAAAATGGAATTAATGATGGAAAATGGGACTTAGGAAATTAAGAATTTCCATGGTTTGCAAATGATCAATCAATTAATTAATAAAATTAATTAATTGAGGATGATAATCAAGAAGAATAATTAGAAGGAATAATAGAATTAAATTATGGGTCATTTAATCCTATAGAGAAAATTAGTAGATGATTGGCCAAATTGATTAAATGAATGCGACAATATCCTTTGATTAAAATGTGACAATGATGGATATCATATCAGATGAAGAAAAGGTAGACCAAAGCCATGGTCAAATTTATTGATAGATCAAAATTGATAACATGCCAAGGACACATGACATGAATTTGTTGATATGTAACATTTAACCGTCATTGTAAATGCTATAGAATTGAAATTGATTGAAAAGGTTTTATCATAATAACATCGACGAATACTGTCAATATTATTAAAATGGTTGATGTTGTCATGATCTGACATTGAAAGCCTCAAGAATGTCAAATATTTGATGACATGAATTATAGTTTGACCTAGCACTGAGAGCCATGACAGTACTAAGGTCAAATTGATAAGATTGATAGGTTTCCAAGGCACTGAAAGCCACAAAAATACCTAGGATAAGATAAATGATGATTGATTTGGAATGTTTGATATGTTTTGGGTTTATTAGGATTGATTTTGAATGATTCTAAGTTGATTTGGGGTGATTTTGAGTTGATTTGATATGATTCCGAGTTGACATGAAATTGATGTGAAAGGGGATACAAATGACAAAATATGGTCAATCTGGCCAAAAGATCAGAGTTAGTAAAATGAGAAAATGGGACAAATTAGTATGAAGAAGTGATGAAACCATAAATGCAAACCATTTTTGAGCGTCTACACCATGGTTTTAGGAGCTGGAGGAGTTTTTGTCTATGATTTTGACAACATTTTGCTAATAGCTACTACAATCTCCTTACTCATTTTATCCTTCTCACCAACCATAAATAAGAATAGCCTCAACTTATTTCTCAAGTATGGTGCGAGGTTGTTCAAAAATCTCTTTATCTCATCTTCATCATCAATCTTGTAGGTTGTCCTTAGCATAGACTTCAAAAGTTCAAGGTATTCTTCTCTTGTTGGAGTCTTCTTCTCTATGAGTCTCTCATAGACTTTTTGCTTCACTACTCCTTTTATATCCTTCATACTTAGAGCACTTGTAAAGATATGTCTTATAGTATATGTATCAATCTAATCCTTCTCAAAATTATTATTAAAATTATAAAATTTGTTCATCTGAACAAAGTTTCCCTCATTGGAAATTGTTGTGTTGATCTTCTCAATCTTTGGCTTGCATGGTTTCTAAGCTTTGCCTGCTACTTACTTAGGTGGAGTCACCTTTTCATCTTGCTTGGTTTCTTGTTCCTCAACCTCTTCATCACTACTAGATTCAATTGTCAACAATGCTTTCTACTTCTTGCCAGGTCCTATGACCATCTATTTGACTCTCTTAGTCTTTGTTGGCATTGCTTTAGCCAATCTCTCTGATTTTCTCTTATGTTCACTGGGTTGAACATCAAATACTGCTACACATGATACACTTTGTCCCAAAGTTCTCTCATCAACTAAAATTGATAAGGGTTGTATATTCAATACACCTTGTTTCATAGTTTATCTCATGGACTCAGACTCAATTTCTATTATTCTAGCCTCAGATGGTGCCTCTTCATTATTGACTTAACCTTCTAGTGAGATGTCTTCTCCAAGGTTGTTTCATGAGCATGTTGTGTGATATCATCATACATGCCAAATTTGTATTCTGTATTATCTTTCTCAAAATTCAATAATAGATCAATGTAGCCAACTACAATATCATCACTCAACTCATAGGTCAAAGGATCCAAAAATGTTCCCAAGGTTCTACTACTTGAATATATGTATATTCAGTATCAACTAAAATACATGTGTCTTCCTTGAACCTATCCACAATTGCAGGTGAGATCCTAAACCTTTGTTTCATCTCATTTTGAAATGTTCTTATAATTGATTTTCCACTATCCAATACCTTGTTTTCAAGGTGTCTTCTGCATACCTCTAATATCTTCACCATAATGCATCTATCACTACTCATTATATCTATTACTAAAAAGTAGGGAAATCTCTTCAGTGCATGACAGAATATGTGATTTATCAATGATTGGAATCTAAATACACCATTCTTTGTCCTCTTAATCTTTTCAAGGCTCTCCAAGAGTTGCATTCTCAGAATTTCACTCAAATTCACCTTTTCTTTCTCAACACAAATTTTTTAAGTTGTGTATATAAATCCTACTAAAATTTCATCTATTTTAGAACTTGCACAAACTGAATAATTTATTATTCTATTGAGAATTATCATGTCTTTACCATTGTAAACTACCTTAGTGTAACTTTCTACTTTCTTCTTAACTAGTTTCTCTCCTATGGGTACATTGCCTTGTTTGCTAAGACTAGTTACCTCATGAATAAAGTCGGCCAAGATGTTTACTACATTATCTTGCATCCATAGTTTTCCATCATGAATCCTACTCAATATAATTTGAGTCCACTCAACTATATCTAGTTCATAATAAAAATGATACTTAAACAAGTCCAATTCACTTAAATTTTAAAATCTAGCCTTCACTGTCATGTCATGGTTAAAGACTAATTCAATATCCTTATTCATATATTCATTGTCAATTGACTCAAACTTGCAATTCAAATAGTTTTCTACATCTTCTAGATTAAATATGTTATTTGGAGTGATAGACAATGCAAAGTTAGGGTTTCCTTCACTAGTTTTTATGGAAACCACCTTAAACTTAGGTCTATCCTCATTCTCAATACTATGAACTATTGACATATCTATAATTCTTATCAACAATATCTTTTACCGAACAAATTTTGTGGAAAAATGATAAAATAGCTCTTTTCAAAAATAGGATTTTCTTCGAAATCACTCTAAAATGTTGCTTTAGAATTCTCTTCACTTTGAATATTTTTTCAAAGAATTAAAATTAATTCCATACTCTATTTATGCATCAACTTAAAACTGCATTAATTATGTACTTCACAAATATGAAAAGGTTGCCATTTGTATTATTCCAGAATCATCTTTCAATCTTTAAATTCCACCCAAGGTTTACTATAGCCTCCTTCCATCGTGAAAATCATCCTCAAAACTTCACATCATGAAATTCTCTACAAAAATCTACTTTTCATCTTTTCTTATAGAATCAACTCTTATTGTAACCAATAACTCTGAATTTCATCATAACTTGTTTAAATGAGCTCCAAATTGCAAGAGAGCTTAGGTAACATCTAAAAATAACTAGATACCCCTTTTCCCAACTTTGTTACCTCTAATTTGGTCCCTACCTAAAGTTCTCAAATTCCAATGCTATGAACCAGCTTAATTCAACTTTATTAAGTCCTTCTTCAAGTTCACTAACAATGTTTCTTTGTTCTTCATTACTTTTGCTAGTTTCAAAGTTCCTTTCCTAGTTCCTCCTATAATTTCCAAAGTTTCTTCCATCATTCCTTTTGGTCCCAAAGTTTCTTCCATTGTTCCTTCTATTTCCAAAGTTTCTATCCATTCTGTAGTACCTTGCTATGTGTCCAAAGTTATTGTATAGCTAACATACATGCACTCTTCTTCTAGGATTTTGTTGATCATTAGGTGCATGAAAATTACAAGCAATGTGTCCTAAGTTTTTACACTTATAACACACAATCTATCTTTTGTTATCATAAGATCTTCTTCTATCTATAGGGTTAGTATTTCTAGACATTCTAATATTTCTTCTATCATTATCATACTTAGGTTTCCAACAATCAATTGAATTATGATCCATACCATGACAATTATGACAATAAAAGTTCTTAACCTATTTCATTACATAAAAAGAACCCACCTCAGTGAATTCATACCTAGTTTCCTTAGGAGTTTCCACTTGCTTTGGTTCATCCAAGATTTCAACTTCCTTGATTTGCTCAATTTCTTTAGGTTTCTCAAAAGGTTTACTTGACTCAATTTTATCATCAAACTTATCCTTTTCTTTTGGATCTGATCTAATCTCAAGTGTCTTCACAAACATGTTAATTAAATAACCAAGACCAGTCTTTTCATAAGAAGGTCTTTGTATAGACATAGAATCATCAAGTTTTTCTCTGCTAGAATAAAGTTTCTCAAGATGTTGTTTGCACTGTGTCAATTCACCTTTCATAATAATATTTTACTTATGGAGTTCTTTAGGATCTTCTTTCAATGTTTCAAACTTAGATGTTTTCTTTGCTAGACCTACTCTCAGATCTACATTTTTAGAATTCAAATTACATTCAACTTTTCTAGGATCATTTCTCAAAGTCAACTTCAGATTTGTAATCTTAGATTCATGCTTCAAGATTTTGTACTCTTTCTTCAACTTTGAATAGTCATCATTAGTTGTTCTAGATTTAGTAGATTTAGGCTTTGATTTCAGATGTTCAATCTTTTCTTTCAACTAACCAATGTATACTTTGGAGTCTTCATATCTATCCCTTAGCTTATCTTTGTCTTCAGTAAGGAGATCAATTTTCTCAAGAGCTTCTTCAAGGTTTTTCATCAACTATTCCATATCCATAGGGATCTTACTTAAGATGTTAAGCCTCCTCAAAGTAACTATGCTCTGATACTAATTGTTAGAAATAGGGATTACTGAGGAGGGGGAGGGGGGTGAATTGGTAATCTAAAAACTTTAGTCGCTAAGTGGATATTATTACTTACTGTAAACCATGCATAGCAAAGCAATAAAGAAATGTTGAATAGTAATAGTAAAAATGCATAGAGATAACTCATAACACCATATTTCGTTAATTAGGGAAACCCTGGCCAAGGGAAAACCCTAGTGGGGATGATATCCACTAGATAATATACTAATATATATGTTCCTTGTTAGGGGATAGACCCTATTAGGAGTCAATGAGAAAATTTAGTATAATAGTCCCTATTAGGAGACTTTGAATCCCTACTAGCTTGATCTTAGATCACCAGATAGTTTTTACAAAACATCACATATATTGCTTTCTTAAAAGTTTGCTCACAAGTTTGCACACTTCTTATCGCAAGAAGTCCTTTGCATAAATACCATGCCTTCACATAAAATATTGTTGGTTTAGCTAAGACCACAATTCACTTTTCCAAGTTAGAGTAAACATCTAAGATGTTTGCCCTAAATGGACAAGTAATTGTTTTGCAACCAAAACAATTCTTTCCTTTAATTCCACTCTCCTACTTCATCAAAAGATGATTAACTCTATTTTACACAGTCCATACAAAATTCTAAGGTTATACACATCATCAAAAACATGTATCCTATCTCCATGTAACTTCACTTGTCATAATATGACATTTGCAACATGTTATAAATAAAAAAATACACTGTTGTATATTTGTTTCCAAAGTTTTTTGTCAACATGTACATCATGTGTTTCCATTAATTAAAAAAATTACATATCACAATTAGCCATTTTTCAACACTGGTATAGATCCAATCTGAAGAAAACAAACGCAATGTACAAGGATGATAAAACCCATGTATGTAAGGTACAACTAGAAGTCCTAGCTGATTTCAATATTAGAAAGCTCTCCCAACATATCTACAACTTCTATAGGTACCTCTTCTACTTCTTCTTTACTATCCTTTGGAATTATAGCTAAACACATATGCTCACACTTCATACCTTTGAGAAACTCTTTTCCATGAATAAAACATATTCGAGCAACACTACATACCTTTTCTTCTTTTTCCTTCAATGACTTCAACTTATGCTTCACTCCATCCTTGGTCAAAGTGTAGGTATCTTCTCACCCATCGTGTCTAGCATGCCTATCAAATTGCCACAGCCTACCCAAAAACATATGACATATGTCCATAGGTATGATATCACAAATTACCTCATCTCGGTAGCTTCCAATCTTGAACTTCACTAAGCACTTCTCATTGACCATGACCTTATGCTCATCTTACCTAGGCAATATAGTATGGATGTGGATGTTTCTACCTTTTTAGCTTTAGCTTTGTGATTATTGTTTCTAATACTAGATTGTTAGTTCTTCCACCATCAATGATCACATCACAACACTTATCTTCACATTTGTATATTGTGTGAAACAAGCTTCTTCTCTAAATAGGTTCATTCTCACCACTTAGTAGGACTTTTCCTCTTTTAGCATCTTTAGAATGTGATGATTTGGCATCTTCATCGACATGTGCAACTCTAGCCTCACCTTTTGTTCTTCAAATTTTCCTTCCTTGGCATTGGGAATAATCAAAGCTCTATTTCCTTTTTCTCTACAATGAAAAAATTTCCCATGGAAGCCTCCTCTTCTAGATCATTCTCCTATGCTTCTTCCTCTCTAATCTCTATTATTCTAATCATGGAAACAATTGGAATTGTTTCCCTCTAGTTATAACTATTACTTCAAGCCTCATCCTTTTTCTTCTAATCATCATTATGACCTCCATAAGATAATCTAACAGATCTTCCACCATGACCTCTTCCATTATTTTTTTTGTCAAACTTCTTACTTAGTTTCTCCTCAACTTTAAGGGAAAATTGGTATGCCTCCTTAATACTATTCATTTGAACCAAACTTAGCTCATCCTGAACACTCAACCTTAACCCATTAAGATAATGGGTCACTTTCTCCTTATCAACTTTTGCATGCCAATTATAATGAGAACTATGTAGAAATCTTTGGTATACTCTTGAATCAATTTTCCTACTTGCTTCAACCCTTGCATTGTCTTCAATAGATCAAGCTTATAATCCATGGGAATTAATTGTCACTATAGTTTAGCTATCATCCGATCCCATTTGGTGATTTTGAACTTTCCCTTTCTATTCCACTCCAACTAAACCTCATGCCACTAGATCTTGGCATATCCCTTTAGTTTCACCTTCAATTTCACCTTTGCAAACTTAACCCTATCAGGATCCTCAATATCTTCATACTCAAAGTACTCCTCCAATTCATTGATCAAATCAATCAACTCCTCTAGGTTTAGATTTTTCAAAACTAAGGGAACCTCAAATGTAGGTCTTTTTCCAATCTTGGAGATGTCCTTAAAAATCCTCTCTTCCTCTGGGTTTGGAACTGCCTCTACTTTGGCATTTTCTTCTTCTTCATCCTCATTCTAGCTTTCATCTCTTATGGCAAGATTTATTCCTTTGCACATTTGTTCTTCCAACAATTTCATTTTTCTTTGGAGGCCTCTAAAACCTTTAGGTGAAACACCTACAACACTTCCACCACACTCTCTTTATGGAAGTATTTTTTGTGCTTTCACTAAAATCTTAGTGAAAACTACCTCACAATTAGCGATCTATCTATACACTTAGCCCAAACCATGGTCTTGGTGCAAACTACCTCATAGTCAAAAATTTGTCCACACACTCAAGGACTCTAGCTTTGATACCACTTGATGAAGGGTGCTCCCCTTAGTACCATAAACATATAATAGAAATAAAGAAATAACAAAAAATGTGAGAACAAATTATAGACTTCTTATTATTACTACAAATACAGAATTACAAAATTCACAAGTACAATATGCTAACACACATGGGCACCTTCATTATAGTAATTTGCAAGACAATACTATGAACTACACCTAGATTTGTTCTATAAAATGTTTAGGCCTTTCTTAAATAGCCAATTTTATGTCACTCGAGAAGGCTATAGACATTCATTCTTAATACCTAGGTCTAACAAACCCTAACAATACATATAGAGTCGGTCAAATACACCTTTGACAAATTATTTTAGAAATTTTGGGTAGCCCAACTTTTGAAGGCCATAATTCTTGAACCGTTGCTCTAATTGTCTATTATAACAACTTTTCTAAAACATAATCTTCTAATCTATAGGCTTAAAATAGTGTAAGCACCTTTGTGTTGAGTTTTTCATCATTAGGGGCCTATATGACATTCAAAATTGAGCCTAAAGATTTTTCTCCAAAAATTTTCTCTGAAAATCTACAATAATTTATTTGATACTTAAGTTGGAGCAATGATATTTTTATGGTAGGCTTATAATTCTAAAATTAACCTTCATCTAGAAAATCAAAAAATTCCAAGATCATATGAAAAACTTAATAAAAATAGAAAATTTCTAGAAATAGTAACCCCACTATCTACTAGTCCTTATTAAAATAGAAAAGATTGAAAATAAAAATCTTTTTGGGTGATGTAAGATTGCCCTCACACCCAAGATGTTCTTACATCAATAATGGGTGCACATACCTTTACATGACTTAAAACAATAAAAGAAGGAGAAGATAAGAGGAAAGAATTCATGAGATCATATGGGAGTCATTGAGACCTCTCTCTGGGTGTCTTTGGGAGTTAAACCATTGTCAAAACACATTTCCAATGGATGTAATGCTCAAAAATAGCAATTGGTAGTTAATTGTAAGTGCATTTCTTCTTCTTCAAACTTGTTACCACACATATTTGATTTGGTTCACCTCTAGAAAAATTGCACCTTCAAAAAGTACACCTCTATGAAAACCAAAAAATACAAAAAAATCTGCCAACTGTCAAAACTAGATTTCCAACATTTGAGTTTTCTCCCTATTTACACCAAAATGATCTTTGGATGCTTTCTCTTGAATTTCTCAGTTAGCTCCATAATTAAATTAACCTTTGGTAAGTCTAGTTACTCATACTTATTATGTACAACCTAGTGGTAGTTACTTATTTCTATCCTTGTATCAGCAAAATATTCTAGTTTGGAGTCCAGTTCTAACAATGCTTCTTTTAATTTGAACACTTATTTGATGTGATCTTCTATTGGAGAAACTTTAAATAAATATTTGAATTGTTGAACTACTTTCTGTAATAAAGAAAGTTTTGTTCTTGACTCATCCTCAAAAATCTCTAGGCTAGTAGGGTTGTAGTATTTGTTCGTTCCCAAAAATTTCGCTTGAGCTTTATTCTTTACCTTCTGGATGTCATCGTATAGTCCTTCCATGAATTTATTTCTTGCTAATAATTTCTCAATCCAATTGTTTAAATTATCTAATTCTTCCACCATATAAATATCCATTAACATTTGATACCTTTTACATTTTATAGATTTTAGTCCTTGTAGATATTTGGTCCTAGTATGCACTTCATCCATCAACCCAAGATCTTGGTTTACAATAGAAACCAATTTTTTGACATTATTTTTGATGTTTTCTAGAAGGATTAAATTACCTTCTATTATTTTTACTCCTCTATCTTCAAAGTGTGATGCCACTTCTTATTATCATCCAAAAGTGAATTCCTAGTGCCTGCCCTACGTTCTTTCTCTCTAATGTCACCCCTAAAGGAATCTCAAGGTGAATTGGGTCCATAGGACCTACTATCTCATTCAAATATCCTCTTAGTAGCTCTCTCTTTTTCTTATAACCAAAAGCTCTGATTAATCTCTATTTAGATGTGAGAACACTTGTTTGATACCTGTGATGATTAGAACTTTCATTGTATCCATTGTGGGATTCCCTAGTACTATTTCTTTCATTTGATAGTCCTTAGGGGAAAACTCTTCTATATCCACATGAGGAGGTGGAATATAAATATGTGTCAAAATATCTTGGTCTTGATTCTTCATAATGAAAGCTAGTGTTTTAGCATCACCCCTAGGTGAATGAGCTTGTTGACTACTTTTATAAACTCCACCATGCCTTCTTCTTCAGTCTACTCCAACTATCTTCTTTGTATAAATAAGACCTCCCTTTTCAACCATGATAGAATTGTTTTGATTGGTGATATATGTTGTGGCAAAGAGGTGGGTTCTAATGTTAATTCTTTCCCTTTATTGTTTCTCTCTAGAATATTCTTATGTCAAGGAAGGAATTTAGACTAGGTTTCTATATCAATGTGGATTGGGGACCTAGATTCTATCCTAAGAGGATATTATTTCCTTTCTTCCATAGTATTATTAGAGTAGGGTTACCATTGCACCAAAAGAATGATCTTTCAATGCTTGATACAACCACTCAACTTATAGTACATAGGAGGTAGTTAAACCCTTGTCATGAATCCCGAGGGGACTATTGAAAAAATTTCTAACAATCTCTCCCTCAACATTACCCAAGGATCTAAGGATTTTAACCTATGACCAAGCTCTATTACCACTTGTTAGAGTGGAGTTTTCATTGCACCAAAAGACTGATATTTCAATACCCAATACAACCACTCAACCTATAGTTGTAGATGCTTAAAATTGTTAAAGTAATTAGTTGTTTTAACTTATTAATTAAATCACTTTGATTTAATTAATTAAGTTTCCTATTACTCTAGTTTTCTTAAACTATCTTTTAGGTACATATAATTAATATTTTATTAATTATAATATGCAACCCTAGCTTTTTTAGGCTTTAGGTTACCCTTTTCGAGTTTCGATCTCCTTTATAAGGATTGATCTCTTTGTAAATTCATTGAATCCATTGAATAATATTTTTCTTCTTCATCTAAGTTTTTTTAGATCAAACCCTTGCCTCTTCTTGTCTTTTTCTTCTTCGTGATAGGTTTTCTGCATGTAGGTTTTCTTGGGCTTCGTGGATTTGTTATGCGCTTTTGCTCAAATCCTACAAAAATTGTCCTAATCACAATATTAATTCATTTAATGTTTCGTTTGACATTATAATTATTTATTTATTAATTAATTATATTTTTCATATTCTTCTATTTATTTAATTAAATACGTTCATTTTTCTAATATATTTAAACTTAATTTAAATACTTCCCCTCTAATGTATTAAATTCATTTAATACATAGTGATCCATAAATCTCCTTTTAAATAAATTCTAGTTTATTTAGTTCCCTCCACTTTATTAAATTCTCTAATCCTATTATTAAGTTAAATCCTATTTAATTTAATCCTAATCCCATCCTAAAAACCTAGTCTACACCCATCATTCTCATCCTTCTAAGCCTATCCATCAATTAATCCCACTTTATTATCCTAAACCTCTCTTAATCACCTCTTTAGCAACTAAATGGTTTCTCACACATGTGTGAGCAACACAAGGCTCAAGGAGTCTCCTCTCATTAAACTCTCCAAAAAGGTGCTCTTGTACCTTTGTTCCCTACTCCTTTCCCCAAGATTGCTCACACATATGTGAAGACACCTTGAGCCTCTCAACCATAAAGGATCTTTTTTACTTTTGCATGGCCTTTCCTTTAACCCATGTGTCTCCCTTGTGGCTCCTATGTGGATGACACATAGATGCCACATCCCCAAGGCCTCTCTCAAATCTCTAAATAGAGCCCTTGTCTCAAACATTTTTTATCTCCCTCAATTTGTACTATCATCAAGCTAGTTTAGAGTTAGATCTTTCTCATTAATTTTCATATTGCTACTAAACCTTTGGTAGTCGCTTACTTCTTGCATTGTTTTTCATGTTCATGATAGTATTGCACTCTTAGATTTTCTTTCTACGTCCACTTCTATTATCCATTGAGTGCTCTCAAGAATGGTTGCTTCCATAGCCATCTCTTGAAGCATTCTTCATCATTTAGCTTAGTTGCATGTTCATTATTGCATCTTTCATATCATTAGGATTCATAGTTGTGTTTGGGAGAGCGCATCTACATCCCTCACACTTAAGTGCACCAACAAGTCCTCTTATGGGCACCCTTGTTGAGCTGCTTTGAGCTTTCTTATCAGTTGCATTAGTATTAAAACACAATATTAGTTAGTAGTTTTCTTGATTTCAATATGATTTTATGCACATGCTACTAAAATTTTATTGGTTATGCATGCTCCCAACAACTTAGCTTTTCACACATACACTACCCATCTTGCAATCTAGTCAGCCACTCAATACTGAAAAGGAGGTAGATAAAGCAAAACAAATTATTGAAAAGATCAAACAATCACAATAACAACTTCATGATATTTTAGAGAAAATCAATAAGAAGTATAAGGAAAGACATGATTAGCATAGAACTCCCCATCATTTTTAGTTTGGTGACAAGATATGGCTACATATTCAAAAGGAGCCCCTCCAAGGACCTTATAGAATGCTTCATCCTATTTGGTATGGGCCATGTACCATTAAGAAACAAGTTTGTAAGATTTCTTTTGAAGATCTACCACAATTTTTGGGATTACATCTAGTTTTTAATTTGGAGCTGTTGTGACCCTATTTTCCTCCATTATTGGACATCTCTCAAGCTATTGAACATATTCATGCTACAAAATTGAATCCATCCACTACTATGCCATTACAGTGTGATCATGTCACTAAATTCATGTTGAAATCTTTGAGAAATCATAAAATTCTAGTATATAGGGTGGTTCAAGTTGGTCAATTCTCTCATTGGAGAAAATGGATAACCAAGGAATAGACTGTAGCACAATTCCCTCATCTAGTGTAGAAGATTGATGCAATGGGGCCCATTGCTTCTTAAGGGAGGAGGAATGATCCAAATTATATAGAAGATTAAATTTTGAAAGTATTTTTCATATTTTTAAAAAGCTTTTCTATGTCTTTGTGTTTGGCCTTTTCGGAGGTCTCCTACTCAAAATTTCAAGCCAAAATTGTAATCGGTCCCTAAAACTAGGTAGTCATAGGTTCACTATTTTAGGGATTGAAACTATATTTTTAGTTCTTCTTTCCAAGGGTTTAAGTGATTTTGAATTCTAAACTCTAGGTCAAAAGTAATGGCCTTGACATGTTGCGGTAATTAGACACCTAGTTTTGAATATTTTAGTTTAATTTTATTGTTTTTATTTTATCCACATAAATATTTCAAATTAATGGCTAAGGTGGCTATTCATATTTCATCATTTTATATATTATTTCAATTTCAATGAATAAGATGACCTTTTTTTGCATACAACTATTCCAAGTTTTGCAAGATTTTCTAGAACTTGAACATTGGTATCACAAGTAATTGATTCACCAGATGTCATGTTTGTAGCCCACTTCCTAAATTTAGATCAATTGATGAAAAGTTTGGAACTAAGGAAAAGATGGTAGATTATAATTCAAATGAAGAAGAAGATAATTCTAGAATTTTTAGACAAAATGCAAAGTTTTCTTTGAGACTAACAATGATTTGTATAATGATGTGTTAACTATTGAGAAAAGATAAGAGCAAAGATATGAACCTAGAGATAAAATAAGAGTTGAGATGTCAACTCCTACCCATAAAAAGAATCTAACAAAGAATCATCCTCTTGAGTAGATAATTGGAAATAAATACAAAGGTGTAATAACAAGAAATAGAGTAAATGAGGACATATGTTGTATTTCTCAAGTTGAACCTAAGAGTGCAAATGAAGCATGTAAAGATGATCATTGTATTCAAGAAATGAAGGAAGAATTAAATCACATTGTGAAAAATGATACATGGGAGTTTGTTTCTAGACCTAAAGACAAGAATATTATAGGAACCAAATGGCTATTCAAAAACAAGATGAATGAACAAGGAAAAGTTGTGAGGAACAAGGCTATACTTGTATGCAAAGGATAATCATAGCAAAAAGTCATAGACTATAAGGAGACATATGCACCTATAGTTATAATGGAAGCATTAAGGATGTTCTTGTCTTATGCAATAAATAAGAAGTTCAAGGCTTATCAAATAGATGTTAAATCAACCTTCCTGAATGGAGATTTTGAAGAAGAGGTATATATTGAATAGCCTGAAGGTTTTCCTATATTAGAAGACAAAGAAATGGTATGCACATTAAATAAATCTCTATATGGTGTGAAACAAGCACCTGGAACCTAGAATACAAGTTGGATAGTTATTTGCCAAAGCTTGGATTTGACAAAGGTACAGTAGATAATAACTTGCATTTGAAAGAAGTTGAAAATGGTTTGTTGATAATATTAATATTTATTGATGACATCATATTTGGAGCTAATGATGAAGCAAGTGATAAGTCTGTTGAAGAAATGAAGAATGAGTTTGAAATGAACCAAATAGGAAAAATGATTTTTTTTCTAGGATTATAGATTATGCATAATAGTGATGGTATTTTCATTTCACAAGTTAACTAATTGAAAGATTTATTGAAGATTTTTGGATTATAAAGTTGTAAGCCTATTAGTATACCTATGATAACTAGTCACAAGTTATATAGCAAAATGGAAACACCTACAGTTGAGAAAAAGAAGTATAGATCCCTAATTGGAGGTTTGTAATATCTGAATTGCACCAAACTAGATATAGAAAATGAAATTGTGATTGTAGCTACATTTCAAGTTGATCTGAAGGAGTATCATATTTCAACAGTAAAGATAATATTCTAATATTTGAAAGGAACATCTTACTATGGAATTTAGTAAGATAGATCAAGTGATTTTACACTATGTGCATATACTAATGCAGATTGGGAAGCCAGTATGGATGATAGAAAGAGTAATCATGGTGGATCATTCTTTCTTGGAGAAATATTAGTTTCATCGTTAAGTAAGAATCAAGATTGTATTTTGAAGAGTATAGCTAAGGTAGAGCACATTGCAGTAGAAAATAACTATAATCAAGTTATGTGGATGAAGCAAATGTTGAAGGATATTAGAATTGAGTTTAAAGAACCTGTTATCATTTACTATGATAGCACAAGTACAATGTGTATGTCTAAAAATTATTTATTTCATTCTAAGACTAGCCATATATCTATTAAGTATCATGTGCTAAGAGAGAAAGAAACAAAAAATGAGATCATATTGGAGCATGTGAGTACTAAAGATAATATTTTAGATATCTTTATGAAACCTTTGCCTAAAGATATATTTGAGTACTTGAGAGGTATTCTTGGGGTTATGCCCTTGCCTACTTAAAAGTAGATGATGCAATAAGTGCATCATTCTAGTAGTACAAAGCACTATTTTTAGATTGGACTAAATGTTGATGCTTCCTATATGGTGGAGTATTTGCAATGAGCTGAGTCATTAAGGACTCTTGGTATTTGGTTTTGAACAATACCTTTGTATATTCAAGCTAGGTGAAGACTTGGAGTAGCATATTAGCAATTGGCATTTAACAATTGATATATTGTAACATTCGGGCCATTGACATTGATATTAATGTGGGAGATAATATGCATGAAAAACATCCCCTAAGAAAGGAGGAAGAATAAATATTAAGTATGAATGGGGAAGAGATATCTCTTTAGGGAGATTTATAAAGATTCATGTAAGGAAGAAGGAATATTCATTTGATGTGTAGCAGTAGCAAAGTACTATTTGGTATTCTTGGAACTTAGATGGCTTTTCATCTATATTTCCATCAATGCTAAAGGGGGAGATTGTTAGCATGAATATTGATGATACTACTTTGGGGGAGTATCCTATGGATTGGAGAGTATTGGCATGTTGCATTCATGACTATGCTTTTTATTGATCTCAACATATGATGGTTTCTATAAAGACATGATAAGTAGCAGATAGAGATCTTAATGGTATAGATAATTTTTTGATTGTCTAGTGATGCATAGTCATGGACATGTTCTACATTGTGTCCTAATGACATGGTCAAGTACACAGAGTCTAAGTCAAAGACATTTGAAAGTTATATATGAGATGCAGTAAGAAGATGTGAAATTAGGTACTGATAGAGGACAGTCTGCTGGTGACATTAGCAAATGTACAAGCCCTAGTATCACATATGTGAAGTTTTGTATAGACTATGAGCCAATAGTGCTATTGTAATTGTAATGAACTAATTATCTTATTATAATTAATGGGAAATCCTCAAGGCCAACTGAAGGAATAATTTTGAAGATATGGTATAAAGGAAAGATGTTTTCCTTGTTTGTAATATGGGTTGAAGGGTGGTGATTTTTGTATGAAGTGCAAAGTGCGAAAAGGAGTAGAGTGTTTGATAAATACATGTAAGTGATCCAAGGAATTATTTGATGTGATTTTTGTGATCTACTTATAAGTTCAAAAGTAGTAGAGATCTAGTTGATAGGATAGAACAAGAGGAAGGCAATACATTTCATTTCTATTATTTTTCAAACAATAATATAGAGATCATTTGGAAAGTGGGTTCATTGGTCTTGCCCTTGAAGCTATTTGGGAAGTGGGTCCAGTTATCTTCCACAACTCCTAATAGGGTTGGACTCTCCTAACATGTATTTAGTGTATCCTATTAGGGACTAATATGTACTGAATGTATTCATAGACTCCTAAAAGGGTCCATCCTCTACCAAGAAATATTTATATTAGTACATAATCTTGTGGGTACCATCTCCACTTGGGTTTTCCCTCTGATTAAGGGTTTCCCTAGTTACCATATCTAGTGTTATTGTGTATGAGTATCTATTTGTGGTTTCTAATTATATTGCTTATATGGTTAAAGTTTAATAAGGTTGATAATTGTGATATTATTTGGATAATTGATTCACCCCCTGCCCTCCCTCTTGGTTATATTGGTAGACTATATATTCTAGCAATTGGTACTAGAGAATCAAGTCCTTGAAGGATAAGTTTAACAACTTGGGAGATCGATGGTGAATATTTTAAAAAATGATAGTCCTAGATTTGATGGGGCCAACTATGATAGTTGGAAGGAGAAGATGAAGACTCATCTATTATACATGGGTCTAGGTTATTGGATCTTGACAAAGAGTGGGAAGATGATTGTGAAAGAAGAACAACTTGAACAATGCATTGAAGAGAAGATATATTTGTTCATGTGTAACATGAGAGCTAGAGAAGCTCTACTATTAGCTCTTCCAAAGAATGAATACAATCAGGTAAAATAACTTAAAAAATCTCATGTAATTTGGACCAGGTACTAGAGGCTAGGGACTAACCTAGACTAAGAGGAAGGTCCTAATCAATTGAGGCACCTAACTGGGTGTTTCAAGAGGGTTCTTTTGAAAAGAAGTGCACCCCATTTTGTGACTCAAAATGGAGCATTTTGTGTGACCACAATAGGGACCAATAGTTATAGTTGGTTGATAATAGACACTTTTATTTTCAATTCAATAATTTTCACTACAAATCTTAGTTATTAAAAACACACTTTCTAATTTCAACAAAGTTGTAAAATTTTCTAAACTTAACTTTATATTTTTTATTAACTCTTTCTTAAAATCTCATTAGCTTTGACAATTTTTACTAAACAACTATTTATGTTAACTACATATCCCTAAGAATTATATGAACAGTAATATTAACAATCTTTTATGATAGAGACCCAAAAAATATTTTCTTATTTAAACACAAAGAGGACAACATCCAAACAAAAAATGTATATGCATATCAAACAAAGGAGTGCATTTTTTAAAACTTTATTATATATATTTTGTTTAGTTATTTGAACTATCACAATTAAGAGAGAGTACAAGGAGAAAGCTACTCAAGCTATGGTTTAGGTGTAATACCCCAAAATTGGCATATTGCCATACTAAACCAATTTTGGTCTATTCAATCCTTTCTAAGTCCTATTTGTTGGAAATATAGAAGGAGTAATTGAGAGTGTGGTGAATTATTTAGTACTAAAATAAATCCCAGATTCCTTAGATGTCAACAATAAAATTTAGACTGATAAAATTGATTGCTTCTATTATTCAGTAAACAAACATAAAATGCAATAACTTGGTAAATGCAAAGTGTGATTTACTTTTAGCTGATCTTAAAACATTCACAGTGATTAATTTGCAAGCATAAGAGAAATAAAATGAACACATGAGACATCAAGATTTTATGTTGAAACCCAATATGGTGAAAACCACCAATGTAACTAGTTATTGTTTTCTCTCTTCTGAAGTGAGCCCTGTTAGGATCCAACCTAGTTAAAGGTTACAAAACACATTGTTAGGTGTGACCTTGTTAGAGGATTTAATCACCCTACTAGGAGTAGCCTTGAAAGAGGTCTTAAAACAATTTAATAGAATTTTCACCTTGTTAGAGGATTTACATTTGGCTATTAAACCAACTTTGTTAAGAGATTTTAGATCACTGCTACAATGGTTAGAGAGTAACAATGAAATGACCTAATTATGATGCAACTGAATTGCTGATTAAAGATCTCTATTCTACTTCATACTTGATCCTTCCTGATCAAATAACACTTTTCTACTCCACAAGGATACTTTCTTATCCTTCAAGTTCATTCTCACTCTTTCCTTCTTAATTGAAACAACACACTTACACACACACTAAAAATATCAACTTGACCTTTCATTTATACCATCCAGATTGTGTCATGTCCCCTTTTCAAATAATTAAAAAATAATAATCTTTGCTAAGGTAGGCAGGCCCAAAAAGGTGAAGTTTCAGAAAAAGGGGATAATCTTTGGAAGCGAATGGACTAATAAATGAAAATTATTATTAAAATTTTTTTTATTAACCCCTCTTGGACGTGAGTTAGGGTTATGCCCTCTTTTAAGGGGTTTGGAGGCATTTTGGGGAACTTGATTTTTGTGCATTGCTTTGTTGTTCTTCAGAGGCTACCAAACCTATGAAGAAGGAGACCCAAGAACGAGAGTTTGAAAATTTCAAAGAAGGCTAAGGATGGTAGTTTGAAGCCATTCCATGTGCATGCTCATGCAGAGTTTTCCTTTGTGCTGAACAGTGTAGATTTGTGGGTTTTTGGGTGTGTTTTTTTTGTAAGAGTTTGGTGTTTCAGGTTGAGTATTTCATATCAGTTTGGGTTGCTGTTGTATTTTAGACTTTTATATGTTAAAATAGAGATGAATATATGTATTTGGTCATGATTATGCTTTTGTGATAGATTATCAGTTCTTTTGTGGTATTTCTGGCTATTTTGTGTTGTTTTCAGGAGCTCGATGAGCATAATTTTTGTCCTACATTTGTGAGCTATTGTGTAAATGCTATACAGATCTGAAAATGTCATTTTGTAGGCTTTTATTCTGCTGAAATTTCTTTAAAAATTTCCATTTTCAGATTTATTAATAATTTGTGAAGTTGTGAAGTTTTTGGCACTATTTCAGACATACCCGATTTGGGGTTTATTGAGAAATTGGTGGATCTTTGTAATATTGGCTGTTTGATCTTAAAGATCTGATTAGAGGCTTGAAATATCATATAAAATCAGAAAAGGGGACATTTTAGTGGTATTAGAGCAATGATCTTACTAGCCTGAGGGTTTGTAGAAGTTTGCATGTCAGTTTTGACAACTACCCAAATCTTGCATGTCAAAATTTATGGTTGCATGCTACTTCTAATCATTTGCATGTTAGTTCTTGGTGAATTTGATGGTTGCATGTTGCTTCTAATCAGCTACATGTAAAAATATATGGTTGCATGCTACTTCTAATCATTTGCATGTTAGTTCTTGGTGAATTTGGTGGTTGCATGTTGCTTCTAATCAGTTGCATGTCAAAATTTATGGTCGCATAGAACTAAGTGAAAGAGAAAAGGGATATTTGCAGCGAAAAAAGAATAAAGAAATTTTTAATCAAACCTCTAGTTGAAAGTAAAAGTACAAAATCCAAGGAAGGAAAAAGTATGGCTTATCCAGATGAGATGGCAAAGGAATTCTTCCAAGACATCCAAGGTATTTGTCATAATTACTAGTTGTTGTAGCTGCATATTGCAAGTAGTTTAAGTCTCATATTTGTATTGAATATTGCCAAATTAGTTGCACATTCATGTTAAGTTATTGTTTAGACAATCTAGAGTATTTTTGTAAGCATTCTCTTTGATGCAAATTGAAACAAGAGTCATTGCAACAATCTAAAAAATTAAATCAGTCATATGACTCCTTGCTTGCAAAGTGTTTGACGAAATGTCAAACAACTGAAGTATAAAGATTCTTGGTGTTTGAAGAAGTTATAACATATTGGGGTTACACTCTACTTTATCTAGAATGGAGAGGTATAGTACAGAGTCTCAGAGAACACGATCTTGGACTATTGATATCCAGAGTCAGAATAGTAGAAAGGATGGTTATTTAGACATTCAAGATAAACCTAGGAAAATAAGCCATGACATGTCTAAATAGTTGGTTGAGCACCACCATATAATGAATGACATGTTGTTCGACCTAGCTAAGGTGGATAAGTTGACTAGATTTCTATTTGGCAGATTTTCTCACAGAGTAGATGACATAATTACCAAGAACTTGCATGAGGAGTTTGAGAAACTAGCTTATAGCTAGGCAGAGGTCTCAGATTCTACTCTGCCACAGGAGGTAGTGAGAAAGGATATTACACAGATTGATAGTAATGGTCAACTTGATACTCAAATTGAGACAATTGTATACAGGTTGTTAAAGGGTGATGTCACAGGTATTCAGGATGGTATAGTTACAACAGGCAGTGACTACAATGTAGTGAGTTCAGATGATGATTATGAGGATGTTGTTGTGCATGATGGTGAGATACCTTGTAGAGATGAGCAAACATTGAGCATTCATGAATTTGCTGAGAAAGAGTACCAGGCACAGTTAGCTACTTCATCACATGAGGTTGAGGCTGGTAGTACTTCACATGATTTGTCTAGCTAGCTGAAAGTGAAAAAAGACAGTATTGTGACTTCATTATCTCATCATGATAGGTATGTGGAGTTAGTTGGTATTGGTCCTATTACTCAGGTGAGGAGTTTTCTTGAGTTACCAGCTAATTCTAGTTTATGGATATGGACTCGAGATTGTTATATTGGCATTTGGGATTCAGTTGACTGGAGATCTTTAACATTTTTTGGTAGCAATGTTTGTTTGGGTGCTATCATGGATTTGATTAGCAGATTGCATGGTGTTGTCTTTTCTTGTGCCAGCAGCTTGTCCAATGTTGGTATTAGTTTTTATACACCAATGTTGGGCTTTGTTCATATATCTAGTCGACCATACTTGCTGGAATGTGTTGATGATCTTTCATCTTTGGCAGTGTGTACAGATGAGTCCTAGGATGATATTAGCATTGATGACATCTAGGAGGATGCAGTGGGCAATTTTGAAGACTTAGTTTCCTTGGAAATTTATTTTGGTACAAAGGAGTTGGACAACAGTGCTACAATTTTTGATACTCCATATGTTGATATGAGCATTGGAGTTGATTCACAGGATATGGATCATAATACTCTAGAGACTAGTAACTTTGGGGATACTCCTTTAGACAATGCATCAGAGGAGGTTTTTAGGAGACAATCTAGCTAGTGCCATCATGTGTTTAATCAGTTGAGAGTTAGTGACCGAGACATTGCTATCACTTGCCAGCATTTTGATGTTTCTCATCAGTTGTTAGCAATTTATGGATGGGGTTCTCCTACTAGTGATGAGCAAGAAGGCAGTTATCTTTCCTTGATAGAGATCCACTCTTTATGGGAGGCTATTTGGATTTTGAGATAGAATTATATGTAGTTGGTAGCCGACAGATATTATCTTATGGAGTGGGGGAGTACAAAATATGACGCATTATTGGCCAAAGAAGATGAGGTGAGTGAGCTTACTCAGCAACTCGACGTGACTTCTGAGATTCTTTAGAGTACACAATTGGCTTTTGAGGAGTCATAGTTTCATTTGACTAAGGTGACCATGGAGTTGGAGAGACTTCAATCTTTACCAGATTCTGTACAGTCACAAGCTATGGTGTCTAGTGATCTGAGGATGTCCATGGTTGAGATTGTCAGATACAGTGGAGATGGGGATGCATCCATCCTTGATACTAACATTGGCATATTGGGTTCATTCCCACTAGAGTCAAGTTTAGTTGAGTTGGGTGCTGCAAAAAATTGTTGTGGTATACCTGACACGGTGGTGGCCTCTAGTACTAATGGCACAGAGACTAGATATGTTGTATCAAAGATCATGTGTGATGTTGGTGAGCTGACAGTTGGCATGGTTCCTGCTAGTAATATTACTCCCTTGGTAATGTCTTCAGAGGTAGTAGTCAATTCCAACTTGGTTAGTGATCGATTGTAGTTAGTTTCATCTGGATTGCAATCTAAGCCACCGACTAAGATTGGCACATTCTATCAGCACTACACTGTGAGGTATGCTCATCAATTTACCTTTGATGACCATGTTGATGAGATGATGATACAGAGATGTACTTTGGTTCCTAGTGCTTGTCATCAGTTATGGGATGGTTTGACGCCTTGGGATGAGAGTTGTGATGGGCATGACATGGCAATAGGTTCTGCAGTTGACAACTTGATAATACATGACTTAGAGCAGGAGTTTGGGAGTGATGCTTCAAAAGTTGTTGTTACTGATTCTACTCCTTTGGCTATGACATCTCTTGACTTAGCTGGTGGTCAGTCACAGTGGGCTATATCACTTGTTCATGGCAAATTTGGTTTGGGTTCCATTTCTTGCTCTTTATCTTGTAATGTCTTTTCACCATCAGCAGTGCATGGGAGTTATGGTTATGAGACAGTGGCCAGTGATTTCCAGAGTTGTGTTGACTGTAGGAGTTGTACAGTGTGTGGATTCTCCATACTTGGTACAATTTCATTCGAGAGCATTCACCATTGTTGTAGAGTTGGATTTTACATTTTGTATAGGCCAGTGGAATACGTTGATGGTATATACTGTGTTGGCAGTTTGATTTTTCCACTTTACTTGGGTTGGGTTTTGATGTTCTAAGAGTTTGTGTCTCATGGGTTTCTAATGGTGGTAGTGGTGATTTTGGAGTTTGGTTGAGCTGTAATTGCCAATTTGATTATGGATTCCTCTTGGTCATATTGTAGAGGATATTGCAAGAGCCTGTGTTAATTGGTAGTAGTATAGTTCATGACTACATTTGGGATCCAGGTGGATTGATTAGTTTATTTTTCAGCCATTTCTTGAGGACAAGCAATATTTGGGAGGGGAGGACTTGTCATGTCCCCTTTTCAAATAATTAAAAAATAATAATCTTTGCTAAAGTAGGCAGGCCCAAAAAGGTGAAGTTTCAGTAAAAGGGGATAATCTTTGGAAGCGAATGGACTAATAAATGAAAATTATTATTAAAATATATTTTATTAACCCCTCTTGGATGTGAGTTAGGGTTATGCCCTCTTTTAAGGGGTTTGGAGGCATTTTGGGCCCATTCTAGAACTTGATTTTTGCGCATTGCTTTGTTGTTCTTTAGAGGTTGCCAAACCTATGAAGAAGGAGACCCAAGAATGGGAGTTTTCAGGTTTCTAGGAAGGCTAAGGATGGGAGTTTGAAGTCATTCCATGTGCATGCTCATGCAGAGTTTTCCTTTGTGCTAAATAGTGCAGATTTGTGGGTTTTTGGGTGTGTTTTTTTGTAAGAGTTTGGTGTTTCAGGTTGAGTATTTCATATCAGTTTAGGTTGCTATTGTATTTTAGACTTTTAGATGTTAAAATAGAGCTGAATATATGTATTTTTTTGTGATTATACTTTTATGATAGATTATCAGTGCTTTTGTGGTATTTTTGGCTATTTTGTGTTGTTTTCGAGAGCCCAATGAGCATAGTTTTTGTCCTACGTTTGTGAGCTGTTGTGTAAATGCTATAAAAATCTGAAAATGTCATTTTTTAGGCCATTATGCTACTGAAATTTTTGTAAAAATTCCATTTTCAGATTTATTAATAATTTGTGAAGTTGTGAAGTTTTTGGTACTATTTCGGACATACCCGATTTGGGGTTTATTGAAAAATTGGTGGATCTTTGTAATATTGGTTGTTTGATCTTAAAGATCTGATTAGAGGCTTGAAATATCATATAAAATTAGAAAAGGGGACATTTCAGATTGCCAAGTCAGCTCAAATTGAAATTACAATAACCAATAATCATCACCATAGTTAGCTAGAAACAATACTTAAAATAATTAAGATTCTTGTGCCAAAATCCTTCATTGGCCAACCTTGCTCGGTAAATACTAGTTCTAAGATGATTTCCTATGTTAACCAACAGAATCTTGGTTAACACTGCAAACTTACAAAACTATCCTTTGGCAACCGAGTGAACTAGGTGAACATTGACTTTATCAAACTTTTCTTTGCTAACCATGTGAACTCGATTAACATTGTTTCCTGCCTAAATTCCTTTGATGCTCGAGTGAGCTCGATAGACATTGTCTTTGTAGAGTAATCTTCAGGAATGCTTGGTAAACAAGGAAAACTATCTTGCTAACCAAGTTAGCTTGGTAAGCACTGACTAACAATTGAGATGACATTTTTGTAAAATCAAAGACAACACATAATTAGATAATTATATCCAAAAATCTCCCTCTTTGGCATTGATGACAACACAAAATGTCATAGCACAATGAAATTTGAGAACAACACTTTCTCTAATAGAAATTTTCTCCCTCAAAAAAACTTCTTGTCTTTCATGTAGTAATCTCCCTCTATGAAGGAATTAGATAATTTATATGATAGTATACCTCTCCCTCAAAAAGATATAAAAAAATTTCAAAAAGATATGATAGTAATATTCTCCCTCTTTGACAACATATGCCAAAGACAACACATACGAAATTAGTATCAATATATGTTGAGTATATGCAATATTCCTTTGAGTATGTCGCATCAACTGATTGATCTTCAACTTGGTTCCTATTGATGCATCACTAAAACTTTATTTAGTGAGCTTTAGATAGGGGAATTACCCCTAACTTACCTCTTAGATATAGGAATGCATCCTTAGGTAATGTCTTGGTGAATATGTCTGCAATATGTTCTTTTGTGTGAACATATTCTAATATGATTTCTTTGTCCTGCACCAATTCTCTAATAAAATGATATTTTATATTAATGTGCTTAGTTTTGGAATGCATCACTGGGTTCTTTGATATGTTAATTGTGTTGGTGTTATCACAATACATGACAACTGATTCTTTGATCTCAACCTTCATGCCTTCCAACAACTATTTAAACCAAACAATGTTAGAAGAAATTCACTACTGCTACAACATATTATGCTTCTCCTATAGATTGGGATGTGCAATTTTGCTTCTTTCTTGTCCAAGATACCAACCCTTTACTAAGAAAGAATGCTCCACCATGTAAGGTCGACACTCATACCCTATTTTAAACTGTAAGGGATGAATATGATTAGGAATTTATTTGGTCATGATTGACATTTTCATTATTAACAATGATTTATGAGGTCCTATTAGAGACTGATGTAGATTTTGATAATTATAAGATTGATACCCTACCCAATAACATTAGGTCAATAAGATAGGACCACATGAAAAAAAAGAAGGACTCAGTATGTTCAAGCTAAGAACCTAGTCTCGAGATTCAAGGTATGATTTACTAGACAATTAGGGGAGATGAATTAACATTCGCTCTTGTAAGAAATAAAAATGAATATAGATCAAATGATAAAAAAAACATAATGGTTGCACTTGTAGATTGGTTTTAAAATATGATGATATAATTTGGAAACATTCAATGACATGAGAAATTAATCCTAGGGGCATACACACCTAGTAATGAGATAAAAGGACATTGTTAAAAATATTACTTTGTTCAATTGATTTGAAAGGATACTAGTTAAATAGTTTGCACAGTAGTGATTTTCACGTATGACATGTATGCTAGGATCCATTTTACACATTTTAATGATTTAATAGATATGACTTCGATGTTTCATTGTTATGATAGACAAGGATTGTGATGGTATTTAGAAAGGTAATTTTGTTATTATTAGACAGATTAATGTTATACATATCTTGATATTTCAATGTTTTGAATAATTTATGGAAATTATTAGATGGAAGTTAACTGAATATGTTAATGCAATTAAGTGATATTGGATAATTATGCACTTATCTGCATGTATTTCTATATTATTTCATTGGGCTACTAACATTAAGTTGAGTGTGTAGGAAAGTTGAACCATGGAGATTATTTGGGAAAACAAGGTTCAAACCTATGTGAACTTAGTAAAGCTAAGGTGAATCTTTGGAACATTCAAAACCTCATTGTATTGTGTTTATTTCATAATGTCATTGAGCATGGGTGTTATAAGTTTAAAGATCATGACTAATTAGAGACATGTCATCCTGATATGTATAGTGTTTTAATGTGTGTGTGTCATTTGACACTTGTTTTATCTATGTGTAAATGACATGTCATATAGAGTTTTGGGCATGAAGTCACTTAACCTAAATTTAATCCCCATTATGAAATTAAGTTAACCCTTGTTGGAGAGTGTTAGGATGAGTCACCTTCATGATGGAATTCAAATTATGTTTGATAGGAACTTTAGAGATCCTAAAAGTGGTTCCCAAGTGTTATTTTGGTGAAACTAAGTCACCCGTATTATAGTTGTATAAATTGGGGAACTAAATATAACCATAAGTTGGCCTAGGGGACTTAGGAGACCCTCTAAATTAGTCATTTTCAATCCAATTCGAAAATCAAAGTGTCACATGACTTATTTTCTCACCCCTCCACTTGGTTAAGTTCTTATTTGTAGAAAGGAAAAAGGGTGTAAGAGGGGTAGGTGGGCTTGGAAGTAGATGTCCTTTTAGAGAGCTTGTGCCAAACTTAGTGGTTGTTCACTGACTCTCTAATTGTAGAGATAGATAGGGTTTTGGAGAAGAAGCTTGGAAGCCAAGGGAGGAAAGATCTTCATCACCATTTCATAACCATAGATTCGAAGGAGGTTAGTGCTTCATGCCATGTTTTCTTTCATTTCATAAAAGTTGAAGATGGAAATTGTAAGGGTGTTCTTGTCGGATTTATGTGTCTGTATATGGTGCATGTTGTAAATGTTTGTGTATGTGAGTGAGCATGTTGAATATATTTGTATTTGTTTTTTTTTTCTTAGATTGTGGTTGTGGATTGAATGTTGTTTTGGGTCTGAAGGCTTCACTCACCCTTGGGAGGGAAGAGAAGCCTTGGGGTGAAGGGGTTAGTTGGGCTTTGAATTGGAGTTGAGAAATTCTTCTCTTGGAGAGGGGATTGTTTTCATGGAGTATGGGCTCCATTGAAGCCATGTGCCTTTCTTTTGTTCTATGTGAGGTATAAGTGAGGGTATGTGAAGAGGAGTAAGTGTTGATAGCCTTGTTGTGGCATCTTTCTTGGAAGCTTTATTGGAATATTGCAAATGCAAGATTATTGTTTCACAAGGATATGGCATTCTTCTCCTTGAAAAGCCACCTTCATCCAATTTTTATGATTCCATTTGTGAATAATTGTACAAGCCTTGGTTGGGGATTGTAAATGTGTTGTTAAACTGTGGTATTCATGGTTATTCTTATTATTGGGATGTTGTTTGAATATATCCCGATTGAGCCTTGTTTCCCCTAGCGTGGGACTGGCCTCCTTAAGGTCTAGGTTGGGAGGTGAGCCTCCATGGTTCTATAATTTTGATCTTTATAGGTTTTTGATGTACTTGGATACTTGGAAGTCATGAAGGTCTCATTGCATAAGAGGAATAAATACTATTGTAGTTGTTGATAATGGAGTAGAAAACTCCATCTTGTTATGTGTTTCTATTTGTGATTGTAAGTGTGATATTGCTCCCATTCATTTATCACTAGAAGGATTATGCATCATCTTGTGTAGATAACTTACATCACGTAATGTTGTCAAGAAGAGTCTACCACCTATGCTCGATTGTGATAAGCTTGTTGTATGTTAAAGCCGAAATAGGAAAGAGAATTCTATTGTATTGATGTTGTGGATCTATTATCACGAACATGAATGTATTGGGAAAAAGGATTTAGTATCATAGTAGATATTAGTAAGATGCGAATATAACTACATCTCTATTGTCCCTTTGATCCTATATTCTCATAGAAATAAGTAGATGCATTCTATGATTAATCTTGATTCATATGTAAGTGTAGAATATGCAATGATGGATAATGGAATATGTATTTAGCTGTAGACATGATATGGATATTCATCATGGAAATTAGAATACTTGATGTCCCTTGAGTTGTACGCAAAAGATTGCCAAATTGAATTTAATATCATAGAAGAAATTGCAATGATAGGAAGGTCATCTTGTGGAACATTATTATCTTTCCAGTTCTATTGTATAGTAGTTGTGTATGTATATTCGAACTAAACCTTGCATGAGAATACAGTATTACTTCTGGAACCAATGGTTTCTAAACTCCATTATCCATAGATAAGAATAATTAACCAATTTAATATATGACCCTGTCCTAATATATATTGTTTCATTGAGTAAATTGATTAAATGATTAAATAACCCCATCAATATAGACTATGCACAGTATAGTAAGTCCAAATTATCAATGAATTAGCATATTATGAATACCTTAGGCTATAGGGATATAGAATCAAAATGGTTGCTATGAATTCATAAATGTATAAGTATTAAGCTTGTTGTAGGTGCCCATTCGACTCTCTAGAAATTGTATGGAGGAAGTAAAATATAGGACCTAACTAATACAAACCAATAAAAAAATAAGAAGAATATGTTGGGTATCTTCTAAATAAAGAGATAATAAAATCTCTAGACAATAAAGTATAACACAACCCAAGAAATCAAATTTAAGTACATTACACTATGAATTTAGTGGGTAGTCAGAGAACCTAGAAAAATGAACTCATGTATGGGTTGACCAAGAAATTTGAAAGTGACATAAAGTAGTAACATAAATAAATAAATAAATAAACAAACATGCATTACTCTACCCTATATCATGCTAGGTCTGGCTTTATATATATATATATATATAAGACACACCTAGCAAGTGCCTACATCTATCCCATTGGAAATTAAGTGGGCAAGTGACAAGGTTATGGGGAAGGCTATAATTATAACATATAATGTCAGTCCCAAACCCTAAGTCAAACTCATCCTTCCAAACCCCAAGTCACCTTGGAAGGAGAGAGACCATGCAAATTTTAAGGAAAGGAGGGGTGTTTGTTTGAGAAGTGGGAGGGAATACATGGCAAGAGGAGATATTTAATCTTTTTCCACCTTTTGGGTTTATGCAGGAAATTGCCTAAAGGAAGATGGTACTTCAACCATGCCCACTCTACAGGGAATTAATGAGTGGCATGTGATTCAAGCCTAGGAAGATTTTGCATGAAATAATGTGGGGTGGCTATGGATTGGATGTTTTTCCATGCAAGGTGAGGTGTTGGGTAGTGTGTGGTTAGACATTTATGTATAGGGCTATAATTTAATTAGGATAATAAGTTGGAAATTATCCAAATTATGTACCATTGAATGTTAATAATATATCCTTTTTATTTATTAATGGAGAAGATAAAAGCATATGTAGAGGGAGAGTTTTGATTACTATTAAGGGAGATGTAACCATAACTAGGCTAGTAAGGATTTTAATTAATAATTAACTTTATGTGAATAGTAAATGAAATAATAGTAATAATAATAATTATAATAATAATAATAATAGAATAAAATAAATTAAAGGGTATGGGATAATTATGTTCAGGGTAAATATTCTAGGAACCATCTATAGCATGCTAATACTTCGTACACAAATCTAATAAATGATAGAAGTATTCTATATAGAATTCAATGAGTAACATAAATGAATTGATACCATTAGCTCCAAGATGTTGAAGGACTATGATATAAACATTGTATGTCCTAGAGTTCATCTTGTAAAAAGTGTAAATATTGTTATGAATATATATAATAAACGTAAAAGTAAACTAAATGGTATTATGATATTCAAGTAAATTCTTGAGTAGGATATTTAGAGATTTTTAAGAAGGTAATGTGATTTTATAATTTTAAAAATGGACTCATAAGAAAATTTAAATTAATTACATCAATATATATTAGGGTTTTCATGCAGTATTAGAGAATAAATAATAAAGGTGTTTGATAGTTAATACATAAGAGTATAAGTAATTGATACAAAAACTTTGTATTGAACTCAAGCTTATATGGAGGCTGTCAATTAAATGAAGAAAGGATATTAATGATTAATGAGGAATAGCTAGTAGCGAGATTGGAATTATATAATTTTTAAACACATGTATCTAATTAATGATAAGTTACATATATTGAATAAAATGTATGTATGGGTTGTGCTATTCGAATAGTTATGTACGCATAGAAAACTTATAATTAATTCTTCCTATAATTTTAGTAACACTCATTTCATGTAGGGAGTATTGAAGTCTATTATTGACTTAACTAATGAGTGATCATTGAATGTATGATGTTTACTATATGTTATGTGATGGTTGATACATCATGAATATATATCAAATGTAACTACAAATATAAAGCATGACACCCAATGGAATTTTTTAGAAAACATTTTATTGATAAGTAGTATGATATTTAGCACCGCTAGATACATATCATGGATACAAACATATTTTATATATATCAAGAAGACCATAGTTGATATATTTGCAACATATATGTTGTACTCCATTAAGAAATTTATAGGTATGTACCCCGTCATTCTCTAATAGAAACAAGTATTGTGAGTGGCTTCATACATAAACCTCCCACTTATTAGGGATGCACCTTTCATCTAGTTATTTTGACTAACTAGGAAATATCTATGAAATCTTAACCCGTCTTATAAACATCCGATCCTAAATTATTCTTATCAGTGACACCTAGAGTTTAGTTGATTTAATGGATGGAAGCATGACAAAAAATTTGACTAGGTGTGTTGAACTTATATAATGCACCGATTTTATATTCAATGTAATGTCTATTCAATAGCAATTCATCATATCAATCTTGTGTTTGCTAAGCATGTTAAAAAAAAAATTTAAAAATTGAGGTGTGTTTTTTCATTGTAAAAATTAAGGCATGACACACCACTTGTGCTTTTTCTATCATCAAGATTTCCTACCCAATTAGAATAAATAAATACCTTTAGGTCTAAGTTTCCTCCAAGTTTGTACCATAAACCATAGTCTTTAGTACCTTTTAGATATCTCAAAATTCTTTTGATTGCCATCATATGATTTTATTTAGGTTTAGCTAAGAATCTTGCCACTATCTCAACTGTTAAAGCAATATCAAGCCTTGTATGAACTACATATTGTAATTTTCCAATCATTGGTCTGTATAAGGTCTATTATAATTCTTTTGAATCATCATCTTTGGTAAGCTTAGTCTAGTACACATGGGGGTTCCAACTAGTTTAGAATCTTCCATTCCAAATTTCTTGAGTATCTCTTTGATATACTTAGATTGAGTAATGTAGATACCATTCTTGCTTTGTTGTGTCTATAGTCCAACAAAGAATTTTATCTCACCAAACATGGACATTTCAAACTCTTTGTTCATTTTTTCTAAAAACACTTGCATGGATCATCATTCCCTATAAATAGAGTGTCATCCACAAATATTTTTGCCAATACGATCTTGTTATCTGGTCCTTCCTTGATATACAAACTATTGTTATCATTAGTTCTCTGAAAATCAATCTATATAAGGTAGTTGTGCAACCTTTCATACCATGTTGTAGGAGCTTGTTTCAGACAATACAATGCCTTATGCAATTTATAGACCATGTCCCTTTTGTCTAGATCAAAAAAAACCTTTTGGTTGTTCAATGTAGACTTCTTCATTGAGTATACCATTGAGAAATGTAGATTTAACATCCATCTGATATACTTTGAATCCTCTGTAAGAAACATATGCAAGAAGAGTCCTAACACCTTCTAATCTTGCAATAGGAGAAAATGTCTCACCATAATCAATTCCTTCTTCTTGAGAGTAGCCTTTACATACTAGTTTTTCTTTGTTTCTTGATACTTGTCCATCTTCATTTAGCTTATTTCTGAATAGCCACTATGTTCCAATCACATTTTTATCTTTAGGCATAAGAAAAAGAGTCCAAGTTTTGTTCTCTATTTGTTATACTCAATCCAACTTTCATTTTACAATGCATCTTTAACACTTCTAGGTTCAAAATCAGCAAATAAATATGTACCTTTTAGCTTATTTCTTTTCATAGTACCTTCTAATTTATCTCCAATAATTTGATCACATGCATGATGCCTTCGAACATACTTGACCACTAAAATTTCTTTTCCTTTTGAATGAATTTCATTGTTTTAATTTTGAATTTCAACTTCTAGCTCAAGTTTCTTAGTTTCGGTAGGCATTGGCTTGATAGCTTTACAATGTGACTCGGGTCCTTGTGACTTACTTTGAACTTCTTGCAACTCGGTAACTAAGGAATACTCATGAGGTGAAGTCTCCTTATTGATAGATGTGTTTGGAAATGTATCAAGTTTGAATTAAAAAAAATCTATTATAATCTTTTGATTCCTTTTTGCTTTCTTCTTCAATCCTTTCTACAAACTCATCAATTCTCACATGTGCACTTTCTATGATTTTACGAGTAGAAAAATTCAAACATCTATATGCCTTACTTCTACAAGAATATCCTAAGAATATACCTTCATCACCTTCCACATCAAACTTACCTTTTCTAGACTCTTTCAAAATATAACATTTACTTCCAAATACTTTCAGGTAACTTACATTGAGTTTGTAGCCATACCATGATTCATACAGAGTTTTATATGAGTCCTTCTTCAACTATACTTGGTTCAAAGTATGAATTTTAGTATTGATGGCTTCCTTCCAGTATTTGATAGCAACATTCTTTCAATCATTAGAGTCCTTGCACAATCCATGATGGATTTGTTTCTCCTTTCAACTATTCCATTCTGCTCGGGAGTACCAGGGGTTGAAACCTATCTTTTAATTCCTCTTTCAATGAAAAAGTTATCAAATTCATTGGAGATGAATTCACCACCTCTGTCTGATCTTAAGCATTTCATTATTTTCCATGTTTCCTTCTCTATTCTTGATAGATACCATTTAAATTTCTCAAATGCTTCTGACTTTTCTCTAAGATACATAGCAGCCATCATTTTGGAATAGTCATTAAAAAAAAGAATAAAGATTTTGTCTCCACTATAACTTTCTATTCCAATGGGTCCACATAGGTCAGCATGCAAAATTTATAAGACATCTTTAGACTGAAAGTTTTTTTCTCTTAAAACTAGTCTTTCCCATTTTACCTATTTGACAATTCTTGCATAAACCAACATCTAGTTTCTTCAAACTAGGAATACAACCTCTTACTTTTCTAAATTTTATTATCTTGACCATATTATCAAAGTTTACATGACATAATCTTCTAGTCCATAACCAACTTTCTTCCATTTGAGCAATAAAACATGTGAGCAATGTTTCTGGATTAGATTGTGTGAGTTTTTTTAGCATCAACGTTTCGGATCATACTACATGATCCATCATCAGGACAAGAGAACATCAGAATATGGAATGAGCAGACCAGGCCATCACAAGCAGTCCTAAAAGGAGAGGGGGGGGGGGGGGGGGGGGGGGGGGGGAAAGGGCACAAAAACCAAGGGGACCAAAAATAAAGACATAACCACCAAGAGAACCGGTACGGAATAACCAATCAAATGAAAAAATGCAGATAATGAGCATAGATGTGAAGGAATTATTAATAAGCATTAAGAAATGATAAAGAATTAATAACTCAATAAAACTTAAAAAATAAATAAATAAGTAGATAAATAAAAAATTGAGAAATTAAGGATCAGCGAGAGAAAGGGAGGAAGCACACGAATATGAGAAAGAATAAAAAACTAAGAGGTTGAATATGCACAAAAAATAAGGACTTATAAAAAATTAAGAATTAGATTAAAAAAAAAAAAAAAAAAAAAAAAAGGCTCAAACCCTAACGTAAATAAATAAAAGAACAAAAATTAATAAATAAAAGCAAGAGCAAAAAATTAAGAACTTATAAACAACTAAGTCTAAAAAATCGAACAAGCCAAAAAAATATTTTTTACCCCAAGAAAAAGAACAAGAGGAGAAATATTAGAAAGGCCCCGATATCTAAATAAAGAAGCTCAACACAAGAAGAAAAACTCAGGAGCAAAAAACTAAATAAATAGATTGGACCTACAACCACACATGCTACTAAAAGAAAAAGCGTAAATGTGCCAAGTGCAAAACAACCACAACACTGGAACCAACCCAGAATAAAGAAGACAAGTACAGGAAGATAAAAAGTAAAACAAGAATGAATAAAAGAGGAAAAGATAAAAAACAAAACATCAAGATGGCAGACCGAAGGCTAGAGATGCTCCGTAATCCAAGCAGCTAGAGATGCTCAGAATCAAGCTGATGAAGAAAATTGCAGACCTGGCCTTCCTCAAGCATTGCAGAGACTCGAATGTTCTTCCTTGTTTCGTTAAAGTCACGCACCATCTTTGGAGCGTATTCAATCAACATATCTTCCATCGTGCTGGTCTTTCCCTCCTCAAATCGGTCATTCAATCAACAAGGCGGGACATCAACCACCTCAATGCCAAGTTATTTCACCTCCACCTTGAACTTGCTGCAGCTCTCCGTCCAGACCTATGGATCAGGTTAGACACTGCTTCCTATGCCAAGGCAGTGGGGCGGCAGGTACAGAGCAGCATCAGACAAAAAGCCAAGTTTTGGCGCCTGCTCCAACGTTCCCGCCACTATTTTGCTTCCTCTTCGCCCAGCACTTCTCGGCTCTCTCCTGCCTGTGCCTCCTCTCTTCGTTCAGCCTCCTCTTTGGCTGATGTCTCCATTGCAGTGGCAGACCACGCTGGCGGGTCTGCTCCTGTGCTTGGCAACCCCGTGGCCCCTCTTACACCTGCGGGTCCTCATCTCTCACATGATCCAGTTCGGTTATCTGCAACCCGGCGCGATCCTTCCTCGCGAGTCTTACATTATCCCTCGCTGGTGGCTTCTTCACCCAGGCGCTTGGCTCCTGATCCGCAGAGCATCTCTCCAGCACCTTCTCCCGTCTCAGACCCGTGTGTCTCTCCTAGGTGCTCTTTCAGCCCAGATCCTCTCTGCTCGTTGGCGGAAAATACACGCAGGCAACTCAGTGACCCCATGGTCATTCCTAACGCGATGTCCTCCAGCAATCGGTTGCAGCAGTCTCCCATCCTCGGCGCGCTTGGTCAGAGGTCCTCCCCTTCTCAACGGTCATCCTTGCTCAACGGATCTCTTCCAACTTGCACAGGTACGCCTCCTGTTCACGCGTCCTCCTCTTTTGTGCTTGATAAGTCTTGCATTAATTTTGCAGAGCGTAGATTGGTTGGATTGAGGTGCCCCTCGCACCTACCACCTCCCCTTTTTGGTACAGGTCATGTCAACCAAAGGTGTGCCGACCTTTTGTCAATAGCCCCTGCATCCACTACCTTAGGCCTTAGTTCGTCCTTGCCTGCGTCGCCTGATCCTATCCCCTTGTCCTCCTTGCCTTCCCTTCCCGGTGTGACCTCCTCTCCGTCCACCTTTCGGGATGTCTCACCCTCCTCGGTCTCGTTGGGCACTCCCCCTATTCTGCCGGCACCCCCGAGCTCTCCTCTTTCCACCTCTTTGGTTCATGATTGGGAGAATAAAATCGTGGTCAATTTATCTAGTGCCAACATTGACCCGCTGTCCTTTAATTTTCTTAAGCGTGGTCTCAATTTTGCTTGCACCCCTATTGCCATCCCTCATGTCAATTTTTTGATTGAGATTGAGAATGCCATTAGTGGCCTACCCACGGTTGTCGCCCAAGAAATTAGGCAAGACTGTGCGGTGGCCCTGAGGCATGCCAAGCTTCCCAAGCGCAATATCCCCAATTCTGAGATGCGCGCCTTCCAGGACTTTATTTGCAGTAATGACATTGTTATTACCAAAGCGGACAAAGGTAATGCCACTGTTGTGATGAACAGGCAGGACTACGTGTCTAAAGTTCTGGACTTACTCTCAGATCCGAATAACTACAAGATCCTTTCTCGCAACCCTTGCTCTTTGATCCTTTCAAGAGTTAAGTCCAGTTTGGCCAAGTCCTCGTTTGATGAGTCAACAAAGAAAAAACTGTTGCCTTCTAAAGAGGTGACCCCTCGCATCTATGGGGTTCCAAAAATTCACAAACGTGGCATCCCTTTAAGACCAATTGTGGATACCATTGGCTCTCCCACATACTTGTTGGCCTCCCACCTTGCCAAGATCATCTCGCCTCTGCTAGGAAAGTCTGACTCTTTCATCAAAGACTCCAACCATTTTGTCCAATTCATTCAGGACACCAAGTTGGAACCTAGCGATATCTTGGTTAGTTTTGATGTGGTTTCCCTCTTCACCAAGGTCCCCATTCTTGACTCCATCAATCTTGTCAAACGCAAGGTCGGGGATGAGATCGCAGAGTTGGTTGAGCTTTGTTTAAGATCCACCTTCTTCTCTTTCCAAAATGTCTTCTATGAACAAGTCGATGGAGTTGCCATGGGTTCGCCCCTCTCCCCAGTCATCGCCAACCTCTTCATGGAGTATTTTGAGGAGATGGCTATCCAGTCCTTCCCCCTCAAACCCAAATGGTGGAAACGATACGTTGATGACACTAATGTTTGTTGGCCGCATGGGCTTGAGAACCTTGAACTATTTCACTCTCACATCAACAGTTTGGTCACCAACATTTCCTTCACCAAAGAGCTCGAATCGGACTATCAGTTGCCTTTCCTAGATGTCCTTCTTATCCGAAAGGCTGATGGGTCATTCGGTCGCAAGGTTCACCGAAAAACCACCCACACTGACTTGTATTTGCACGCATCCTCCCACCATCACCCCAGCCAGAAGGTTGGCATCCTTAAGACCCTCGCCCTCAGAGCTTTCAGAATCTGTGATGATGACAACTTGCATGAAGAGCTCACTCATCTTCGTCAAGTATTCATGTTAAATGGATATTCTCACAGGCAGATCTCTAAGGCTATCAACCGAGCCAAGTCCTTCTTTCTTTCTAGGTGTACCCTCAGTCCTCCGCCCAACCAGCCTCCCCGGTTTGCCACCCTTCCTTTTGTTGATGGCATCTCTCAGAAGTTGGCCAAGATCTTATCTAAAAAGGGTCTTCATACGGCTTTCAAACCCCTTTCGCAGTTACGTCATCGAGTTCCTCCCCTTAAGGACACCAAAGACTCTTTCCTCGACTCGGGAGTCTACAAGATTGAGTGCTCTTGTGGGGCCCCTTACATAGGGGAAACAGGCCGTTCTTTTCGTACCAGAATTCGGGAGCATGGTGCAGATATCAGACATGATAGAACCCATAAATCTGCCCTTGCCGAACATTCTGCGGCCACCAAGCATCACATTTGTCTGGAGGCCGCCAAAATTCTTTCCAAGGAGGATAACTTCTTCAAAAGAAAACTTATGGAAGCTATTGAAATTAACTATCATCCCATCAACCTCAATCGAGATGATGGATGGTCCATTAGCTTGTCTTGGCAACCTCTCCTGGGCTCGCTTAAGACTCAACATCACCCTTGATGCTTCTCGAGCTATCCTGCCCCTGCGAGGTTTGTCCCCTAGCCTCCCCCTGTCACTCCCCCAATTTGGCCCGTCCGGTTTATGGGGGAGCCCCCCCCCCCAAAAACCCCCCCTCCCCCCCCCCCCCCTTTTTTTTTTTTTTCTGTTTTCGTCTCTAGTCTCCTGGCCCCACCTCGTGGTCTCCGAGCTCCTTCCTCGTCATATTCTCTGTGCTCTTTTCTCAGGTTGCCTCCTGTTGTCTCTCTTTTTGCATTCTGTCTTAGCCGTCTGTGTCACTCTTACCCCTCAGCTCGTTCCTGTGCCGGTGGTTTCAGCCTTGGGTCTGCCATCTTGATGTTTTGTTTTTTATCTTTTCCTCTTTTATTCATTCTTGTTTTACTTTTTATCTTCCTGTACTTGTCTTCTTTATTCTGGGTTGGTTCCAGTGTTGTGGTTGTTTTGCACTTGGTACATTTACGCTTTTTCTTTTAGTAGCATGTGTGGTTGTAGGTCCAATCTATTTATTTAGTTTTTTGCTCCTGAGTTTTTCTTCTTGTGTTGAGCTTCTTTATTTAGATATCGGGGCCTTTCTAATATTTCTCCTCTTGTTCTTTTTCTTGGGGTAAAAAATATTTTTTTGGCTTGTTCGATTTTTTAGACTTAGTTGTTTATAAGTTCTTAATTTTTTGCTCTTGCTTTTATTTATTAATTTTTGTTCTTTTATTTATTTACGTTAGGGTTTGAGCCTTTTTTTTTTTAATTTTTTTTTTATCTAATTCTTAATTTTTTATAAGTCCTAATTTTTTGTGCATATTCAACCTCTTAGTTTTTTATTCTTTCTCATATTCGTGTGCTTCCTCCCTTTCTCTCGCTGATCCTTAATTTCTCAATTTTTTATTTATCTACTTATTTATTTATTTTTTAAGTTTTATTGAGTTATTAATTCTTTATCATTTCTTAATGCTTATTAATAATTCCTTCACATCTATGCTCATTATCTGCATTTTTTCATTTGATTGGTTATTCCGTACCGGTTCTCTTGGTGGTTATGTCTTTATTTTTGGTCCCCTTGGTTTTTGTGCCCTTTCCCCCCCCCCCCCCCCCCTCTCCTTTTAGGACTGCTTGTGATGGCCTGGTCTGCTCATTCCATATTCTGATGTTCTCTTGTCCTGATGATGGATCATGTAGTATGATCCGAAACGTTGATGCTAAAAAAACTCACACAATCTAATCCAGAAACATTGCTCACATTCTAATGGATTGTGGAAATCTGATTATGTTAATTGATACCCTTCATGGGAGGGAAATGTGTTTCAAATCCAAGCAGCTAGAGATGCTCAGAATCAAGCTGATGAAGAAAATTGCAGACCTGGCCTTCCTCAAGCGTTGCAGAGACTCGAATGTTCTTCCTTGTTTCGTTAAAGTCACGCACCATCTTTGGAGCGTATTCAATCAACATATCTTCCATCGTGCTGGTCTTTCCCTCCTCAAATCGGTCATTCAATCAACAAGGCGGGACATCAACCACCTCAATGCCAAGTTATTTCACCTCCACCTTGAACTTGCTGCAGCTCTCCGTCCAGACCTATGGATCAGGTTAGACACTGCTTCCTATGCCAGGGCAGTGGGGCGGCAGGTACAGAGCAGCATCAGACAAAAAGCCAAGTTTTGGCGCCTGCTCCAACGTTCCCGCCACTGTTTTGCTTCCTCTTCGCCCAGCACTTCTCGGCTCTCTCCTGCCTGTGCCTCCTCTCTTCGTTCAGCCTCCTCTTTGGCTGATGTCTCCATTGCAGTGGCAGACCACGCTGGCGGGTCTGCTCCTGTGCTTGGCAACCCCGTGGCCCCTCTTACACCTGCGGGTCCTCATCTCTCACATGATCCAGTTCGGTTATCTGCAACCCGGCGCGATCCTTCCTCGCGAGTCTTACATTATCCCTCGCTGGTGGCTTCTTCACCCAGGCGCTTGGCTCCTGATCCGCAGAGCATCTCTCCAGCACCTTCTCCCGTCTCAGACCCGTGTGTCTCTCCTAGGTGCGCTTTCAGCCCAGATCCTCTCTGCTCGTTGGCGGAAAGTACACGCAGGCAACTCAGTGACCCCGTGGTCATTCCTAACGCGATGTCCTCCAGCAATCGGTTGCAGCAGTCTCCCATCCTCGGCGCGCTTGGTCAGAGGTCCTCCCCTTCTCAACGGTCATCCTTGCTCAACGGATCTCTTCCAACTTGCACAGGTACGCCTCCTGTTCACGCGTCCTCCTCTTTCGTGCTTGATAAGTCTTGCATTAATTTTGCAGAGCGTAGATTGGTTGGATTGAGGTGCCCCTCGCACCTACCACCTCCCCTTTTTGGTACAGGTCATGTCAACCAAAGGTGTGCCGACCTTTTGTCAATAGCCCCTGCATCCACTACCTTAGGCCTTAGTTCGTCCTTGCCTGCGTCGCCTGATCCTATCCCCTTGTCCTCCTTGCCTTCCCTTCCCGGTGTGACCTCCTCTCCGTCCACCTTTCGGGATGTCTCACCCTCCTCGGTCTCGTTGGGCACTCCCCCTATTCTGCCGGCACCCCTGAGCTCTCCTCTTTCCACCTCTTTGGTTCATGATTGGGAGAATAAAATCGTGGTCAATTTATCTAGTGCCAACATTGACCCGCTGTCCTTTAATTTTCTTAAGCGTGGTCTCAATTTTGCTTGCACCCCTATTGCCATCCCTCATGTCAATTTTTTGATTGAGATTGAGAATGCCATTAGTGGCCTACCCACGGTTGTCGCCGAAGAAATTAGGCAAGACTGTGCGGTGGCCCTGAGGCATGCCAAGCTTCCCAAGCGCAATATCCCCAATTCTGAGATGCGCGCCTTCCAGGACTTTATTCGCAGTAATGACATTGTTATTACCAAAGCGGACAAAGGTAATGCCACTGTTGTGATGAACAGGCAGGACTACGTGTCTAAAGTTCTGGACTTACTCTCAGATCCGAATAACTACAAGATCCTTTCTCGCAACCCTTGCTCTTTGATCCTTTCAAGAGTTAAGTCCAGTTTGGCCAAGTCCTCGTTTGATGAGTCAACAAAGAAAAAACTGTTTCCTTCTAAAGAGGTGACCCCTCGCATCTATGGGGTTCCAAAAATTCACAAACGTGGCATCCCTTTAAGACCAATTGTGGATACCATTGGCTCTCCCACATACTTGTTGGCCTCCCACCTTGCCAAGATCATCTCGCCTCTGCTAGGAAAGTCTGACTCTTTCATCAAAGACTCCAACCATTTTGTCCAATTCATTCAGGACACCAAGTTGGAACCTAGCGATATCTTGGTTAGTTTTGATGTGGTTTCCCTCTTCACCAAGGTCCCCATTCTTGACTCCATCAATCTTGTCAAACGCAAGGTCGGGGATGAGATCGCAGAGTTGGTTGAGCTTTGTTTAAGATCCACCTTCTTCTCTTTCCAAAAATGTCTTCTATGAACAAGTCGATGGAGTTGCCATGGGTTCGCCCCTCTCCCCAGTCATCGCCAACCTCTTCATGGAGTATTTTGAGGAGATGGCTATCCAGTCCTTCCCCCTCAAACCCAAATGGTGGAAACGATACGTTGATGACACTAATGTTTGTTGGCCGCATGGGCTTGAGAACCTTGAACTATTTCACTCTCACATCAACAGTTTGGTCACCAACATTTCCTTCACCAAAGAGCTCGAATCGGACTATCAGTTGCCTTTCCTAGATGTCCTTCTTATCCGAAAGGCTGATGGGTCATTCGGTCGCAAGGTTCACCGAAAAACCACCCACACTGACTTGTATTTGCATGCATCCTCCCACCATCACCCCAGCCAGAAGGTTGGCATCCTTAAGACCCTCGCCCTCAGAGCTTTCAGAATCTGTGATGATGACAACTTGCATGAAGAGCTCACTCATCTTCGTCAAGTATTCATGTTAAATGGATATTCTCACAGGCAGATCTCTAAGGCTATCAACCGAGCCAAGTCCTTCTTTCTTTCTAGGTGTACCCTCAGTCCTCCGCCCAACCAGCCTCCCCGGTTTGCCACCCTTCCTTTTGTTGATGGCATCTCTCAGAAGTTGGCCAAGATCTTATCTAAAAAGGGTCTTCATATGGCTTTCAAACCCCTTTCGCAGTTACGTCATCGAGTTCCTCCCCTTAAGGACACCAAAGACTCTTTCCTCGACTCGGGAGTCTACAAGATTGAGTGCTCTTGTGGGGCCCCTTACATAGGGGAAACAGGCCGTTCTTTTCGTACCAGAATTCGGGAGCATGGTGCAGATATCAGACATGATAGAACCCATAAATCTGCCCTTGCCGAACATTCTGCGGCCACCAAGCATCACATTTGTCTGGAGGCCGCCAAAATTCTTTCCAAGGAGGATAACTTCTTCAAAAGAAAACTTAAGGAAGCTATTGAAATTAACTATCATCCCATCAACCTCAATCGAGATGATGGATGGTCCATTAGCTTGTCTTGGCAACCTCTCCTGGGCTCGCTTAAGACTCAGCATCACCCTTGATGCTTCTCGAGCTATCCTGCCCCTTCGAGGTTTGTCCCCTAGCCTCCCCCTGTCACTCCCCCAATTTGGCCCGTCCGGTTTATGGGGGAGCCCCCCCCCCCCAAAAACCCCCCCTCCCCCCCCCCCCCCTTTTTTTTTTTTTTTTTTTTTTTTTTTTTTTTTTTTTTTCTGTTTTCGTCTCTAGTCTCCTGGCCCCACCTCATGGTCTCCGAGCTCCTTCCTCCTCATATTCTCTGTGCTCTTTTCTCAGGTTGCCTCCTGTTGTCTCTCTTTTTGCTTTCTGTCTTAGCCGTCTGTGTCACTCTTACCCCTCAGCTCGTTCCTGTGCCGGTGGTTTCAGCCTTGGGTCTGCCATCTTGATGTTTTGTTTTTTATCTTTTCCTCTTTTATTCATTCTTGTTTTACTTTTTATCTTCCTGTACTTGTCTTCTTTATTCTGGGTTGGTTCCAGTGTTGTGGTTGTTTTGCACTTGGCACATTTACGCTTTTTCTTTTAGTAGCATGTGTGGTTGTAGGTCCAATCTATTTATTTAGTTTTTTGCTCCTGAGTTTTTCTTCTTGTGTTGAGCTTCTTTATTTAGATATCGGGGCCTTTCTAATATTTCTCCTCTTGTTCTTTTTCTTGGGGTAAAAAATATTTTTTTGGCTTGTTCGATTTTTTAGACTTAGTTGTTTATAAGTTCTTAATTTTTTGCTCTTGCTTTTATTTATTAATTTTTGTTCTTTTATTTATTTACGTTAGGGTTTGAGCCTTTTTTTTTTTTTTTTTTTTTTTTTTTTTTTTTTTTATCTAATTCTTAATTTTTTATATGTCCTAATTTTTTGTGCATATTCAACCTCTTAGTTTTTTATTCTTTCTCATATTCGTGTGCTTCCTCCCTTTCTCGCGCTGATCCTTAATTTCTCAATTTTTTATTTATCTACTTATTTATTTATTTTTTAAGTTTTATTGAGTTATTAATTCTTTATCATTTCTTAATGCTTATTAATAATTCGTTCACATCTATGCTCATTATCTGCATTTTTTCATTTGATTGGTTATTCCGTACCGGTTCTCTTGGTGGTTATGTCTTTATTTTTGGTCCCCTTGGTTTTTGTGCCCTTTCCCCCCCCCCCCCACCCTCTCCTTTTAGGACTGCTTGTGATGGCCTGGTCTGCTCATTCCATATTCTGATGTTCTCTTGTCCTGATGATGGATCATGTAGTATGATCCGAAACGTTGATGCTAAAAAAACTCACACAATCTAATCCAGAAACATTGCTCACATTCTAATGGATTGTGGAAATCTGATTATGTTAATTGATACCCTTCATGGGAGGGAAATGTGTTTCAAATCCAAGCAGCTAGAGATGCTCAGAATCAAGCTGATGAAGAAAATTGCAGACCTGGCCTTCCTCAAGCGTTGCAGAGACTCGAATGTTCTTCCTTGTTTCGTTAAAGTCACGCACCATCTTTGGAGCGTATTCAATCAACATATCTTCCATCGTGCTGGTCTTTCCCTCCTCAAATCGGTCATTCAATCAACAAGGCGGGACATCAACCACCTCAATGCCAAGTTATTTCACCTCCACCTTGAACTTGCTGCAGCTCTCTGTCCAGACCTATGGATCAGGTTAGACACTGCTTCCTATGCCAGGGCAGTGGGGCGGCAGGTACAGAGCAGCATCAGACAAAAAGCCAAGTTTTGGCGCCTGCTCCAACGTTCCCGCCACTGTTTTGCTTCCTCTTCGCCCAGCACTTCTCGGCTCTCTCCTGCCTGTGCCTCCTCTCTTCGTTCAGCCTCCTCTTTGGCTGATGTCTCCATTGCAGTGGCAGACCACGCTGGCGGGTCTGCTCCTGTGCTTGGCAACCCCGTGGCCCCTCTTACACCTGCGGGTCCTCATCTCTCACATGATCCAGTTCGGTTATCTGTAACCCGGCGCGATCCTTCCTCGTGAGTCTTACATTATCCCTCGCTGGTGGCTTCTTCACCCAGGCGCTTGGCTCCTGATCCGCAGAGCATCTCTCCAGCACCTTCTCCCGTCTCAGACCCGTGTGTCTCTCCTAGGTGCGCTTTCAGCCCAGATCCTCTCTGCTCGTTGGCGGAAAGTACACGCAGGCAACTCAGTGACCCCGTGGTCATTCCTAACGCGATGTCCTCCAGCAATCGGTTGCAGCAGTCTCCCATCCTCGGCGCGCTTGGTCAGAGGTCCTCCCCTTCTCAACGGTCATCCTTGCTCAACGGATCTCTTCCAACTTGCACAGGTACGCCTCCTGTTCACGCGTCCTCCTCTTTCGTGCTTGATAAGTCTTGCATTAATTTTGTAGAGCGTAGATTGGTTGGATTGAGGTGCCCCTCGCACCTACCACCTCCCCTTTTTGGTACAGGTCATGTCAACCAAAGGTGTGCCGACCTTTTGTCAATAGCCCCTGCATCCACTACCTTAGGCCTTAGTTCGTCCTTGCCTGCGTCGCCTGATCCTATCCCCTTGTCCTCCTTGCCTTCCCTTCCCGGTGTGACCTCCTCTCCGTCCACCTTTCGGGATGTCTCACCCTCCTCGGTCTCGTTGGGCACTCCCCCTATTCTGCCGGCACCCCCGAGCTCTCCTCTTTCCACCTCTTTGGTTCATGATTGGGAGAATAAAATCGTGGTCAATTTATCTAGTGCCAACATTGACCTGCTGTCCTTTAATTTTCTTAAGCGTAGTCTCAATTTTGCTTGCACCCCTATTGCCATCCCTCATGTCAATTTTTTGATTGAGATTGAGAATGCCATTAGTGGCCTACCCACGGTTGTCGCCGAAGAAATTAGGCAAGACTGTGCGGTGGCCCTGAGGCATGCCAAGCTTCCCAAGCGCAATATCCCCAATTCTGAGATGCGCGCCTTCCAGGACTTTATTCGCAGTAATGACATTGTTATTACCAAAGCGGACAAAGGTAATGCCACTGTTGTGATGAACAGGCAGGACTACGTGTCTAAAGTTCTGGACTTACTCTCAGATCCGAATAACTACAAGATCCTTTCTCGCAACCCTTGCTCTTTGATCCTTTCAAGAGTTAAGTCCAGTTTGGCCAAGTCCTCATTTGATGACTCAACAAAGAAAAAACTGTTTCCTTCTAAAGAGGTGACCCCTCGCATCTATGGGGTTCCAAAAATTCACAAACGTGGCATCCCTTTAAGACCAATTGTGGATACCATTGGCTCTCCCACATACTTGTTGGCCTCCCACCTTGCCAAGATCATCTCGCCTCTGCTAGGAAAGTCTGACTCTTTCATCAAAGACTCCAACCATTTTGTCCAATTCATTCAGGACACCAAGTTGGAACCTAGCGATATCTTGGTTAGTTTTGATGTGGTTTCCCTCTTCACCAAGGTCCCCATTCTTGACTCCTTCAATCTTGTCAAACGCAAGGTCGGGGATGAGATCGCAGAGTTGGTTGAGCTTTGTTTAAGATCCACCTTCTTCTCTTTCCAAAAATGTCTTCTATGAACAAGTCGATGGAGTTGCCATGGGTTCGCCCCTTTCCCCAGTCATCGCCAACCTCTTCATGGAGTATTTTGAGGAGATGGCTATCCAGTCCTTCCCCCTCAAACCCAAATGGTGGAAACGATACGTTGATGACACTAATGTTTGTTGGCCGCATGGGCTTGAGAACCTTGAACTATTTCACTCTCACATCAACAGTTTGGTCACCAACATTTCCTTCACCAAAGAGCTCGAATCAGACTATCAGTTGCCTTTCCTAGATGTCCTTCTTATCCGAAAGGCTGATGGGTCATTCGGTCGCAAGGTTCACCGAAAAACCACCCACACTGACTTGTATTTGCACGCATCCTCCCACCATCACCCCAGCCAGAAGGTTGGCATCCTTAAGACCCTCGCCCTCAGAGCTTTCAGAATCTGTGATGATGACAACTTGCATGAAGAGCTCACTCATCTTCGTCAAGTATTCATGTTAAATGGATATTCTCACAGGCAGATCTCTAAGGCTATCAACCGAGCCAAGTCCTTCTTTCTTTCTAGGTGTACCCTCAGTCCTCCGCCCAACCAGCCTCCCCGGTTTGCCACCCTTCCTTTTGTTGATGGCATCTCTCAGAAGTTGGCCAAGATCTTATCTAAAAAGGGTCTTCATACGGCTTTCAAACCCCTTTCGCAGTTACGTCATCGAGTTCCTCCCCTTAAGGACACCAAAGACTCTTTCCTCGACTCGGGAGTCTACAAGATTGAGTGCTCTTGTGGGGCCCCTTACATAGGGGAAACAGGCCGTTCTTTTCGTACCAGAATTCGGGAGCATGGTGCAGATATCAGACATGATAGAACCCATAAATCTGCCCTTGCCGAACATTCTGCGGCCACCAAGCATCACATTTGTCTGGAGGCCGCCAAAATTCTTTCCAAGGAGGATAACTTCTTCAAAAGAAAACTTAAGGAAGCTATTGAAATTAACTATCATCCCATCAACCTCAATCGAGATGATGGATGGTCCATTAGCTTGTCTTGGCAACCTCTCCTGGGCTCGCTTAAGACTCAGCATCACCCTTGATGCTTCTCGAGCTATCCTGCCCCTTCGAGGTTTGTCCCCTAGCCTCCCCCTGTCACTCCCCCAATTTGGCCCGTCCGGTTTATGGGGGAGCCCCCCCCCCCCCCCCCCCCCAAAAACCCCCCCTCCCCCCCCCCCCCTTTTTTTTTTTTTTTCTGTTTTCGTCTCTAGTCTCCTGGCCCCACCTCGTGGTCTCCGAGCTCCTTCCTCCTCATATTCTCTGTGCTCTTTTCTCAGGTTGCCTCCTGTTGTCTCTCTTTTTGCATTCTGTCTTAGCCGTCTGTGTCGCTCTTACCCCTCAGCTCGTTCCTGTGCCGGTGGTTTCAGCCTTGGGTCTGCCATCTTGATGTTTTGTTTTTTATCTTTTCCTCTTTTATTCATTCTTGTTTTACTTTTTATCTTCCTGTACTTGTCTTCTTTATTCTGGGTTGGTTCCAGTGTTGTGGTTGTTTTGCACTTGGCACATTTACGCTTTTTCTTTTAGTAGCATGTGTGGTTGTAGGTCCAATCTATTTATTTAGTTTTTTGCTCCTGAGTTTTTCTTCTTGTGTTGAGCTTCTTTATTTAGATATCGGGGCCTTTCTAATATTTCTCCTCTTGTTCTTTTTCTTGGGGTAAAAAATATTTTTTTGGCTTGTTCGATTTTTTAGACTTAGTTGTTTATAAGTTCTTAATTTTTTGCTCTTGCTTTTATTTATTAATTTTTGTTCTTTTATTTATTTACGTTAGGGTTTGAGCCTTTTTTTTTTTTTTTTTTTTTTTTTTTTTTAATCTAATTCTTAATTTTTTATAAGTCCTAATTTTTTGTGCATATTCAACCTCTTAGTTTTTTATTCTTTCTCATATTCGTGTGCTTCCTCCCTTTCTCTCGCTGATCCTTAATTTCTCAATTTTTTATTTATCTACTTATTTATTTATTTTTTAAGTTTTATTGAGTTATTAATTCTTTATCATTTCTTAATGCTTATTAATAATTCCTTCACATCTATGCTCATTATCTGCATTTTTTCATTTGATTGGTTATTCCGTACCGGTTCTCTTGGTGGTTATGTCTTTATTTTTGGTCCCCTTGGTTTTTGTGCCCTTTCCCCCCCCCCTCTCCTTTTAGGACTGCTTGTGATGGCCTAGTCTGCTCATTCCATATTCTGATGTTCTCTTGTCCTGATGATGGATCATGTAGTATGATCCGAAACGTTGATGCTAAAAAAACTCACACAATCTAATCCAGAAACATTGCTCACATTCTAATGGATTGTGGAAATCTGATTATGTCAATAAAACATGATCAATCACCAAGATCAAGATAAAATAGATTACCTCTTGTTTATTTTCCTGATCCAATTAGATTACCTTTGTCATCCAGCAATCTTGCCTTTCCATGCATGAATTCTACTTTGAATCTAATGTTGATTAGCTATGCCACACTTAGTAGATTATTTTTTAGTCCTTCAACCCAATAGGCATTATCACATACAAGTTCTTTGGTTAATGAGATTTGGCCTTTCCCTTTTATGCAACAAGGTTCATTGTTTCCAAACCTTAAACTACCACCATCATAGTCTTCAAAATATTCAAACCTTTTTTTGTCTCTAGTCATATGATGTGAACATCCACTATCTATGATCCATGTGTCATTTTTATTGATGTGAGAGATAAGTGACATCTTATCTTCTTCTTCATCAGATTCATCTTTCACAACAATGTATACTATTTCATCTTCATTGTTATCAGAATCTTTAGCCATAAAACAAGTCTTCTTACCTTTTTCCTTGAGTGATTTGTGATCTTTGAAATCCTTCTTTCCATTGTACTTGTGACTCTTCTTCTCATCCTTGCTTTCTTTGTTTAGGCACTTGACAGTAATATGAACAATTCCTTCACATGAAAAATAGACTAGGGGAACTTTGCCTTTGTATTTTCCTCTAACTTTAGAATATTTCTTTGCAAGTAAAGCTTCAACAATTTCAAGATCACTATCAAAAATTTCCTTTGATTCCTCTTAACTTTCTAATTGAATATCTTTTATTTTCTTTCCTTTCTCTTTGAGTGAAATTTTGGCCTCAAATGCAGATTCAATATTCTTGGAAGCTAGAACATAATTGTCATAGTTGTTTAACTCAAAAGCTATCAATCTTCCTACTAAGGTGTCCAAACTTATCTTTTGATTTGGCTCAAACCTTTTTTCTTGAATATTAGATACTCTAATTACATAGATAGGAAGAAATTTTCTAAGAACTTTACTTACAACATTTTCTTTTTGATTTCTCCTCCAGAAGCTCTGATTGCACTAACAATAGCTTTGATTCTTTCCACATGCTTTGCAACATTTTCATATTCTCTCATTCTCATTTGATCAAATTGTCCTCTAAGGCTTTCTACTTTGGCTCTCCTTACATTTTCATCACCACCATAGATTTCTTTTAGCTTGTTCCACATATCAAAAGTAGTTTTGCAGTCTTTGATCTCATCAAATTCATCATAGCTAAGAGTAGATGTAATATCAATCATCATGATGTTATAGTTTTTTTTCTTAGCAATATCTCCAATAGATAATTTACCAATAGGGGTTGTGTATTCTTCATCAAGGTATTTCAATCCTGAATCACTAATGGAGGCTAGATGAAGTCTCATGAGTCCTTGCAATGCCAAAAAGTTGTCTAGGTTTAGCTTTGGAATCTCTCTCCTGTAAGACATCTTGATCTTTGTCTTACGTACTTGAAACCTTTCCTACAAACACCAAAAGTTTTGATACCAATTGTTGGAAATATAAAAGGAGTAATTGGGGGGGGGGGGGGGGGGAATAAAATTTAGACTGATAAAATTGATTGTTATTGTTATTCAATAAACACATAGAAAATGTAGTAACTTGTTAAATGCAGAGTGTGATTTACTTTTAGCTGATCTTAAAACATTCATAGTAATTAATTTTCAAGAATAATAGAAATACCATGAATACATGAGACACCAAGATTTAATGTGGAAACCCAATATGGGAAAAACCACCAATATAACTAGTTACTATTTTCACTCTTGTGAAGTGAGCTCTATTAGGAGCCAACATGGTTAAAGGTTACAAAACACATTATTAGGTGTGACCTTGTTAGAGGATTTACAATTGGTTGTTAAACCAACTCTGTTAAGAGATTTTAGATCACTACTACAATGGTTAGAGAGTAACAATGAAATAACCTAATTGTGATGCAATTGAATTGTTTATTATAGATCTCTAGTCTACTTCATACTTGATCCTTCCTGATCGAATAAAACTTTTTTTCTCCACAAGAATACTTGCTTATCCTTCAAGTTTGTTCTCACTCTTTCCTTCTCAATTCAAACAATACACTTGCACACACCCTAAAAATCTCAATTTAACCTTTCATTTATACAATCTAGATTGTCAAGTCAGCTCAAATTCAAATTACAATAACCAATAATCATCACCATAGTTGGCTAGAAATAATACTTAAAATAATTAAGCTTCTTATGCCAAAATCCTTCATTGGCTGACCCTGCTCGATAAACACTGGTTCTAAGATGATTTCTTATGTTGACCAACAGAATCTTGGTTAACACTACAAACTTACAAAAATATCCTTTGGCAATAGAGTGAACTCAGTGAACACTGACTTTATCAAAAATTTCTTTGTTAACCATGTGAACTCGGTTAACATTGCTTCATGCCTAAATTCCTTTGACACTTGAGTGAGCATGATAGAAACTATCTTCATAGAGTAATCTTTATGAACACTTGGTAGACAAGGAAAATTGTCTTGCTAACCAAGTGAGCTTAGTAAGCACTGACTGGCAACTGATATGACATTTCTGTAACATCAAAGATAACACACAATGAGAAAATTGTATCCAACACTATTTTTCTAGGCAATTTTGATTCTGATACTAGCTACTTGACTTAATTGTCAAATGCAAAAAACCCTAATGTACATCGATCATATTACTTATTTATTTCCTAAAGTATTGACTCAGATTAGCTGCATTAAACCAATTGATAAGATTTAATTTAATATAAAGTGCTTATACTTTTATTAAATTAAATCATTTCTTTAAGCTAATGTACTAAGGGAATTAAATTTATTTAATTTAATAAAAATTTCATTTTAATTATTGAATGTAATTATTCAATGAATTGAAATATGCATTTATCAGGTCATATCTCATTTTTATTAAATTAAATAACCTTCTAATTTCTTCTCTTCAGTTCAAGAATGAGAATTCCAAGTGATCTATCTCTCAAGCTAGAATTAGCTTAATCTAATTATTCTCACACTCACATGAATCTCAGTTGACTCTCCATCACACTCAGGATTTGAGTTAGTTAACCTCACCTACACTAGGAATTTTCCATCCTAATTGGATCTCATCTTCAATCCTGACTGTTGATCTGAGTTGATCTCAACCATTGATTGATTTTTGGAATTTGATATAAGAGGCTTCCAATTCCTCATTATAGAGGTTGGAATTTAAATTGCATTAAATTACTATTGAATTGCATACTCACTTGTTCTATGTTATCTAAGCTCTCTTACAATTCTAGCATTAATATCATTTAGCTTAATATAATGCATACATATAGATTAAATGTTTTTTCCTTATTCCTAGATTAATTGCATCTCACATTTAGTTCAATTGCACTTTCATTTAGTTGCATAAAATCCTTCCTACTAAAAGGTCTAGTTTCATACTTCTCAATCTGAGAGCAAGGTAAAGTCCTTCTAGTTAGAAGGTAAAAGGTCATGCTAATTAGATTACTTGGATGAACAATTCAATGTTTATTTTGGGATGATCTCTTAGGTAAAGACTATGTTGAAGTGTATGTATAGATCAGAGACCCCCAATTTTGCATATACATTTGTGGTGTCCACTATGGGGCCTAAGAAAACTAATTGTTCTAGCCTCGTCTACTTTATTTTTTGACACTTTAATAATTTTGTCATACTTGTATGTATAGATTTCCAAATTTTTGCATAGAAAATCTCATTTTTGCATGAATATTTGAGGATTTTGCCTATTTCTTAGTACTTCCTCACATAAAAAAGTGCCCCATTGCACAATTTCTCATGTGGCACCTCATTTTCTCATGTAGGTCAGTGCAAGAGTTCACTCAAAATCTTGTAACATCATGTATAAAATGTAGATTTTCCAGAATTCTATTTATCATTTTAGTTGACTAACATGTTTTCTCTAAAGTACTTCCTTCTAGATTTCTAATTTTTCTATAGGATAACTATGGTCTTCAAGATGATTGATGAAGATTCCTTGTATACAAACATATCAAAAATGAATTGGCTATCTATTTGTAGGATACTATCAAAGATATAAATGCCAAAGATCAATTTTAAACTTACATAAAATGTTGTGTCTTTTTCTTTCTTTCCACATTAGTATAATTAGGGCTTGTGAACTTCTTAGGGTGAAAGATAGGGGAATAGGGGAGTATTCTCTTTACCACTTGGAGTTCATGACCAAGGGTAAATCAAAAACCTAGAAACCTGTAACAGATGGCATCTGTGGGAGGCAAGCAAGTTAGTGGTTCTCTAGTGCAAGTCCTCTTCTATAAAGTGATGATGATTTTCTTTTACGGAATCAGAATCTTGAGAAAGGGATAAGTCTAGATTGATTAAGCTAACTTAGTGATTAACATGTTTTGTTTGGGTGAGGTCACAAGGTAGAGGAGTATGCTCTTTCCCCTTGAGGAAAATTAGAAACTTGGACCCTTAGATCTAGACCACCAATCTGAGTCAACCCTTAGAGGGCTTATTGGAGTGATCCAACCTCTGAGAATGACCCAAGTGAGAACACTCATTTCACTGGAGATTTCAACTCACTATAATAAAGAAGATTTTTAGAGAAAAAGAATCCAAAGCCATATTAATTACCTCTTCTTCATTCCTGATATCACATATCAAGAAGAGGCTCTATCTATTGCACTGTTTGGCACCAGCCCCAATCTTTCTAGTCAAGTGTGTGCACATTTAGATGCTGGTGTGGGCTACTAGTCTCAACTCTTCTTGTAGAACCACCAAGGATTAATACAAATAGAAGCCAAGTAAAAACCTTCAGTTAGTTGCTACCTAGATCACCTCTAAAAGGAGGCATAATATTTGTATAAGGAGGAGGAAGGATCTCTCCTATAGAACTCACCATAGGCATGTTATTGGGCATTGGAAGGTGGTATACATGTTTTACCCTTGCCAAAAGGGTGTTTATTCAATGTATATGTTATTGAGCCCTTTGAATACACCAAAAACATAGGTGCCCTCTAGTGGGGTGACATGGCTATGTGATGTGCACGTACACGCATAAGTTCTGGGACAAAGGTTTTTCCTTCTCTACCATTTTTGGTTTTAAGGATAAAGCATGTTTACTATCGAGTCTTAAACATGTCCAAACTTGTCTAAACAAACTAAAAGCCAAGACTTCCCCATCCCACTAAGTTTCTTTGTCCTCAATTGGATTGTATCCGACTATTGCTTGCTTCCCATGTCTCTTTGAAAATACTTGTCTTGTTCAAAACAAAATGTTTTTAACAACTTGAAAACCAACCTTGCTATCTATCTAAAATCTATCAAATCAACCAAAAATCTATCTAGAACAGTCTGAAACCTTCAAAGTCTCTTCAAAATCCACTTTTAATTGTCATTCTAGTCTCTATTTTCATGCCCAATTTTTTTAGATTTCACAGGAGTTCCTTTTGACTCTATGTCTCTTTGCATGGTATGCATTTCTTTGCATGACCCTATCAAGGTCTTTCGACATCCCAGTGAGAATCTCCATACAAGATCTTGCAACTTTGTTCTTTCATTGAAAGGCTATTTCACTTGTCAATATATCACTTCCTCATGTGGCTCTATGTGAGTCCTCACATGAGATTCTAGGTTCAAAATTATTGTGCTAGGTCTTTGCTTGCCTTGGTGTAGTTTCTCGTGTAGTTCCTTGATGCAGGAGCATCAAGAGGTATAAGGGCAATCCTGTGTCACCCAAAAAAAATGTACTTAGACTTAGTTTTTGTTTCATGTGTTTTCATTTTTTGGGCACCCATTTGGGCCAAATAAAGGTTCCAACTCTCACAGTTCAACTATCAGTGTGCTAGAAAATCTTGAAAAAATAGGAGCATGTAATTGGGCCATTATTTTGGTAACCTAGAAGGTGTGAATTGGCCAGATGAATGTCATTGTGATTTACAGCATTCCAAAAAAAGAATTAGGTCAAAAGGCCCCACAGTTTGAAAGTTATTGCAATTTTTCGAGTTTTGGAGACCTCCTAAGAATGCTTCAAAGTTAGGTTAGGGACATTAAATGACCTCAAAAAGGGATAAAAAAATGGGGGATGAGCCAAGCTTGTCCATAGGGCTATAGAGTACATCAAGAGCTTTCCAAAAATGTAAACAGTTTGTCAATCGGAGCTACAGTTCAAAAGTTATGCCTCTCAGAAGTTCAGTTACCATTTTTGGATTCTTCTAAATTTGTGCCGACTTCTAACACAGCTTTTGGAGCCTTCTATTTGGTCAGTGGATGCCTACTACCACGTTCTAGAATGTACTCCTAGTCCTTAACCCTTTGGGGTCTATTTAAGGAGATTTTTGGCATTGTAAAAGGCAGTTCAGAGTGGAGTTTGAGAGGAGGTACTAAAAGGAGAAATTATCTCTAGATTTATGCTATTGTAAGCCTTTAGGACATGTTTTGAAGTTTATTTTCTCTATACTAAATGTACTAGCTTATTTTTCAATTAATACCATTTTCCCTTTTTGTGTTGTGTCCATTTTGTTCTTGGGTGTTGTCCCCATCAAGTGGTATCAGAGCAAGTTTTCCTGAGTGTGTAGACAGAGCGCTGACTGTGAGGCAGTTTGCACCAAGATTGTGTGGTTGTGGGTTTGAGTTAGAAGATTCCTCCATGAAGAGAGTGTGTTGAAAGGGCTAGAGCTATTAATCTTGAGGAGGTTAGAGCCCTCCAAAGGCAGGTACAGGCATTGCAAGAGGAGCTCCGTAGAGGATCAAATGTTGCCGCAGGTGACGACAGTGAGGATGACAATGAAGAAGAAGTAATGGGACCAGAAGGGGAATTTGATGAGGAAGTTCTAAATAATGCAGAGGAAAGGCTTTTTATGGCCATTACTAAGTTTAGGAAAAGACCCACAATTGAAGTGGGTGTATTTTCAAGAAATCTGAAACCAGATGAGTTGATCGATTGGATCAATGAACTGGAAGAATACTTTGACTATGAGGATATCAGGGACCCAGATAGGGTTAAGTTTGTAAAGGCCAAAGTAAAAGGCCATGCCAAAATTTGGTGGCAAGAGGTTCAATTGGAAAGAAAAAAAAGAGGAAAGGAGAAGATCACAAGATGGGATCACATGGTGGACAAATTGAAGAAGCAGTTCATTCCTGTGGACTATGAGCTTGATTTGTTTGAGAAGATGCATGGGTTAAAGCAAGCAGGAAGATCAGTCCAAAAATATACAGAGGAATTTTACCGACTCTTGATTAGAGAGGGACATGCAGAAGAAAATAAGGAGAAGGTTACTCGTTATATCAGTGGGTTGCAACCTAGCATCCAGGAGGAATTAAGTCTGGTAAGAATGACCAGTGTTGAAGAGGCATACCAGTTTTCCCTATGAGTTGAAGAGAAGTTGAATAAAAGGTTTGAAGGAAGACAAAGAGGGTGTGGTCAAGGAGGAAGGGGAAGTGGTAGATCATCTGGAGGCCGCAATGAAACCCAAAAGAAAAATGAAGATGTGGGTACTAGAAGGAACCAGAGGAATGAGGGTTTGAGGGTTTCAACCGCTCCCATGATCAAGACTTTGGAAATCAAAGAGGAAGAGGTAGAGGATGTGGAAAAGGAAGAGGAGGCTTCTGTGGTACCTATTTCCATTGCAATGAAGAAGGTCATCGTGCCTTTGAATGCCCTCAATGACTAGGAAGGACAGATAGGAGAGCTAAGGGCCAAGCTAGGGTTGCTCATGTGGATGAGGATGCACAATCATCACATTAAAAGGATGCAGAAAGAGGAGAGACCTTGGTAAATGAAAGAGTCCTACTAAGTGGTGAGATTGAACCAAGATAATGGAGGAGTTTGTTCCATACCAAATGCAAGTGTGAGGATAAATGTTGTGACATGATCATTGATGGTGGTAGCACTGATAACTTCATATCAGAAGAGATGGTCTCTAAGCTTAAGCTCAAGAGGGAGAAACATCCCCAGCCCTATCGGATTGCTTGGGTAAAAGATGATCATAAGGTCCTAGTAAGTGAACAATGTTTAGTGAAAATCAAAATTGGAAGCTACCATGATGAAGTTCTCTGTGATGTTATTTTGATGGATGTTTTCCATCTATTGTTGGGTAGACCATGGAAGTTTGATAGACATGCAGTACATGATGGGCATGCAAACACATACTCTCTGACAAAGGATGGAGTTTTCCACAAATTGAAGCCCATGAAAAAGGAAGGTGAAAAGGTATGTAGCAGTGCTAGGATTTGTCTTGTTGATGAAAGGAAGTTTTTAGATGGCATGAAACACTAGCATATGTGCTATGCTTTGATTCCTAGGAAAGATAAAGAAGGTAGTAGTGAAATACCACTTGAAGTTTCAGATTTACTAGGGGAGTTTGGAGATATTATCTTTGATAATGTTCTAGATGGATTGCCACCAATAAGGAAAATTAGTTATCAAATAGATCTGATTCCAGGAGCTAGTTTTCCTAACAAGGCTGCTCACAGGATGACTCCTACTGAAACAGAGGAGCTAAATAGACAGGTTTAGGAGCTATTGAGGAATGGCTTGATTCAAGAGAGCCTAAGTCCATGCATAGTACCTATAGTACTCGCACCAAAGAAGGATGGAGAGTGGAGGATGTGTACAGATTCTCAAGCTATAAATAGGATAACCATCAAGTACCAGTTTCCTTTGCCAAGGATGGATGATCTTATGGACTGCTTGAGTGGAGCTTAGTACTTCACAAATATAGATCTCAAGAGTGGCTATCATTAGATATGGATTCGAGAAGGAGATGAGTGGAAAATAGCCTTCAAGACCAAGGAGGGTCTTTATGAGTGGCTAGTCATGCCCTTTGGGTTGACAAACGCCCCAAGCACCTTCATGCAGCTCATGAATGAGGTACTTAAGAAGTTCTTGGGAAAATTTGTTATTGTTTATTTGGATGATATTTTAATTTTCAGCAAGACTTTGGAAGAAAATTTATTGCATATTCGTAGTGTCCTTGAAACGCTAAGGGAAGAAAAACTATTAATTAATCTGAAGAAGTGTATCTTTGCAAAAAGGGAGTTAGTCTATTTGGGGTTTGTTATATCACCCTAAGGTCTCAAAATGGATCCAGAGAAGGTAATAGCCATCTTGGAATGGCCTACTCCAAGGTCTGCTACTAAGGTAAGATCATTTCATGGTTTGGTTAGTTTTTACAGGAAGTTTATTAACAATTTCAGTGTCATATGTGCACCCCTAACTGATACAATAAGAGGGGATAGAAAAGAGTTCAAATGGACTATAGCAGCTGCGAGATGTTTTGAATTGTTGAAGAAGAAGGTAACAGAACAACCTGTGTTGGCACTTCCAGATTTTAGAAAGGTTTTCCAGGTGGATTGTGATGCTAGTGGTAGTGCTATTGGGGCTGTATTAAGCCAAGAAGGTAAGCCTATTGCATATTTTAGTGAAAAATTGAATGATGCAAAGAAGAAGTATTCTGTTTATGATCAAGAGTTCTATGCAATAGTTTAGGCCTTAAAGAAATGGAGGCATTATTTATTGCCAAAGGAATTTTTTTTGTATATTGATCATCAGGCATTACAGTACCTAAATAGGCAAGGTAAATTGAATTAGAGGCATATGAAGTGGGTAGAGTTCTTGCAGAGTTATACATTTGTGTTGAAGCATAGAAGTGGAAAATCTAACAGGGTTGCAGATGCACTAAGTAGGAGACAATTGTTGCTTACAGTAATGCAGGTTAAAGTAGTTGGGTTTGATGAACTCAATAATTTGTACCTCGAGGATCCTAATTTCGCTGATGCATAGAAAGCTTGTAAAGAACTTGTTGTTGTAGATAGAACCAAGTGGTTAGACTATTTGATTCAGGATGGCATGTTGTTCAAAGGTAGTCAATTGTGCATTCCAAGGAGTTCGATGAGGGAAAATTTGATTAAGGAAAAACATAGTGGAGGGATGGTAGGACATTTTGGTCGAGATAAGACCATTGCCATTCTTAGAGAACATTATTTTTGGCCTCAAATTTCATAGGATGTGAAGAAGTTTCTACAAAGTTGTCAGGTTTGTCAAGTTGCCAAGGGATTTAGTTACAATACTGGCCTATATCAGCCATTGCCTATTCCATCAAGGCCATGGGAGGACATAAGTATGGATTTTGTTCTTGGATTGCCAAGGACACAAAGGGGTAATGACTCAGTATTTGTGGTGGTTGATAGGTTCTCCAAAATGGCACATTTCATTCCATGCCACAAAACTCATGATGCTATCCATATTACAGATTTGTTTTTCAAAGAGGTGGTAAGATTACATGGTCTTCCAAGGACCATAGTTTCTGATAGAGACACTAAATTTGTGGGGTATTTCTGGAGGACATTGTTGAAAAAGTTAAGAACCGATTTGAAATTCAGTTCCACACATCACCACAAACTGATGGCCAAACAAAAGTGGTAAACAAAAGTCTAGGCAATTTGCTGAGATGTTTAGTTGGGGATAAGCCCAAGGGATGGGATTTGATTCTACCACAAGAAGAGTTTGCTTACAATAACTCTATAAATAGGAGTACTAGAAAATCACCATTCTAAGTTGTATATGGGAATAGCCCAAGGACTGCACCAGAATTGAGGAAGATGGAGCAAGGGGAGAGGACAAGTGCTGAAGCAGAAGAATTTGCTAAACATATCAAGCATCTACATGAGGAGGTTCAGGCACACATTACCAAGATGAATCAAGAGTATAAATCTAGGGCTGATCAAAGGAGAAGACATAAGGAATTCCAAGTAGGGGATCTAGTCATGGTGCACTTACGAAAAGAAATATTTCCAGTCGGTACTTACAACAACTTGAAAATGAAGAAATTTGGCCCCTACAAAGTTTTGAAGAAACATGACTTAGGAAATGCATATGAGGTGGAGCTGCCAAATGGTATTCACATTTCTCCCATTTTCAACATTGCAGATTTAACAGAGTATCATGATGATGGTGCAGATGAGGAGCTAGTGTTAGAGCCATGTCCAATTCCTACTTCTAAGAAGGAGGAGATAGAAGAAATTCTAGATCGTCGTGTGGGTAGGAGTACCAAAAATAGGCAGTATGAAGAGTATTTGGTCAAATGGAAAGGACGATCGATTGAGGACTCAACTTGGATTTCAGCAGCTGAGGTTTCCCATTTCAGATTTCCTCTACCATTCTTAAAGTGACAGGGTCACTTTTCAATCTACCCTGGGTGTCTGATGTAGGAGCATCTAGAGGTATAAGGGAAATCCCGTGTCACCCAAAAAAAATGTACTTAGACTTAGTTTCTGTTTCATGTGTTTTCATTTTTTGGGCACCCATTTGGGTCAAATAAAGGTTCCAACTCTCATAGTTCAACTATCAATGTGCTAAAAAATCTCGAAAAAATAGGAGCATGCAATTGGGCCATCATTTTGGTAACCTAGAAGGTGTGAATTGGCCAGATGAATGTAATTGTGATTTAGAGCATTCCAAAAAAAAGAATCAGGTTAAAAGGCCCCACAGTTTGAAAGTTATTGCAATTTTTTGAGTTTTGGAGACCTCCTAAGAATGCTTCAAAGTCAGGTTAGGGGCATTAAATGACCTTGAAAAGGGCCCAAAAATGGGGGATGAGCCAAGCTTTTCCATAAGGCTATAGAGTGCTTCGAGAGCTTTCCAAAAATGTAAACGGCTCGTCAATCAAAGCTACAGTTCAAAAGTTATGCCTCTCGAAAGTTCGGTTATCATTTCTGGATTCTTCTAGATTTGCGCTGACTTCTAACGCAGCTTCTGGAGCCTTCTATTTGGTCGATGGATGTCTACTAGCACTTTCTAGAATGTACTTCTAGTCCTTAACCCTCTGGGGTCTATTTAAGGAGATTTATGGCATTGTAAAAGGCAGTTCGAAGTGGAGTTTGAGAGGAGGTACTGAAAGGAGAAATTATCTCTAGATCTATGCTATTGTAAGCCTTTAGGGCATGTTTTGAAGTTTATTTTCTCTGTACTAAATGTACTAGCTTATTTTTCAGTTAATACAATTTTCCCTTTTTCTGTTGTGTCCATTTAGTTCTTGGGTGTTGTCCCCATCATTCCTAGAGAATCTTTGCATAGAATCTTGAGTTAAAACTAATAATCTAGTCTGTCAAAGCTATCTGGGCTCTAAATCTAGCCTATTCTTGCAACTTTTTACCTCTTTCCTGCCTGCAAACAATCCCAAATAGTGGCATCCTACTTAGTTGATGACTTGTGATCCACACTTAAACTAGTCTTTTCCTTCAATTATCTTGGTCTTTTCCTTTAGTGCTTGTTGTACTTTGTGTCATGATAATCATAATCTTTGATTATTCTAGCCCTTATTCAGACTACTCATACCTTAGTATACAACACTCTTTTATTTCTTTTCCAGACTACATTCTAGTTTGATTCTTGTCTAGTTTTTTGCTTCGTGTCCTTGTATATGACTATGGCAACAAGAAGTGGAAACATGTTTTATCCCCTTAGACATAGATGAGGTCAAGCTAGGGGTCATAATCAAGGTAGAGGTCACCTTTCAATTTGTACATGGTCTATGTCTAGTTCATCTAGTGAGGAATCCTCACAATCTCCTTCATTTGTCAGGTCGCCTTGGGTCCAGAGAATGTTCTCTATAAACTTACGATAAACCAGCAACCCCTTGTATCAAGAGGATCCTAAAACTAGCAAAGCTCCTACATCTCCAAATGATAAATCTGAATTTTTTTTCAAAGGGCCTTTCCAATCAAAACATATTGAAACTTAACACATTCCTACAATGGTTGATGACAAACTTGAACATGGTGAACATAGTAGAAACCAAGACCAAGCTAGGAATGAGGAACAGAAAGATCCTTCCACTTATGAAGATGAAGAAGAGGTGGAAATACTTTCGAAACATGTGGAAAAGTGTCATAAAGACAAAAAATTCCAAGAGGTCATGGAAATCCTACTTAACAAAGAGAAAGAAAAATACTTTCTCAAACTTTCCCAAGAGGGAGTAAGCTACCTCATCGCATCATATTTCCCTTAAAAATTTTCAAAAAATCTAGAAAAGTCAACTCAAGTCAACTTATGTCAACTCTTGTCAACTGTTGTTCAAACTTGGTCTTTTAGACCTCAAAATCATTCTAAATTGACTCCAAATTATCTTCTAATCATTCCAATCTCTTCTATATTCTTCTAAATAACATATTACTTCTCTATGTCTCGCTATACTACTCTATATCATATTTTTGTTATGTCATCTTTCAATTTCACTCTCGAGGGGTAGGATGATTACATCATTAAATTTGAATTTCAACTCAATCTAAATCTTATGTCCTCATCACTCAGGGCATCTCATTACTAGGGGCATCTTGTTCCCCTCTATTTGGCATCATTTGTCATCTATTGGATCTTTTCATCTGTTGATCACATCTTATAGCTGTCTTCATCAAAGTTCGATGGACAGGTACCAGGACAGTCTAAACCTTAACTCTTAAGGATTAAGCCTTGTTTTGGGGATGATTCTATGACTCATGGTTGGATCTTGCTATCTTTTATGGCTAGGTATATGGGTGTTCTATTTGGATTCTATTCATGCTTGAAAATGTTGGAGGGTTTTCAATTATCGCACTGAGAAACTGTCATATCTAGGGGTAGCTAACTCCCATTTTCAACATGTTGTTTCTGACAATAGGCCAACTATAAGGCATGACCCTTCTTCTTCTTCAAGCTCTACTAAACCTAGGCAAGTAGACCTTATATTCAAATGATATCGTACCAATGCAAAAACATATCCCTGAATCTATTAAGCAAATTTTACCCTTATTTCTCCTAATAACTCATGAAATAACATCAATCTATAGTAGCTAAATGCAGATCTATGAATTTTAGAAGCTAAGTGAGGGTTCAACTTTTATGCCCACTTCAAAAATGAACAACTAAATTTATTTGAATAAAAGATTTTGTGCAAATTCCATTCATATTAGCTTGCATCTAATTTAGTGATCAGTGCCTTATCCATTTAAACATAGAGTCATTACCAGTAGGATGACCTAAATTGCTTGCCTTATAATCAAGTTTATCAACTAAAATTCCCCAATCCCATACTTATGCAATATCCCCTTCATGCACCTAGAAACCCTACCAGAACTATGAAGCATTTACCTGATTCCTTGAGTCAAAAGCAACAAAGATCTGATATACACTTCATCCAAAATGTATTAAACCAAATGAACATTATTCATTCAATTACAAAGTTAATGACACATGAAGAATTAGGAGACAAAATTAGAAAACTCAGATAATTCCTATAAATCTCCCTTTGTATTTATCCTTGGAAAGACTAAATACAGTAATTGGTAACACAAAATGAAACTCAAGATGATTCACATAATCTAGCATCATATCCAATACTTCAAAACAACAATGTATAACATGAAATGAGAATTTGCACAGGGTGGATGTGTGGCCTTCACTGCTAGAGTTCAGCTCAAATTTAGGAAGTAAAACCATCTACAATCCTAGTTTCAACAGTAGAACTGGAACCCTGCTGGTATTACCCAGAGCAAACTACCAACCACACAAATGAGAAGAAGAATGAAAGATATAGGAAAGAAGCAATTTCTCAGATTGAATCTGAACATGACACTTGTCCACTTCAAAAACTTTCATAGCAGGTTAAAACCATCTTTCTTATCTTTTCCCTCTAACTAAAAATCAAATCCCAATCATTTTACCTTTCAAAGGCATTAAAATATCTTAAAAATTTTATGATTGAAAGGATGTAACTGATTTTGGTGTTGAAATGAACTCGATAAAAGTAACAAATCAGTTGAAAATGGCTTGTAGGATGTAAGAAAATTGTTAAAGCTTGATTTTCTTCACAGTCAGATTCCAAGAGGTCTTCAAAACTACCCTGCAACAAAATCTAATGATTAATGATCACATTTGCCTATTTTCTTGCCAATGCCCCAAATTTTACAAATTGACCTATAACACAAACTAATGAACACCTGTACAAGAACTGACCTCAAATTCAAAAAATTTAAAAATTAAAATTTCATCAAAGTTTAAACTAAATAAAGTTTCAAACTTTATTTAAAAGACCTACAGGTGGATTTGAGGAAAAATAATAATAAAATATTAAAATTTGAAAAGTCTCAAATTTCCCCTCATTTTCTACCTGGGTCAAACTTCCTTTGACTGAATGCCATGTGGCACATTTTGATTGGATGCCTACTCGCCGCCATGTCATACTCACTATGTCACTATACTAACTGGCGAGCATCTCTCCCTTAGTGACATAATGGGAACCACATGATCTGCCACATGTCACAATCTCATGCATCTCAGAAACTTTCTCACCACGTCACCATCTCTTGGACCTACTGCCATGTGTCATCACTGCATCAATCCTCACCATGTCGCTATGGTAAATCACATGCATCTTCCATTTGGCGAGTTAGTGACAACCCTCTGATCTGGACACATGTCGTGATCTTGTTCCATCTAAAATCTTTTTTCTTCACCCGATTTTTGGATCTTGTTGGTGACTCACTATGTCGCTAGCCAAATTTTTTGGATTTTTTAGCTAGCGACTAGCCAGATTTTGACTTCTCTAGTCACCTAAATTTGCTGACATCATTAGTTTCTCACTTGCATCTTTGTTCAAAATTTGACACTTTCTAACTGACCATGGGCCCACCTTCTCAAGGAGTTTCCTTCAAAAAGGGCTTCTCTTTAAGATATTTAAACAATACGCAAAGAATTATATTTAAACAACTAAAACTTCTGCCACCCACCCAATGTGGGATATTTCGTGTGCTTATTCCTCTCTACCTTGTGCAAAAACTAACGGCTTTGACTCCATGGCAACATCTTTTTAATGTCTTGGGAAGTTTTCATAGCCCCAAGCATTGGTTGCTTCTTCTCATTGACTGGCGCCTCATTTAGCAAAGTGTGGCTTCATCATTTTTTAAACAAAAAAGGCCTTCTCTATTTGTTCATGTGGGCTCCTTTCAAAGAAAATGTGAGCTTCAAAAGATCTTGCAGTGACTCCCTTTGTTTGATGTGTTCTCCATATGTTTTGTGTCTGTTCTTTAATTTGGCTTGAACTTTTCTCTTGGTTCCCTTGTTTGGCGCCTAGTTGGTGCTGTTCGAATTTTGATTGCATGGGTTTCATTTGAAATGGCGTGAAGTCTCTGCTATTGGTGTGAGATGTTCTCTTGCTATAGTAGATTTCTTGACTCCCTTTTTGCCCTACTTATCTGCTTAGGTTTCCTCTTTATCACTATAGTTTTATAATTCAAAAGATGCCTCCCTCATTTTGCCTAAGATTGCAGTGGTTACTTCTAACTAGTTAGTGACTTCATTATTCAAAATTGACTCCTCTTTTCAAGCAGTGGCTTGTCTTCTTGTACGTGCCTACCCTCTATTTCTTTATGTGAGAAAACTTGTTCTTTATTTTCTAATATCATCTGCCCTTCCACGTGGGCTACTTCCTTTGTTTGATGCGTGAGCAACTTTTGACTATGTGGGCTTTTTCTCATTTGAAATGCAGATTGTTGCTCCTTTTAATGTTCTCCTCTGTTCTTACTGCCCATGTAGACCCTTAGACTTTGGACCCTGTGGCTTCTTCATGTAATAACTACCCTTCTCTTGCTACCATCTACAAAATGGAAAAGGTGCCAATAAATCTAATGCCCAAAAACTTTTCCCTATCGCCTTTTGTCTTCCATTAGTGGGATAGATTGCCCACAATAAATTCTACTTGCTCCCCTACAACCTTCAATTTGTGTTGTAGCCATGGTGGGTATGGGTAAGCTTGGAGAGACATTTTTGATGCAACATCTCTACAAGAGAAATAAATAGAGGTATGATCATTCTACCTGGGTCTCTATCTCACAATTTTTTTTACTTAGAACATTGCAATGTGATCTAATCAAGTAGATCAATTTGCAAATAGAGCTTAGTATAAGTGACGTGCTTGTGACTGATTTCATTAATGGGAATTTAGAGGGGAAAAATTGATTGATTTTTCTAGATGATGTGTGGGATGCTATTGTAGAAGGTAACATTATACAAAGGCTTGGTCTTTCCAGTGGTAGGAAAAACCAGTGCAAAATTGTACTTACTACCAAAAGTAGACACTGTGCCTTATTCTACAGTCAGTGTACCTTAGTCTTCAACAAATATTGAAAATTTAAACTACAATGGTCAAAGAAATATCCAATGTGAGGGGTTTAGAAACAAAAAGCCTACCAAATAAAGGAGATGTATCGATGGAAATTGCAACTTTGAGCAGTTCATGGGTCCAAATAATGAGTTTTGTCAACCTCACTAAATTTTGTCACAATCACCTGACCATTTCGACCTACCATCATCAAAATAAAACTTCAATCATGCCTCCAAATCCTATATTTTGGTACCCTTATCAATCTGGAGAAGTTAGTCGGACCCCAAAGTGGGTTTGGCTAAAAAAATTTTGTTTTCAAATGAATGAGATCTCAAATTGATCCTTTAATCACTTAAAACTGATTTGAGGCAAATTTGACCACTAGAGAGACCTTTAAAACTCATTTGACATTTTTTGCAACTTGCCAACTTTATGCCAGGAAGTTCTTTGACTGGCCTTTAAAACTGACCAGAACACCTGACCAAGCCTTGAGATTGAAAACATTGATTCTTTGTTCGACATACTCCTACCCTGTTGAATCTCATCTCATGAAAAATTTGAGGTCAAAAGATATTGACCATCAAAGTTGACCTCTCAGAACTACTTGTAAGAAAACATGTCATAAAACACTAAATTGGGTTCAGAATCGGCTTCAGAAACTGGGCAAACTAACACTTGGGAAGATGAAAATTGGGGCATTGATTCTTTGTCATGAGCACAATATGAGTCTACAATTTGGGCTCATGATGAATCACAAGGGATAAATGGAAATCAGTCAAAGTGGGCTACCTAGATTTTGCAAACTGGGAACAATGACAAAAAGTGATTTTTGCAAATGGAATGGACCTAGAAAAGTGTGCATATGGATTTGTCATGACTTACAAATTGACACACTTGGAGTATTTTTAGAGGAAAACATAGGAGTATAATCCATTTGACTTGACCTATCATGAATCAGGAGATATGATTTCATGAATAGGGCTTCCAATCAATCTGCAAATGTTGACACCAATAAAAAAATAGAAATCGCATTTGAAAACTGATTAAATGGATTCGCCATAAGCTGAAACTTAAAACATAACAATTCTTTGACATCTATAATGCAACGCAAAAGGAATTTCAACATTTAGGTTAACTGGTCAAAATTTGTAACTCGTCAAATAGGGCTTCCCAGAATTATGAACATTTTGCAAACGTGTGAAAACAGTAACTGACCAACTTTGAGGGATTCAAAACCTAGTCCAACAAACTCAAAATGACATGAAATATGAAAGATAGGTTCTTGGATATGGGCACTAGATACTCCCAAAGCGGTGAATCAAAAAAAAATTCTGAGTGGGAGATATTTAGATGTAAACATGACCTCTTGTCGCTGTTTAACTCTGGTAAAAATGCAGATTTGACATTTGCTCAAAACAGGACTTCGCCAAATGGCTTAGAGTGGCAATTTAACTTCATGGAATAGGTAGACGCACTAAATGGAAGGTGTTAGAAGCATTGAACACCTCTTAGGCCTCAAAAGTACATCTAAGTACAAACTCATCAAAAAGCGTTTAGGGGCTTGATTTCTCAATAGTGCTCAAAATTGGGCCTATAATTTTGAGTGCCAACAGATTCCTTAATATTAAGCATTGCTTTGGAGATAATCTTTAAAAGCTTATCAATCTAGGTATCTAGGTGTTCTATCTGGATTCCTTAAGATAAAGCTCTATTCTAGAGATAATCTTTAAAAGCTTATCAATCTAGGTATCTAGGTGTTCTATCTAGATTCCTTAAGATTAAGCTCCATTCTAGAGATAATCTTTAAAAGCTTATCAACTTAGGTATCTAGGTGTTCTATATGGATTCCTTAAGGTTAAGCTCCATTCTGGAGATAGTCTTTAAAAGCTTATCAACTTAGGTATCTAGGTGTTCTATCTAGATTCCTTAAGGTTAACCTCCATTCTAGATGTAATACTTAAAAGCTTATCAACATAGGTATCTAGGTGTTTTTTCTGGATCCCTTTAAGATTAAGCTTCATTCTAGAGATAATCTTTAAAAGCTTATCAATTTAGGTATCTAGGTGTTCTATCTAGATCCCTTAAGATTAAGCTCTATCCTAGAGATAATGTTTAAAATCTTATCAATTATGGTATCTAGATGTTCTATCTGGATCCCTTAAGATTAAGCTCTATACTAGAGATAATCTTTAAAAGATTATCAATTGTGGTATCTAAGTGTTCTATCTAGATCCCCTAAGGTTAAGCTTCATTTTGGAGATAACCTTTAAAAGTTTGTCAATTGGTATTTGTATTGTCAATTTTGGAACCAATCTCATTTCTTGATCTATGCATCATATTTCTAATTTTCTTTGAATTGAACATGTTGCTTGCACATTCATTGAAAGAGGGGCAAAATGTAATACCCCAAAATTGGTAGATTACCATGCTAAACCAATTGTGGTCTATTCAATCATTTCTAAATCTAATTTTGCCATGAAATTCTGATCTTGATACTTGCTACTTGACTTAATTGTCAAATACATAAAACCCTAATCTACAATGATCATATTACTTATTTAAATCCTAAAGTATTGACTCAGATTAGCTGCATTAAACCTATTGATTAGATTTAATTTAATATAAAGTGCTTATACTTTAATTAAATTAAATCATTTCTTTAAGCTAATGTACTAAGGGAATTAAATGTATTTAATTTACTAATGCTTTCATTTTAATTATTGAATGTAATCATCCAATTAATTGAAATATGCATTTATGAGGTCATATCTCATTTTTATTAAATTAAATAACCTGTTAATTTCTTCTCTTCAATTTAGGAATGAGAATTCCAAGTGATCTATCTCTCAAATTGGAATTGGCTTAATCCACTTATTCTCACACTCAAGTGAATTTCAGTTAACTTTCCATCACACTCAAGATCTGAGTTAGTTAACCTCACCTACACTAGAAATTTTCCATTCTGACTGTTGATTTGAGTTGATCTCAACCATTGATTGATTTTAGGGATTCTATATAAGAGGCTTCTAATTCCTCATTATAGATGTTGGATTTGAATTGTATGCTCACTTGTTTTATGTTATCTTAACTCTCTTACAATTCTAGCATTAATATCATTGAGCTTAATATAATGCATACATATAGATTAAATGTTGTTTCTTATTCCTAGATTGCATCTTTCATTTAGATTAATTTCACTTTCATTTAGTTGCAAACATTCCTTCATACTAAAAGATTTGGTTGCCTACTTCTCAGTATGAGAGCAAGGCAAAATCCTTCTAGTTATAGGGCAACAAGTCACACTGATTAGATTTCTTAGATGAATAATTCAATGTTTATGTCAAAATGATCCCTTAGGTAAAGACTATGTTGAAGTGTATGTGAGGATCAGAGGCCCCCAATTTCACATATACATTAGGTAGCCTATGAAAATTCTATTATAGTCATTGATTATTAATATCTTATCTTATAAAGATTATTTAACTATTGAAAATGATTCTAGAGTTAATATTGAAAAATAACACAATTGCAACATCACCAATAAAAAATATGGAAATAAATATGTAACACAATGACACAAAATTTTTAGACAAATTTTTCCTAGAAAAACCCCTAAGGAAAAACTAGTTCTTCATATGAGAAATATATTAAACCTCAACAAAAGAGTTGCAAAATACCTTGCCTCTTACTATATGAACTTCGACAATCTCCAATTTCTCCTATTGATATTTCCCTGATGTTATCATTGTTTCCTTGCTACAACTACAAGACTATTTTCTATCATTGCAAATTCATTTGCTATCACTATAAATTCTTCTACAAGTTTTGTTCTAGTCCAAATACTCACTAACCCCCATTTATAATAATCTCATTCAAAAACCAATGATCAAGATCAGTTCTCAATGAATGATTGAGATAAACAAATAACTTAACAAACCCTAATCAATTTATTTCTATATTCTTCCAAAAGATCTTAATTAATTAAAAAACAATTGTCTCTTCTCTAACAATTTTTTAAAGAAATTAATCATTTACTAACTATTTTCATATTGACAAATAAGCAATTGTTTCCTGAGTCAACTCAATTAGTGAAGGAACTCAATTATGTCTAGTAGAATGTTGACATTTGGCATGGTTTTCTCTGACACTTAGTTTTGTCTTGGTTCCTATGGTGCTTGAGTTGTTAGAAAGCTAACTTTTGGCACTTAATTTATGTATGGGTATTTAATTTTTGTTAGAATAGACTTGTAGCTTATGTAAACATTTAAGGTAAGGGTTTATTTAAATTTGTAATGGGCTAGGATTTTTGTGGCTTAGTTGGGTATAAGTAAGGGATCTTGTGGAGTCTTTTAGGTATTCATTCAAGGGAGTGAGTCCTTTGAGATTCATCTAGCTTAGAGAAGAAGATGAACTCTAGGAAAGAACTTTGAAGGCCTAGTAGTTGAGGCTTGGAAAATGAGGAGATTTCTTGGTGGGATTATGAGAACAAGTTGAGATCCTCCTTGGAGGTTTCTACAAGAGTGTGGATTTGGACTAACTAGCTAGTGTTGAGTTAGATCTTGAGAGATCTTACATGACTATTTTGGTAATTTCTTTTGTATTTGGCCCTAACTTGGAAGGCCTTACACTCATGCACATTGCATGTAAATAGTTGTTTATGATTAAAGAGTTGCATTTGGTATCAGACTATGTATCTTGTGTTTTCTTTCTACTATTTGGTTATTTGAAGGGATCTAGATTAGCTCTAGCATGGGTACCATTGGATTCTCACTATGTCAAGTGGTATCAAAGCTCAGTAATTCCTAAGTATGTAGACCAAGTGCCAAAGTTGAGGTAGTTTGCACCAGGACCTGGGTGAAGGCTGAACATGAAGGTTGATCTTGTGGAACTAATTGATCTTCTAGATTTGTGGATTTATTGCCTTGGGTTTTCAAAGGATCTTGGAAGATTCCTCCAAGAATATTGAACCCTAGGGTATTAGATGATCTTAGTGATGTTGTGGGGGAAAGGATCTAAGAGAAGATTAAAGAAGAATTCATATATGAGATTACTTGATGAAGAGTGACATGATTGTTGAAACTATGAGTGCTTTAGGTGGTGTACCTAGGCATGTGGATGTAGAAGATGGTTTTGAGGAGGTTGGCAAAGACTCTAAAGTTTTTGGATTGAGTGGTGAGTAAATAATTGATCATGTGGAGAGACCTATGGGAAATAGAGTCAATCAATTTGTTAAGCTTGAATCTTAGTTGAAGTTGAAGCATAAGATGGAGGTTTCTAATTTATTGGGTACTTTGACTCCTAAAGACTGGATTGATTATATTGGTGAATTGGAAGACTACTCTGAGTTAGAGGATATTGAGGATCCACTTAGAGTAAGGCTAGCATAAACAAATTTGAAAGGACATGTTGATCTTTGGTGGAAAGAAATACAAAGAGATAGAGAGGAGGAAGGTGAAATAAAGATCACTAGATTTAGGTTGATGATAACTAAGTTGAAGGCTAAATTCATTCCTATTGATTATGAACTTGAGTTTTTCAAAAGGTTGTAGAAGTTGAAATAGAAAGATATGACTGTGAAAGATTATACGAAAGAGTTCTACAAGTTAACTATTCATTTTAGGTATAGAGAATTGTCAAAGGAGAAGGTAGCTTAGTATATTAATGGTTTAAGATTCAATATCAAAGATAATTTTTTTATGTTGAAGATTTATTCAATTGAGGATGCTTATCAATATGATCTGAAGGAAGAAGATAAGTTGAAGAGGAAAAGTCGAGGTAAATCTAGAGGGAAGGAGAAGCAGGATAGCTTGGAAAAAGAAAAACTGAGTAAAGATGATCAACCAAAACCTATTGATTAGAAGAGAAGGATAGGAGAGGTTGATATCATATTCATTTATTATCTCTTCCTTGAAATATACACAAAGAAAAAAGGGGGAATATTAACTTGATAGAAATAGTAAATAATATGAAATATGATAGCTAAATTTGTCTTACAAACTTTAAACTTATGAACTCAACAATAAATGTAATAAATTGTATAGTATTACAAGAATTTATGTGAAGCTAAAACCAAAAATTACACTAATGAATAGATTTTTTTTGCATTGAAATTCTAATGATTTATGCTAGTTTGTATAGTAGAGCTAGTGTACAAAGTGTTGACTCATAACATAGCCATTATTTCAAAGGTTCTTCCTATTATTACTATATTTAGATGTAGGTTACAATGGAATTGAGAAAAAAAATGGAATCTTATATGAAATTATCTTATATTATCTATCAATTATTTATTTATTGAATAATTATCTAACAATAATTACATTTTTATAATTCTTGTAGGTGTTATTAAAAAAGGTAGATAAAGATTTGATGAATTATTAGATTCAATACATCTTCTTTTTCTCCTTTTTGAATTAATGAGAATTATAGATAAATATTATTTCAAAACAATATAGCCAGATTACTTTGGGTATAACATCCAAGGTATCACCATTTTGTTTCAAAAAACTTCAATGGCTCCTAAGCCATGTAATGGCTCTTTCTTCCTACATTATGTTTCAAACTCAAATCTTATGATGTTATCCAACTAGCATTATAGTTCAACTCCTACTAACTCCCATCATCCTTCATAATTAGGAATGTATTCTTGCATTAATTTTAGTTTGATCTACATAAATGGAAGGGAGGAGTATATGTTAATTGGATTGTAGCTTTATTTATCAATACTCTTTACCCTAATTCCCTTTTCAAAGGGTGATTTCAACATTGTCTAAGAAAAGCATGATTATGCATATTGTAATGTAATTTTTCATTATGGAATGAGAGATTTATGTTTATTCTTAGTTATGTTTATTTATGAATTCTTGTAAAGATGGTTTTTCTTGTTTTTCTAGGTAGATCTAATTATTATGTATCTTACAACTATATAAAATTCTACATGGTATAAGAGTTGGAGCTAGGAAGAGAGAGTATTATTTTTTAGGTACAACAAATTAGAGCTTGAAGGAATGGAGTTTTCAACCTTTTCTCTTCTTATGTCATACAAGGATTTTGAATTGAAGTGATCAATTATACTTAGGCCCACAAGTAGAGTCTTGCATCAAATAGTTATGGATATTGAGGTTGAATTGAATTCTACACCACAAATAGGCCAATGTTATTCTCTCTTCACATGGGTATTGCCTTATTTTTCTCTCTAATGATGCATTATTTTTGTGGATCTTTCATACCTCTTCATGCTAATTCTTTCATGGTTCCATATTTTATTAGATTTATAAAGAATTTACACTTGTATTTTCAATTAGAAATTTATTCTTGCATGGTTAAGTAGTGTTGTTAGGGTCACTCATGTAGCTTCATGTGTCATTTGTTTCCTTGAACGATAGATGATTTTCATTTATTTCTCATCTATTCATTTTTTGGAAGCAAGATAAGAATATTATTTTCTTCTTTATCTAAGATTGATAGATTTTTTTCCTTTTTTTTCCACTTATTTATTGTTTTAGTATTATCATTGCATTCAGATTGATTCTAATGTTCATTTTAGTTTTAGAGAATTTCCTTCATTCATGACTCTAGAAGTTATCATTTAATAGATCTCCATAATATTTTTATCATAAGATATTCTCTTTTACATCTATTTACTATAAATTTTGAGGGGTAGATTATGATTTCCTCCTTTCGTTATTAGTTTTGATTCTCCTGAGTTAGAATTGAGAGAGGTGGTAGTGTTAGTTAATTCCAACTAGCATTGTAGTTCAACTCTAGTTAACTCCCATCATCCTCTCTAATTGAGGAATGCATGCTTGCATTAATTTCAATGTGATCTATATAAATAGAAGGGATAAGTGTTGGAAAACTGTCCAGCACTCCCCTTGGGATTCATGAGAAGGCCTTAACTGTCTTCTATGCACTATAATTTGAGTGATCATATTGGGCACTAACATATTGATATTTTGGTGCAATTACAACCCCACTCTAAAAAGTGAAATTAGAGTTTAGTCATACATTCAAATAATTGAACCCTCAAGTAAGGATAAGGGGGAAATTATTGGGAAAATGTTCAGTACCCCCCTTAGGATTCATGACAAGGGCTTAACTGCTTCCTATGATATAATGTGGTTGTATCAGACATTAAAATATTGGTCTTTTGGTACAATGATAACTCCACTCTAAGAATAAGTAGATGTTAATTGGATTATAGCTTCAATTATGAACAATCCTCAGCACGCTTCCCTTGCCAAAGGGTGGTTTAAGCATTGAAAAAATAAAAGCATGATTATGCATAATTCCCTTGCCTAATTCTATTGCAGCCTATAACTATAGAAAATTATACTATTAGGGACCCTTTTCTTGGAGTTGTTGGCCTTGTTTCTACCATGGCCAATTATCTTCATTTCTCAACCATTCATGTTTTATCTCTCCATGTGACTTATGTATTTTTTGGTGTTATTTCCCTTGGCAAGCTTTCTATTTTTTTGTAGTTGCATAGACACTACCCTCATGATGGGGTCTCTTCTTTTTTCCGCATTGATGGACTTCTTTTTTTACATTAAGGTCAATTTTTCTATTAGTGACTCAACATTTAGTCAAATGGTTAGACTGCTACAGAGCCAATCATTCATTTTTTAGTGTTAACCAAGTGATTAAGTTGTTCCTAAGCCAAGTAATTAGAATACACTATCTACCAAGAACCTAAGTTAGTTTGTACTATTTTTCAAGCTACATGATGTTTACTAAGCATCATAGTCAATATACAATGCAAACTAAATGTAGCAGAGGCTATTGAGCTAGACAGTGAAAGTGAAGAAGTTCATAGTGTTAATCAAGCTCTGGTATGTTAACCAAGTTATATTATATCTACTGAGCTCATAGTGTTAACAATACAAATCTAGTGTTGACCAACTCATGTAGTGTCAACCAAGTGATTCAAATGCTAATAAGTCTCTCATTGTTCACCAAGCCACACAGTACTAACCGAGTTCAAGCTACTTGGAAGTGATTAGTATGGACCAAACTTCAAGTTTAACTGAGTGCCAAAGATTATTGAGCATTGATAGTGTTTTCCATGTATGAGAACGTCAACAAGTTTTCCTTCAAAACATGAGTTATAGTAGTTGGGTTTACTTTGTGAATTATGATGAAATTGGTATTGTAGTTGACTCTAGTCAATTGTAATTTGGATTGTTATACATGTAATTCATTGTATCGTATCCAAATAAGTATGTGAAGAAATATATGATAATAAAGAGTGAAAATTGAAGAAGGCTACAAGAAATATAAGGACAACAAAGATTTATCTATTATAGTCAAGTGATCATTGTAATTCAAGGAATCTCATTTAGCAATTTAGAGTTGTAGATTAGAGATCAGCCACTGGTTCATCCCAATAGGTGCATCAACCAATCCTCTAACAAGGAATACTTAACAATATTTTGATAAATCTCTTAATTGATTTCATACTTCATTATATTTTTGTAAATCCTTTAACAAGGTGGACCTCATAGTCCTTATTGCTCCTAATAGGGAAAATCACCAAAAGTAGTCAATTACAAGCCTTAACAAGTTAACTTTATATTGTACTACTAAAGCTTGTGGGTATTATCCCCACACTAGTTTTACTTTCTAATTGCAAGGTGTCTCAGCCACCATATCTTGTGTCAAAGTTTTATGAATTTTTTACTACTTTCATTCTTTCATGCATGTAATTAGATCATAATATTAAATGAAGGATTAATTGGTGAAGTGAGATAAAAATTTATTGGTTCTTGATTCACCTCTCCCCTCTCAATAACCTTAGCTATCTTATATTTCCAACAATTGGTATTAGAGCTCCTTTTGTTCTCACATAAGGAGTTTATTAGCTTGAGTAAAGATCAAAGGCAATGGAGGTATATAAGCTAGATAAGGCTATTGACAATGAAAAGTTGGATTTGGAATTGGCTATTGGACAACTCAAGAAAGCAAAGGAGAAACTCTATAATTTATTGAAAAGAATGAAAGATCTTGTAGTACAAATGAATGACAATCTCTACACCAAAGAAAGAATTGAGGACATATCTCTAGGAAGAAATTCAAATGAAGCTGATGAAGAAATAAAAGACCTATTAGAGGAGAATTCCAATCTTCAAGAAGAATTCAAAAAGCTAAAAAGAGAACAAGACATCCAATCAGTCAAATTATGTGAAGTCATGGAAGAAAAAGAAAAAACCAAGGAAGTGATAGAAGAAAAGGAAAATGAAATTCAACAACTATCCCTTCAACAAGCAAGCTTTATTGATCAACTCACCAATGAAAATAAAGAGATTATGAATCTAAGATCAAAAAATAAAAGACTATAGAATGATCTTAGCATTCAAAAGAAAATCTATGAAAGAACGATGAAATCTTAGGAAACCATGAATCAATTGAATGAAAAAAGTCAATATAGACACAAAGGCAAAGCTGGAATAGGATATACAAAAGAAGGCGAATCATCTTAGCAAGGAGCTCAAAAGAACAAAAGGGCTACTTCCAATCATTGTGGTAAGATAGGTCATACATCAAATAAATGTTGGAGTCATGGAAAAGAAAAATTCAATGAAAAGTGTTATAGTTGCAACAAGATTGGTCATAGAGAAAGTGAATGCAAAGAGAAACCTAAGCTTGAAGGTAAATGTCACAATTGGAAGAAAAAAGGACACAAATATTTAGACTGAAAAACCAAGAAGTGGAACCTAGCAAAGAAAATTGTGAAAGAAATATTTGGATGGGATTAAAACACATGGTGTAGATATCACTATTGTGGTGAATTTGGGCACATTGGAGAAAATTGTGTGAAATATCACATGAGGAAAAGAGATACTAGAAAAAGATGTTTTATTTGTATAGAACTTGGACATCTTTCCAAGAACTGTATGAACACAAGTAGAATTGAAGATGAAAAGAAAGCCAAAGCTAGCAATATCAGAAAACAAATGAGGTAGCAATGGGCACCAAAATCTCCAAAGAATGCAAATAAAATTCATGAAGTGGATGACACCCAAGTCAATGAGTTTGGTGGCTCAATCATTTCAACTTAGTTCCTTATGGAGATCACTAGAACTATGATTTGAAAAAGTCATCTAACATCAATTCTAGCCAGTAAGAATAAAGATCCATATCAACATTCAAGATGCATAGGGATCACTGAGCATGATCAGAAGTAGGAGACCTTACTGAGCAAGGTCAGGTCACAAGGCCTTAATGGGCAAGGTCAAATCGCAAGACCTTACCAAGCAAGGTCAAGTTACATATTTTTTTAGGTTGTAGAGTTCATAGTTCCTACCAAGTGATGGTGACTCTACCAAGCTATAGATGTCTACCAAGAATTAAAGACTAAACTAAGTAGAAGATAGCCTATCATTGAGTGAGTATGAATTACAAAGCATTAATAGTGATTGAAAAGAGGAAATTCATTAAAAGCAAAGAAAAAATTGCATTGTTTCACTATGAATTTTACCAAGTACAGAGTGAAGAGTGAATTCAGAGCCCCCAAGAAATTTAAGTATATTTTGTTGAAGATTTCTCACATTTTTAGAAACCTTAGTAAGCAATGGCATCATCAAGTAGAAAAGTCAAGAAAGGTTCTAAAATTTTGGTTTGTGGAGTTGACTACAAGGCACCTAATTTCAAGTTGAGTCCAACAATTGCAGAGGCACTTAACCTAGTAGATGCATACTCTAAAATTATACCCAAGGTATTACGCATGCATGACATCCATTCATTTTACCACTATTCTATTTAGGAACTTAGAATTGTAGAAATGAATGAGGCATTCAAGAAATTGTGTATGGATGGTGCATTGAAACCTAAGCATCAACATTTCGAAACTAAGGGTTTGACAGATATTTCTCATTTGCCAAGAGATTTTCAAGTCAAATGGATCAAACTTATTCTAAGTTAAGTTTATGATGGGAATTATGGTTGGATCAACCCATTCTGGACTGACCAGTTAGTAGAAATTGTTGACAAATATAATGAAGACTTGAATGGATAGGATAAACTGCTACAAAGAGCTAAAAGAAAATTTGAGAACAAAGTGTTGGACCAAGTTGCACAAAGAATTTCCATAGATCAAGTAGAGTTATCTACTATTATTTTTTCATTGGAAGCATCTATTACTAATGTTGTTTCATTATTTTTCAAATCAAGCCACTAATCTATCTTCAAAAAGGAGGTCAAGGATAAGCTGTCCAAGATAGATGAGGATATAAAGGAAAGTTCATACTAGTTGTCACTTGACCCAAGCCATAGTTATGCATATTACTTAAAAATTAGATATCTAACAAATTTGCAAGTAGAATTATTAAAGGAAGAAGCTAGAATCAGGAACACACTTGCAAAAATTTAGGGCATGATTCTTCTAAACATCGATGCATTGCAAAAACACATTGCACATGAAAAAAATATCATCAATGATAAAAAATTCTCCATAGCTGCTCACACAATGGAATTATCAGCAACAGTTCATATTGCATTATATGCAAGTAAAATATTACAAGACACTGGAACAAGATAATAGTACTAATTTTGAAGGTACACTCTAATTTCTTGTCACATTTTGGTATTAACATATAGCTATTGTACATCTTTGGCACATATGTCAAAAAGGGGAAGAAGTGAAAATGTTTAATATATAAATGAGGAGAAGATATAAGATATTGAAAAAGGGATAAAATATCACTATACTCCATATATTGTATATAGGAGAGATATATGTATGGGGGAGTAGTATAGTATTATGAAGATACTTGTATAGATAAGCAAAAAATATCTTTACAAAAGCACTTCTGAAAAATTAGAAAAATAGAGTGTTACTGAGCCATAGTAGCTAGAAGTAAAAACCTCTAAGAAAAATTGCAAAAAAGAATATAACTATTTTCACATAACCCATAAAAGATCTAAAATAAATATGCAACTGAAATCCACATGCAAGAGAATAGACAACATACCCACAAAAATGTGACACAAGATATACCTTGGGAAACCCTCATTGAGGGAAAAACCTAGCCTCCAAAAGCATCCACCACCATGTATTATTCAACAATAACACCATTGCAATAGAGCCATGGAAGCCTTCAAAGCCATAGCCACAACCAAGAAATCCATGTGAACAAGCATGAATCCACACATCCCATGCCATGCTTCCAACCTTCACAAATGCTCCCTTGGCTAACTTGTCAAGCTTTGTCCCACTCAACTATTTCTCTTTTTTCCTTTTGTCTTCTTACTTATCCTTAGCTCTACAAGTACCCTTGTGGTTGCTTATATAATAGCAAGTCCACAAAACCACCAAGTGCTATAACATAAACCATGTGCTAAGACCATGTGCTACCTAACCCATTGGCCCCACATTTAATATTGGAATTTTAATTTTTTCTCCAATATTAAATAATTACATGAAATATTTTACAATGTTTCAATACAACTCATCAAGTATATCCCATGGGAACCTTTACATGTTGCATGTCCATCTAGGTGCAATATTACATAATAAAATAAAATAATACAATATAACAATATTATGCAATGTGTGCAACACCCATAATCTCAACAAAATCTAGTTGAAGACACAAAATGATGATAAAGGAAGTTTTTGACTTATAGTTCTGAATGTTCAGATTTTTTGTTTGATAAGTGTTTTTGTCACTAATTCCAAAGGGGGAGATTGTTGACATCAAGGTCAATTTGTCTATCATTGACTCAACACTTAGTCAAATGGTTACATTGCCATCAAGCTCTATAGTGGCTACTGAGCCTATCATTTAGTTTGTAGTGTTAACCAAGTGATTCAATTGTTCCTAAGACAAGTAGTTAGAATACAATATCTACTAAGCACTTGAGTTAGTTTGTAGTGTTTTCTAAGCTACACAATGCTTACTGAGCTTCATAGTCAATATACAATGCAAATCGAGTGTAGTAGAGGCTACCAAGCTAGTTAGTGAAAGTGAAGATCGTAGTGTTAACTAAGCTCTAGTATGTTAACCAAGTTATATTGTATCCACTGAGCTCATAGTGTTAACAATATGAATCTAGTTTTGACTAAGTCATGTAGTGTCAACCAAGTGATTCAAAAACTACCAAGTTTCTTAGTGTTCATTAAGTCCCATAGTGTTGACCAAGTTTATGCTACTTGGAAGTGATTAGTATGGACTGAGCTTCAAGGTCAATCGAGTGCCAAAGATTGTTGTGCATTGATAGTACTTTTTGTGTATTAAAACATCATCAATTTTGTCTTTAGAACCCAAGTTACAATAGTTGAGTTGACTTTGTGAATTATAATGAAATTTGTATTGTAGCTGACTCTAATAAGTTATGATTTGGATTGGTATATATGTAATGCATTATATCATAACCAAAATATATGATGAGTAGGAGTGCAAATTGAAGAAGGCTACAAGAAGTATAAGGGACAAGAAAGATTTATATATCACAATAAGGTGACCATTATAATTCAAGGAATCTCATTTAGAAAATAAGAGTTGTAGATTAGAGATTAGCCATTGGTTCATCCTAACAGGTTCATTAGTCAAATCCTTTAATAGGGTAGACATAACAGTCTTTGCCTAAATTTTTTAACCGAGTGCATACTTCATTATATGTTTGTAAATCCTTTAGCAAGGTCAACCTCACAATCCTTATGTTCTTAACAAGAAAGATCACCAGAAGTGGTCAACTGTAAGGCATAATAGATTAATTTCATACTACAGTACTAAATCTTGTGGGTATTGTTCCCACCCTAGTTTTACTTTCTAATTGGAAGGTTTTTGGGTCACCATATCTTGTGTCAAAGTGTTATGAATATTTTATTTCTTTCATTCTTTCATGCATGCAATTCGATCAAAATATTAAATAAAGGATTAATTGGTGAAGTAAGATAAAGTTGTAATGGTTCCTAATTCACCCCTTCCCTCTCAATAACCTTAGCCTACCTTATATTTCCAAAATTTTGGTCTACATTTTTCTACTGGATGCTACTTTGACAATATTGATTAGGGGCTCATATGTTGAGTAGTATATTAGTACTCTTCAATCTTCCTTGGGCACCAGTGGTTTGTGCTTCTATAGTGACATTCACACCTCTTTTCATCTTCTTGTTGGGTACATCTTGGTTGGTTCCTCTAAACTTTCTATTGGTGGCCATGGGCCTAAGGTTTCCATTGGTGGTAGGATCTTTTAGTCCGAAGTAGTATTAAGAGGGTGGGGCACATTAGCATGAAATCTTCTATAAAAATTTATGGTCAGTCTATGAATATTTTCTACACATTATGTCACTGCTACTTTCACTATTTAGGAAATAATAAATGTTATGTAGTAAAACTATACAATATCCCCTATAGAAACATAAATTAATCACACAAATATTTTACATGGAAACCATTAGGGTGAGGGTGAAAATTATGGTGGGAGTAATGTACCAACTAGCCTTTCCTTGCAAGAAAAAGGGTGCCCTATGAAAGGCTTACAATTGTTCCTTTTGAGAACGCATACTATTAGGAATGTCAATGACCTATTAAGATTACAATATCATGCTAGGGCTAACTTTCTAGAGGATTTAGATCTCTTTATGAGAGACACCTAGTTAGAGGATTTCAAATACTTCTTACAATTTTTCCATGTTAAATTCTTAGAATAGATCCTATGGATAGAAATAAAACTAATGTATTGATCTAAATATATGGCACATCTTGTCTAATAGATCATCTATTAAATTACCTTGAAGATGATTTGATATTTCTCTTCTACTTTGGCTTGAGTAAGTGTTATTCTTATCTCTATCATTTCTCTCCTAATCTTTTTGTAGCTTCTTGTTCACACCAGATGTGTTACATCTCTTTCCTTTTTCTTAATGATCATCTTTAGTTTCACACTCTTTCTCCAAGAGCTTCTTTTTTTAATGAGTGTCAAGTGATTATTTAAATCACTTCATCAGATCACAAATGAAAATCCTAAAGTTATCCCACTCAAAATATAATTTAAAATTTTGAACTCCATGGTTAGTATAGTCATAAGATGTGTGTGACTTCTTATCTATAGATTCCTATTCTTATAGGACATCTTGGTCATCTACACATCTATAGCTAGATTTGTGTCCTTTTCTACTTTACTCTTGTTTTACCACACCACTTTTCTATATATCTTTGACATGTTCAGTCATTCCTCTTGTGTTGTTACATTAGTGGTTACTTGTCTAAGGTTTCTTAGCATTCATGCTTCACTCTTTATCCTACTATCTTGATTAGTCCTCTTAGTTTACTAGCAGTGTCAAGACTACTTGTTAACTGATTTCCAATCATTGAAAACACAATCTTCTACCTCATCTCTTGATTTTTTTTCTCATCATTTTCTCAGTGGACATAGATTAGTAAAATAATCTCCTCCTTTGTCATTGATGGAAAAACCTTCTATATTACATTGTAGGTTAAAATGATACTTGGATTGAGACTTGACCTATCTCAATCCTCAACTAATTCAATTTTTTTCTCATTCTCCTCTATTGTCTTTCTCCATATTAAATTTATTTTTCTTCCCCTGAAGTATATATACTCTCTTTGAATCTCTTATCTTATCATCGCCCCTTGTGTATCTTTCTTCTTCCCCTTTTGTCGTAACTCCTATCACATAACTTCTCCCCCATTTTGTCATGAATTACAATGGGAAGAGTAGAGATAGACTAGATATAACCTCCCCTATGATGGCAATTACTTTGTGTCATGCTCATCACAAATTTTCAAAGATGTCATTGTACTTATCCCTAGCTAAGTCAAGAAGTATATCCCATGGCTCCTTCAAATCTTTGACTGCTATCATTATAATTTGTAGTTTTTCTAACTACACATAAGATGCTTCATCTATCTCTATTGGTGCCATGAAAAGTAGCTCATTTTCTTCTTTCACTGATGCATTAATGAATATAATCATTGGAGTCAAGAAGAATTGAACCTCCATCAATTGTATAGTCTTATTTTCTTCTTCATCTCATAGCTAGTGTGATAGATACATCGTGACCTACACTTTGGTGAGATACTTGGTTCTTATTCCTAAGAGTGGACCAAATGTGTGGATAGCTACATCAAGTTCTTGTTGAGCCTTTTCCTTTGACTTATTATGATAACTTGTTATGGTGTCTAATGTGCTTTTTTTGGAGTAATAGTGTTGTTTCCTTCCTAGTTTTGTACATATCGTCCCTCAGTTACATAAGTTCTCATTTCTTTTCTATGATAAGTTTCTTCTCTACTTCGAGCAGTCTCACTAGAACTTGTTGTTATAGTACCCTTGGAAGATAGACTTATTTTTGATGAAGATGTATTGTTACATCTCTGAATTGGGTGATCATAACATCATTCTCATTATAGGTTGAATCTTCAACAAGTTGCTTCATAATATTATAAGCGTCATCCAGTGTACATGCACATTCATATCTTTTTTTGGTTTGCTTCTTCTTCTTGCATTTCTTAGTGATATTAGAATATTTTCCAAAGTCCTTTGATTTTATTTCATTGATTCTCTTGCTCAACTCATTTACTTGTTAGGATTAATGATAGACAAAAATAATAGTTACATGTAAATATAGACAATATTAGAAAATAATAAATAACACAAAAGAGAACACAAGACACAAGGATTTAACATGGTTCACCTAATCCCTAGGATACTATTGCAAGAAGATACAATATCATCATTCATTATGAAATTCCTAACCCTAAGACATTTTATACAAGCTATTTATGCTTACAAAATTAGGGCTAGAATAAGTCATCTAATAGAAAAATAATAGCCTACACCTTTTACAATAGTGTGGTTTCCCCCAAAACCCCATAGAAATAATCTGGGGCAAAACCATGCCAAATAAACCTCTAAGTCTGATAAGGCTCCACATCATGACAATCTCTCACTTGGAGATTGATTAGAATCGACAAAAATAACTTCCCACTTGGAGACTAATCATAACACTGATGAACTTCTAGCTCCCACTCGAATATCAAACCATCCTGGACTTTTTTGTTATTTTATTTTGTTTAGTCTACAAGGCCAACTAAAGTTGAAGAGGAGATTAGCTTCTCCCTTGTCACTACCTTGGTGAAAATATCTATTGGATTATCATCTATATGTATCTTCTCTAGCTTTAACTATCCATCATCCAAAACTAACCAAATGAAGTGGTACCACAACTTTATGTGTTTTGTCTATGAACGTAAAGAAGAATTATTAGAAAGATGAATGGCACTCTAGCTATTTATAAACAAATAGTTATCCCTCTATGGGTGTCTCAATTCTTCCATGAAGAATTAAAGCCATATCATCTCCTTGGTTGCCTCTATAGTAGAAACATACTCTATCTCTATAGTGGATAAAGACTTAACCTTCTATAAGCAACAAATCTAAATCAATATCCCCCACCACAACTAAGTCAAAAGAGTCCTATAAATCATTAGTAGAGCCCCCAAAATGTAAACACTTACTAGATATTCCTCTCAAATATTTTGATTGCATTCTAATGCCCAAGCCTTGGATGACTCATATACCTACTAACAACTCCCACTATATGTGCAATATTCTTCCTAGTACATATCATAGCAAGCATCAAGCTTCCTATGGCTAAAGCATAGGGCACCTTGGACATCTTATCCTCCTCTTCTTGTTTCTTTGGACACATCTTCTTAGTCAATTTCAAAATAGCTAGGTAAAGGTGTGCTAACAAATTTAGAATTCTTGAATAAGAAATGTTGCAACACCTTCTCAATATAATCAGCTTGAGAAAATGACAAAAAAATTTCTTTCTACATTTGCAAATCTTCATACCAAGGTTTTTTTGCTACTACAAAATCCTTGCTAGAAAATGAATGTACTCACTATTATTTTAGCCCCTTAATTAGATTCATGTTAGACCTAGCTACAAGCATATCATCAACATATAAACATAAAATTATGTAGTTGTTATCATCCAACCTTTTAAAATAAACACAATAATCTAAATGACACCTACTATATCCATGCTCATGCATAAAATTTTCAAATTTCAAATACCATTGTTGATGTACTTACTTCAAGCCATATAAACTTTTTTTCAATCTACACACTAAGTTCAACTTACCTTTGACCTCAAATCCCTGTGGTCTCTCTCTCTCTCTCTCTCTCTCTCTCTCTCTCTATATATATATATATATATATATATATATATATATATATATATATATATACACACACACACACACACACCTACCATAAAGAAAGGTTGTTTTAACATCAAACTACTCCAAATGCAAATCTTCAATAGCCACAATACTTAAAATAGTATGAATATAATTTATTTTAACAATAGGAGAACATATCTCATCAAAATTAATGCCCTTTTTCTATGCAAATTCTTTTATAACTAAGTTGTCTTTAAATATTTTCTTACCTCCATCCTCTTCTTTCAACCTATAAACCCATTTATTTTGTAAAGCCCTTTTACCTATAGGAAACTTGAACAAATCCCAAGTCTTATTTTTTATGAAAGAGTCCATTTCTTCTTTAATTGTAGACTCCCACTAAATCTTTGTATCCAACTATACAACTTTATTATAACATTCAAGTTCATAGTGTGAGTGTTCCAAGGGGTACTTGCACTACTCCTCAAGAGACCTAGCTTTTCTCTTCTAATCACCTAGTCCACCTAGGTACTTTATTGGCTTAGCTAATTAACTAAAAACAATCCAAACTCTTCTCCAAGAGTTTTATCCTTTGTACTTACCCTTAGAAGACTAAAATGCTAGTTTAGTAATCTTCTCTACACACACTTAGAGAGCTCTAAGTGTAACTTGGTCACAAACTTCAACCTTCATTGTAGGGTCATTCATAGACATGAGATTACAGTATTTTCTTGCATTTTAGTTCATTTAGAAAGATCTTTAAGCTTCTTCCTTATCGATTTCAAGGCTTTGTCTTTATGAAGCCTAATTAGGCCTAATACCAATTAGCCCTTGACACTGACTAAATCCACTTTTTGCAAATATTCTCCAGAAAATCTACCAAACCAATTAGGGATTTGGATACCCTTTTGGGTTTTCTTTAGGATTTTTCAATTTAGTAGTCCTGGAAATCTTCATACACCTCCTTCCTCTAATGAGGGATAAATAGGGCTAAAAGACTTAGTTTTTAGGACAATCCTAACCCTAGTAGAAACTTATTTGAAATAATTATGGAATTTTCTAGCCCCAATGTTCATGGGACATTAAAATACCTTGAATACCTACTAGACAAATTATTGGAGTCATATTGACTTCCAAACCTTGCAACAAATCACTATTTCTCTATCCTAAACATCTAATTGGCCTTTGTCTACTTGCCTAGGGCTTAGCATTAAAAATAAAAATTATTCTCATCTAGTCTTCTACCTTAAAATACATAATATACAATGATCCCACTTTAATATTCAACCATTTCTTCAAATTTCCCATGGTTGATTCTTATGTGGGATCCATAAAAACTTAATCTACTTAGTACAGAATAGTGTACACTCTCAAACTAAAATGATTTACTCCACACACTAAACCTACTCTAATAAACTCACTTAACAAATGAAAAACACTTGAATTTAATCCTATTATGTGAATCCAATGCAATTTTTATTCCTTCATTATGTAAAACACCACACAAGATGAAAATGTTCGGTCTACACACTAATCACAATCACAGTCATTGTTGTATTCACAAAACTTCTTACAATCCAACCTCCCAGCTTGAGATTGATCAGTCAATCAGTGGTAGATACCTTTACCATATATTTTAGTCCATCTTAGTGGATTTTTCATTCCTTATACTTAGGGGATCCAAGATAACTTTATTTGCATGCAACATTTACAATAAATTACAAACATTACATGACAACTTTCTGACAACACTTGGTATCTTTGAACTTATGCCATTACCCTTGTTTTTAGGACCTCTAACCCCTCTAGGTTGATGTAGAAGCAACATAAATGGCCTTAAATAATATTTTTCACCTATTCTATATGTTAGGACATATGTAAAGAATCAAACTCACTATATCCTCTACACACTAAGAAATTGAAATAACAACTAACAATGGCTATTTGTGTGACTGTAGTCCTAATGACTAACTCACTTAGCCAACAATGCAAATGGCCTTCTAAGGTCTAAAAGAAACCTAACCTATTCTCTTGACTTGGCTAGAGTCAAGTATAAGCCAAAAATAAATCAAACAATGGAGTTAGCCTAGGTGTGCTCCTGCACCATTCTCCCCAAAATTAAAACATCAATCCACCCTTGGATTGAGGATGTTTGGATTGATCCCCAACTTCTCAAACTTTCATTCTTTTAACCATACTACATCAGCATCCATCCGTCCCTACTTTTCTATCAAGTGTTCCTTATATTCCTTTGTTCTAGTCTTTTTATAGAATCTAGTGTTCAGTATGATGTCTAGTCTTGTAGCTGTAGCAATAGGTAATTGGAGATGCTCTACATCTCTGACCACTTCATGAAAATTCTAATCCACTTCTTGTTGTGGTCCTCTATAATGGACTAAGTCTACAATAGTGAATACTAGTGATAGTCCACTATCCTCTGGTAGTTCAACATTAAATGCATTCTCACAATACTTAGCCAATATGGGATAGGGTCCTATTCTCTTTATCTGTAGCTTGTGAGGGACTCCATTAGTCTTGACTTGTTAAGATGCACCATGACTAAGTCATCAATATTGAACTCAACTACTCTTCTAATTTTATCCTCCTTTGCTTTATGTTTTATGGTATTCTCTAACAATGTTTTCCTCACTATTTCATGAACCTCTTTCATGGCATATGAAAAATCATCAACATGCATACTTTCCTTTAGTCCATCTTTCAAATCTCTTAACTCATAGACATCCCTAGGATGTAGTCCATAAGCTATCTCAAATGGACTCTTCCTTGTAGATCTATTTATTGTGTCATTGTAGGCATATTCAACTTGTCCAATTAGTTGATCTCATTTTTGTATGTACTATTTAGTCAAACATCTTAGAAGATTCCCAAGGCTCCTATTAACAACCTCAGTTTGACCATCAATTTTGGGGTGGTAAGTTGATTCAAAATACAAGTTGGTGCCCAATCATTGACAAAGAGTTTTCCAAAATTGACTCATAAACTTAATGTCTCTCTCTAACAAAATGTTGATAGGTAACCCATGGATTCTCACAATTTCCTTGAAGAATAGAGAGCCTATTTGGGTGGCATAATTAGTGGTCTTGCATGACACAAAGTGAGCCATTTTGCTAAACCTATCTACAACCACATACACATTATTAATTTGTCCTCTTGTCTTGGGTAACCTAACTATGAAATCCATGCTTAAGCATTCCCATGGCCTATTAGGCATTGGTAGTAGTTGGTAAAGACCAATATATTTAGAAGTGCCCTTGGCTTTTTGGCATATGACACAACTTTCCACATACCTCCTAACATCAAGATTCGTTCTAGGAAAATAGTAAAACCTTGAAACAAGGTCTTGAGTCTTAGTGATCCCAAAATGACCACTCAAAGCTCTATTATTCTTTTCTTGTATTAAATTATCTCTAGTATAGCCTCTAGGGACACAACCAATTCCTTTTTATAAAAAAAATATCACTTTGCAAAGTATATTCAACATACCTCCTATGAAAATTATTCTCGTATTCAACACATACCTTATATATGTCAGCAAAGTCCACATCATTTGCATATAGATCCTTGAAATGATCTATCCCCATGCTCTTCAATTGAATTTCTTGGAGTGTGAGTTTCCTTCTAGACAATACATCTTCCACCTTGTTTAAAACACCCTTCTTGTGTTTGATATTGAAGGTATATGCTGGTAGGTATTCAACCCACTTCATATTCTTATGACTTAACTTTTCTTGTGAAGTCAAAAAACTAAGTGCTTGGCTGTCTGAATACACAATGAATTCCTTGGGAAGTAAATAATGTATCCACTTTCTTAGAGTTTTGACCAATTCATACATTTCTAGGTCATATGAGGAGTATTTTCTCTTAGCCTTACTCAACTTTTCAAAATGAAAAACTATTGGTTTTCCCTCTTGGCTTAGAACAACCCCAATTGCCACATTACTAGCATCACACTCAATAGTGAAAATCTTTTCAAATCTTGGAAACACTAAAATAGGTTGACTAGCTATATTCTTCTTTAATAACTCAAAGCTCCTTTTAGCATGCTCATTCCATACAAATGTCATAGGAGCACAAATTGCACTGAATTGTCTTATGAATTTCCTATAGTATTGTGCAAGACCATGAAAAATTCTTACATTTGATGCTAACCTTGGAGTAGGCCAATTCATGATAGCTTCCACTTTACTTGTATCCATTTTTAGTGGATGGTTTGCTAGAAAAAACTCAAGCTACACTAGCTCTATTTTGATGAACTCACATTTCTCCAAGTTGATCATCAACTTCTCCTCATGTAGCTTCTTGAAAAAAATGTCAAGTTGTTCTAGGTGCTCACTCCTAGTCTTTCTATAGATTATTATATCATCTAGATACACTACTACAAACCTTCCTATGTTGTCCCTAAAAACTTCATTCATGAGTCTCATGAATGTGGAGGGGCCATTAGACAATCCAGATGGTATGACCATTCATACAACCCTTCATTGGTCTTGAAGGTTGTTTTCACTCACCTCCTTCATGTATCCTTATTTTTTGATAACCACTCTTCAAGTCTATCTTGCTATAGTACTTTTCTTCACTTAGATAGTCCATTAGGCCTTCAATCCTGGGAATAGGGAATCTATACCCAATGGTCATCCTATTTATGGCTCTTGAATCCATACAAAGCCTCCAAGTTCATCCTTTCTTCAGTGCAATTATAGTAGGTATGACACATGGAATAATACTCTTCCTAATTAGGCCTTGGTTTAGGAGTTCTTGTATTTGTCTTTCTATTTCCTCATTTTGTTGAGGGATCATCTTGTAGGCTTCTTTGTTATGTAGGGTAGCTCCTAGGATAAGGTATATCCTATGGCTTATGGCTCTTTTAGAGGGTAATGTCGATGCTTGTCTATCACTTACAATTCCTTGGTAAGCTTACAATATCCCTTGAATCTCCTTAGGTAACTCTATCCTTTTGTTCTCCTTACCTTCATTTCCCTCCTTTGGTATCAACACCAGTGTAAAGCCTATACCTTCACTTTCTTCCATGGTTTGTAGGAGCTCCTTTTCACTCACCATAAATACATTTCAACCAGTTGTCTTTACTTCAACATCTTAAATCAATTATTTTATTTTGAAAGTTGTTTTGTCCTTCTTAAAGATATAGGAGTTCTTTCCTCCATCATGGATAGCTTGGCGATCAAATTTCCATGGTCTACCTAGGGGAAAATGACATTCATCCATAGTTAATACATTACATAAAACTTTATCCTTGTACCTTTGAATTAAGAACTCCACCCATGCTTTCTCATTTACTAATACATGTTGGCCTTTTTTTAGCCATGTGACCTTATGATGATTAGTGTGGGGTATACTTGTCAGTTTGAGCTTCCTAATTGCCTCCTCTGACACAATGTTGTCAGTAGACCTTGAGTCAATAATGACTCTACACACTTTACCCATCATTCCACACTTTATTCTAAATAAAGATCTTCTTTGGCTTGGATCCTCCTTCATTGCATCTTTGATCAAAGTTCTCCTCATCATAATGTTATCTCATTCTTCTAGATTCAATGGTATTTTATCATGCTTGTCTATTGTATTGGACTCATCCTGTACTAAGTTTTTCCTCTTGTAACCTCCTTGTGATGACCCACCTTTCTCTAGACATCTATAAGTGGGGTGTCCCATTTGATTATAATGCTAGCACTTCATATTTGCAAAGTAGTTGCCTCTTCCTCCTTGTCCACCACTCCTTCCTCTAAAATTAGAGTTTCTTCCTCTACCACCTCTACTTGAACTTTTTTCTTGTTATACACTAAATTTTACCTCACCTTGAGCCCTTGGATCTGAAATTTTCCCACCATAGCCACCTCCTTGACCTCTAATATCCTTTCTCTTAGCTACCTTTAGAGGTTTCTTGCTTCCTCTTTCTTTTCTCTTCAATCTTCAAGGCCATTTGGAAATATTTCCTAATGGTTTTGAAATTTACTAAGCTCATCTCCTCTTGAATAAACCATTTGAGGCCATTCAAGTATCTATAAGCTTAATACTTTCATCTTCAACTACCTTGGACCTCAAACATAATTTTTGAAATTCCTTAGTGTATGCTTCGAAATTCAAATCTTTTTCCCTATGATTTGACTCCTTCTATGAAGCTAAACTTCATAGTTATCATGAAGGCAGGTTTGCTTCACTTTGTTTACCATACCTTTCCATGTAACTATAGGACCTTTTCCATACTTTTCTCTCTTGGTTTCCACAAACTTCCACCATGTAAGAGCTGAACCTCTTAATCTAGACTTTGCCACCATTACTTTTTGTGCCTCATAGATACCATCACATTCAAAATGATTCTCAATGTTGTCAATCCAATCCACAACTTAATCTAGATCCAGTTGTCCACTAAATAGTAGCACTCCTTCCAAAGCATTCCCACTTAATGCTTTTAATGCCTTTAATAATGGCTCTTCAAGAAGAATAGGGTCAGGTGTTGGTTATTCTTCCTCCAATTCTAGTTCCTTCTCCCTTATTTATTTTTCTTCCTTTAGTTCAATTTTCTCTTTGACCTTATCATTTTTGTCTTGGAATTCACCAAGGAGTTGCTCCATTTGAGCTAGTATTTCTCTTAGTGACTTGTTGTCTTCTTCTTGTTCTTTGATCTTCTTAGCTAACTCAATGCTAGTCACCATGGTGTTGGCTTCTGTAATACCCCAAAGTTGGCTCATTACCATGATACCAATTTTGGTCTATTTTTAACCAATCCTAAAGACTTATTCTAATAGGCAATTCTCATTCTGCTATTCACTACTTGACTTAATTGTCAGATGCAGAAGACCCTAATCTACATTCATCATATTTCTTATTTAATTCCTATAGTATGTACTCATGTTAGTCGCATTAAACCTATTGATTAATATTTAATTTAATTACTAAGTATTTATACTTTAATTAAATTAAATTATATTCTAAAGGCTAATATACTACGGAATTAAATTTATTTAATTTAATAAATGTGCCTATTTTAATTAATTAAAAAAAATTATTTAATTAAATGGAGAACTTACTTCTAATTAATTAAACAAAATTATTTAATTAAATGGGAAACCATTCCTAATTAATTAAATGAAGTTATTTAATTAAATAAGAAAAGTGCCTCTAAATTAATTAAAAGATTATTTAATTAAAGAGAAAAGGTAATTATGAGAGCATATCTCATTTTATTAAATTAAATATTTCACCAAAATCTCTCTTTAGTTCAAAAAGGGAAATTTCTAGTTCACTATTGATCAAAAATGAGTTAAATCAGTTAACTCCTTTTTCTACTCAAATTGAATCAATTAACTCCTTATTTTACTCAAATTAAATCTGTTAACTCCCTTTAATTTAGGAATCTCCCTTTATGACTGAACTTCACCTTTAATCCTGACCATTGATTGAAATTGATCTCAACTATTGATGGATTCCAAGAAAGTCTATTTAAGAGACCCTCATCTCTTCATTTTAGAGGAGGATGAATTTGGAGAATTTGCATCGAATCGTTGTTGGAATTCATACTCACATTTGCTCATACTTTTACATACATCTTGCATTCTTAGTTTAGATTCATCTAGATTTAATAATGCATACATTTTTAGTTTAATGTCTTTTATTTCTTAGATTAATTTCTTGCACTTCATCTAGATTACTTGCACATTCATATAGCTTAAATTGCATTCAAATACTTTGTTCTTACAGGGTCTGGTTGCTTAAACACCTCAAATTTGAGGATATCGGACAAGCAATTCCCTTTAGATAGAAGGCAATAGGTTGCTTTGTCGGTTGATTTTTGGATGAACAATCCAATGTTCATTTCGGGATGAATCCGCATATAATGACCGTGTTGAAGTGTGTGTGTTAGCAGAGGCCACATATTCATGCATACATTTCTGGTGCCCACCGTGAGGCACGAAAATCAATTTTTTTGGCCTCTTTCTATATTTTTTAATCATTTTTTTGTTCTATGTCCATACTATTCCATATAGATTTAGGAATCTTCGCACGAGACTATTCATTTTCACGCAAAGATCCAAAATCTTGCATGAAGATTCTCTCCAGGTCGTGCGAGAAAGTTCCTGAGCACGCAAAATTTTGCACGGCACTTGTTTCTTTGCGTGGGCCGAAAATAGTTTTGCGCAAGACAAAAATAACTTTGCGTGGCTTTGTCAGAAATTTCATGCGAAACTCTGCTATTTTTGCATTGATTTTTGTGTTTTTTGGTTTTTCTGCTAACTGCTCACTATTTCTAGTTTTTTCATGTTTTCTATTTTTTTGGAACAGTAATACAAAAGACAACTTTTTTCCAATTTTCCAGATAAAAATAGATTTAAGGGATTTAACAGATTAAAGGGAGTTAACAGAATTAATTTGAGTAAAATAAGGAGTTAACTGATTCAATTTGAGTAGAAAAAAGAGTTAACTGATTGAACTCATTTTTTATCAATAGTGAACTAGAAATTTCCCTTTTTGAACTGAAGAGAGATTTTGGTGAAATATTTAATTTAATAAAATGAGATATGCTCTCATAATTACCTTTTCTATTTAATTAAATAATATTTTAATTAATTTAGAGGCACTTTTCTTATTTAATTAAATAACTTCATTTAATTAATTAGGAATGGTTTCCCAATTTAATTAAATAATTTTGTTTAATTAATTAAAATAGGCACATTTATTAAATTAAATAAATTTAATTTTGTAGTACATTAGCCTTTAGGATATAATTTAATTTAATTAAAGTATAAATACTTAGTAATTAAATTAAATATTAATCAATAGGTTTAATGCGACTAACATGAGTACGTACTATAGGAATTAAATAAGAAATATGATGAATGCAGATTAGGGTCTTCTGCATCTGAAAATTAAGTCAAGTAGTGAATAGCAGAATGAGAATTGCCTATTAGAATAGGTCTTTAGGATTGGTTAAAAATAGACCAGAATTGGTATCATGGCAATGAGCCAATTTTGGGGTATTACAGCTTCTACTTCTCTACTTGTTGTATTCTCTCCCACTGGTTCAGTAGACAACAACATCCACCACAAGCCTGATCAAAACTTGACTCTAATACCAATATAATGTGAGTGTTCCAAGGGGTGCTTGCACTACTCCTCAAGAGACGTAGGTTTTCTCTTCTAGGAAACTAGTCCACATAAGTCCTTGATTTTCTTAGGTGACTAACTAACACCAATCCAAACTCTTCTCCATGAATTTGATCATTTGTGCTTATCCTTAGAAGACTAGCACACTAGTTTAGTGTTATTCAATTGAGAATTGGCTAATGGAGATATGTAATTATTGTCATTTATGGAACCACATGATGTACATGTGTTAGTGAATAGATTTGTCTTTCTTTGTTACACAATGATTTACTCTATACCTAAGACTTAGAAAATACAAAAATGTTCACAACAATTGGGAAAATTTCATATTATTTGTTTTCCCTTTGCATTTATGGGTACAACTCCATTTGCAAAAATCATCAATAAACTCAAAGAAACTAAGAAAAATCAAATTTGCACTTTTACCAAAAAGTGCATAAGGTACTCTCACATACTCCTAGGAAGTGAGGTAATAATCCACTTGTTTATTTATAAAAAAGAATGAAAAGCCCATAGTCTTTTCACTGGTGATAATCCAATTGAAAACTAAATACCGCAATAGTTCAAAGTAATTATACAAGAAAATAAATGAACATAAATTGTAGAGAAACAACAACATACACCAAATTATCAATGTTCACAAAGTAAATGTTATCAAAATTTCATTGCCTACAAAATTTTGCTTTAACATTCATTATTGTTTATCAATTGCATTCATTTGCCAATGTTCACAGAAATGGGAAAAAGTACATTGCATTGATAAAATGAGAAAATTCTTTATTTGTATTAAAAAATGAGAAATTTCAAGTTGGAGTTTATAAATTGAAGAATTAAAGAAAATGTATTGAATCAAAAAATGATCAATATCTCTCACACAAGGCCATGAGAGTAACCTAGTATTCATTATTCTTCTACAAATAAGGAAGATGTGAAAAAAAAAAAATAGAATAAATGATACAAATGAATATGCAAGAGTATGAGAAAGGGAACCAGCCATTGCTTGGGGGTATATGGCTGGTTTAAGTCCACATTCCCAAGGTTACCTTGCTTAAATTGAGTTCAATCTTATTCCCCAAGCATCCAACTCCTGCAAAAAGTGAAAGGAAGGTACAGGTTATATCCATATGGATCTAAGTAATGTTTGGTTCTGCAAAAATATACATATACACTTGTACCATTTACCCATGATCCTAATTTGAACAAGAACAATGAACTCAATCAATCATGGAGCAGCAATATCAGAGTCTAAAAATCAAAACCATGTATACAAGTGATTTTATTGCTAACATGTTTGTGTCATGTGCAAAAGGCAGGGACATTGATATTTAGGTGACATGCTAAATTGTTGATGAAGTTATTTATAGGTGTCATGAGCCCATGCTCGAACCTTGTAAGTCAACTCAATCAACAATTTTTATCCAGATGTAGAGAAAGGAAACAAGCAACAAACACTATTTAAGGGACATGTTAATTGAATATGAAACCTTATGCTATAGCTAAAACATAGAAATTGGGAATAATCATTTAAGGGAAAAACTTTAAAGTTTGAAACCTTATGGTTATTTGAATGTCAAATCATTATAGACCAATTTCAATGATCAACTATCACATCATGAAAGAAATAAATGTTTCTAGCGAAAAGCAAATAGATCAATACCTTGAGAATCATGGCAAATCCCACTATTTCAGCTCTCGTATGGCTACATTAGCGAAATGCCAAATCTTGTTTGGGACTATCACAAGTATATCCCATATTTTGAACTAGAAACGGTCCCTTAATCAAATTAAATTGGAGAACTATTTTCTCCGATTCAGCACCGGATATCTTCCTTAAATGATGCTGATCCATTAATGAGTGATATATCCTTGGGATTCAACAAAGTTTTTTAGAAGAATGGAACATGTGATGTTGCATCTAAAATTGTGGCTCATAGTTATTTAGTTTATGGTAATTATTTAGCGAATCAACATGAAAATGTGTTCACCTTTCTAGAGGACACAAAATTACAAGTAAACACCATATGATAGAAGTTCTAGCATAGTAAAGAATGTGATATTTTCAAATCTTGAACACCATAAAAAGTAAGCTAAGGTACACATATCATTTCATGGCAACTTTAAGGAAACCAAAATTTCAATAACAAAAACCCACAATGAATTCCTTCTAGCAATAAAGAAATAGCAGCCAACAAAACCTTTTTGTAAAAATGGAAAATGTTGAAATAGAACATACAGCAAAATATTCATGGCAAAGGAAAAACCATATTTCTAGACCAGTTCACATGGCAGTTTTAGTGTATATGATACTATGAAGAAACAAACTCTTGTAGGCGACCTGTATTGAAGCCCAAAAAACTAGCTAAAGATCATATAATGAAAAGTAGGAAAACCCCATTCAGGTGCTCAAGATCTACTTGCAATTTCTTTGAAAATAAAAAAAAAATCATAGGAGGAAATTTTCTCATAGTTCTAGTAAATGGAGAGAAAAGTCATCACAAAAGTTTAAAGCTTCAATAGCGGTATGTATGGAAAAACTCGAACAACAAGAGTTAGAAACGCTTCAAAGTATCTCTCATGGTGGTTTAGAAACCAACAAATTTCCCCAATGCCGACCCTGCAAGCTTCCACAAACTCCATCTTCTTCCCTCAAGTTTTCCAGAAGCTTCATCTCAAAATGCAAATGTAAAATGAGGAGCCTTTTAGGGTTGTAAAGGCTTGTGTGCCTTTTCAATTTTTCATAAGCCTTTGGAGTCTGTGGATATATCATGGGATTTTTATCCCTTCTCCTTATTTTACATAAAACAAAATGTGACAAGAGGTGTTTGTTAACCTCATGGACTACTTTTATTTCTTTTGCATAGGATTCATTTTATATAAGAAATAATATTAATGTGATATTTAATATTATTTCCTATTTTTTTTTAAATGCAAAAGAATAAGAAGGGGGAGTTCTAATTTTAATCATTTCTTTTGCATAGGTATTACTTTAAAAGAAAAATATTTAAATGACGTAATTATAAGTCATTGGATTTTTTTTAATTTATTATTATTAATGCAAAAGGAATCAAATGAGTCATCTTTTTCCCATAATGGTCTTTAAGTTACAAGTTAGTTGGGAAACATATGGAAAGAATATAGGGGGTTGGGTTTAACTTTTTCATGTTAGTTTGTGACTCTTTATGACTTGTTAGAGTGTTTTTAGGTAGTTTTGATGAGTCATGGGGGGCAGTTATGAGTTAATAGAGTCTTAGACATTATTGGACTTCATTTTGGAAGTTTCTAAGCCCCATTTTGGAGGCTATCTTTCTGCATACAACCCAAAGAGTTAGGCATTGTACTTATGAAGTTTGATAACTCATTTGCAGAGATTCTGAGTTATGCAAAAAAAATAGTATTGAGTGATATTTTTATCCTGAGTATTGTTATGCCATTTTCTGTAACTATTTTGGAGAATAGTTGAATATATGATAAGCTTTTACAAGTTCATTGTGGGAAGATTTTCAAGCCTTAATATTTTTCTATGGTGCTATGTAATGTTCTAATTTGATAGTTTAATCTGTGAATTCAAGGCTTCCTTATTAATCTGTCTCAACTCTACCCTATCACTAAAGTGTATTTTCTCTGTAGGTCACCCTTTGTGTTTTTTTCATTTTCATCTTATTAAGTGAAAATTTCTATTTCCTTAATGAGTGAAAATCAAGACCTTAATGTGAAACACTCTTATAGGCTAATATAAAGTTTGAGTGCTTACTAGTGTTTTCTGATATATTGGTGGTAAAAGGCTATTATTTGTTGAAATCTTTCTTTGAACATCTTTCGTGCATCACCTTTTAGAAAGTAGTGTTAGGAGAATTAATCAGGTGATTTTCCATAGAGGAGCCGGCCTAGAATCCAGAGGTTCAACCATTGATAGGTTACCCACAGCCTTTCATTGTTCCAATGTTGGCCTAGATTTTTAAGTTTTTCTTGAAATTTGATAGGGTGCAAATTTAGGTGACAACAGTAAAAATGATTGAATTGCTTCAAACACCAAAGGTCAAATTATATATATATATATATATATATATATATATATATATTCAAAACATTCTTCAGCCCATAGTCTTTCAAAAGAGTGCTTATATATATTCTATTTTTCTTTTTCTATTTCTATTTGAAAAACTAACTTTATCAAAGTATATTCTAGCTTTCTAATTTCTAACCCCTAACTAGTTAAATGCTCTAGCATTTATATTTTTTTACATATCCAAAAAGGCCCTCATTAAGCCTAGCCTTTCGATTAAAATAGTTACAATCAGTAACGATAGTTTTTAAAATAATTTCAAAAAAAAAGAAGTAATTGATCTAATCAAACTTCATCATCGGTTTCTTCCTCATCAGCCATGGTTTGCTTCACCAGCTTCCAGCTCTTAAAGGTACTTGTGATTCTTACATTGCATGGGAGTACCTATTCTTTAAGTTGAGTAACTTAGATCTATAGGCATCTTTTTTCCATTTGAATTCTTTAATCCTTTGAATTTTCTATGGCATGAGATTCTTGATCAAGTACAACATAGATTCACTATTTGCCAGCATAGTGAAATCATTGGCAGTAGGTCTGTCCTTGTCTTTGATCTTCATTATTGCATCATTAAAACTTTTTGTTAGCACCTCAAAATCTAGATTGCCATCATCAAACTGTAGAATCCCTATAGAATTTACAACATTCATATCCTTTAAGAGCTCCTTGTGCATCCCAACAATCTCAATTTCAACTGATTGCATTTCCTTGATGGCTTCCCTATAGATAGATTATTTCTAACCCATATTTATTTTTAGAATGAACATGCACAAATCCACAATTTTCATAGGACTTTCACCAAGAAATCTTAGTAATCCATATTTTTCAACTTTTTTAATCTAAAATACGATGGTCTGACATCAATTTTGATCAGCCTCCCATCCTAGTGTAAGAGTTTGAATCTCACCTAATAGTATTTCCCCCTCAGCACATGTAGTAGTGACATCTAAAATAAATTTGTTTCCTTCTTTAATTATGGAGGCTATCCAATATTGCATTGCATCAAAAGGTAATTATCCATTCTATATTTTCTTAACTAGTTGTTGGCTATGTGCAAACTTAGGATTAAAGGACTATGGGGTTTGAACTACTCAAAGAGCACTAAGATTCATTAATGAATCTATATAGGCAGAAATGCTAATCACTAGCACCTTGAGTTCCTTCTTTTCTTTGTTTTCCTTTGCCAATTGGGTTAGCATGTGATCCATGGAGAACTTGAAAAAATGGTTACTCATATCCCTATTTATGGTTCCTAATTCCATAGAAGTAACCTTAAGGAATTTAGTATCGATCTCCCTAGATTCGGTCCTTTTTTTTTATATATGTGGCCACTTCTACTATTATCTCCTTGGTCACTGGATCTTTGATCAGATGGGCATCACTTTCTAATTTTTTAACTTTAGAGCCACGGCTTGCATATTTGGTGACAATGTCCTTTACTGGTGTAGACACAAGTTGCAAGTTCCTTTTCTTACTAACTAAATTGGATAGCTAGGATGGAATAATGGGAGTAGTGGGGATTCCTTGGGTTTCTCTAGTAGGAGTCATGAATTTGGGTTGGTCTATCCTAGGGGATTCAATTAGCTACACATCACTATCAAGATTATCTATAAGAATAAGCCCATCGCTTAGACCCTATCCTTGAGCCATCACCTTCTCCTTTAAAACTTCCTATTGCATGAGTGCCTTGGACTTGGTTTTGGACCTAGTTCTAGAGGTTGTATCTTTTGTAGGAGATGGTGTTCTTTTCTACATATTAGGAGTCAATAAACTACCTACAATAGGAGATGAAACTAGAATATTAGAAGTTAGTGGTTCAGAAAAAGAAACTATTTTTGGAGATTTTCTAGCTACTTGTCCATTGACCATCCTCATACTTCTTCTCCTTAGCTAGTTGTATGCATGAGTAAGGATGGATTTGGTTCTCAAATTCATATCATCTTCTTCTTCTTGATTCCAATCCACTTCTAATTGTTTCAACTCACTTATTTCTTCCCATGCTAGTTTGACAATGTCTTAACCATCTTTAGCCACTCCTTCTAATTGAAACTTCAGCTTGAGGGAACTAATTTGTTGAAGTGGAAATCTAGAATGATCTCTCTTTAACACTTCTTCTTGATTATTGCAATCTTGCCACAAATCCTCTAAATGTGGAATTGTAGATGACTGGCCTTTTAAACCAAGAACTTGGGCTGCAAATCCTTTGCAATCAAAATGCCTCCTACCCTGATAGGACCCAAAACTAAAACCAAGAAAATTGCTTCCAAAGACTAAGGAATTAATCATGTTGCTATAGGTTAAATGGTTGAGTTTAATAGGGAAAACTGATTCCCAATTTTTTTGAGGCAACTTATCCTTAATCACTGAGAACAATTGTCTGCAAACTTTGGCTAGGAAAAAACAATCAAGTGTGTAGCAAGGTAGCTTCATTGGTTCTTCCTAAAACCCACCTACCCTTAAATAAGTAAATTTAAGAAACTAGATAAAATAGCACCCATAGTTCTAAATCAACTATTGAGCTTCCAAGGATAACCTTGGCTTCGGTGCCTTTTTCAAACTCAAATGCACACTCTCTATTAACACATCATGCACTTTCCTAAAATCTTCTAACAACTTGTCTCTTTGGAGTAGAGGGTAATATTGGTAGACAATTATATCTTTACTCCGAGTTTCATGTGGAAGAGAGGTGATGTTGCTGACACAAGCGATACAATAAGTCAGAGAAGAGACCATGCAAAAACTCTCCCTAGATTCCTTAGTATATTTGAGTTGGTTCCTCAGTGAACTAGTGATTACCTCAACCCAATCCAGAAACTATTATCCTTTTAGAATAATCTCCACATAGTGATACATCCATTCTTTAAAGGAAAACATCAACTAAACCCTTAACCCAATGTAACAAAACCATAAAGTCATGAATATGGGGTTTTGTGTGGTCTTTAGTGACTACTTTGGGCCTCCTTGAACCACCTCCATAATGAGTTGTTGTCCACTTCCTGGCTAGGATGTTATGGTATTTACTCAGGCTTTCCTAATACTCAACTACGAACTAGATAGGAGTAAATGCAGCAAAGGTACATTCAAGTAAGCATCAAATTGAGGAAATAGTTTCCCTAGAAATCAACAACATAGGTTCTCCATCCTTGCTCAAGATGCTTTTACTTCTCACATCATAGTGATCAATACAAAGTTGAAGCAATTCAAAGCTCAATAGGGCAGGGGAAAAAGTTGCAGCTTCAATTAGAGCGTTGGTTAAAATTTACATACAACCATTCATTTCATGAGCCTACTCAAGGGAATTAGCTTGCAATTTCTCTACTCTAACACCCTCCAAATTAGTATCACTAATGATAGGTCTTTTACATTCTAAGCTTGAAACATTGCCGAAGAAATGCAATATAGACTTCATTTCAAATAAGGAAAATAAAGCCCAAAACTGATCTTTTCTTTAAAATGAACATAGACGATAGAACAAAGGGAGGGATTTTCTATGCTCTCACCTATAGTTGTTGAGAAAAATTGGACCCTTTTCCTTTTCTTTTTGTCACTTCTCCTTCAATTCATTCTTTTGCATAATAGACAAAAATAGGAAACTTATGTTTCTTTAAAATAAAAAAGAAAACATACCAGTGGAAGTACAGCCTCATAATGATGCATTCATAAAAAAAAATAGGTGCGCCTGGATTCACACATTGGAAAACCCATGACAAGACCTTTTATTTAATAACTTCCCTTTGTGGTTGTTCTTGCAATGATCACTTTCATTTGACAAGCAATATATTTTTTGGGCAAACAATTTCGTATTCCAAGTCATGATGATAACTCCTCTCATGCTTGAAATTAAGGTGCGACTTAAAATTATTACCCCCTAACATATTGATTAATGCCTCAAGAACCTAGAATCTCCAGGGAATCATAACCACTTTTCACTCAAAGTTCTTAGTTATAGAACCACTTCAAACTGCTTTGAATTAGGATTCAAAGAGATTTGAAGTGCTTCAAAAGAACACTCTTATAATACTTTGTGTGTCTCACCTGTAGGGAAATGGTCAGTATAAAATCCTTTGGTTGAACTCCTTTGAACTACTTCAAACCAAGGTTCAAATGAGTTCAATGAGGTTCAAAGTATAAAATATGTCGCATACAACACAAGATGACTTCATATGATATTGACGGTATTTAGGTAAACATGAAGTCAAGTCAAGTGGTTTCAATAGATAACCTGAGCATGTTTAAAGAAAGCATAGAAAAATCAAATAATGGTGACTCAAAATAGGGCTAATAGGGGCTTTAACTATGGATTGGGTGCACAAAGTACACAAAGAACTTAGAATACTAGAGATAAAACTAGCACAAGAAAACACCTAAGGAAAAAACAACGGGAAAAGCAAGGAAAAGTAGGAAAAAGATCTAAAAATGGAATATGTACATGACCAAAACTCTTTAAGGAATTACATCTTTATTAACATTAGGTCTTGCCCATTATAGCTAAATGGTAGAACTATGCCATCTCGGAAACTCGGGTGGAAAGTATTCAGACTAATAGCTTTTGAAATGATAAATGGTCCTTTCCAAAGAGAATCAAATTTTCCATGCACTCCCTTAGGTTCCTTCCTTTTATCCCATAAACAAACTTCATCTCCCTTTAGGAAATTATGAGGCTTGGCTCTCATATCAAAGATCTACTTTACCGTCATCTAACCCTCAATAATAAGATCAACAAGTTTATCTCTCTCTTCTCCCAATTTGTTCAAATACATTACCCTTTTCTCCAAAGAGTCTTGGAAAAAGCCATCCTCGATTATAGACTAAAATTTTGTGGTAGACAATTCCAAAGGCAAGAACATTTGGGCACCCACTCCATACACTAGTTCAAACAAGGCCATGCCAATAGCTTTTTTAGGAGTGATCTAGTCAACCCAGAATGCTTCATACAACTTTTTATGCCAATTTTTTGGGTTCTTAGCCACCAATTTTTTCATTATGGTAATCACGACTTTGTTACTAGATTCTACTATTGAAAATGTCTAAAAATATCATGAATAAAGAATAATAGAATTGGTAAAGAATGTTTCAATCATTGTTTTGTCATTGATGTCAAACTTGCTACTTGCAAGAATGACAATTGCTTTAGTGATCCAAGTACTATCAATTGGTTGATTGACAAGGAGGTTGCAATCAATCAGATGTAACTAGAGTACCTAGAGAAAGGTTGAAGTTGTGATGTTGTAATGAAGTATAAGGATCAAATAAGCCATTGATGAAATAGTGCATTGATGACATACTCTAAGATACAAAGGATGGACACACTGAGATACATCAAAGATGTAAGGATTAACTAAGTTCATTGGAGAGAGCCAAGCTTGCTACTTAGTGCCAAATAGATTCTCAATTGAAGCCAAGTAGCCTTCAGGTGCCGAGTGATCTTTAGGTACTAAGAAATCTTCAAGTGTCGAGTGATCTTCAAGTACCAAGTAGCTTTTATGTGTCAAGTGAAGATCAGGTGTCGAGTAACACAAAATTTCTTCAGGTGTCGAGCACTAGTAAATAACAATAGAAGTCAAGTAACATAGAAGGAGTCGAGCATCAGTAAACCAATGATGCCAAGTTGCTACATTATTTGTTAAATTCAAAGATTTTCCAGATCAGTAGTGATAAGGTTGTTACATTGAATTTTGTGAAAGAGTTGGATGATAAGGATGATGAGTAGATGTCACAAAATTCTATGTAATCCATGCAAACCATTTTCAAGATGAATGCTAATGGATTTATCATGACATTTCTAGAAGAAATAATGTGGAGGGAAAATAATACCATTTTCTTAAGAGAAAATTAAGATTTGAGCAAGAAATCGAGGATAGAACTTCTTTATAAGGAGTTATAGGTCAAAGATCAAATATACATGTATGAGAGGGATTTGGTCTAAGGTGTGATCATGCAAAGAAGCCAAGAGGAGTAAAGTACAGAGCATCAAGACTCTAAGTTGATCAAATGATCATGGATTGCATTGGCATAATGAGTGGAAGAACTCAAGGAGATAGATCTTGAAGGGTGAACATGCTGTTAGCACTGCAAGAGAGGAAAGCCAAGCAAAGAAAAGGACTGAAGAGCAATCTAAAATCTGCAAGGTTGATGTTGCAATCCGTATTAGGTCAAAACTCTTCTAATACTTTCTTACCATTGTATTAGATATTGAAACCCTATATTGCTAGGTGGATAAGCCCCAGGAGAAGGATAAAGAGATCCTCAAGAAAAGGATAAAGAAATCCTTAGGAGAAGGATAAGAGCTCCTTAGGAGGAGGATAGGAGATCCTTAGAGAGGTATGAAAGTTTCTTTTGAGAAGGTGATTGTAAATCCCATGGACTTGGGTGAGACTAATAGCTCTATGTAACTCTTTTAATAGGGTGACATTCCAAGTTGAATGTTCTTAAGTCCTCTAATAGGGAACACTACTAACAGGGTGTAGAAATCCTTTAACAAGGTCACATTTAACAGTGTGTTATAGCCTTTAACAGGGCATACGATTAGAAGTGGTTGAAATCTATTGTGCAGTTATTCAGTGGGTATCATCCCCACCCCAGTTTTACCTTCTTATTCCTAGAGGGTTTCTAGGTCATCAAAATCCTTGGTGTTATGGTGTGATGCATGTTTACTTTTCATGATTGTCTAATGTTCAATTGCATGCATGATAATTTTAGTTATGTGCCCTCAAGGATTAAAAGAAAAAGTTGTACTGGACATCATTGGACCTTGGATAATTGATTCACCCCCCTCTCAGTTATTAAAAATAATTCTAAAAATTGGTATTAGAGCACATTTCTGATTTGTTTCAAGGTACTAGTAGCAGAAAGATCAAGATGTCCAAGAAAGAAGTTTCCAAGCTAAACAAAGACAACTTTGTTGCATTGCAAAGTTTGATGAAGCTACACCTCAAATCAATAGGTGACTATGCACAAACCTCAATCACAGTTGATCATATGGACCCTGTAGGACCCCTCATTGCAGATGACATGAGTAAGAAGAAGGAGCACAATCGATCGATGTTAGATATTGCTTTAGCACTAAGCTATGCCGAGTATGATGACATCAAAGGATGTGATACTTCACATCAGATGTGGGAAACATTAGCAAGAATCTATGGAGGAGATGATAATGTCAAGAGAGCCAAAAGAGAGAGCCTAAGAGGAAATTTTGATGATATGAAAATGGAAGAAGCAGAGAATGCTGCTCAATATGGTGCAAGGATGAAGTATTCAGTGCCATAAGAAGTCTAGGAGGACAGTTAGTAGAAGAAATAGTATGTAGCAAATACTTGAGAACTTTTCTTCCCATCTATGTTATAAGAGTATCAGCCATCCAAGAGTTAAGGTGTGTACTAGGGAACACATTATCATTTGAATGAATAATTGGAAGACTCACTACCTTTGAGATATCCAACTTTGATAACTACAAGCTAGAAAACTTTGAATCTACATTCAAAGCCAAGATGACATTAAAAGATAATGAGGAGATGCAAACAAAGAAAAAGAGTGGAAAAGGAAAGTATGTATCTAGTGATAGCAGCATTGATGAAGATGATGTGGACCAATTGGAGGCATTACTAGCAATAAGATTTCATAGAGGAAGAGACAAATTCAAAGGTAAGCTACCAGTCATTTGTTTCAATTGTAATGAAGTTGTTCACATTGCAGTTAGATGCACACAAAAGAAAAACTACAAGGATGGAGGCAACTTCAAGAACTAGAAAGAGGAAAACAAGGACTACAAAGGTAAAGGCAAAAGATGTTAAATTTTTGAAGAAGACTCTAACAAGAATGATGATGAAGTAGTCTATGTGGCTATGAAAGATGAATCAGATGAAGATGAAGCAACTACCCTAGTAACCTGGATGAACAAGAATGATAGATGGATCATAGATAGTGGATGCTCTTATCACATGACGAGAGACAAAAGTAATTTTATTACCTTTACTCAATATGAAGGAAATAGTGTTAGATTTGGTAATAATGCACCATGTTAGATCAAAGGGAAAGGTAGTATCAAGCTTACTGAAAATATATCATGTGATAATGCATACTATGTTGAAGGCCTGAATTATAACTTGTTAAGTGTCTCACAATTAGGTAACATAGGATGTAAGGTTGAATTTGAAAAAGGAGTTGCCAAGATCTATGATTCTTAAGGAAGTCTATTAGGAAAAGGTGATCAAACTAGGAGTAATTTGTCCTACCTAAACATGAAAGATGCTTCTTGTCTCATTGTTCAAACTAATGATGTATGGTTATGGCACAAGAGGCTATGTCATGTAAAATTTGACAATCTAATAAGCATCAACAAAATGAAGAAAGTCAAAGGTCTACCAAAGTTGAGGAAACCTGATAACACCATGTGCAAAAAATGCCAACTAGGGAAGATGACCAATTCAACTTTCAAAAGAAAAACTTATACTTCTAATGAAGTATTAGAGCTAGTTCATACTAACTTGTGTGGTCCTATTGAAGTGCAAAGCTACAAAGGTGATAGATAAAAAATGCTATTTGTAGATGACTATTCAAGGATGATGACATTTATGTTCTTGAAACAAAAATTAGATGCATTCCAAATGTTCAAATGGTACTTGGCCAGAGTAGAAAAATAAACTGGAAAGAGCCTAATATGTCTCAGATCTAATAGAGGAGGTGAATTCACATCAAGAGAATTTGAAGAGTTCTGCAATGAAAGTGGAATCAAAAGGCAAACATCAGCACCCAGGACTCCACCTCATAATGGTATAGCAGAGAGAAGGAATAGATCAGTTATTAACTATACTATAACTTAAATGATGGAGAAAAATGTTGCACTCAAGTACTGGAGAGAAGCTGTAAGTACTGCAATCTACACACTAAATAGAGTTCAAGTCAAGAAAGGTAAAAATGAAACACCTTTTGAATTATGGAATGGGCATTCTCCTAATGTAAAATATTTCAAAATATTTGGATGCAAATGCTATATATATAAAGAGTCTAGAAATGGAAAGTTTGATGCAAAGAGTGAGGAAGGCACATTTCTTGGTTATTCTACTACAAGCAAAGGTTATAAGTGTTTGAATGTTAACACTAAAAAAGTAGTAGAAAGCACAAATGTGAAGTTTGATGAGCTTGTGGAAGTTCAAAGTGTTGAAGACATCAAGAAAGTAGAAGAATACAAGACCTTTGTCTACCTTTATAGGTATACCTAATAATAGTGAAATTGCAACTCAGAATGACAATCAACAACAAAATCCAACATCTGTCGAGTCACAGACAATGAATGCCAAACATTAGACACATTCAAAAGCTGAGCTGCAAAATGCAGAGAATGTTCACTCAGATTTTGAGAACAACCAACATGAATAAAATGAAAAAATACCTAATGAAAATATGCATTATGGATCAAATTATGAAAGAGACAACATGCAAACAAGGAAAGAACTAGTACTAGAAAAGTATGTGAAAAGACATTATCCTATAGATCAAATTATTGTAAACAAAGAGGCAGGAAAAATGACAAGGAATAGACTCAGAAGTGAGACATGTCTGCTCAACAAAATGGAACCAAAAATAGTAAGTGATGCCATAAAATATGATGACTAGTACAATGCCATGAAAGAAGAAATAGAAAAAATTGATAAAAACAAGACATGGACCTTAGTCTCAAGACCAGCTGACAAGAATGTAATTAGAACCATGTGTGTGTTTAGAAACAAGTTAGATGAGAATGGTGAAATCACAAGGAACAAGGCAAGACTAGTTTGTAAAGGGTATGCACAAGAAGAAGGACTAGACTATGGAGAAACTTTTGCTCCAATTGCCAGAATGGAAGGAGTAAGGACCTTACTGGCATATGCAACCTTCAAAGGATTTAAAGTCTATCAAATGGATGTTAAGTCTACATTTCTGAATGGTATACTTCAAGAAGAAGTCTACATAGAGCAACTAGAAGGTTTTTTTGATGAGAAGAATAAAAATAAGGCATGCAATTTGCATAAGGCTCTATATGGATTAAAGCAAGCCCCTAGAGCTTGGTATGAGTGACTTCACAAGCATCTAGTCCAAATAGGATTTGAAAGAACTGATGATAACAACAACATGTACATCAAATTAGAAGAAGGTAAGGATATTCTTGTATCTAAAATATTTGTGGATGACATAGTTTTTGGAGGAAAGGAAGTACTTTGCAAAAGTTTTGCTGACAAAATGAAACATGAGTTTGAGGTGTCTATGTTTGAAGAAATCAAGTTCTTTGTAGGATTGCAAGTACATCAACTAAAACATGGCATATTTGTGACACAATCAAAGTAAATCAAGGATATATTCAAGAAGTTTGGATTTGAATATTCCAAACTTGTCAGCACACCAATGGAAATAGGACATAAGCTATCCAAAAATGATGAATCAGCTAAAGTCAATCAAACAAAGTACAGATCCATGATTGGAAAACTACAATATGTTGTACATAGCATACTAGACATAGCATTATCAATTGGAATAGTGGCTAGATTCTTTGCTAATCCTAGAGAAAATCATCTCATGGTAGTAAAAAGGATAATGAGGTATCTCAAAGGAACTGATGATTTTGGCCTATATTACAAAAAGAATGATAAGTTTGAGCTCAATGCATACATAGATGTAGATTGGGGAGGAAACATTGATGATAGGAAAAGCACAAGTGGAGGAGCACTACTTTTAGGTAAAAGGCTAGTTACTTGGACTAGCAAGAAACAAACATGCACATCTCAGTCCACTGCAGAAGCAGAATATGTGGTAGCAGAAGTCAATTGCACAAACATTGTTTGGCTCAAACATCTATTGAAAGGAATGAAAGAAGAGGTAACCAAACCTGTGATAATGTATTGTTATAATATAAGTGCTATAAATATATCCAAGAATCCAATAATGCATGCAAAAACCAAGCATATTGCAATCAAGTATCACTATGTTAGAGAATTGGTCGAAGACAAACAAGTGAAGATGGAGTACATTCACACAAAGGAACAAATTGCAGATATCTTCACTAAACCATTGCCCAAGGATGCTTATGAATATCTTAGAGGCAAGTTGGGGGTAATGACCCTAACACAAGAAGTATAAAGGAACAAAGAAGCTGCCTTACATCAACAGGAGTAGATCATTTAAATATCAGAAGAATGATGCAGAGGATGAAAATGGGAATAGAAATTCTAGATCAGTCACAAGCATGGTGACAGAGCAAGAAAACATGAAGATGCAAAGCTTATATATAGCACGTTGAAGATGCTACATCTTTCACATTTATGTCAAAGAGGGAGATATATGAGAAACTGATCAATACAAAGTAAGAGGCAGATATATATATGAGAGATGTATATGAAAGAGGGAGATTCAGAAGAGTAAGGATGCAACAGTCTAGAAGGGGAAGCAAAACAAAGGATTCAGTTTGTATCAGCATAAGAAGGAATTATATACCTAGCAGAAATAGTATGTAATTTTGGTGGTAATTAAGTTGATCAATTGATTAGTTTGGTTTGCCATCAATGCCAAAGAGGGAGATTGTTGGAAATGATTGAAAAGATCATGAATAAAGAATAATAGAACTGGTAAATAATGTTTTAATCATTTTTTTGTCATTGATGTCAAACTTGCTACTTGCAAGAATGACAATTTCTTTAGTGATTCAAATACTACCAATTGGTTGATTGACAAGGAGGTTGCAATCAATAAGATGTAACTAGAGTACCTAGAGAAAGGTTGAAGTTGTGATGTTGTAATGGAGTATAAGGATCAGATAAGCCATTGATGAAATAGTGTATTGATGACATACTCTAAGATACAGAGGATGGACACACTAAGATACATAAAAAATGTAAGGATTAACAAAGTTCATTGGAGAGAGCCAAGCTAGCTAGTTAGTGCCAAACAGATTCTCAGTTTAAGCCAAGTAGCCTTTAGGTGCCGAGCAGTCTTTAGGTGTTGAGTGATCTTTAGGTACCGAGTAGCTTTCAGGTGTTGAGTTAAGATCAGGTGCCGAGTAACATAGAATTTCTTAAGGTGCCAAGTGCCAGTAAATAATAATAGAAGTCAAGTAACATAGAAGAATCCGAGCATCAGTAAACCAATGATGTCAAGTTGTTGCATTTTTTGTTAAAGTCAAAGATTTTCCAGATCAGCAGCGATAAGGTTGTTACATCAAATTTTATGAATTAGTTGGATGATAAGGATGATGAGTAGATGTCACAAAATTCTATGTAATCCATGCAAACCATTTTCAAGATGAATGATAATGGATTTATCATAAAGTTTCTAGAAGAAATAATTTGGAGGGAAAACAATACCATTTTCTCAAGGGAAAATTAAGATTTGAGCGAGAAATTGAGAATAGAACTTCTTTATAAGGAGTTATAGGTCAGAGATCAAATATGCATGTATGAGAGGGAGTTGTTCTAAGGTGTGATCATGCAAAGAAGCCAAGAGGAGTAAATTACAGAGCATCAAGACTCTGAGTTGATCAAATGATCATGGATTGCATTGGCATAACAAGCGGAAGAACTCAAGGAGACAGATCTTGAAGGGTGAACAAGTTGTTAGTACTGCAAGGGAGGAAATCCAAGAAAATAAAAGGACTGAAGAGTAATTTGAAATCTTCAAGGTTGAAGTTCCAATCTATATCAGGTCAAAACCCTTCTAATACTCTCTTACCATTGTATTAGATATTGAAACCCTATATTGCTAGGTTAGCTTAACAGCTAGGTGAATAAGCCCCAAGAGAAGGATAAAGAGATCCTCAGGAAAAGGATAAAGAAATCCTTAGGAGAAGGATAAGAGATCCTTAGGAGGAGGATAGGAGATCCTTAGAGAGGGATGGAAGTTTCTTTTGAGAAGGTGATTGTAAATCCCATGGACTTGGGTGAGCCTAACAGCTCTATGTAAATCCTTTAACAGGGTGACATTCCAAGTTGAATTTTCTTAAGTCCTCCAATAGGGCACACTCCTAACAAGGTGTAGAAATCCTTTAATAGGGTCACATTTAATAGTGTGTTGTAGCCTTTAATAGGGCATACCATTAGAAGTGGTTGAAATCAATTGCACAATTATTCAATGGGCATCATCCCCACCCCAGTTTTACCTTCTTATTCTTGGAGGGTTTCTAGGTCATCAAAATCCTTAGTGTTATGGTGTGATGCATGTTACTTTTCATTATTGTTTAATGTTCAATTGCATGCATGATAATTTTAGTTATGTGCCCTTAAGGATTAAAAGAAAAAGTTGTATTGGACGTCATTGGACCTTGGATAACTAATTCACCCCCCCTCTTAGTTATTCTAAATAATTCTAACATCTACCTGACTTTTTCCTTGAGGAAAATAGTCTAAGGAATGAGCTAATGATATGCCATGTTCATAGTAGAAAAAGGAGATTTCTTTAGATGAAAAATAGATTGCATTGTTTGTCACTATCTTTTGAGGAACACCAAACCTAATGAATATTTATTCAAATAAGAACTCACACACCACCTGAGAGTTGGCCTTCTTAGTCGGTATAGCTTCGATCCACTTGGTGAAATAATTAGCAGTTGTTAATATGTACACATGCCCAACACTAGATGGAGGATTTAATGGCCCAATAAAATTGACACCCTATTGATGGACAGGTTCATCAATCACTATTGGTTTAAGGGGTAAAGCTGCTAACTGAGGATGACCAGTAAAAAGTTGGCATTTTTCACATTTTTTACAAAAGAATAAGCATCCTTGAACATACCTAGCTAGTAGAAGCAATTTCTAAGGAATTTAAAAGTAGTTATAGTAGATGAAAAGTGTCCACCACAAACATCTGAATGATATAATTTCAATAACTTTTTCTATTGCTCTTTGTCTACACATATCAAAAAGGTTCCATCCACTCCTCTTTTATACAACATGCCATTATAAATTACATATTTTCTCACCTTTAGTCAAAGGTTGCATTTTTCATTATAGATAATATTCATAGGGCATTCACCATATGTCAAAAAGTATGCTACATTAGAGAAGTAAGGGTATGTTGAGCTTACTAAAAAAATAGAAGGTGTTGCTTCAGTGTTGTTAAGGAGTGATTCTTTATTTTCAGCTATCAGCTTGCATAAACCTTGTCCTCTTACCAAAGAAGTAGGTTTGATGGTTAAATCATATTCTTGAACTTTTGTCACCCACACAACTCTTTTATTCACACCAATTTCCTATTGAGTTAGTATGCTTTTTACTATTGTCTCTAGTACATAAACAATTGAATGGGAATGCAAAATTTAGTACCTAAACTACTTTAATGTTTTCACCACAAAAATTGCATGTTTCTCCATTTGAGTGTAATTTAACTTATGCTTCTTTAGGGGAATGTTCATGAAAGCAATTGGGTCTTCATTGTCCTTATCATCCCTTTGGGTTAGAATGCTCGACATAGTGTGTTCTGAAGATAATAAAATCTTTTTCAAAATCTAGACTCACTAGCAATGTAGCCTTTGAAATGGTTGTTTTAATATCTTCAAAAGCTTTCTTATTTTCTTCTCACCACCTAAAAGGGTGTTTTTCACTCATCATATTCAGCAGATGCCTCACTTTTTCAAAAATTTTGGGAACAAAACTTCTCAATAAAATAATTTGACCAAAGAAGAATTTTAAATCACTCCTATTGGTGGGTAGAGAAAACTTATGTGTTTCTTTCACCTTGTCTAGACCTTTTTTTGAAACAATATACCTAAGCAATTTTCCTTCTTCTACAAAGAATATAGACCATTTAGGATTGAGGGGTACACAATGTTGTTTGCATCATCCCAACACCACCTCTAAGTCTCTCAAGTGATGTTTTCTTCTTTTAGAGTATACGGTTAGGTCATCAAGGTATATTACATTATTTTGTCTCTTAAATCTTTAAAGGAAGAATTCATTGCTCTCTAGAAAGTTGCTCCTACATTGATCAGGCCAAATGACATCTGATTGTAAGAAAAAATGCCCTAGGTAGTAATGAATGTTGTCTTGTGTTGATCCTCAAGTGCAACTCTGATTTGATTGTATCCTGAATATCCATCAAGCATTGACATAACTTTAGATCTAGCAACTATTTGCAGAACATCATCCATAATGGGGATTGCATAATTGTCCTTAAGACTAGCTTGGTTCAAATTTCTAAAATCCATACAAATTCTTATTTCACCATTTTTCTTTCTCACAAGTAAAATATTCACTATCCAAGTTGAGTGATGGATTGGATAAATTATACAAGCTTTCAACATCTTCTCTACTTCTCTGAAAATAACCTTGAATACCTTAGTGTTATAGTTTATGAGTTTTTTCCTTAAAGTGGTAGCTCCCGATTTTAAGGGTATATGATGCATAAATTTCCCATTCCAAAAGTTATTTAAATCATCATATCCCCAATTGAAAACATCATGATATTTAGCAAGAAGTTTTGATAGTCTATCCCTTTCCTTTTTGAAGTAGGTTTGGCATATGGAAATCCATTTAGGGTTTTCTTCATTCCCAATTTTCATCTTGTCATGTTCCTTTAGGTTTTTATTAGGATCATTTTCCATTTTTATGGCACTATCATTCTTTCTACCAAAGAGATGTTCTAAAGATGCTAACTCATTTGGAATTCTATTATCTTTTAATTGAATAACTTCTCTTCATTTGGTTAATTCCTTTCTGACTAATTTGCCATCATTGTTTGACCCTTCAGAGAAAGTATCAATGAAATTTCTAGCACATTTGATAAAATCCCTTAACTGTGTATCATTATCAAAAACCTACCAATGATTCACATTATTTGGGACCCTTGGTCTATAAATCATTTCAATCCTATAAGTATCACTTTTGAACTCTACGTGTGGTAGCAAAAAAGATGCTGAAATAGCTAAGGAATCATCTTTATCGTTTTGAGAATGAGGCACAAATTCAATAGAGAAAGCATCAAAGGATTCAATTTCATCCTAAACTAGATTTTTGTAATGTCTCAAGTTATTATTTTTTGCATAAAATTTCTTCCTTACCTCTTTTATGATGAGTTTAGTATTGCCTCTCACCTTCAATTGTCTTGTCTTCTTTGCTTTGACTTCCTACAGGCCTAGGTGCAATGCTTCATACTTTGCACTGTTATTTGTGTTGTGGAAATCCAATTTAAAAGAGAATGGAAACATTTCTCCCAAAGGTCAAATCAAAAAAACTCTTATGCCTGACCCTGAATTAGAGTAGCTACCATCAAACTCTAGAATACAAAAGTGTCTTCATGATTCTCATCTTCATCTTCTTTTCATTTTTTTTCAGGTAAAATATTATAGTTTCCAAATTGACACTCTTTGTATAATATATGGGCCTTAGGATTTTCTGACGGCACAAATGTGTATTTATTCTTTTGTTCTAGTTCTATTTTTATCATTTTCTTTCCTAATGGGATGTAAGCTTCATACCAATCCATCTTGATTTCTCCACCCATTTCCTTATAGAAGGTTTTACTGAGCAACATTCCATAACTGGCTAGTATATTAGCTACCAAGATGGTGAGTTTCAACCTTTTATCTAGGCAAGCATAAAGAATAGCTTGTACATCTTTCACTTGCCAACTAGGGTTACTTGCTTCTCATCCATAGAATAATAATACCTAAAAGTTTTAGTGAGATCTAAGCCAAGGGTATCAACAAGGGTATGCATAATATTGTCGAAGGCTCCAGAGTCAATGATACAATTGCTAAGTTTTTATCCATTTAATAGTAAGGACACATAGAAAGGATTTAGTTTTTTTTCTTCTACTTCTCATTCTATAGAATTCATAATTGGCTCTGTGTATTTTTTAGATATAAAATTTGGTTTCTCTGGGGATTCTCGATTTTTAATTGTATGATCAGAAAACTAGGCATTAGTGATAGGTGTCCCTTTCACATATTAAACTAACTTATCCAACTCTTTAGGGTTCATTCTTAAATATTCTACTAGAGAAATGGATATAGAGGAAGATTTATAGAAATCTCCAATGTCAAAAGAAGATGTACCAGAGGTTATTTCTATCCTAGATAAAATATTAAAATCTATGTTCTTTTCTAGATCACTGTGTACATGTTCCTTTCCTTTAGAACTTGAAGTAGTTGTGTTAGTTCCAGGATAAGGTTTCTAATTTCTTTGGTTTCTAGTCATGACAATATAGGCTAGATCAAGCATAGTGAAGGCATCTCCCCCTCTTTCTAAGTCGAATTCATATTCAAGAAAAAAAGTATTCACATCTTCACTTTTAGTTTTTTCACTTACAACTGGCAATTTAGCACCAAGGGAATCCTTTTCTAGCTAAACACATCTCAACCAATCTGTGCAAGTTTTTCCATCATGGTCTATAATCAAATGGAAAGAACACATAGTCTCTCTAGGTGATCCTTCAATTTGTAACCCTAACTAAGAAGCTGTCAAGAGTGGAGTTTTACCGTGACCTTGATGTTGATGGCATCTATTAACATCTTAATAGGGGGAATGATAAGGACCATGGGGTCTATTCTATTGCCTTTTCAGCATGTCTATATCAATCATCAACCTTTACATGAAAAGGTTTGTGGAGACAAATGTAGAAGTGGGCCCAAACGTTTAAACATCTCTCCTCCATTTGCCAATAGTAATGAATGCATCTTCTAGCTGGATAGCCAATCTTTGAGCGGCCACTAAATTAGCAACTGCATCTTTAAGGAGGTGAAAACTTACATTATGGGGAACTGTGTTGACAAAGAATATTTTTTGATTTTCCTCATTTGGTCTGGAGGCAGTTGGAATTCTCTCGATCAACCTATTGAATTTCACTATGAACTCCCTCATGGGCTCATACATTTCCTTCTTCAATTGACTTAGTTGAAGCAATAGAGTAATCATTGTCAGGGGTCTTGAATCTAGTTTCAAATGTTGTTTTCATGTCATCCTAGCTAGTTATATAATGATGGGGTAGGTGGCTAAACCAATCTATGGCATCGTCAGTTAGCATTCAAACAAACAACCTGACAATGATTTCTTGGGTTAGGTCACTTATAACTTCGCAAACCTTGTGGATGGCACTTAGGTGATCATCTATAGAAATTTTTCCATCCCCACTAATCTTAGGTATAATTTGGGTTGCACCCTTGGGTAATGTGGTAGGATTGACCTCAAGATTCAATAGGCCTATATTTTTCCCCCACGGTTGGTTGACAGCCATGGTTGGTAGCAAAAATTGTAATGGATGGATGTTAAAATGAGAAGGGACAAGAGATTTCAATGGAAGTAAAGATTGTACCAAAGGTGAGAGAGGGGAAGGTTTTGGGGGAAAATTGGGCCTGCTACAAGATTTAGTCTTCTTCTTCTTTGGGTTGTTAAAATTAGGTAGAAAACTTAGGTTTTTCAAAGGCTCAAAATTTTTGTCTAAAATGCCCATTTCTCTTTCTCCTCTCATATACCTCCTTTCAACCAAATCTATTTTTTTTATTTAAGGTCTTATAGGGGGTTGAGTGAGTCTATTTACCACCACTTCTTCTTGGACTTCTAGCAGACCTCTCAAAAGTTCAACACGCTCTTCTTCTCTTTCAAGCACAATCAATGCTTGATGAAATTGTTGATTATTCTGGCATAACATCTAGGTAGCAGATCTCAAATTAGAGATTACGTCTTCTTATGTGTCTTCAAATATGAGATTAGGCTACAAAATAGGAAATACATTATCACTCGAGAGAACCATTTTGATTCATTATTACTTCACAGGGCTTAGTCACTTTCTCAAGGACTCTCCCTAGTAGAGTCACCAAAAATCTATTGGTAAATAGATTTCACTTTCTTGATTACACAATGATTTTCTCTATACCCAAGACTTAGAAAACACAAAAATGTTCACAACAGTTGCGAAAACTTCATATTATTATTTTTCCTTTTGCATTTATAGGTACAACTCCCTTTGCAAAATTTATCAATAAACTCAAGGAAACTAACAAAAATCAAATGTGCACTTTTACTAGAAAATTCATAAGGTACTCTCGCATACTCTTAGGTAGTGAGCTAATAATCCACTTGTTTGTTTACAAAAAGGAATGAAAAGCCCAAAGTCTTTTCACCGGTGAAAATCCGATTGAAAACTAAATACCACTATAGTTCAAAATAATTATACAAGAAAATAAATGAACATAAACTATAGAGAAATAGCAATAGATATCACACACACCAAATTATCAGTGTTCACAAAGTAATAGTGATTGAATTGCTTTAGACACCATTGTTTAAAGTAAGGTGTATATATATATATATACACACACACACACACACACACACAGATATATATATATATATATATTCAAAACTTTCTTCAGCCCATAGTCTTTCAAAAGAGTGCTTATATATATTCTATCTATCTATTGATATTTCAATTCAAAAAACTAACTTTATCAAATTATATTCTAGCTTTCTAATTTCTAACCCCTAACTAGTTAAATGCTCCAGCATTTATAGTTTTTTTACATATCCAGAAGGGCCTCCATTAAAGCCCAGACTTTCAATTAAAATAGTTACAATTGGTAAAGAGAGTTTTTTAAATAGTTTTAAAAAATAAATAGAAAGTAACTAATCTAATAAAACTTCATCATCAATTTCTTCCTTGTCAGCCATGGTTTTCTTCAACAGCTTCCAACTCCTAAATGTATTGGTGAATTCCTACATTGCATAGGAGTATGGGTTCTTTAAGCTCAACAACTTTGATCTACAGACATCTTTTTTCCATTTGAATTCTTTAATCCTTTGACTTTTCCATGGCATGAGATTCACGTTCAAGTACAACATAGATTCAATGTTTGCCAATGTAGTGAAATCACTGGTAGTAGGTGTGTCCTTGTCTTTGATCTCCATTATTGCATTATTGAAACATTTTGTTAGCACCTTAGAATCTAGATTTCCATCCTCAAATTGTGAAATCCCTTTAGGAATTATAGAATTTGTATCCTTTAAAGGCTCTTTGTGCATCTTGGCAATCTCAGTTTCAACTGATTGCATTTCCTCTACGACTTCCCTATAGATAGATTCTTTCCAACCCATATTGCTTTACAAAATGAATGACATGCATGAATCCACAATTTTCATAGGACTTTCACTAAAAAAATTTAGTACTCCATATTTTTCAACTTCATTAATTTGAAATACGATGGCTAGACATCAATTTTGATCAGCATCCCATCCTGGTGTAAGGGTTTGAATCTCACCCAATAGTGTTTGACCCTTAGAACATGTAGCAGTGAAATCTAAAATAAATGTGTTGCCTTCTTTAATTATGGAGGCTCTCTAATCTTGCATCAAATCTTAAAGCAAATTTCCCTTCTTCATTTGTTTAACTAGTTGTTGGTTGTCCATAGAATTAGGATCAAAGGATTCTAGGGTCTGAACTACTGGAAGAGCACTGAGATTCATCAATGAATATATATAGGCAGCCATGGTATTCACCAACACCTTGAGTTCCTTCTTTTCTTTACAATCCTTTTCTGATTGGGTTAGCATGTGATCCTTGGAGTACTTGAAAAAGTAGTTACCTGTATCCCTATTTATGGTTCCTAATTCCATAGAATTAACCTTATGGCCTTTAGTATCAATCTCCTTGATTCATTCTTCTGTTTATATGTGGCCACTTCTACTATTATCTTCTTAGTCACTAGATCATTGATCAAATGGGTATAACTTTTTAGTTTTTTCAATTTAGAGCCACAAGATGCATATTTTGTGACAATGTCCTTTACTAGTGTAGACATAGATTGTAGGTTCCTTTTCTTACTAACCAAATTGGATAGCTAGGATGGGATGATGGGAGTAGTGGGGATTCCTTGGATTTCTCTAGTAGGAGTCATGAATTTGGGCTAGTCTATCCTGAGGGCTTTAATTAGCTACACATCACCATTGAGATCATCTAAAAAACTAAACATGTTGCCTAGACCCTATCCTTAAGCCATCATCTTCTCATTTTGAACTTCCTATTGCATGAGTGCCTCAGACTTAGTTTTGGACCTAGTTCTAGGGGATGTATTTCATTGAGGACATGAAATTCTTTTGTGCCTATTAGGAGTTGATAAACTACCTACAATAGGAGATGAAAGTGAAATGTCAAAAGTCAGTGGTTCAGAAAAAGAAACTATTTTTGGAGATTTTCTAGCTTCTTGTTCATTGACCATCCTCATACTTCTTCTCCTTAGCAAGTTGTCTATGTGAGCAAGGATGGATCTAGTTCTCAAATTTATATCATCATTTTCTTCTTGATTCCAATCCACTTCTAATTGTTTTGACTCACATGCTTATTCTCATATTGGTTTGATAATATTTGAACCATCTTCATGTACTCCTTCTGACTAAAACTTCAGCTTGAGGGAATTGATTTGTTGAAGTGTCAATCTAGAATTGTCTCTCTTTAACACCTCTTCTTGATTCTTAAAATCCTACCACAAATCCTCTAAATGTGGAATTGTAGATGACTGGCCTTTCAAACCAAGAACTTGGGCTGCAAATCCATTGCTATCAAAATCCCTCCTACCCTGATAGGACCCAAAACTAAAACCAAGCAAGTTGCTTCCAATGACTGAGGCATTAATCATGCTTCTACAGGTTAATAGGTCGAGTTTAATAGGGAGAACTAATTCCCAATTTTCTTGAGGCAAGTTATCCTTAATCACTGAGAACAATTGTCTGCAAACTTTGGCTAGGACAAACCAATCAAGTGCGTAGCAAGGTAGCTTCATCAATTCTTCCTCAAACCTACCTACCCTTAAATAAATAAATATAGGAAACTGGATAAAATAGCTCCCATAGTTCTAAATCAAATTTTGAGCTTCCAAGGATAACCTTGGCATAGGTACCTTTTTAAAACTCATATGAACACTCTATATTAGCACATCATGCACTTTCCTAAAATCTTCTAACATCCTATCTCTTTGGAGTAGAGGGCAGTATTGGTAGATGATTACATCTTCTCTCCAAGTTTAATGTGGAAGAGAGGTGATATTACTAACACAAGCGATGCAATAAATTAAATAAGAGGCCATGTATTAATTTTCCCTAGATTCCTTAGCATGTTTCAACTAGTTCCTTAGTGAACTACTTATTACCTCGGCCTAATCCAACAATTGTTGTCCTATTAGAATAATCTACACATAACGATACATCCATTCTTCAAAAAGGAAAACATCAACTAAACCCTCAACCTAATGTAACAGAACCATGAGGTCATGAAGTCTTTAGTGACTATTTTGGGCAGCCTTCAACCACCTCCATAATTGGTTATTGTCCACTTCCTGGCTAGGATGTTACAGTACTTGCTCGAGCTTTCCTGATACTCAACTAGGGACTAGATAGGAGTAAATCCAACAAAGGTAAATTTAGGTAAGCATAAAAATGAGGAAATGGATTCCCTAGAAATCAAAAACATAGGTTCTCCATCCTTGTTCAAGATTCTTTTACTTCTCACATCATAGTGATCAATACAAAGTTTAAGTAATTCAAGGCTCAATAAGCTAGGGGGGAAAGTTGTGGCTTCAATTAGATCGTTAGTTAAAATTTCCATACAACCATTCATTTCATCAAACTAATTAAGGAAATTATCTTGCAATTTCTTTACTCTACCACCTTCCAAATTAGTATCACTAATGATAAGTCTTTTACATTCTAAACTAGAAACATTCCCAAAGAAATGCAATATAGACTTCATTTCAAATAAGGAAAATAGAGCCCAAAACTAATCTTTTCTTTGAAATGAACATAGATGATAGAAAAAAGGGAGGGATTTTTTGTGCTCTCACCTATAGCTGCTAAGAAAAATTGGACCCTTTTCCTTCTCTTTATATCACTTATTCTCCAATTCATTCTTTCGCATAATAGACAAAAAGAGGCAACTTGTGTTTCCTTAAAAGAAAATAGAAAACATACAGGCAGAAGTACAACCTCATAATGAGGCATTCATGAAAAATTAGTTGTGGCTGGATTCACACTTTGGAAACCTCATGAAAAGACCTTTTATTTAATATCTTCCCTTTGTGATTGTCCTTGCAATGATTACTTTCATCTGATAAGTAATATATTTTTCGGGTGAAAGATTTCCCATTCCAAATCATGATGAGGATTCCTCTCATGCTCAAAATTAAGGCATGACTTCAAATTATTACCCACTAACATATTGATTAATGCCTCAAGAATTAGGAACCTCCAGGGAACACTCAAAGTTTTTAGTTATAGAACCAGTTTGAACTACTTCAATCTAGGATTCAAAGAGGGTTAAAGTACTTCAAAAGAACACTTTTATAATACTTAGCGTGTCTCACCTTCAAGGAAATGGTTGCTATAAAATAATTTGGTTGAACTCATTGAACTACTTCAAATCAAGGTTCAAAGGTGTTGGAAGAGGTTCAAAGTATAAAATATGTGATGGACAACACAAGATGACTTCATTTGATGCTGACAATATCTGGGTAAACATGAAATCAAGGCAAGTGGTTTCAATAGCTAACCTGAGCATGTTTAAAGAAATCATAGAAAAATCAAATAATGGTGACTTATAATTGGGCTAACAACAATCTTACAATAAACCTTGAAAATAAAGATACTTAGCTTTTAGTAATCAAAAAATTGTCTAAGTATGAAATTTGGTATGCAACAGTGTATTGTTTTGTTTATAACTTGTTGTTGATGTCATGTTATGTCTAGTGAAGTTAGATGGAGATAGTATACATGTTGGTGATGATATGTATAACCTTGGAAGTTAGTAAGAATTGTACAGAAAAGAGATATTCATGTTTTAGAAAAATAGCATAGCAATATTGAAACAAAGGATTATTTTGCTTACATAATAATTACTTGTCCAATTAGTGCCAACATCCTAGATGTTTACTCTGAGTTGGAAAAATGTATTATGGTCTTAGCCGACCTAGTAGAAATTTTTGTAACAGCATGGTATTTATGTAAAGGACATCTTGCGATGAGAAGTGGTGATTATATGTGCTAATTGTGATGTTGGACAATTGTATGCAAATTTTTGTAAGACTAATATATGCAAAGTTTTGTGAAAGCTATTTTTTGATCTGAGATCAAGTTGAAGATCAAGGATCAATAAAGGAATAATTTATAGTACCTACATTCCAGAAGTTTGATAACTTGTTTGGGCAGTGAGCTCTTCTTGTAATTGGAAGTGCATGTGTGGGCATTGGGCTCATCTTGCATCTATTGTACTACAACTCCTAATAGGGATTCAAAGTCTCCTAATAGGGACTCCTTATACTAAATTTTCTCATTAACTCCTAATAGGTTCCATCCTCTAACAAGCAACTTATATATTAGTATATTATCTAATGGGTATCATCCCCAATGGGGTTTTCCCTTGGCCAATGTTTCCCTAGTTAACAAAATATGGTGTTATGAGTTATCTTTGTGCATGGTTACTATTACTATTCAGGATTACTTTAGTACTTAAATATTTATGGTTTAAAGTAAGAAATAATATCCAGTTGGCAACTAAATTTTGTAGATTAATGATTCACCCCCCCATAATAATCTCTATTTCTAACATCTTCTCCCCACACACTCAAAGAGCTATAAGTGCAACTTGCTCACAAACTTGATCCTTCATTATAGGGTCATCCATAGACATGAGATCACTCTATTTTCTTGCACTTGAGTCCATTTAGAAAGATCTTTAGGCTTTTTCCTTATCAATTTCAAGGTTTTGTCTTTAGGAAGCCTAACTAGGCCTAATACCAATTAGCCCTTGAAACTAACTAAATCCACTTTCTTGAAAATATTCTCCAAACAACTTGCCAAACCAATTAGGGATTTGGATACCCTTTTGGCTTTTCTTTAGTATTTTTCAATTTAGTAGTCCTAGAAATATCCATACACCTCCTTCCTATAATTAAGGATAAACAAAGCTAAAAGACCTAGTTTTTAGGATAGTCCTAACCCTAGTAGAAACTTAGTTCAAATCTTTATATAATTGTTAGGCCTAAACCCAATTTTTATGAGACATTCAACCACCTTGAATACCTACTACAAAAACTACTGGAGTCGTATTTTACCTCCACATCCTATAAGAAATCTCTATTTATCTATCATAAACCTCTAACTCAGCTCTATCTAGTTGTCTATGGCTTACCATTAAAAATAGCAACCAGTCTCATCTAGTCTCCTACCTTAACATACATAATGTACAATGATCCCACTTTAAGATTCAACCATTTCTTTTAATTTCCCATGGTTGATTCTTTTGTGGGATCCATAAAAAATTAATCTTCTTAGCATAGGATAGTGTACACTCTCAAACTAAAATTATTTACTCCACACACTATGTTATGATCCAAATGGGTAGCCTTCACTAGCACCTTGGGATTTGTGTGCAATGGTTCATACCACATTGTATCAGAACCTAAACTTAGGTTTGAGTCTAAGATTATGTGGCAACATTGGCATTGCAATGTTCATTTGGGGCACATATGGACAAGGTAGGACCCACCACATGGGCACACATCTAGCCTAGAGTCTAGACTACAGAACATGGTGAGATGTTATGATCCTGGTGGGCAGCCTTCACTAGCACTTTAGGGTTTCAATGCAATGGTTCATACCACACTAAACCTACTCCAATCAACATACTTAACAAATGAAAAATACTTTATTCTAATCCTATTATGTGAATCCAAAGAAAGTTTTATTCCTTTAATCCGTACAACAACACACAAGATGAAAATGCTTAGTTTGCACAGTAATCATAGTCACAGTCACTATTGTATTCACTAAACTTATTACAATCCAACCTCCCAACTCAAGATTTGGCCTTCAATTAGTAGTAGATGCCTTTTCCCTATATTTTAGGTCATCTCAAAGGATTTTCCACTCCTCATACTTAGGTGATCCAAGGTAATTGAGTTGCATGCAACATTTGTAATAAATTGCAAATGTTCCATGACAACTTTTTGACAACATTTGGCATCTTTGTACTTATGTCATTAACCTTGTTTCTAGGAAATCTAACTCCTCTAGGTCAACGTATAAGCAACATAAATGACCTTAACAACCTATTATATGTTAGGACACATTAAAAGATTCAAACTCAATATTTCCTCTACACACTAAGAAATTGAAATAAAAACTAACAATGGCTATTTGTGTGACCTTAGTCCTAATGACTAAGTCACCTAGCCAACAATGCAAATGGCATTCTAAGGTCTAAAGGAAACCTAAGCTCTACTTCTGACTTGGGTAAAGTCAAGTACAATCAAAAAATCAATAAAACAATGGAGGTAGCCTAGGTGTGCTTGCTACACCCTTAATATTGTCGTATATAGGGTTTTGAATAGTCAACTTGTGTCTATCTTAATCCTTAATTAATTTAGGTCATAATTATTATACTATTACTTGTGTAGGTAGGTCCTAGGTGCTAATAGAAATAATAGTCCACCAAGATAACTAAGAGGGGGGGGTGAATTAGTTATTTAACAATAAAAACATTTATCTTGTTTAAACAAACTTAACCATTCAACCAAAGTAAATAGAAACCATAGTAAGATGCACATAGATAATTACACTATATATGTTGACTAGGGAAACCCTTGATTAGAGGGAAAACCCTAGTGGGAATGATGCCCACAAGATGATGTACTAATATAAATGTTCCTTGCTAGAGGATGGACCTTGTTAGAAGTCTATTACAATATTTAGTACAATGAGTAACTGTTAGGAGACTTTGAATCCATGTTATGAGATTTCAACCCTATTAGGAGTTGTGGTACAATGTATGCAAGAAGAGCCCACTGCACAAACATTCAATTTCAACTACAAGAAGAGCTCATTGCTCAAACAAATAGTTTATTATCATTTTCTTCTTTCCTTATTCTTTCCTCTATCTTGTCAACCAAACCAATCACTATCAAACCTTGTAGACTAGGTCATGAACATTAGATCCAAATACCAAACCTTGGATCACTCAACAAGATGTTGGCAATGAAGTTTCCTTCACTTCTTTACTACTATTCTCAACTTCGCATTCCATACTCTCTGCTGCTTGTCAAATATTCATAATTCACATACATATTTTTTTATGATAAAGGAAAATTTCCTTCCTTTATGCCAAGTCCATAAAAAAATTCCCTAAGTTGGTTGTTAGACCTTCTCAATTAATCATTAAAGGACCACATTAAGAACATGTTACACTTAGTGATAACCTTAATCTTCCACCTTGCAACTTGAATAAATTTTTATACACTCAATATTATGATGAGAAAGATTAGCCACATCATCCTCAACATGTCTTCTTCATGTCCTCAACCTTGATCCTCAAGATATCAACTCTGTTAGGAGATATAACAAGTTTACCAGAACATGCCTCTGTAAACTCTATCTCAAAAAAGACATCACCAAAACTAAAATAAGTTCTTCTAGACTTATCCTTTCTACTTTTGACATTAACTACTTAGGCTAGATACTCAAAAGTATCTCCCATAACCTTAGGTGGTTATCATGCTGAAATAGCCATCTATACCAACTTAATTTTTCACTATTCTTCTATCAAATACCACAGAAGACATCAAAAATTCTATGTTGAGATTAATGTCAAACTCGGTCACGAATGTGACATATCATCATCAAACCAATTTTCTAACAATCTCCTCCTTTGGAATTAATGGAAACATAGATTAAAAACATCTAGTTCCAAGAATACCAACAAAAGACTATCCATCTTCAAATCCTCTTCATCAATCATACTCCTCCATTGATATACCTCAATGTGCTCTATACCAAAAAAAATATTGCATAGTCAAACTTTTTCCCTTTAGCATGATGTTTTTCATGCCAAACCTCTCCCCCATTGACAACATTGTCAAAGGGTTTTGCAACCAATATCTTTGTATCAAATTCTATAAAATCTTGTACTTAGTCAGCTCGAGTGTCAAAAGACACTATTCAAAACAACATCAAAAAGAGTCCTAGATGACTCTATCCATCATAGATACTACCCCATATAGGAAACATCAACATCTAGTCTAGATAGACAATGGTGCTTTTTTACCTTGGACTGATGCACTCTTTCATCTTCTACTCTAATGTAGAAAGGGGCATAACCCCAAGCATACCTCACAAATACTCAAGTCTCTTTGGGAAGAGGCTTAATGAATATATCTTCAATCTTCTCTTTTGTGCTTACACACTACTACATTTGGTACCAAATTGCAACGGCAATGCCATTGCATTTTTTTCGTCACAACCTTGTTGTTGTCGCAATTCTGTTAATAGACTGTCGCAATTGCGATAATGACAAGGTTGTGATAGAAAAACTACAATGGCATTGCCGTTGCAATTTGGTACCAAATCTATTAGTGACATACTCCAATATAATTTCCTTTTCTAAAACTTTCTCTCTCAACATATGATACTTAATAGAAATGTTTTTAGTCCTTGAATGAAAAACTAGATTCTTAGACATATTTATCATTCTTGTGTTGTCAAAATGTATAACAATAGGTTCACTAATTTCTATCTTTATATACTTCAACATCTACTTCATCTAGATAACTTGATTGCAATTATTTGCTACTGCAACATACTCTACTTTTGCTGTACTTTGAGATGTATAATCCTACTTCTTGTTTAACTAAGAAACCAATCTTCCTTCGAGAAAGAGAGCTCCTTTATTGGTGCTCTTTCTATCATCCATACTACCTACCTAATCTGCATCAGCATAAGAAGTACTTAGAGTAAAATCATTAGATCTATTGTATCATAATCCAAACTTAGATGTTCCTTTTAGATATCTAAATATCCTTTTCACTACTAAATAATGTGCTTTTTGTTGGCATTATGATACATTTTTGTCATTAGTTACAACACTTATTGGATTCTGAATGCTTACCGAGCTCTCACCGGAAGCCAAGCTTTACCTAGTTCTCAATGTTTATCGAGTAATCAAGGTGAACAAAGAAGTCATTGTTTACCGAGTAATCAAGGTGAACAAAGAAGTTAGTGTTTACCGAGTGATCAAGGTGAACAAAGCAGCCAGTGTTTACCGAGTGTTCAAGGTAAAGAAAGGAATCAGTTTTGACCGAGTGATAAGATGTAACTGAGAACTTCATGATAACCGAGCTCCTGAGGTTATCAAGGAAATTATTTTTTACCGAGCTCAGATGGATATCAAGGAAACTAACTATCACCGAGTCACAAGGTTCTATCAAGTGTCTCCTTTGATCACCGAGCTACAGTTCAGATAGAAGTATTCACCGAGTGACATCTCTTCTACCAAGTCTCCAGTGGTTACCGAGTTCAGAACTACTCGAAGTGTTTAGTATGAACCATGCCTTCACTTCTACCGAGTGCATGATGATGCCGAGTAACGCAGTGGACGCCGAGTATTAGAAGGACACTGAGTCAGTTCAGTGAACCCAAGTTTTTACCTTGGGCCGACTTTGTACAGAGATTTGCACTTGTTGTTTTGGCCGACCTTGCATGCATTATTTATTTGGATGGTATATATATGTAATGTATTATATCATTCAGAAGGTAGGAAGTAAGAAATGAGATGAAAAGCAATTGCAATGGCAATAGAAATTGTAATTAATGAAACTGTGAAAGTGTGAAAGAAATACATGCGTGTGAAAGTATGTGTGCTGAGTTATGAAGGTATTCAGCAAGGTCAAATTTTGGAGCAGAAAAGTTTTATCTATCACATCAAGGTGAATCAGAGCATAGCGGATCTTATCAGCAATCAGTTGTAATCAGATCCACTGTTTCATTCTAACAAGTGAATCAGTTTTTGTAAAACCTTTAACAAGGTAGACTTAACAGTCTTTTGTAAATCTCCTAACAGAGTGCATACTTTATTGTATGTTTGGAAATCCTCTAACAAGGTGGATCTAGCAATCCTTTATGCTCCTAACAGGGCAGATCACCAGAAGTGGTCATTGTAAGCCTTAACCAGCCAACTTCATACTGCAGTAATGAAGCTTGTGGGTTTCATCCCCACCCCAGTTTTACTTTCTATTTGGAAGGTTTCTGGGTCACCAAATCTATGTGTTCAAGTGTTGCAAATGATTTTGTTTCATGCTTACAGTAGGTTACTTGGATGAATGATGAATATATCAGTATGCAGTTTTATTGTTGAAGTTTTAGAAGTTACTGATTCACCCCTCCCCTCTCAGTAACTTGTCATATCTTGAATATTTCCAACAAATGGTATCAAAGCTTTAAGGTTCTCAAGATAAAAGTTTCATAGCTTGAGCAAAGATCAAAGACAATGGAGATATTCAGACTTGACAAAACTATTGAGAATGAAAAGCTAGATCTGAAAATGGCCATGGCTCAACTCAATGAAGCAAAAGAGCATCTTTCACAATCCTTGAAAAGAAGAAAAGAACTTGCAAAGCAAATGAATGACCATCAGTATGTTGAAGAAAAGATTGAAGATCTCTCACCATCAAATAGTTCAGATGAAGCTAACAAAGAAATCAAAGAACTTTTAGAAAAGAATGGATCTCTGCAGGAAGAAGTAAGAAAGCTCAAAAGGGAACAAGGAATCTAGTCCATCAGGCTATGCGAAATCTTGGAGCAAAGGAACAAGGCAGCCGAGGACTTAGAGGTAAGGAATAATCAATCCTCTCAGCTTGAAAATCTTGTAACTCAATTATCTAATGCAAATGAAGAAATTATGAATCTGAGATCTGAGAATGAGAATATGAGAAATGACTTAATTACTGAAAGACAAATCAATGCAAGCTTACAAAGTGATCTAATCTCTAAAAAACAAGTCAATGAGAGAATGGTAAAATCTCAAAAGGACATGGATCAATTGAATCTGCAAAATGAAGAAAACTTTCATAAACAAAATGGTAAAGCAGGCCTTGGATACAAGGAAGAAGGTGAATCCTCCAAACAGGGTACTCAAAAGAATCAAAAACCTACTTGCAGCCACTGTGGTAAGTTAGGTCATACATCTAATGGATGTTGGAGCAATGGAAAAGGAAAATTTAATGGAAAGTGCTACAATTGCAATCAACATGGACACAAAGCCAATGAATGCAAAAAGAATCCAAAATTTGAAGGTAAATGTCACAAATGCCAAAAGCAAGGTCATAAGGCATCACAATGAAAATCCAAATCATTTAATCCAGTTGAACAACTTGTCAAAGCAATATTTGGTTGGGACTACAACACTTGGTGCAGATGTCATTATTGTGGAGAATATGGTCATACTGGCATAAACTGTGCAAGGCATCACCTAAGAAAAAGGGATACCACAATAAGATGTTATACATGTACATAACTTGGTCATATATCTAAAAACTGCATGAACATAAAGAAATTCGAGGATGAGAAGAAAATCAAAGTAGACAATATTCGAAAACAAATGAAGCAGCAATGGATTCCAAAGTCTACCGAGCCAGATAATTCAAGTAATGGAATGGTCACTCAAGAAGTGAGTGACTCTCCCATTTCCAATTAAGACTCATCAGGATAAGACCAAGACTGTATCTACAAAGCAATATCCTAAGCAGCCCTAGAATGAAAATATGATCAAATTAGTATTTCAGATACATCAGGATCATGGTCGGTACATGACCTTACCGAGCTCAGTCGGGTGCAATAAGGCCTCTTTCACCAAGTTGCACTTACCGAGCATGGTTGGCTCTTCTCTTACCGAGTTAAGGGCGGTTTAACCTATTTTCTTTTGGTCACCGAGTTACGAAGTTTAAGCCAAGCTAGTGGATGACAGTCTGTTGATCGCAGCTACCTCCGTACTGAATATTAATGGTGAATTTTTCATCAAAAGGGCAGATTTCAACCTCATTTTTCATCGCGAATTCGAGATTTACAAAAAGAGGGCTTTCAAGCGAATTCAAGTGAGTTGAAGAGATTTTCCAGTGAAGTATTCTTATGAAATCTTTTCACTCACCGAGCAGCAATGGCTTCCGCAAGCACCAGCAGCAGCAAGGCAAAGAAAGGATCTGAAATGCTTGTGAAGGGAACGGAATGGAAGGCACCTACGTTCAAGCTTGTTCCTGCCATCGCTGAATCACTCAACCCGCATGGAGCTCAATCACAGATCCCTCCAAAGGTACTTCTAATCAATGATATTCGTACGCATTTCAAGTGTACTGTGCAAGAAATAAGGACACTAGATATGGATAGCACCCTAGCCGAGTTATGCATGGATGGAACCCTAAAACCTGAGTTCAAACATTTGGAAACCAAAGGCTTAACCCATATCCCACATTTGCCAAGAAGTTTCCGAGTGAAATGGGTGAGGTATATCTTAAGCCAAGTGCATAATGGTCAGTTGTGGTTGGAACAACCAGTTTTGATAACCAACAAGATGATTCACAAAATCACGGGTCTCCCAATGCTCAGCAAAGCCAAAACCACCAAAACCCTAGGACGGGATGAGTTACAGAAGAAAACCCAAGCTGAATGGGATGGCAGAGGTTTAAAGCTCAACAATGTTTTAGATATAGAACTGAAATTTGGTATTTATGTTATTGCATACAAACTATATAGTTCCAGCAGGCTGAATAGTGTACCTTGCGAGGCTGTAGATTTGGCATATAAAATTGTAAAGAAAAATATGGAGTTTGACCTAGCTGATGTGCTATTAAAACAATTCAATAAAAACATGGAAAGCATAAGGACTGCAAAGACAAACCCTTGTAAATTTAGTTCTTTGCTAGTTTGTTTATTTTTCTATGTAGAGAAATTCTTTCCATCTAAGGGTGCAGTTGTATGGAGGAAAGATACTCCAATTTTGTATCAAATAAATGAATTCATAGTAGAAATGGGTATGAATTTTGACAAAGTAATGGATAATTATTTTGAAGATTTTAAGGAAAGGATGAACAACAGATTCAGAATACCTCCAAAACTTGTTGAAGAGTATAAGGATGATGTCTGTTTCATGGTTGACTGTGACAAAGTATACATACAGGCAGTTAGACCCCGAGTTGCATGGGTGAAACCTCTTCCATATGAGGTAAATATTGATGAAACAAGGGATATCATTGAAGCACTGGTAAATGAGCCAGTAGACCCAAGGCAACGGATTTTTGGTACTTATGATGAAGCAAAGGCCAAAATTGAACTGGAAATCAAAATTCCACAGGCCATCAGCAAAGGTAAGAGGAAAGTGGCCAAAATGAAAACTGAAATGAGTCCTCTTATGGTCACCGAAGGAAAAGGTGAAGATAAAGAAAGTGAAGAAGAAGAAGAAGGAGAAAAAGAATCAAAAAAAGAGCAACCGGCAAAGAAGAAAAGCAAGGTAATCATTACCAAGCCCAAGAAGCAGCCTACTACAGTATTCACTCAGAGGACGAGAAAAGGTATTCAGGAACCTGTATTGGTCAAAACTGCACCTACATTCGAGCAAAGGCTCAAATCATTGGAAGAAGGAGTTGGCATCACAAATTTCAAGGCATTGAGATTTGAGACAAGGACTGATGCAGAGAAAATGAAAATTAAGGAACTGGTACTTAACAAAATGGGAAAATGGAAATACTCCCCGGACCAGATTGCTCCTCATATCTCTAAAGAACTACTGGAGAGAGTACAACCAAGATGGGAATTAGCCACCAAGACGGTAAAAGATATATATGAGCAATCCCTGAAGAATCTTCAGCCTAGTCTCACTGGAGTAGAGGTAAAATCTGAATTGAAAACCTATGAAGGTAAAATGATGATTAGATTCTACACTTGTTTGATTTTGATCAAAGATATAGAGCATGTTGTAAATGATGCTACAAACATGTGGAAAAATATATATCATCTACATAAGCCCAGTGTACACCCAGTAGAAATAAAGGATGATGACAATAGCAACAGCAGTGATGAATCAGATAACACTCCATCCATCACAGTTACACCAAGAGAGTTGCATGCAATTATGGAAGAGAAAGAGGAAGAAGACAAAGAGGAAGAAGCTGAAGAGGAAGATAAGGAGGATGATATGGTAAAAATTTCAGCAGCAGTTATTGCATCCCTTCCTCACTCCCCAGCTAAACCTGTGACATCATCAAGGTTGGAGTCAGCTTCAGCAGGTTCATCTACACCAGATTTACCATCTACACCTATCATATCTCAGCTCCAGGTATCATCAGTGGAAGTGACTACCACTTCATCTACTGAGCTGCATCCCTCTTCATCTACCGAGCTGCACCCCTTTTCATCTACTGGGCCTCCTCGACTCCATCATCATCAGTTGGTATTGCTGTAAGTTCTCCAATTTTGACTACTCCAATTTGTTCTACAATTTTGTCGCCATCTACTTCAGGCACAATGAGCTTAAATACTATATTACCGAGTGTATCACCATTTTTGGCCAGCACTCAAATTTTTGACCCTGTACATACTCCTATTGGCACTCAAACCTCAAGCATCCCAGTTTTTACTGCTAGTCCTTCTGTCTCTACTATTGTGTCTATTCCAAAGGTCAAACCAGTCATCTTAGAAGTCAAACAAAAGCAACCATTAAGACTTATGATCACTGGAAAGGAAATTCCTGAAGACATTGACTTGGACACAGAGATAGTAATTCCAAAGATTGACTTTGATAATGCTACCATTGAAGAAATGAGGTATGCTAGTCAACTTATTGAGAAAAAGGCTACTCAGATGCAGTTAAGATCAGAAAGGGATAAGGAATATAGGATAATTGAGGAAGCCCAAAACATAATTACTAAGGCTATAGGTGTTGATGTTGATACTTCTCAACACATTTTGATTCAATTGGAAGAGGCAATTAATAAATTCAATGAAGATGCCTCCGGACAAGAAAAGCTAATTGAGCGTGCAGAAAAGAAATTTGATAATAAGGTATTGGGGCACATTTCCCAGAACATTGCAATAAATCAGGTTGCATTAACCTCAGTTTTGGCAGATATGGAAAATTCTTTTAATAATGTAACATCTCTTTTTGCTAAGCTTTGTGATGTTACTGAGTACACTAAAGGAATAAGAGAGAAATTAAATAAAATTAATGAAGATCTGAAGGTGAGCGCACAGAACTTGAAGCTTGACCCCAGTTCAAACTCATCTCATCACCTCAAAATCAAATTTTTGTTAGAGAAGCAGGCAGAGCTGTTGAGGGAAGAGGCAAGGATCCGATCTACATTGATAGATATCCAAAACATGATCCTTCCCATCATGGATTCAATGCAGAAGCACATTGCACATTCAAAGACATTAATCGATGATAATAACTTCTCCATTGCAGACCATGTGATTGAACTTTCAGCTAAAGTTCAAGTAGCTCTTTCCACCTGCAAAATTTTGCAAGAGAATTGGGATAAGACTCTCCAGCTTATTCTCCAAGTACATTCAGAGTTCATCTCTCATTTTGGTGTTTCTATATAAGTATATATATTCTTTTATTCTTTGGCATTATTGTCAAAAAGGGGGAGATTATTGTTGGATATGTATACTATGGGTGAATAAGTGTTTTCAAGAAAAATTGTACAAAGAAAGAGATATACAGCTCATTTAAATAATGTATGTACATTCTATGGGGGAGTTGTATATAACAAAGCTATTCTATGGGGGAGTTGTATATAACGAAGCTATGTATATTCAGAATCAGTCATCAGCATGTCAGATAAACTTTGTCTCATAAGTGTTTTTGTCACTAATGCCAAAGGGGGAGATTGTTGGCATTATGATACATTTTTGTCATTAGTTACAACACTTATTGGATTCTGAATGCTTACCGAGCTCTCGCCAGAAGCCAAGCTTTACCTAGTTCTCAGTGTTTACCGAGTAATCAAGGTGAACAAAGAAGTCAGTGTTTACCAAGTAATCAAGGTGAACAAAGAAGTCAGTGTTTACCGAGTGATCAAGGTGAACAAAGAAGCCAGTGTTTACCGAGTGTTCAAGGTAAAGAAAGGAATCAATTTTGACAGAGTGATAAGATGTAACCGAGAACTTCGTGATAACCGAGCTCTTGAGGTTATCAAGGAAATTATTTTTTACCGAGCTCAGACGGATATCAAGGAAACTAACTATCACCGAGTCACAAGGTTCTATCAAGTGTTTCCTTTGATCACCGAGCTATAGTTCAGATAGAAGTATTCACCGAGTGACATCTCTTCTACCGAGTCTCCAGTGGTTACCGAGTTCAGACCTACTCAAAGTGTTTAGTATGAACCGTGCCTTCACTTCTACCGAGTGCATGACGATGCCGAGTAACACAGTGGACGCCGAGTATCAGAAGGACACCGAGTCAGTTCAGTGAACCCGAGTTTTTACCTTGGGCCGACTTTGTACAGAGATTTGCACTTGTTGTTTTGGCCGACCTTGCATGCATTGTTTATTTGGATGGTATATATATGTAATGTATTATATCATTCAGAAGGTAGGAAGTAAGAAATGAGATGAAAAGCAATTGCAATGGCAATAGAAATTGTAATTAATGAAACTACGAAAGTGTGAAAGAAATACATGCATGCAAAAGTATGTGTGCTGAGTTGTGAAGGTATTCAGCAAGGTCGAATTTTGGAGCAGAAAAGTTTTATCTATCACATCAAGGTGAATCAGAGCATAGTGGATCTTATCAGCAATCAGTTGTAATCAGATCCACTGTTTCATTCTAACAGGTGAATCAGTTTTTGTAAAACCTTTAACAAGGTAGACTTAACAGTCTTTTGTAAATCTCCTAACAGAGTGCATACTTTATTGTATGTTTGGAAATCCTCTAACAAGGTGGATCTAGCAATCCTTTGTGCTCCTAACAGAGCAGATCACCAGAAGTGGTCATTGTAAGCCTTAACCGGCCAACTTCATACTGCAGTAATGAAGCTTGTGGGTTTCATCCCCATCCCAGTTTTACTTTCTATTTGGAAGGTTTCTGGGTCACCAAATATGTGTGTTCAAGTGTTGCAAATGATTTTGTTTCATGCTTACAGTAGGTTACTTGGATGAATGATGAATATATTAGTATGCAGTTTTATTGTTGAAGTTTTAGAAGTTACTGATTCACCCCTCCCCTCTCAGTAACTTGTCATATCTTGAATATTTCCAACACTTTTATGGGATCATCCTAGAATCTTGCAATAATTCCAATTGCATTTTCCATATCCAACCTTGTGTGAGTCAGATATTGCAATCCTATTATCATAGATTTGTACTTCTTCTATTCAATAGTAGGTGTCATATCCTTTGTAGATAACTTGTGTCTAGTTACCATAGGTGTTCCAACAAGTTTACATGTTTACAAACCAAACCTTTTCAGTAAATCCTTCAAGTACTTAGTCTAAGAAATAAAGATTCCTTCTTTATTCTTTGCTATCTGTAATCCTAGGAAATATTTCATCTCTCCTATCATACTCATCTCAAATTATTTCTTCATTTCTTCTATAAACTTCTCACTTTCTTCATCATTACCTCCAAATATAATATCATTAACAAATATTACCAAAATCATCAAACCATCATCAGTTTCTTTCCAATAAAGATTACTATTTGTCATACCTTTTCTATATTTGAGCTTTGTCAAATTCTTGTCCAACCTTCCATACCAAGTTCTAGGTGCTTGGTTCAATCCATATAATGCTTTCCTTAGTCTACATACTATGTCATTATCATCTATTAAAGGGCATCCTTGAGGTTTTTGAATGTATAACTCTTCTTCAAGTTCTCCATTCATAAATGCTAACTTGACATCCATCTGATATACTTTGAATTTCTTTTGTGCTACATAGGCTAAGAACTATCTTACCACTTCTATTCTAGCCACTGGAGCATAAATCTTGTCATAATCCATTCCTTCTTGCTATGAGTAACCTTTACATACAAATCTTGCTTTGTTTCTTATGACTTCTCCTTGCTCATTCATCTTGTTCCTGAATATCCATTTGGTTCCTATCAAATTCTTATCTGCTAGTCTAGGGACCAGTTCCCATGTTTTATTCTTTTCTATCTGATCTAACTCCTCTTTCATAGCTCATTTCTAGTAATCATCTTTGCATGCTTCATCTATATTCTTAGATTCAACTTGAGATATCAAGTATAGTTCTTAATTCACTCTACTTCTTGTCATCACACCTTTTTCTTTGCTTTCGATGATCTATTCAGATGGGTGATTCTTTATCATGTTCTTTCCTAAAGTAGGAGTTGCTATCTCAACTCTTGGCTCTACTAAAGGTTTTGATCTTTGTTCTTTCCTTGGATCTCCTTCATTCTACAAATCATTTTTATTATCAAGAAATATCTCATCATTCCTTGGCTTAGTAACAAGATCATCATCTAAATTTTAATCAACTATTCTCTCTTTTATTCTAAACTTCTCATCAATTCTCACATTTGTACTTTCCATAATAGTCTTAGTTCTCTAATTATAACATCTATAAGCCTTGCTTTTCTATTTGATCTAACTCCTCTTTCATAGCTCATTTCTAGTAATCATCTTTGCATGTTTCATATGTATTCTTAGGTTCAACTTGAGATATCAAGCATAGTTCTACATTCACTCTACTTCTTGTCATCACACCTTTTTCTTTTCTTTCGATGATCTATTCAAATGGGTGATTCTTTATCATGTTCTTTCCTAAAGTAGGAGTTGCTATCTCAACTTTTGGCTCTACTAAAGGTTCCAATCTTTTTTCCTACCTTGGATCTCCTTCATTCTACAAATCATTGTTATTCTCAAGAAATATCTCATCATTCCTTGGCTTAGGAACAAGATCATCATCTAAATTGTAATCAACTATTCTCTCTTTTATTCTAAACTTCTCATCATTTCTCACGTTTTTACTTTCCATAATAGTCTTAGTTCTTTGATTATAATATCTATAAGCCTTTCTTTTCAATGAATAACCAAGAAACATACCTTCATCACTTCTACCATCAAACTTACCAATGTCATCAGCTCTCTTTATGTTATAGTTACTTCCAAATATTCTAAAATACTTAACTATAGGTGAGTGACCAAATGAGGAGTCTTGTTTGTGTCCTTCCTAACTTGTACTATATTCATAGTGTAGACTGATGTATTCATAGCTTCTCTCCAACATGTCTTAGATACATCATTCTCTACTAAGATAGCTATTATAGCTTCTATAATGGACTTATTCCTTCTCTCAGCAATGTTATTCTGTTCAGGGGTTCTTGGAGCCAATAACTATCTTTAAATTCTATTTTCCTCACAAAATATGTTAAACTCATTTGAAGTAAATTCTCCTCCTCTATCTAATCTTAAACATTTAATCTTTATACTAGATTCATTCTCAACTCTATTCTTGAATATCGTAAACTTTTCAAATACCTTAGATTTCTCTTTAAGAAATGCAACCCATATCATTCTAGAAAAAGCATCAACTAGAATCATAAAATACCTTTCACCATAGAATCCTCTAGTCTTTGTAGGACCTCTAAGATCTGTGTGTACAATCTCCAACTTCACTATAGTAGTAAATTTTTTCCTAGGAAAAGAAGTTTTTTTATGCTTTGCCAAAACACACTCCTTGCAAATTGTGCTAATAAGCTTTACAATATTTAGAAAATATCTAATAGAAAACATTCTACTTGTCCTCACAATATTATCAAAGTTTATATGAAAGAATCTCTTATGCCATAACCAACTGCTATCTACCTTTGCAACCAAACATATCATTTTATTAGGATTTAACTAAAATACATTACCTCTAGATCTGGTTCTTGTTCCAATTACCTTTCCATCTTTATCTCTAATCATGCTTGTCTTTTTTGTGAATGATAGCTGATAACCTTTGTCTACTAGTTGTCCAACACTCAAAAGATCATTCTTTAAACCATCAACAAAGTATACATCCTCAGTATTATTTTTATCATCAAGAGTTATAGATCCAATAATTTTTACTTGGCATGCTACATTGTTTCCAACTCTAATAATTCCTCTATCCTGACTTTTGAAGTCAACAAATTTATTCATGTCACCAGTCATATGATGTGAACAACTACTATCAATTATCCAATTAGATTTCTTCTCAACTTGTGATAGCAAAGCTACCTTCTCTGGAATTTCTTCTTTAATTGCCACAAATCCAATTACATCATCACTAGCCTTAATACTTGTTCATCAGAATTATAATCTTCATTCGCATAAAAACAATCTCTATATTTTCTAGGCTTGTAACTTTCCTTGTACTTTTTCTCCCTTTTAGGACACTTAGATGCATAATGACCATAACCATCACAAGTCCAACATTTAAATATTTTCTTACCTCCTTTTTATCTTCTTACCAAAAGGGCTACTACTTCATCAATCTTTCTATCTTCTTTAGATCTATTGCTACTTGAAAAGTCTCCTCTAGCACTTGTGCTCCTTGATAAGTTAGGTCAAATACTCAAGGTACTAAAAGATGTCTCTATTTTGGTCAACTCTCCAGACTATCTAAGTTCATTCTCAACTACTTCAACTCTTCCAAGAAATGTCTCCTTTGTAAAATCTTTGGTACATGATATCAACAACTATATCATCTGAATTGGTAACTTGAATGGTGGTGTTAGAATCTTCAATATCTTCCATATAACCTTGTCATCTTCTTTTTTTTCTCCTTGAGCTTTAATACCTATAGTAATTTTTGATATCCTACCTATATATGTTCTTATAGATTCATCTTCCATCATCTTAGCATCTTGAAACACATAAATCCAACTTTGCAGCCTCAACTTCTTAGAGTTTTCATCACCTACAAAACTATTTTCCAAAGATTTTTAAATAAAATGTGAAGTAGCAAGTGGTTTTAACTATTTGTACTCAATTTTAGGAAGTGCAGTCAATAGTGCGTCTCTAGTTGTCATGTCACACATGAAAAGATCTCTTTCTGCCTCAGTGCAAGTTTCTAAATCCATTTCTTCAATGATTGTCTTTGCTGATTTTGTCAAGATCCAATATCCTAGACCCATACAGAACAAATATGTCTTCATCTTTTCCTTCCAACTATCATAGTTTTTTCCATCAAACTTTAGACTATCTTTCTTGAGCATGTTCGCTATCGATCTCCCAAAGCTATTAAACTTTTTCTTCAAGGACCTAAAGCTCTGATACCAATTGTTAGAAATAATAGTCCAAAAAGATAACTAAGAGGGGGGTGAATCAATTATCCAACAATTTAAACATTTATCTTCTTTAAAAAAACTTAACCATTCAACCAAAGTAAATAGCAACCATAATAAGATGCACATAGACAATTACACTAGATATGTTGACTAGGGAAACCCTTGACCAGAGGGAAAACCCCCGTGGGAATGATACCAAAAAGATGATTTACTAATATAAATTTTTCTTGTTAGAGGATGGACCCTATTAGGAGTCTATTACAACAATTAGTACAATGAGTCCCTGTTAGGAGATTCTAACCCTATTAGGAGTTTTACTACAATGTATGCAAGAAGAGCCTACTACCCAAACATGCAATTTCAAGTACAAGAAGAGCTCCCTACTTAAACAAATAGTTTATTGTTATTTTATTCTTTCCTTTTTCTTTCCTTTTTCTTTCCTCTATCCTATCAACTAAACCAAACATTGTCAGACCTTTTAGACTAGGTCACAAACCTCAAATCCAAATACTAAACCTCAGCAATGAAGTTTCCTTCACTTACACACTGCTCTACTCAACTTCATATTCCACACTCTCTATTGCTTCTTGAATATTCATAATTCACATACACATTTTTTTATGATAAAGGAAAATTTCCTTCCATTATACTAGGTCCATAAAACAATTCCTTGAGTTGGCTATTAAACCTTCTCAATTAATCATTATAGGACCACATTAATAACAAGTTACTCTTAGCGATAACCTTAATCTTTTTCCTTGCAACTTGAATAACTTTTTGTATATGCAATATTCTAATGAGAAATCTAAGACACATCATCCTCGACATTTCATCTTCATGTCCTCAACCTTGATCCTCAAGATATCAACTCTAATAGGAGATATAACAAGTTTATCAGAACATGCCTTTGTAAATTGTATCTCAAAATAAACATCACCAAAACTTACATAAATTTTTTCTAGACTTATCCTTTCTACTTTTGATGTTAACTACTTATGCTAGATACTCAAAAGTATCTCCATAACCTTGAGTGGTTATCATGATCAACTATCCATCTGTATCAACTTAATATTTTTGTTGTTCTTCTATCAAATACCACAGAAGACATCAAACATGCTATGTTGACATCAATGAAAAAGATAATCATGAATGTAAGATAGCATCATAAAATGACTCTCCAATATTGGAATAGGTTTTATGTAGGGTTGTGTCTATTCAAGTTAAGCATAATTAGGTATATATAGGAGGTGTGAGTCTTATTTCAACATCATATTGTGAAGTGTGTTCTCATTGGAGATATTTGGAGGTTTCCCCCTTGAAGTGGCCTATTAATCTTAGTTATTATCAAGTATTTATATAATATTTCATATTATTTCTTCTATTGTGCAAGTTATTTCATTACAAGTGTTATCAGAGCATGATCTTGGCACCATAGAGGCAAGATTTTTCTCAATATTGGGACATTTTTGGAAAGAGCATAACTTTAAGATTTTAGCAAAATTTTCAAAGATTTTTAAATGGTTTTTGAAGACCATACTAAATACGCTATAGTCCAAAATTTAGAGGAAATGGAACAAATCTGATAAAATTATTACAGAATAACTATTTCTACACAATTTATTGAGATCTTCATATCTCTCACATCCTACCAAATTGGATTATAACTTGTATTGGTTTTCTAAATACATAGTAGAGGAGCCTAAGTTTTAAAGCTTGGAGAAATTGAAGAAAGAAAAATAAGCAATATATTGTAAAATTAGGAAAATTCTCTTTCAAGGCAAAAAAATTGCTATTTTATTTTTTTTAGATTTTTTCAAGTAAGGGTATCTTGGCCCTAGTAAGTTATAGTAATAAATAAATAAATCAATCAAAGAATTTACATGTTATTTACATGATTTACTTAAAAAAATATTGGTTACCATCATGATAGGGCCTCCAACAAGAGGCAAAAAGAATGCTACCACACCAAGTAAATCCTCTAATCAAGATTGAAAAGCAACAGAGGATAGTAATCCCAGTGAGGAATTTAGTAAATTCAAGGAAGATGTTAAGAGGGATGTGTGTGACCTATGAGGAGATATATCAGATATACAAAGAATGTTAAGTGCCTATATGAATGAAACAAGGAGCTCTCAAGAAATCAAGGTGAAAAATTCAAGTCACCTAATAATGACACAAATTTTATTAATCCTATGGGATCTAGGAATTTTTTTCCAAAGGTTGATATGCACAAATTTGATGGCAAGGATCCTCTAACATGGATAAATCAAATGGAGATTTTTTTTGAAGTAAATCAAATCCCATATGGACAAAATGTCACAATGGCTTCCTTATATCTAGAACAAGATCAATTCATTTGGTATTGTTGGATTTGTACTCAAATGAGGAATAAGGGTCTCACTATATCATGGTCAATTTTTAATAGAAGAACTCCAAGTGTAATATAGCAATAGTATGACAGAAAACTTCTTTAGCCAACTTGCTAAGCTTCGACAAATAGAATAAATTAAGGATTATATTTGAAAATTCCAAAATCTATCCTTAAGAGTGGATACAATTATAGAGGAGAACTTGAATGGTTTATTCTTGGGAAGTCTCAAGGATCACATTCAACATGAGGTACACATGTTTTGTCCTAGCTCAATAAATGAGTCTTTTATATTGGCATGCAGGGTATAGGAGAAATTCTTGATTCCTAAAAGTAAGGAGCTAATGTGACAGGAGAAAAAGGATATTCAACACCTTCTCTTCCTCAACCTACTAGGTTGACTCCACAAAAAATTGAGGAGAAAAGAGAAAAATGGTTGTGTTTCTATTGTGATAGAAAATATAGTCGAGGACATAAATGTAGTGAAAATAAATTGTTCTATATTGAAGGTCCAAGTGAGGAAGAAGAGGATGAGTTGATAACAAAAGAGGATAGGGAGTCAAGTGAGGAATCACATGATTCTTTATCAATCATTTCTTGTCATGCACTTTTAGGTTTTAGTGCACCACAAATTCTCAAGGTAGTGGGTTTCTTAAAGAAGCATAAAGTAATAGTGTTGATCGACTCAAGTGGTACTCATAATTTCATCAACAAAAAGTTGGAAAATATTTAAATTATTTTATATATCTAACCCTAGATTTTTAGGTTTTGATTGCAGATGGGGGCATAGTTTATTGTTTAGGGAAGTGTCATAGCATCAAATTCTCTATGGGAGATTATCAACTTGATACCCCAATGTATGTGACATCCATGGGTGCAACAAATATTGTTTTGGTAGTACAATGGCTTACTATATTGGGAATAATTGAGATGAACTTCCAAGAACTATTCATGTGATTTCAATCAAAAGGAAAGGTAGTGGAACTAAGGGCATTGAAGGAAAAATTCCCATAGATGGTAAGCTCTCATCAAATGAAAAATTTTCTTAAGAAAGGTGTGGATGGATTTGTAGCCAAGCTATGTTCATTAGAATTCTCTCAATCTAATGATCTTACTCATCCAAATATTAAAGCAATAATTGATCATCACTTAGTTATTCTTGGAGATATTCCTAAAAGACTTCCTCCTAAGAGGGATCATGATCATTCCATACAACTAGTTTGAGGGAGCTAGCCACCAAACATCAAGTGTTAGAGGTACCCACACATACCAAAAAGTGAGATAGAAAAAATTGTTGAGGAAATGCTAGAGACATGAATTATCAAGCATATCCAAAGTGCTTACTCCTCACCTATTTTGATGGTTCATAAGAAGGATTAAACTTGGCACATGTGTCTAGATTATAGAGTGCTCAATAAGTACACCATTAAAGATAAGTTTCCTATTCTACTCATGGATGATCTTTTAGATGAATTAAATGGAGCTATGTATTTTACCAAGTTAGATCTTAGATCAAGTTATCACCAAATTAATATTAAGGAGGAAGATATTTGTAGGAAAACATTTCAAACTCATGAGGGTCATTATGAATTTTTGGTGATGTCATTCAATCTTACCAATGCACCATCTACATTCCAAAGTTTGATGAATTCAATTTTTAAGAAATTCTTAAGAAAGTTTGTGTTAGTTTTTTTTGATGATATATTAATTTATAGCAAGACTTGGGAAGAACATTTGTAGCACGTAGATCAAGCATTAAATTACTCAAAGATAATCAACTCTATGCTAAGCCATCCAAGTGTTCTTTTGGTCTTAAGGAGGTGGAGTATTTGGGACACATAGTTTCACATGAAAGAGTAAAGGTGGATTCTAATAAAATTAAGACTATCATGGAATGACCTATTCCAAAAACTATCAAAAAGTTGAGGGGTTTCTTGGGATTGATAGGATACTATAGAATATTTGTGAATAATTATGGTCATATAGCATCACCTCTTACCACTCTATTGGAGAAGGATTCTTTTCATTGGAATGAATCTCCTAATGTATCATTTGAGCAATTGACGAAGGCTATGTGTACAACTTCATTGCTTGCCACTCTAGACTTCATGAAGGAACTCATTATGGAATGTGATGCTTCTAGAAATGGGATAGGAGTAGCTCTCATGCAAGAAGGTCGACCAATTGATTTTGAGAGTCATCAATTAAAAGGTAAAAATTAACTCAAACCTATTTATGAGAAGGAAATGCTAGCAATCCTTCATGCAGTTGAAAAATGGAGGCCTTATTTAATGGGTCGACACTTCAAGTTTAAGAAAGATCATGATAGCATAAAATATTTTTGGAACAAAAACTATCAAAAGAGCAACAAAAATGAGTCACTAAGATGTTGGGATATGACTTTGAAATTGTATACAAGAAAGGATGAAAAAGATGAAGCCTTATGTGTGCCCTTTCAATATTACAGGAAAATTGAGTGGTAGAAGCCAAAGAAGAGTGGCAAAATGATGTTGTAACAAGTAATCTTATCCAAAAAATAAAATGTGACCCTAGTAGTTTAGATAAGTTTTTCTTAAAGGGGGATATTCTATGGTATAAAGAGTGCTTGTATTTCTACAAGAATTCCACTCTTAAACACAAGATTCTCAAAGAACTACATGAGTCCCCAATTGGTGGTCATTCAAGATTTTTTTTAGGAAGGGCTAAAAGGTCTCTTGCAGCCTTTATCTATTCCTAGCCAACATTCGGAAAAGGTATCCATGGACTTCATTACAAGGATTCCCAAATATAAAGGTCATAATGTCATCATGGTAATAGTTTATTGTCTCACTAAATATGCACATTTCATTGCATTATCACATCATTTTAGAGCAACTATAGTGGCAAAAGTTTTCTTGGAGAATATCCAAAAGCTACATGTTAAACCTAAGGTTGTTGTTAGTGATCATGATCCTATATTTACTAGTCACTTTTTGAAATATTTATTCTTATGTTTGGGTACTCAATTGGTTCATAGTTCTTCATACCATCCTCAACTAGATGGGAAAACTAAGGTTGTTAATTAATGTTTGGAAGGATATCTACATTGTTTCATTATAGAAAAATAATCTCAATGGGTAGATTGGATACCTCTTGTAGAATAGTGATACAATGCTTCTTTTCATAGCTCATCAAAAATGTCTCCATTTTTGGCACTTTATGGATATCATCCTTCTTCCATCACATCATCATTAAAGGTATCACCAAGAGTATGGGTAGTAGAGGACCACTTGCTTCATTAAAAACAAGTACTTTTGTGACTCAAGGAGAATTAATCTATGGCACAAAATTGAATGAATAACAAGTGGACCAACATCGTAGTGAAAGAAATTTTTAATTTAAGGACTAGGTCTTCTTGAGATTGCAGCATTATAAACAAATCTCAATGAAGAAACAAAAAAGAATAATAAGTTGTCTCCAAGATATTATGGACCATACCAAATCATACAAAAGATTGGTAGTGTTGCCTACAAGCTTGAGTTTCCATGAACAACAAAGATACATCTAGTTTTTCATGTCTCTTGTTTGAAGAAGGTAATTGGGTAGAATATTCCTACTCAAACAATACTACGAGAACTTGATGAAGAAAGAAGAATAACTTTGGAACCAGAGTGCATTCTTCAAACATGCACAAAGAAGCCAAGGAACAAAACCTTGACTCAATATCTCATCCAATGGAAGAACTTACTATTTGAAGAGGCCACATGGGATGATGAGGAGTTCATTCAAAAGAATCCACACTTGGTTAGCATTGAGGAAAATTCCTCTTTCAAGAGAGGAAACATGCTACACCTTTAATGTTGGTGTATATAGGGTTATGAATATTCAACTTGTGGCTATCTTAATCCTTAATTAAGTCATGTTATCATTATATTATTATTATTTAGGTAGGTAGGTCAGCCTAGGTGTTATGTAGGGTTACATCTATTCAACCTAAGCATAATTACATATATATAGGAGGTTGTGAGTCTTATTTCAACATCATAATGTGAAATGTGTTCTTATTGGAGATATTTAGAGGTTGCCCCCTCTAAGTGGCCTATTACTTTCAGTTATTATCAAGGATTTATATAATATTTCTTATTATTTCTTCTACTGTGCAAGTTATTTCATTATAGTGCTCCTGCGTCAATTAGTAAAATATAGTACAAAGGGGGAGAAAATATTTCTAGAGGTCTTCTTAGCCTTGTTGACCTTCTAATATTCACTAGGGTGTATGGTATTTGTTATTGAAGTTGTTGAGGAGCACGAGGAACTATTGAAACATCATGTTTTGGAGTATCATCTAGCACTCCAAAATCATTTTCTTTCTTCTCATGTTTTTACAATAGATTTTTTTACAGTAATTTCCCATGTAATATGACATCCTTACTTCTTATAATTTTATGATTTTCAAAATCCAAAAGCCTATAAAAAAAATTCATCAATCACATATCTAACAAATACACATTTCTTTGACATTGCTTGTAGCTTTATTCTATTTTCAAAATCTATATGTGCAAATGCTTCACAACCAAAGGTTCTGAGAAAATAATAACTCACTTTCTTACTAGTCTATGCTTCCTCTAGAGTACCACAATCCAAAGGAGTAGAGGGACCTCTATTAATCAAATATATAGCAGTATTGACAACCTCTTCCCACATATTTAAGGGCAAACCAACATGAAACCTCATGCTCCTTGCATGCTCTATTATTGTCATGTTCATGTGTTCAGAGACTTCATTTTCTTGTGGAGTCCTTGGAACAATTTTCTTTCTACAAATACCATTAGAGGAACAATAATCTTCAAACTCTTTTCTTCAATACTCACCACCATTAGAAGATCTAAGATATTTTAGCCTTTTATCAATCTTATTCTCTACCAAGCATTTACATTTCTTAAAATTTAAAAATACATCAAATTTGTGTCTAAGGAAAGAAACCCATACTTTTCTAGTTGCATCATCAATGAATGTAACATAATAATGAGAGACACAAGAGAAGATACCTAAGCTAGTTCCCATACATATGCACAAGATCTAATTTCTCATTTTTATTTTCCTTCCCACTCTTCACAAAACTTGCTCTCTTTTGTTCTACACACACACCCAACTTTCACAAAAATCCATATCGATACATTCTAGACATGGTAAAACTTTCTTTGACTGATGTAATTTCATACCTTTCTGACACATCTGCCCAAGTCTATTGTGCCATAGCATTGTATAGAAATCTACAACAACAGTCTATTCTCTTTGCTCAACTACAAAAACTATTACTGAACATTTTCTCTTAAAAAATTAAAGTAGAAGGAACAATATGAGTTGTAAAACAATATCAAGTGCCTACTTTCACACATTTTTCTACTACAAGGGAACATTTTGAAACCTTCCATTTTTTATAATTAAAAGTAACAACACAACCCTCATTGCCAAGTTTCCCTATTGAAATTAAATTCCTTCTTAGTATTGGAACATGTCTTACCTTATGTAGTAGCCAATGATTCCCATTCTGCAACTTAATCTTAACTTTTTCTTTTCCAACAATCTACTGGGATCCATTATTCCCAAAATAAACAAGCCAAAACTCTCCTTGGACATAATCAATAAAATAACATCTATGGGGTGTAGCATGAAATGAAGCCCCAAAATCTAAAACCCAAGAATCATCAACACTTTCTAAAGAAAATAGAAAAGTATCCTCTTCAAATTTTTTACTTACCACATTTGCCTCATTGTTCCCTTTTGGTTTATCTCCTTCATTATTCTTTTGAGTCCTATAATATTTCTTCTTATGCTCTAGCTTCTCATGGTACCAACAATCTCTCAATCCTCTAGATTGAGACCTCTTCCCCTTTGATTTTCCTCTTGATTTCCCATGATTTTAAGAATTACCTCCTCTCTCAATCACTTTGCCTCTACTTTTTGCATTCAAATCCCTTCCTAGTTTAGATTCACCTAAGGTTTTCCTATGAGTTCCCTCACTCATGATAACAACAATCACATACACAAATTTTAGGGTATTAGATCTAGAAACATAATTATTCATATCCATTACCAAGTCATTACATCTTTCTAGCAAGGGACAAAAAATGAAGAGAGCCCTAATTTCTTTATCAAAATTGACATGCATAGAAAATATACTAACTAGTAACTATATTGAATTCATCTAGCTAATTTGCAATAGATCCACCTTTTTCCATCTTCATATTAAATAAATGCTTCATGAGAAATACCTTATTTGAAGTGGAAACAATGCAGCATGCCAAGTTAATTGTATTGGATCTATAACTCTTGATGGTAAAACTAATACTAAAGACATACATTTTGTTGATGGTTTGAAGCACAAACTTTTGAGTAATGGAAAACTAGTGGACAAAGGTTATCCGTTGCAGTTCACAGAGAAAACATGCATGATCAGAGACAAATATGGAAATGTAATTCGAATAGGAACTAGATCTAGAGGTAATGTATGCCATTTAAATCCTACTAAAATGACAGTTGGCTATGGAATAAGAAATTTTTTCATATCAACTTTGATGGTATTATGAAGACTAGTAGTATGTTTGTCGTTGGAGATTTTTCCTAAGATTGTAAAACATACTAACACAATTTGCAAGGATTGTGTTTTGGCAAAACATAATAGAATTTCTTTTTCTAGTATGAAGTTTACTACTACAACAAAATTAGAGATTGTACACACAGATCTCAGTAATCCTAAAAAGACTAAAGGAATCTATGGTGAAAGGTATTTTATAATTCTAGTTGATGAATTTTCTAAAATAATTTGGGTTTCATTTCGTAAAGAGAAATCTAAGGCATTTAATAAGTTTAAGATATCCAAGAATAGAGTTGAGAATGAATCTAGCATGAGGATTAAATGTTTAAGACTATATAGAGGAGGAGACTTTACTTCAAATGATTTTAATTTATTTTGCAAAGAAAATGGAATCAAAAGATAGTTATCAGCTTCAAGAACCCCTGAATAGAATGACATTGCAAAGAGATGGAATAGGTCAATTACAGAAGCAACAAAATCTATGTTAGTTGAGAATGATGTTTCTAAGATGTTTTGGAGAGAAGCTATGAATACGGTAGTCTACATTATGAATAGAGTAAAAGTCAAGAAAGACACAAACAAGACCCCTTATGAATTGTGGTTTGGTCACTCACCTACAATTAAGTATTTCAAAAATTTTGGTATTAAGTGTTCTATCAAAAGAGATGATGATATTTGTAATTTTGATGCTAGAAGTGATGAAGCTTTATTTCTTGGTTATTCATTAAAAAGAAAGGCTTATAGATGCTATAATCTAAGAACTATGACTATTATGGAAAGTGCAAATGTTAGAATTAATGACAAATTAGGGATACAAGAGAGAATAATTGATTACAATTTAGATGATGTTGTTGTTATTAAACCAAGGAATGATAGGGTATTTCTTGAGACTAACAATGATTTGTAGAATGAAGGAGAGCTAAGATAGGAATAAAGTATGGAACCTTCAGTATGCCTAAGAGTTAAGATAGAAATTCCTACTTTGGGAAAGAATATGATAAAAAATCACCCATCCAAGTATATCATCAGAAGAAAAGATAAAGGTGTGATGAAAAGAAGTAGAGTCAATAAAGAACTATGTTTGATATCTCAAGTTTAATCTAACAATGAAGATGAAGCATGTAAAGATGATTATTGGAAATAAGCTATGAAAGAGGAAATGGATCAGATAGTAAAGAATGAGACATGGGAATTGGTCCCCAGAGTAGTAGACAAGAATGTGATAGGAACTAAATGGGTATTCAAGAACAAGATGAATGAGCAAGGTGAATTTGTAAGGAACAAGGAAATATTGGTATGTAAAGGTTACTCACATCAAGAAGGAATAGACTATGATGAGACCTATACTCCTATGGCAAGAATAGAAGTAGTAAGATTATTCTTAGCTTATACAACACAAAAGAAATTAAAAGTGTATAAGATGGATGACAAGTCAGCATTTTTGAATGGAGAATATGAAGAAGAAGTGTAAATTGAGTAGCCTAAAGGATGTCCTTTTACAGATGATAAGGAAATAGTATGTAGATTAAATAAAACATTGTATGGCTTGAAGAAAGCACCCAAAACATGGTATGCAAGATTATACAAGCATTTGACAAAGCTTGGATATAACAAAGGAATGGAAGATAGTAATCTCTATTAGAAAGAAATTGATGATGGTTTGATGATTTTGGTAATATTTGTTGATGATTTCATATTTGGAGGAAATGATAATAAAAGTGATCAATTTTCTAAAGAGATGAAGAAAAAATTTCAAATGAGTATGATAGGAGATATGAAATATTTTCTAGGTCACAAATTGTACAAAACAAAGAAGGAATTTGTATTTCTCAAACTAAGTATTTGAAGGATTTAATAAAAAGGTTTGGTTTGAAAGCATGAACACCTATTAGAATGCCTCTGGTAATTGGACGTATAATAGATATGTTACTATGATGATATGTTACATTCATGACTGAGTTTGTTATTGATGTCAACATAGTAGTCTTCTATGGTATCTGATAAAATGTAATGCCTCACATAGAGATCCTTGGAACAAGGACTCAATTCAAGCCAAGATATTTTTTTTTTACATGTATGAATGTACATGATGTCATACAAGGATCACAAAGATTGCAATGAAAAACTTCACCAACAATCTGAGCAACCAACAAATCTCTAGATGCCACTACCAAACTGACACACACAAACTCAAGAATAAAAACCAAAGATGACATCAGAACAAAAAAAATCCAAACTATCAAAGCATTGAACCACAATAAATCCTAAAGTGTACTCAAAATTTGAAGTTACATTCCCTGAAGAACAACAGAAAGGCCCACTATTAATTGCACAAGAGAATAAAAACTGATAGTCTCACACAAGGAAGTACCACTTCATGTGACAAAGTACACTAATCCATGCAAGGAGACACCATCTTGTGCAAGGACATGCTTGGCCTAGCAGCCAAAACACCCAAATTTGTGTGGGATTTCATGCTAGGATTCACCTAAGCTATGTGAAGAAACCCAACACACCACACAAACAATTGTATTCTCATGCAAGAAAGCACAGTTTCATGTGAGGATACAAATCAGCAAACCAAAAAATATAAAGGTAAAAATATAGGAAATAAATTTCCTCCATGCCAGAGAGTATTGGATCCACATAAATTGAAGAATGATCACTTGAGTGCATAAACAAAAAGATTCCATGAAACAAGAAAGAGGAACATCAATCCATCTAAACCATAGCAATAAACTAGTGTACTGAAAGAAACATCATAGTTTATAGAATTAACATTGCAATGTATAGAAATAACATCACAATAACTGAACAACCAAACTAAGTGTGTGGTTCCTCCAAATTGTCAATAGCATCATAAGACCATTATGGATCCTAACCATCCCCCATGCATAACATTCCAAACTACCAACCAAATTGTCAGTGTTATCTTATGAGAATATCATTACTCAAATGTGCTACAACATAAGATTAAGGAAATCTAACATGATAACAGTAAAGCATTAGATAATCCAATAAGCCAACCACATCATCTATCATATGCTAACATCATACAAATAGGAAATCTAACATGCTAAACCAATTAACAATAGATATGTTAATAAAGAAATTTACATCACCTAATCATATGCTGAACATCATAATATAGAAATGCATCAAATAAATTAGCATCAGCTAAACATGATATCCAAGCATTCCAATGAAAGCATAAATCACAAGAAAGCATACTCCAAAACCCAAAGTATCAAGTGAAAACATCCAGAAATGGTCACACTAGAACAAAAGATTGTCTCTATACACCTATCCCCAATAGTGGTATATGTAGTTATGCCCCCCAACCATATCGAACCCATAGGTCCATACCCACTGTGTTGATGGAGATAATGATCTAACCACAAACACACATAAAGAAACATCCATGGTGAACACTAATGCTAGACAATATGGTGACTGAAACAAAGAACATAGACAAAGCATAAACTATATGTCCTAGTATGACACTCAATGGGCTACTAAGTAGTGGCTATCATCATGGAGAGTTGCTTGGCATCAACAAACCCAAGCTCAGATCATGCAGATACAACATCCCTTAATAGAAAGGCTCTCACACATACATTTTATTATCTTAAGTTTTATTACCAGTTACAAATTTTATTTAGTTATCATTTATTTATAACTTCCTCACCTCTGCCAACCCTCTGGGCATAATGATCACTAGGTTGTGGGATAGAAGCCCTCTCCATATGCTACCCTACCCTAACCATGCTCATCCTATGAAAGATGCCCATGGGCATGCATACTCCCATCCCAACCCCAATGATCATAACCTTTGGAAGTACCATGGAAGATCAGGCCTCACAAGTCAACTAACAAATGTACATGCACGCACTTGTGTGTGGCACACCACCATCACAAAGATCATAACACAAGGACTAGATGAGTACACAAGAAAAATATCACTCCACTAAAAATAAACTCAAGAGGATAGATTCTACATGAATCCAAAGAAACAATAACACCATATATCATGAAATCACTCAACTAGCCTCAATTTAGGAGAATGGAATTCTACCTGAATCCCAATGATACAACAAGACCAAAAATCATAAACTCACATAGCCGGCCTCAATCTAAGAGTATGGATTTTGCACAAATCCTAGTATCCATGAAACCAAAAAAAAGGTCCATGAGAAACCATCACAATAGGTATAAAATCACTCAACCAAATACAATGCCAGGAGTACTAATGTCACATGCATCCCAATACAAACATAATAGTGCAATAAAGGTCTGACTGACATCCAAATGGATGATCCAATTCCATGACTAATGGAAACACAACCAAAGACTAGAATGAACACACAAGAAAAGGGAAATATTATTATGAATGAAAAATGCCCTATTGGCTTAAACTAGTATGAGTCTGGAGAAACAAATCCTCCACATAGTACCTTCTCTCTAACTCCTCTAAGAATTGCCTTTACAATGCCAAAAATGTTCTTAAATGGACCCCAATTCATTTAGGGTTAGGAATACATTCCATAATATCCTAGTTAGCATCCACCGCCAAAATAGAAGGTTCTAGAAGTCATGTTAGAAGTCAATGTAAAATTAGAAGAATCTAGAAATGGTAGTCCAACTTCTGGGAGGCATAACTTTGGAACAGGGACTCTGATTAACGAACTGTTTACATTTCCAAAAAGCTCTTAAAGAGATCTATAGCCCTATCAACTAAATTCACTTGTCTCCCATTTTTTGGCCCTATACAAGGCCATTCAGTGCCCCAAATATGACTTTGAAGCACTCTTAGGAGGTCTCCAGGAAAATTAAAACTATAATAACTTTCTAATTGTAAAGTCTTTTGACCTTATTCTTTTTCTAGAGCACTTTAAATTACAAGTATAATCATCCCTCCAAATTACACCCTCTAACTCATCATAATTTTGGCTCTATTACAAAATAATCTATTTTCTACATTTACACATATCCCAAGGTGCTTAAAAACTCTAACCTAGAAAACTATTAGTGGAACTATGAGAGTTGGAACCTTTATTTGACCCAAATGGGTATCCAAAAATAAAAACACATTAAACATAAACTATCTCTAAACATATTTTTGGGTGATACAGGATTGCCCTTACACCACTTAATGCTCTTGCATTAGACACCTAAGGTAGATTGAAAAGTGACCCTATCACTTTATGGTAGAGGAAAACCCAAATGGGCAACCTCTACTGCTGATATCCAAGTTGAGGCCTCTATTGGTAATCCTTTCGACTTCACCAAGTACTCTTTATATTTCCTATTTATGGTACTCCTACCCACACGACTATCCAAAATCTCTTCTATCTCCTCCTTCTTAGAAGTAGGAATTGGACATGGCTCCAGCATCAATCCCTCATCCACACCATCATCATGATATTCTATTAAGTCTGCAATGTTGAAGATAGGAGAAATGTGAATCCCATCTAGCAACTCAACCTCATATGCATTTCTCGAGACATGCTTCTTCAAAATTTTATAGGGGCCAAATTTCTTCATCTTTCGCTTGTTGTAAGTACCCATTGGAAATCATTCCTTTTGTAAGAGTACCATAACTAGATCCCCTACTTGAAACTCCTTATGTCTCCTTATTTGATACGCCCTAGTTTTATATTATTGATTCATCTTGGTGATGTGTGCATGGACCTCCTCATATGGGCTCTTGATATGTTCAGCAAATTCTTCTACCTCAGCACTTGTCCTCTCCCCTTGCTCTATCTTCCTCAATTTTGGTGTAGTCCTTGGACTACTTCCATACATAATTTGGAATGTTGATCTACTAGTACTCCTATTTATAGAATTATTGTAAGAAAATTCTACTTGTGGCAGAATTAAATCCCATCCCTTGGGCTTATCTCCCACTAAACACCTTAGCAAATTTCCTAGTCTTCTATTTACCACTTCAGTCTATCCATCAGACTATGGATGATGTGTAGAACTGAACCTCAATTCTATCCTCAACTTCTTCCATAAGGTCCTCTAGAAATACCCCACAAATTTAGTATCTCTATTGGAAACAATACTCTTTGGGAGACCATGTAGTCTCACCACCTCTATGAAAAACAAATCTGCAATGTGTACAGCATCATGAGTCTTGTACTCAATGTATTTGCAACCCTATTAGAGCTTCAACTTCTATATTTCAACACAAATGTATAGCTCTACATGAACTCTACCCACTTCATATGCCTCTGGTTCAATTTACCTTGGCTATTTAGGTACTACAATGCCTAGTGATCAGTATACAAGACAAATTCTTCTAGCAATAAATAATGCATCCATTTCTTTAAGGCTTGAATGATTGCATAGAACTCTTGATCATTCTATAGATGATGTGTAGAACTAAACCTCAATTCTATCATCAAATTATTCCATAAAGTCCCCCAGAAATTCCTCACAAATTTAGTATCTCTATCAGAAACAATACTCTTTGGGAGACCATGTAGTCTCACCACCTCTCTGAAAAAAAAATCTACAATATGTACAACTGTTGGAAATATTCAAGATGTGACAAGTTACTGAGAGGGGAGGGGTGAATTAGTAACTTTTAAAATTTCAAACAATTAAACTGCATACTAATATATTCACCATTCATCCGAGTAAGCTACTGTAAGCATGAAACAAAATCATTTGCAACACTTGAACACACAGATTTGGTGACCCAGAAACCTTCCAAATAGAAAGTAAAATTGGGGTGGGGATGAAACCCACAAAGCTTCATTACTGCAGTATGAAGTTGGCCGGTTAAGGCTTACAATGACCACTTCTGGTGATCTGCCCTGTTAGGAGCACAAAGGATTGCTAGATCCACCTTATTAGAGGATTTACAAACATACAATAAAGTATGCACTCTGTTAGGAGATTTACAAAAGACTGTTAAGTCTACCTTGTTAAAGGATTTAAAAAAAACTGATTCACCTATTAGAATGAAATAGTGGATCTGATTACAACTGATTGCTGATAAGATCCGCTATGCTATGATTCACCTTGATGTGATAGATAAAACTTTTCTGCTCCAAAACTTGACCTTGCTGAATATCTTCACAACTCAGTACACATACTTTCGCACGCATGTATTTCTTTCACACTTTCACATTTTCATTCATTACCATTACTATTTCCATTACTCTTCTTTTCTTTCTATTAATGATACAATACATTGCATATATATACCATCCAAATAAACAATACATGCAAGGTCGGCCAAAACAACAAGTGCAAATCTCTATACAAAGTTGGCCCAAGGTAAAAACTCGGGTTCACTGAACTGACTCGGTGTTCTTCTGATACTCGGCATCCACTACGTTACTCAGCATCATCATGCACTCGGTAGAAGTGAAGGCATGGTCCATACTAAACACTTCGAGTAGTTCTGAACTCGATAACCACTGGACACTCGGTAGAAGAGATGTCACTCGGTGAACACTTCTATCTGAACTGTAGCTCGGTGATCAAAGGAAACACTTGATAGAACCTTGTGACTCGGTGATAGTTAGTTTCCTTGATAACCATCTGAGCTCGGTAAAATTAATTTCCTTGATAACCTCAGGAGCTCGGTTATCACGAAGTTCTCAGTCAATACTAAGTACATCTTCACTCGGTCAAAATTGATTCCTTTCTTTACCTCGAACACTCGGTAAACACTGGCTGCTTTGTTCACCTCGATCACTCGGTAAACACTGGCTGCTTTGTTTACCTCGATCACTCAGTAAACACTGACTTCTTTGTTCACCTCGATCACTCGGTAAACACTGAGAACTAGGTAAAGCTTGGCTTACAAAGGAATGTCCGGTGAGAGCTCGGTAAGCATTTAGAATCCAATAAGTGTTGTAACTAATGACAAAAATGTATCATAATGCCAAAAATCTCCCCCTTTGGCATTAGTGACAAAAACACTTATGAGACAAAATTTATCTGACATGTTGATGACTGATTCTGAATATACATAGCTTTGTTATATACAACTCCCCCATAGAATGTACATACAGTATTTACATGAGCTGTATATCTCTTCCTTTGTACAATTTCTCCAAAAACACTTATTTACCCATAGTATACATATCCAACAATAATCTCCCCCTTTTTGAAAATAATGCCAAAGAATTAAAGAATATATATACTTATATTGAAACACCAAAATGAGAGATGAACTCTGAATGTACTTGAAGAATAAGCTGGAGAGTTTTATCCCAATTCTCTTGCAAAATTTTGCAGGTGGAAAGAGCTACTTGAACTTCAGCCGAAATTTCAATCACATGGTCTGTAATGGAGAAGTTATTATCATGGATTAATGTCTTTGAATGTGCAATGTGCTTTTGCATTGAATCCATGATGGGAAGGATCATGTTTTGGATATCTATCAATGTAGATCGGATCCTTGCCTCTTCTCTCAACAGCTCTGCCTACTTCTCTGACAAAAATTTGATCCTGAGGTGATGAGATGAGCTTGAACTAGGGTCAAGCTTCAAGTTGTGTGCGCTCACCTTCAGATCTTCATCAATTTTATTTAGTTTCTCTCTTATTCCCTTAGTGTACTCGATAACATCACAAAGCTTAGCAAAAAGAGATGTTACATTATTAAAAGAATTTTCCATATCTGCCAAAACTGAGGTTAATGCAACTTGATTTATTGCAATGTTCTGGACAATGTGCCCCAACACCTTATTATCAAATTTCTTTGCTGCACGCTCAATCAGATTTTCTTGTCCGGAGGCATCTTCATTGAATTTATTAACTGCCTCTTCCAATTGAATCAAAATGTGTTGAGAAGTATCAACATCAACACCTATAGCCTTAGTAATTATGTTCCGGGCATCCTCAATTATCCTGTATTCCTTATCCCTTTTCGATCTTAACTACATCTGAGTAGCCTTTTTCTCAATAAGTTGACTAGCATACCTCATTTCTTCAATGGTAGCATTATCAAAGTCAATCTTTGGAATTACTATCTCTGTGTCCAAGTCAATGTCTTTAGGAATTTCCTTTCCAGTGATCATAAGTCTCAATGGTTGCTTTTGTTTGACTTCTGAGATGACTGGTTTTACCTTTGGAATAGACACAATAGTAGAGACAGAAGGACTAGCAGTAAAAGCTGGGATGCTTGAGGTTTGAGTGCCAATAGGATTATGTACAGGGTCAAAAATTTGAGTACTGGCCAAAAATGGTGATACACTTGGTAATATAGTATCTAAGCTCACTGTGCCTGAAGTAGATGGCGACAAAATTGTAGAACAAATTGGAGTAGTTGAAATTGGAGAACTCACAACAATACCAACTGATGATGATGGAGTCAAGGAGGCCAACTCGGTAGATGAAGAGGGGTGCAGCTCGGTAGACGAAGAGGGATATAGCTCGGTAGATGAAGTGGTAGTCACTTCCACTGATGATACCTGGAGCTGAGATATGGCAGGTGTAGATGGTAAATCTGGTGTAGATGAGCCTGTTGAAGCTGACTCCAACCTTGATGATGTCATAGGTTTAGCTCGGGAGTGAGGAAGGGATGCAATAACTGCTGCTGCAATTTTTACCGGATCATCCTCCTTATCTTCCTCTTCAGCTTCATCCTCTTTGTCTTCTTCCTCTTTCTCTTCCATCATTGCATGCAACTCTCCTGGTGTAACTGTGATGGATGGAGCGCTATCTGATTCATCATTGCTACTGCTGCTGTCATCATCCTTTATTTCTACTGGGTCTACACTAGGCTTATGTAGATGATAGATATTTTTCCACATGTTTGTAGCATCATTTACAACATGCTCTATATCTTTGATCAAAATCAAACAAGTGTGGAATCTGATCATCATTTTACCTTCATAGGTTTTCAATTCAGATTTTACCTCTGCTCCAGTGAGACTAGGCTGAAGATTCTTCAGGGATTGCTCATATATATCTTTTACCGTCTTGGTGGCTAACTCCCATCTTGGCTGTACTCTCTCCAGTAGTTCTTTAGAGATGTGAGGAGCAATCTGGTCCGGGGAGTATTTCCATTTTCCCATTTTGTTAAGTACCAATTCCTCAATCTGCATTTTCTCTGCATTAGTCCTTGTCTCAAATTTCAATGCCTTGAAATTTGCGATGCCAGCTCCTTCTTCCAATGATTTGAGCCTTTGCTCGAATGTAGGTGCAAGCTTGACCAATACAGGTTCCTGAATACCTCTTCTTGTCCTTCGAGTAAATACTGCAGTAGGCTACTTCTTGGGCTCGGTAATGATTACCTTGCCTTTCTTCTTTGCCGGTTGCCCTTCTTCTGATTCTTTTTCTCCTTCTTCTTCTTCTTCACTTTATTTATCTTCACCTTTTCCTTCGGTGAGCATAAGAGGACCTATTGCAGTTTTCAGTTTGGCCACTTTCCTCTTACCTTTGCTAATGGCCTGTGGAATTTTGATTTCCAGCTCAATTCTGGCCTTTGCTTCATCATAAGTACAAAAAATCCGTTGCCTTGGGTCTACTGGCTCATTTACCAGTGCTTCAATGATATCCCTTGTTTCATCAATATTTACCTCATATGGAAGAGGTTTCACCCATGCAACTTGGGGTCTAACTGCCTGTATGTACACCTTGTCACAGTCAACCATAAAACATACGTCATCTTTATATTCTTCAACAAGCCTAGGAGGAATTCTGAATCGGTTATTCATTCTCTCCTTAAAGTCTTCAAAATAGTTATCCATGATACTATCAAAATTTTCTCCCATCTCTGCTATAAACTCTTTAATCTGATACAAAATTGGGACATCTTTTCTCCATTCTGCGGTTCCCTTTGATGGAAAGAATTTTTGTACATAAAATAGTAAACATATTAACAGAGATCCAAATTTATAGGGGTTATTCTTCGATGTCCTTATACTGTCCATGTTCTTGTTTAACTACTTCAACATTACTTCTGACAGATCAAACTCAAGATTCTTCTTTACAATTTTCAGGGCCAAATCTACAGCTTCACACGGTACACTATTTAACCTGCTGGAACTATATAACTTATATGCAATAATATGTATGCCAAATCTTAGTTCTGGATCTATTACAGTGTTAACCTTCAAACCTCTACCGTCCCACTCGGCTATGGTTTTCCTCTGTAACTCATCCCATCCTAGGGTTTTAGTGGTTTTGGCTTTGCTGAGCATAGGGAGACCCATGATTTTGTGAATCATCTTCTTGGTTATCAAAATGGGTTGTTCCAACCACAACTGACCATTATGCACTCGACTCAAGATATACCTAATCCATTTGGTTTGGAAGTTTCTAGGCATATGCGTGATGTGAGTCAAACCTTTAGTTTCCAAATGCTTGTGCTCGATTTTGAGAGAACCATTTACACATAACTCCGCTAGGGCATTATCCATGTCCAATGTCCCTATTTCTTGAATAGCACACTTAAAATGAGTGCAAATGTCATTCACAAGGATTACCTTGGGTGGAATTTGTGATTGAGCTCCATTGGGATCGAGCGATTCAGCGATGGTAAGAACAAGCTTGAATGTAGGTGCCTTCCATTCCATTCCCTTTACAAGCATTTCGGAACCCTTCTTCGCCTTCCTGCTGCTGGTGCTTGCGGATGCCATTGCTGCTCGGTGAGTGAAAAGGTTTCGTAAGAATACTTCGCTGGAAAATCTTTTCAAATCGCTTGAACTCGCTTGAAAGCCCTTTTTTTTTTTGTGTAAATCTCGAATTCAAGGTGAAAAATGAGGTTGAAATCTTCCCTTTTGATGAAAAATTTGCCATTAATGTTCAGTACGGAGGTAGCTGCGATCGACAAACTGTCATCCACTAGCTCAGCTTAAACTTTGCAACTCGGTGACCAAAAGAAAATAGGTTAAATCGACCTTAACTCAGTAAGAGAAGAACCAACCATGCTCGGTAAGTGCAACTTGGTGAAAGAAGCCTTATTGCACCCGACTGAGCTCGGTAAGGTCATGTACCGACCATGATCCTGATGTATCTGAAATACTGATTTGATCATATTTTCATTCTAGGACTGCTTAGTATATTGCTTTGTAGATACATTCCTGGTCTTATCCTGATGAGTCTTAATTGGAAATGGTAGAGTCACTCACTTCTTGAGTGACCATTCCATAACTTGAATTATCTGGCTCGGTAGACTTAGGAATCCATTGCTGCTTCATTTGCTTCCGAATATTGTCTACTTTGATTTTCTTCTCATCCTTGACTTTCTTTATGTTCATGCAGTTTTTAGATATATGACCAAGTTCTGTACATGTATAACATCTTACAGTGGTATCCCTTTTTCTTAGGTGATGTCTTGCACAGTTTATGCCAGTATGACCATATTCTCCACAATAATGACATCTGCACCAAGTGTTGTAGTCCCAACCAAATATTGCTTTGACAAGTTTTTCAGCTAGATTAAATGATTTGGATTTGCATTGTGATGCCTTATGACCTTACTTTTGGCATTTGTGACATTTACCTTCAAATTTTGGTTTCTCTTTGCATTCATTGGCTTTGTGTCCATGCTGATTGCAATTGTAGCACTTTCCATTAAATTTGCCTTTTCCATTGCTCCAACATCTATTAGATGTATGACCTAACTTACCATAGTGGCTGCAAGTAGGTCTTTGATTCTTTTGAGTACCCTGTTTGGAGGATTCACCTTCTTCCTTGTATCCAAGGCCTGCTTTACCATTTTGTTTATGAAAGTTTTCTTCATTTTGCAGATTCAATTGATCCATGTCCTTTTGAGATTTTACCATTCTCTCATTGACTTGTTTTTCAGAGATTAGATCACTTTGTAAGCTTGCATTGATTTTCCTTTCAGTAATTAAGTCATTTCTCAAATTCTCATTCTCAGATCTTAGATTCATAATTTCTTCATTTGTATTAGATAATTGAGTTTCAAGATTTTCAAGCTGAGAGGATTGATTATTCCTTACCTCTAAGTCTTCAGCTGCCTTGTTCCTTTGCTCCAAGATTTCGCATAGCCTGATGGACTGGATTTCTTGTTCTCTTTTGAGCTTTCTTAATTCTTCTTGCAGAGATCCATTCTTTTCTAAAAGTTCTTTGATTTCTTTGTCAGCTTCATCTGAACTACTTGATGGTGAGAGATCTTCAATATTTTCTTCAACATACTGATGGTCATTCATTTGCCTTGCAAGTTCTTTTCTTCTTTTCAAGGATTGTGAAAGATGCTCTTTTGCTTCATTGAGTTGAGCCATGTCCATTTTCAGATCTAGCTTTTCATTCTCAATAGTTTTGTCAAGTCTGAATATCTCCATTGTCCTTGATCTTTGCTCAAGCTGTGAAACTTTTATCTTGAGAACCTTATTGCTCTAATACCAATTGTTGGAAATATTCAAGATGTGACAAGTTACTGAGAGGGGAGGGGTGAATCAGTAACTTTTAAAATTTCAAACAATTAAACTGCATACTGATATATTCACCATTCATCCGAGTAACCTACTATAAGCATGAAACAAAATCATTTGCAACACTTGAACACACAGATTTGGTGACCTAGAAACCTTCCAAATAGAAAGTAAAACTGGGGTGGGGATGAAACCCACAAAGCTTCGTTACTACGGTATGAAGTTGGCTGGTTAAGGCTTACAATGACCACTTCTGGTGATCTGCCCTGTTAGGAGCACAAAAGATTGTTAGATCCACCTTGTTAGAGGATTTACAAACATACAATAAAGTATGCACTCTGTTAGGAGATTTACAAAAGACTGTTAAGTCTACCTTGTTAAAGGATTTAAAAAAAATTGATTCACCTGTTAGAATGAAATAGTGGATCTGATTACAACTGATTGCTGATAAGATCCTCTATGCTCTGATTCACCTTAATGTGATAGATAAAACTTTTTTGCTCCAAAACTTGACCTTGCTGAATATCTTCACAACTCAGTACACATACTTTCACACGCATGTATTTCTTTCACACTTTTGCATTTTCATTCATTACCATTACTATTTCCATTACTCTTCTTTTCTTTCTATTAATGATACAATACATTGCATATATATACCATCCAAATAAACAATACATGCAAGGTCGGCCAAAACAACAAGTGCAAATCTCTATACAAAGTCAGCCCAAGGTAAAAACTCGAGTTCACTAAACTGACTCGGTGTCTTTCTGATACTCGACGTCCACTACGTTACTCGACATCGTCATGCACTCGGTAGAAGTGAAGGCATAGTCCATACTAAACACTTCGAGTAGTTCTAAACTCGGTAACCACTGGAGACTCAGTAGAAGAGATGTCACTCGGTGAACACTTCTATCTAAACTGTAGCTCGGTGATCAAAGGAAACACTTGATAGAACCTTGTGACTCAGTGATAGTTAGTTTCCTTGATAACCGTCTGAGCTCGATAAAATTAATTTCCTTGATAACCTCAGGAGCTCGGTTATCATGAAGTTCTCGGTCAATACTAAGTACATCTTCACTCGGTCAAAACTGATTCCTTTCTTTACCTCGAACACTCGGTAAACACTGGCTACTTTGTTCACCTTGATCACTCGGTAAACATTGGCTACATTGTTTACCTTGATCACTCGATAAACACTGACTTCTTTTTTCACCTCGATCACTCGGTAAAAACTAAGAACTAGGTAAAGCTTGGCTTACAAAGGAATGTCTGGTGAGAGCTCGGTAAGCATTCAGAATCCAATAAGTGTTGTAACTAATGACAAAAATCTATCATAATGCCAACAACAACATCATGGGTCTTGTGGCATGAGATGAAATGTTCCATCTTGGAGAATCTATCAACCACAAAAAATATTGATTCATTACCCTTTTTTTCCTTGGCAATCCAAGAACAAAATCCATACTTATGTCTTCCCAAGGCTTTGATGGAATAGGCAATGGATAATAAGGTCTAGTGGTGTGACTAAATCCTTTGGCTAAATGACATACTTAACAACTTTGCACAAATTTCTTCACATCTTGTGACATTTGAGGCCAAAAATAATATTCTCTAAGAAAGGTAATGGTCTTATCTCGACCAAAGTGTCCTGCCATCCCCCCACTATGTTTCTCTTTGATCAAGTTTTCCCTCATGGAACTCCTTAAAATGCATAATTGACTACCCTTGAAAATCATACCAACTTGAATCAAATAATTTAGCCACCTAGTTTTGTCTATAGTTACAGATTCTTTACAAGCTTTCCACACTTCAGCAAAATTAGGATCCTCTGGGTATAGATTCTTGAGTTCATCAAACCCAACCACTTCAACCTACATTACTATAAGCAACAATTGTCTCCTACTCAATGCATCTACAACCCTATTAGACCTTCCACTTCTATGTTTCAACACAAATGTATAGCTCTACATGAACTCTACCCTCTTCATATGTCTCTGGTTCAATTTACCTTGGCTATTTAGTTACTGCAATGCCTAGTGATCAGTATACAAGACAAATTCTTTTGGCAATAAATAACGTCTCAATTTCTTTAAGGCCTGCATGATTTGATAGAACTCCTGAACATAAATAGAATACTTCTTTGCATCATTCAATTTTTCATTAAAATATGCAATAGGCTTACCTTCTTGGCTCAATATAGCCCCAATAGCACTGCCACTAGCATCACAATCTACTTGGAATAGCTTACTAAAATTAGGAAGTGCCAACATAGGTTGTTCTATCACCTTCTTCTTCAACAATTCAAAACTCCTTGTAGCTACTATAGTTTTCTTGTACTCTTTCCTATCCCCTATTATTGTTTCAGTCAAGGGTGCACATACGCCACTAAAATTCTTAATGAACTTCTTGTAAAAAGTAACTAGAACATCAAATTATCTCACCTTAGTAGCAGACCTAGGAGTAGGCCATTCCAAGATGGCCTTTACCTTCTCTAGATCCATTTTGAGACCTTCAGATGATACAATAAATCCCAAGTAGACTAACTCATTTTTTAGAAAGCTACATTTCTTTAAATTAATCAACATTTTCTCTTCCCTCAACCTTTCAAGGACACTACAAATGTGCAATAAATGTTCATCCAAAGTCTTACTAAAAATTAACATATCATCCAAATAGACAATAACAAATTTTCCCAAGAATTTCTTTACTACCTCATTCATAAGCCACATGAAGGTGCTTGGTGTATTGGTCAGTCCAAAGGGCATGAATAACCACTCATATAGTCCCTCTTGGGTCTTTATTGTAGTCTTCTACTCATCTCCCTCCTGTATCCATATCTAGTGATAGTGACTCTTGAGATCTATCTTTGTGAGGTACTAAGCTCCTCTCAAGTAGTCCATAAGCTCATCCATTCTTGGCAAAGGGAACTGATACTTGATGGTTATTATGTTTATAGCTCAAGAGTTTGTGCACATTCTCCACTCTCCATCCTTCTTTGGTGCTAGTAGTATAGGTATTGTGCATGCACTTAGGCTCTCTTGAATCAAACCCTTCCTCAATAGCTCTTGAACCTGTCTATTTAGCTCCTCAGTTTCTGTAGGAGTCATCCTATGAGTAGCCTTGTTAGGAAAACTAGCTCCAGGGATTAAATCTATTTGATGATTGATCTACCTTACTAGTGATAACCCTTCTAGAACATTATCAGACATGACATCTCCATGCTCACTTAATAGGCCTAAAACTTCAGGTGGAATTTCACTACTACCTTCCTTATCTCTTCTAGGAATCAAAGCATAATACATACACTGATGTTTCATACCATCCAATAATTTTCTTCCATCAACAAGAAATATCCTAGCACTACAACATACCTTTTCACCTTCCTTTATCAAGGGCTTCAGTTTGTGGCAAACTCCATCCTTTTTTGGTGAGTATGTATTTGCATGACCATCATGTACAACATGTCTATCAAATTTCCATGATCTTCCCAACAATAAATGATAGATATCCATTGGAATAATGTCATAGAGAACTTCATCATGGTAACTCCCAATCTTGAACTTCACCAAACACTATTCATTGATTGGAACCTTCTGATCATCCTTCACCCAAGCAATCTGATAGGGTTGTGGGTGTTTCTCCCTCTTGAGCTTTAGCTTAGAGACCATCTCCTTAGACACCAAGTTGTTAGTGCTACCACCATCAACAATTACATCACAACACTTATCCTCACACTTGCACCTAGTACAAAACAAACTCCTCCTTTGTCCAAGTTTAGTCTCACCACTTAGTAAGACCCTTTCATTTATGATTACCTATCCTATTTCTACATCCTTGAATGCAATGACTATGCATCGTCATCTACATGAGCAACCCTTGCTTGACCATTGGCTCCCCTATCTTTCCTTCCTTGTCATTAAGGGCATTCAAATGCATGATGACTTTCTTCATTGCAATGAAAATGGGTACCATAGAAGCCTCCTCTTCCCGAACCTTTTCCACATCCTCTACCTCTTCCTCTCTGATCTCCAAAGTTTTGATCATGAGAGTGGTTGAAACCCTCATTCCTCTGGTTCTTGCTAGTAGTCACATCCTCATTTTTCTTCTAGGTCTCATTTCAACCTCCAAATGATCTACCACCACCCCTTCCTCCTTGATCGTGCCCCCTTTTCCTTCTATCAAAATTTTTTTTTAGCTTATCTTCAACTTGTAGGGCAAACTAGTATGCCTCTTCAATGCTAGTCATTCTAACTAGACTTAACTCTTCCTGAATGCTAGGTCGTAACCCACTGAGGTAATGAGAAACCTTCTCCTTATTATCTTTTGCATGCCTAGCCCTAATAAGAAGTTGATAGAATTCCTCTGTATATTCCTGGACAAATTTTCTTGCTTTCTTTAACCCTTGAATTTTCTTGAAAAAGTCAAGCTTGTAATCAATAAGAATGAACTACTTCTTTAGTTTGTCCACCATGTGATCCCACCTTATGATTTTATTCTCTCCTCTTCTATTCCTTTCCAGCTAAATCTCTTGCCACCATATTTTGGCATGGCCTTTCATTTTGGTCTTCAAAAACTTAACCCTCTCTGGATCCCTAATATCCTCATACTCAAAATACTCCTCTAGTTCATTGATCCAATCGATCAACTCATCCGAGTTTAGAGCTCCTAAAAACACACCCACATCAATTTTAGGCATTTTTCCAAGCTTGGAAATGGCCCTAAAAAGCCTCTCCTCTACCTAATTTAGGACTTCTCCTTTGTCTTCCCTTTCTTGTCAAATATTTTCTTCTTCTTCATTTTCTTCCTCACTTTCGTTGCTTGCAGCAACATTCAATCCTCTATTGATCTCCTCCTACAATGCTTGAACTTATCTCTAGAGGGCTCTAACCTTAGGAGCAAAAAATTTGGCCCTTCCATCACATTCCCTTCATGGAGGCATCTCCTTGTCTCAAACCCACAACTACACAATCCTAGCACAAACTGCCTCATAGTCGGTGCTCTATCTACACACTCAAGAAAACTTACTCTGATACCACTTGATGGAGACACAACCAAAGACCAGAATGAACACATAGGGAAAGGGAAATATTATTATCAATGAAAAATTCCCTTATGGGCTCACAAAAGTATTATTCTGGAGAAAAAATCCTCCGCATAGTACCTTCTCTCTAACTCTACTAAGAACTACCTTTACAATGCCATAAGTTTTCTTAAATAGACCCCAATTTGTTTACGGTTAGGAATACATTATAGAATATGCTAGTTGGCATCCATCACCAAAATAGAAGGTTCCAAAAGTCATGTTAGAAGTCAGTATAAATTAGAAGAATCCAAAAATGGTAGTCCAACTTTCGAGAGGCATTAATTTTGAACTAGGACTTTGATTGACAAACTGTTTACATTTCTGGGAAGCTCTCGAAGTATTGCATAGCCCTATGGACCAGCTTTTCTCATCCCCCATTTTTGGCCATGTACAAGGCCATTTAGTGCCCCAAATCTAACTTTGAAGTGCTCTTAGGAGGTCCCCATGAAACTTAAAACCATAATAACTTTCTAACCATAAAGTCTTTTGACCTAATTCTTTTTTTTTAGCACTTTAAATTAAAAGTATAATCATCCCTCCAAATTACACCCTCTAACTCATCATAATTTTGGATCTACTACAAAATAACCCATTTTTGCATTTACACATATCCCAAGGTGCTTAAAAACTCTAACCCAAAAAACTAATAGTGGAACTGTGAGAGTTGGAACCTTTATTTGACCCAAATGGGTATCCAAAAATAAAAACACATGACACAAAAACTGTATCTAAGCATATTTTTGGGTGATATAGGATTAGCCTTACACCAATAGATGCTCCTGCATCAATGACCAATCTCATGCCAAGAAAACTCAAGAAAATAGGGCAGCACACAAAATGAGTGAAAAACCCCAAAATATGGAAAAATTCAAAATTAAAACCCATTTGGCCTTTTGGTACAAAAACCCCAAAAATCCAAAAATAATTGAGTTTAGACACTGTATGCAAAAATGGCTAGCATAATGGTGCAAAATCCTAAACCCTCATCCCATAAAATAGGGAAATTCTCATACTCAACCAACCGAGTAGGACCAACAAATAAAAATAGAAGGGAACACTAGTTCTTAGCCTCCTAACAAACAAATACCAAAAATAGAAGCTAAAATGTAGCAAAAAATAATAAAATGGGAGAGCCCTATCTTGTAGCCAAAAGGGAAAAATGGAAATATGAACCATATAATAAAAAGCCTGCAAAAACAGCTAAAAATTGAGACAATCTATGGTCTCCCTGAGCTGATCCAATGAGACCTACCTCATGACAATTCCACACCCATAGCTATCACAAAAAAAAAAAAAAAAAATCCTCATGAAGAGGATTTTGGGTTTTACTCTCAAACTTTCTAATTCAAAAGTAAGAAGTCTGGAATTAAATTCCCTTTTGGATATTTATTCACTTTTTGAGTGAATAATCGATTAGGGCAATTAACTGGCCAACCAAGTTAAACCCCAAATCGACCCAAAAGAAAATAGGCTATTCGTAGTAAAAGGAATTCATCAATGGCAAAGCTACCAGAAATTAAAATAAATCAATTAAAAAGCCTAGAAACCCAAAAACATAGGATTTCCTTAAAAACTTTCACAACGATGTCAAACTCTAAATGCACAAACACACTCATAGGTCTAATCACACAATGCAAATTAATTTGGATTTAATAATCACAAAAAGGATTAATTAAACAATTAAAATAAGGATACGTCGACCATACAAGAATGACATTGGTAAAATATGAATAGCTAAATCATTAAATCCATGTGCCACTATTAGGGATATATATAGATCCTGCACACTAGACAACACAATCAAGTCCAATTACATATGATAACATAGCCAATAAATCCAACCTTGGCTCCCAAAATGCAAGAAGAATTGATCAAGTTAAGAGATGCTAGTATTATAAAGCCTATTAGACATTCTTCTTGGGTATCCAATCTAGTACCAATAGGAAAGAAAAATGGAGATATAAGGTTATGTGTTGATTTTAGGAAACTCAACGTATCTTCATTAAAAGATAATTATGGTTTACCCAATATGGAAGCCATGTTGCAAAGGGTCACTAATTCAGAATTGATGTCCATGATGGATGGGTTTTCAGGATATAATCAAGTGGTTGTCAAAGAATCAGAATAGTTTAATACTACTTTCACCACTTCGTGGGGTACATATGTTTATGTCAAGATGCCTTTTGGGCTTACTAATGCTAAAGCTACTTTCCAAAGGGCCATGGATGTGGCTTTTGCTGATATTATTGACAAATGTCTGGTTGTGTATCAAGATGACCTTATTGCTTACTCCAAGGATCAAAATGATCATTGCATGCACCTAGAAAAGGTATTTATTAGAGCCCTTAAATATGGAATATCTTTAAATCAAAGGAAATGTAACTTTGGTGTCACTAAAAGAAAATTTTAAGGACATCTAGTTAGCAAGCATGGAGTGATGATTGACCCTGAAAGGGTAGAAGCAATAGATAAGATTCAGAAACCCAAGAGTGTCAAAGGAATCCAGTCATTTTTTGGACATATCAACTTTCTTAGGAGATTTGTGACAAATTTTGCAAAGATTAGTAGGCCCATATCAAAAATCCTAAAGAAATGATCTGAGATAAAATGGGATGGTGAACCTAATATTGCATTTCAAAAAATTAAGCAAGGTATTAAAGATGCCTCTATTCTCAGAGCCCCTAATTATGACAAACCAATGCATATATTTTCTTTTACCTCATTCCACATTGTTGCTGTAGTATTGTTACAAAAAAATGAAGAAGGTTATGAACAACCAATTGCATTCTTTAGCAAGTCATTGCAAGTAGTTGAACTAAAGTATGATATTAATGAAAAAAAGGTGTATGCATTGGTCAAAGGAGTGAAGGCCTTTAGATGTTATTTAATGGGGGCTATAGTTATTGCTTTTGTCCCTACTGCTGTTGTGAAAGACATTTTCTCACAACAAGAGGTATCTAGTAGGAGGTGTAGGTGGATCAATAGAATACAAGAATTCAACATTGACATCTAGATTACTAAATTGGTTAGAGGTCAAGGTTTGGCCAAGTTGATGACAAAAGAAAATATAGAGGCAAACCAAATTAATCAATTGGATGATAATTGCAGAGAAGACCTCTGTAATATGGACAACACTGATTGATACAAGGATGTGATTTATTATTTGCAGAATATGAAGTCCCCATCAGAATTAATAGACAATCAAAAAAGAGCTTTGAAGTTGCAGGCTATAAGGTATATTATAGTGCAAGGACACTTATGGTGGAGAGACGTGGAAGGAGTACTTTTGAAATGTGTAGATGAAATTGAGGCTACAATAATTTTGAAAGATATGCATGAAGGTGTGTGTGGAGGTCATTACATGGCTAAAACCATAGCCCACAAAGTCCTTAGATCTAATTTTTGGTGGCCAAGACTTTTCAAGGATGCTCGTGAATTGGTTAAGACTTGTGACACTTGTCAATGATTCAGTGGAAAGTTGAATTTTTTTGGGAATTTACCATTAAGACCTATAGAAGTAAAAGCACCACTTCAATAGTGGGGAATTGATTTTATAGGTGAAATCTCAAACAAATCTAGTGGTGGACATTCTTGGATTCTCGTGGCAACTGATTACTTCACTAAATGGGTTGAAGCCATCCCTACCAAGAATGCAACAAGAAAAGTGGTGATCAATTTCATCTTGAACAATATTATAACTAGATTTGGTTTTCCACAAAAAATAATAACTGATAATGCTATGTGTTTCAGATCTGATGAATATAAAGAGTTTTGTAAAAAATATGGCATTACAAAATATACATCTTCACCTTATCATCATCAAGGGAATGGTTAGGCAGAATCTAGCAATTAGAGTATACTAAAGACTATCAAGAGGATTTTGGGGGAAAACAAGAAGGCATGGGATTCAAAATTTCCATTAGCCCTATGAGCTAATAGGGTTACTGTAAAAGGGGCCATTGGCTATGCCCCATGTGACTTAGTTTATGGTATACAGGCTAGGCTTCCCCAGAATAATCTAAGGGAGATGTATAAATTCATTTAGCTATATGAAGATGATATCATTAATGAGATGCAACTCAAAATGGATGGCATTAAATAGTTAGAAGAGACAAGAAGAGATTCCTCTGTTTAGAATGCTAAGCTCCAATCATAGATGAAGCACTTATATGATAAAAAGGCCATTGAGAGAAAGTTTGAAATAGGAGACATGGTACTGATGTGGAATGCTAGATTGGAATATAAAGGAAAGTATGGAAAATTTGACCCAATTTGGGTTGGTCCATATAAAACTTGTGATAGAAATGGAGAAGATTCATATTTTCTAAAGGATTTAACTGGAGGTATTCTTGAATTGCTAGTTCATGGACAATTCTTGAAGAGGTACTTTTCTTGAAGTATCTTTTTTCCATGAACAATAGTTTTAGGGTTTTTGGTGCTTTTGTACATTTTGTATATTTTGTAAATCCTTGTAAATAGTCTCTTTGTATAGTTTGGTTTCTTGTTTCTTGTTCTTGTGTGTTCCTTTGTGCTCTCTAAAAAGGTTTTCATCCCTATACCAAATATGTGGTCTACTCTCCCAAAGATTCTTAATTATTGCACAGACTTAGGTAGTCCATCATCCCTAAATAGAGCCACTATTGGTTTGATTTTTCACATTGCAAAAATTATGAAAAAAAATTGTGAAAAATCATTTGAGTCTTTAGGTCTTGCAAATTAGGGTTTTGTTCCTTGTATTTTTCAAACCCTTAGATTGCCCTAGTTTTAGAAAACCCTCAAAATATTTTCAAACAAATGATTTTAATGGTATATCTTTTCTCCTAAGGAAGGGCTTGTGCAAGCATGAATTCATTATAATTTTGTTTAAACTTTATGTGGTCATGCTTGGCTTGTAAATTATTTGATCATTCTATTAGAAAATACCTCTGATGACACAAAGTTTTTATAATCGTTGATCTTGTTCAAATCAACGGGTATTACATGCTCATAATTTTGAGATGCAAGGTTTTTAAATAATGCAGGCATGCGACTTGGTGACACATGGCCCTTACTTTTCTAAATTTCTAGAGAACCGTAAAAGGAGTCATAAGTTGGTAGAAGCTTTTGTGGGTTTGTCAATTCTTTTTATGCACGTTTTGGATTTCTTGCAATGTCATTGGTTGAGTTACCAATAGAGATATGCCTTTATCACCAAGAAGCATCAACCATTGATTTCATTTGAATCAAAGGCTAGTGCTTTCCTGCAAGAAGGAGATGCTCGTCAGATAAAAAATGTGGGGAAACAAAAATTGGACAAGTGGCACAGTCTGATAAGATGGACCCACTATTCTCAAAGATGACGTTGAGATGTGCTCCATGGAAAGTGTCAGATGAGTTGGAATGAATGCAAATATTTTATTCATCACTTCATTCGGTGTGTTATTTGAAACACATGATTTTATAACCATTGATCTTTCAATGATCAAATGCCAGTGCATGCCCACAATTTGAAGATACATGAGAGATAAATAATGTGAGCAAGCATCTTTTGGATGTGTGGCAAGGTGGGGTCAAGAAATTTTAACTGTATGCTACGGTGTGCCATGCTATAAAATGATCGTTGACATGTACTACTAGATGTGCCACTTAAGAATTTTGTCTGCCAAATGGAAGTGAAGACTCGTTAGTCATAGATCTTTCAAAGATCAAAGGCCAATGCATGCCCACATTATGAAGATGCTAGAGATTTAAGGAATGCAGGTATGCACCTTTGTGATGTGTGTCACAGTGGGGCTAAACTATAGAAGAATGCTAGGTCATGCCATGTGGTTTACCACTCATGCTTAGCTGGAAACACTTATGATGTGAGTGCAGAAAGTTTCAGAAATTAATCCTATAGTCAAGTGAGTCAGAGTATGTGGATTGAAAGCAATCATTTCATTGGCCCAAGTGGATGGTGCAAGCATAAAATGCAGGATTTGTTTTACACCATTGATCCTATCTTGATCAACGAAGGGCGCTTTCCCACATAAAGAACTTTAGTGAAGTTTAAACAAAGTAGGAAAGCACCAGATCAACACATGTCCATGGTAACATCACGTTTCCCATCTTGTAAGGTTTGCAAATTCCCAGTATTATCATTGTTGATCTTTTGAAGATCGACGACTGGTGCAAGACCACAATTTGAAGATGCTTTTCAGATAAGAAAAGAAGGAATGCACTAGCATGACACATGGAATGAATGATGTCAAGTACCTACTCACTTAGAAGAAGATATGGGATCTACTAGTGTGGAATGTTGTCAGAAGGCACAAACTCATATGGAGGTTTCCTATTGGTTAGTCTAGTTGACTGGACTTTGTTCAAATATGAATTGTTTTGATCGTTGATCTTGTCTTGATTAACAAATGGTGCTTCCCCACAATTCTAAGGTGCAAGGAATTTAAATAATGTGGGCAAGTGCTATTGTGACACGTAGCCTTGTTTTTAAAAGCCATAAAGCTTGTTGCTTTTTAAATCAGAGTCATCCGATTTGGTGAAAATCTATAGATGGGATTCAAACTTGGTTGCAATTTTGAGGTAACAGTTACTGAGAGTAAATATGGTGCAGATTTCATTAGTGTGATTTCATTGTATGAAAAGAATTCATGATCTCACCATTAATGAATTACCAAGGCATAGAAAGAACATTAGGGCATACAAAATTCTCAAAGCCAGGGCACGAAATTTTTAGCTAGCAATCTAGTGAAATTGCAAAAGAAGTCACATAGTACAGAAGTGCAAATTATAGTGGATAAATACTCTGCAACTCTTTTAAAAATTCAAGTATCTGCTGTTGTAAATTTTCTAGGGTTTTATTCAAAATGCCTCCCCAAAAAGAGTTCACCGAGAAAATAGATTATTTGAAACATTCTGTGCACGATGATTTTCTTGAACAATTCCCCTTATCAATACATGAAATAACTAAGGGGAGGGTACTCATTCCAAAACACCCAAGATTGGCTATAGCAGAAGGTTTCTATGACAAACAAATTGAGTAAGAGATGCCCAAGTTTCCATGGGGGGTCTGGAGTTGTTTAAGAAATGGTTTTCAATGAAAACTGGACACTCCTATGAGCAATGTATGGGAGGTCGATATTAGTAAATTAACAGTCCCCATAGTTTTCTTTGATAGTGATTTATTGATGGATCTGGCAAAGAAATATGATCCAATTATAGGGTGGGTAAAAAATCATTCTAGATTCAATCTTTTTAGGGTTTTCCCTATGCTGTTTAGTGAAGTTTTCAACCTCAATCCTAACCATGTTGTACATGAAACTATTGACATAGATGACCTTCAAGAAAGGTATGACGTACAAAGGATTTACCTAAGAATAGGGCCACTGCAAGGGCATGCTGCTAAAATTGGCACTTTGCCTTATATTGCAGCCAGTACCCCAGAGCCATTGTTAAGAAGGCATTTCAACCTTAGAGCTCAAGCATTATATTTTTCTCTTTGCAAAATTTTTGGGATGGATGAAGCTGAGAAAATCCCAAGCTCAATTGTTCTCATAAAGGCTCAAACCCTTCAATTTGGAATGAGTACTATTTTGGATTTTTCTACTTTTCTTGCAAAAGAAATTCACAATGGCTTGGTGGGGATAGCAAGGGGGAAAGTGGAGAAACCATTATGTTGATATTCATTGCTTGTGCATGTATGCTTGTACAAGGGATTCACCTTTTTCTCCAAGGGTATGGAGCTAGAAATAACTAGGGATGGAGAGAGGAATCTAGTGCATCTCTAGAGTGTAGATATGACTTTAGAAGCTATAGATGCCAACTATGTGAGATTTGGTAGATACTTTGCTTCAAAGATTAGGTTGCTCATGAAAGGTGATAGCCCCAGAATTTCACAAGCATTGTTGAAATTGGTTAGACCTAAGGACTATTGGTTAGTCATAATTGGGGGGATATAATCCCTTATAATGTTTCAACTGTAATAAGAGTATATGGTTTTGTGGGAAGGCCGCATGTGTTGCCCTTTCATGTGCCCTTGAAGATAGGGATCGCTAAGCTCTTATGGCAGATAGGCACTATAGATGAGAGGTAATTGTCTAAGAAGGGCACCTTCTTTCCAATTGTTACTGTAGTGCACGATTTTGTTTTTGTGAGGAAAGGGTGGAAATACCTGAATTTGTTTTTGGATAGATATAACATGGCAGAATCTCATGCCAAATTCATTGATCCTGAAGGATTCTATGACCTCTTAAGAGAGAGGGTGAAGGCTTCTCATATGGTACATCAAGTTTATTATCCAGAGGATATAATCAAAAATGTTTTCACCTTGCAAAAACAAGAATTGAGGAGAGAAAAGTGGATAGTTTTAAGTAAGACTTTAGAATTCATTAATGCCTTTGATCCCTAGTATGACCCATTGAAAGATAAGAAATATTGGGGAGCTAAAATAAAAGCATTAATGAATAATTTTGCTATAATAATCCAAACCATGAATGAGAAGAAATCCATATATATTGAGACACATCCAGACAAGGCTGTAGAGGTACAAAGAAGGATAAGCAATAGAAATGTGGTGGCTCTTGGCCAATATACATTGCAAAGAAGGGTAAGTTATGTCATGATTCAAAATGTGCAACAGGCACCCCTTCATCAAAAGCCAAGGTCAAGAAGTCCATCTATAGCTAGCTCTCCAAAAAGGCAAAAATTAGAGCAGGGGTTTTCTTCTTCTCAAAAAGAACAATACTCCCCAAGCCAGTCCCCAATCCAGAAAGATGATGAAGCATCTCTAAGGGAGAAGCTTCAAAAAATGGGTGGAGAAGGGGATGTGATTGTTAATTCTAAAAATTTGGATGTTGGAGAGCCACAAGAAACTCCTACACCTTCCTTGGACCTAACCATTTCAAATTACCAAGGTAAGGAAATTGATCCAATAGTTGCCCAAGCTTCTGAAAGGTTTCTTAATGATGAGAATTTTGTAAATTCTAGGGCTTTTGCTCAGTTTTTGTGGAGGTTAAACATGGGAAATTTTGAGAAAACTTATGAGAAGATAAAAGCAGAACAACTAGAAAAATTTGATTCGGATATTAAGGAAGAGTTGAAATCTAAATTTGTGAATGATTTTTCCCAGTTTACTCCTGAAGGTGGGAGGCAAATAGTTAGATAGTTAGGAGTACTCCTTCTATCGGAATGGGATATAGAAAATGCCATTGTTTTTTATTCAGTAAGAAAATAGAGGGATGTTCAACTAAGGACAGCTAAAGAAATACTACAGGCTCATAGAGGAGTCAAATTTAGTGATGACCACCAAGCCCTTGTTATATGGTCCATGGAAAAAAGGGAAAATACTAGAATGCATGAGATTCCCACTACAGAGCATATTGGTGCATTGACAGTGTTCAAGGTTGGTGAGGTAGGTAGTAAACAAATAATTGGGATGGCATCAAAAATGCTAAAATTTGGTAGCATGGTGTCTGGCCAAGAGGAAGATAAATTTTCCCAACTCAATGCTAGGTTTGAAGAAGTTTTGAAAGCATATGAGGAGAGGGGTATGCAAATACAATCCTTAGAAAATAAAGTAACTCAGATGGAGAAGATTCTTGGGAAAAGAAAATTAGGGGAGACTAGTAAACCCAGGATTGCATACCCCTTGAGGCCACCTGTTGAGCCTTTTAAATCAACACCAATTATTGAGATACCTGATACTCTAGAAAGGCCTCAGTTCTATACTGCAAATGATTTTGAAGAGGAGAAGAATTAGTTATGTGCAATGCATGTAGAACTTAATAATCAATATGAAGAAAAATTGAGGTAGGGTGTCATGTATTTAATAGATAGGATAGATTGGCCCACATTTTTTGATCAATTAGCAAGGATCTCAGAAATTAGGGATGAATTGAAGCAAAATGAAGCTATATTCAGACCCATTGTACAAAAGTGGACAGAGAGAAGTTTAGATATCACTGCTATGTGTATATCTATTATTCAGCTAATATACCATCAGATAGATAGAATTTTTTATTTACTAAATAAGTTGCAAGGTTTTGATGATAAGAAAGATTCTTTCTATAGAAGATTAACTAATTATTTTTCCAAGTATTTTGTGGAAAATTTTGATTTATTCCCTTGTGCTCTAAAGATAGTTGATAAAATAAAGGAAAAGGAAGAATGGAAAAGGGAGCTAGATGAAGACTTCTGTGAGAGGATAAACAAGGTTATAAAATGAAACAGGCCATTTATTGTGGGCAATGACAAATGAGGAGTTCGTAAAAGTACAATTGTTCTATAATATCATCAGAAAAGATTTTGTTGATATAGAGGCAAATGCAAATTCTTTAGTAACTATACAAAGAGAAGTTATAAATTTTGATTGGCCAGAGGATATTATCTACAATAAGTGGAAGGAGGAGTTTATGTCTACAGAACAAATAGAAGAAGGTGATGAGGTGGAGGATGATGATAAAGAAGAGAGTACAAAAGTAGAAGCCACCTTTGCTACTAATGATAAAGACAAAGAGGAACCTCAGGTAATGGGAGATGACTCATCACTGTCACATGTGATGGCCACCTATCTCGAGGAACTAGAACACTAAAGGAATCTGATCAAATTATTCTTGCCTTTCCAAAGGAAATAATAGAAGTGAGCCCACAAAGGAATGTTTGATGTATTAGCCTTTTTTTTATTTGCATTTTTTCTTTTATTACAGGTGTGTGTAAAAAAAAAATCTTTTTGAAGGACACCTATCATTCACATTTGCGCTTTGCTTGTTGCAACTCATGCCTATATAAATGAGTTTTCAAGGCAATGTGGAGGTCCAAATTTTGTACAATTTTAAGTCTTTGAGAGAATACAGTCAGTCCAAAAGTGTGTAGTTGTTATGATTTTATTTTCTAGTTGTACTTTTTAAAGATATATTGAAATGACAGAACCAACAAGTTGTTCTAAGCTATCTTTTGAATTCTATTGGTTATTGTATTAGTCATCTAAAAGGATAATATAAAGGGGTATTTACACTATATTTGTGTCATCAATTTCTATCTCATTTTTATGGGTTTGTTTAATTTGAAGTCATTTTAAATAAGGTTTAATTTGGTTGAATGTAATCTAGATGGGTTGTATGCTAATATCACTACTGCTTTTAATTCAAGGAATCATAGAAATTCTTCAATGAATTAGTAGGGTTTATGAGTTTATAGAAAGGATACTTCATAAGAATGGAAATGGTTGATTACAATTGATTAATTCATTTACAAGTTAATTGAGTTAGATCTCCCAAAAATAGTCATTTTTTTGCCCAATGGATAAGGCACAGGTCATATAAGTCAGAAGTGAACAAGGATAAATTCTGCTACTGCATATCATAACAATTATAAAATCAAAATCATTTTTCATTCAATTTTTTCTTAAGTTATAAATGCTGGTCAATACTCGTTTAGATCTATTCTCTGAGTCTTACGTAGCTGCTATTGTCAAGAATATTTGTAAATTCAAGGAGAATGACAATCGGATCTGCTAATAAGGGATGCATACAAGTTTGAGAACATTAAAAGAAGTGAAGTAAACTACTCATGTGTTAGTGGGTAATAGATGAGAATCAGAATGAGACTAAAAGAATCTCTACATACCAGTTTGCACTAGAATCATCCCTAGGTATACCCACCTTGGTTTAGTAGAGCTAAAAGAGTAGGAAACCATCCTTTGGTTTTGTCGAAGTTGGGTCCAAATGGTTTACTTATATAATTGATAATAGGAATTGGTTGATTCTTAGGTTATGTGAGTGTTATCATTCTAGTTTTGAACATTTTTTTGTTTAGTAGTTTTCAAACACCAATAGGAATGACTCAACAACTCTTTACAAGTCAAAACCAAATCACTCCAATATTCTCAAACCATCATGTCAACCCCCAAATAGGTCAACTACAAGGGAATAGGTATCACACAAACACAAGGTCCTTTGAGAAGGAACCTCCTATGTGCTAGGAAAACCCATCTATCCCTAAAGTCAATAATACTAGGTAACAAAAAAACCATTCTACCTCATCAACAAGTGCCTAGCTATGACATGCACCTACCACATGACCACAAAACAAGGTCAAAACATGATGCACTTCCAACAAGAGTTGGAATAAAGGGAAATAACCATCCCAAATTCCCAAGAATACTATCATGTCACACATGATCATTCTAGAATCCACATAAACTCACCCTTAGAACAAAGAGGATGACAGTTTACTAAAAAAATTACACACTCCAAAAATAATACTCACCACCAAACATAGGATCACAATGCTTCTCCAAAGTACAAAAGGTCAACTACCACTAGGAACTAGGCTTGCATAACCCAACCAAAGAAGGTATCACCTATGCACAAGATTACATGGAATTCATTAGTGGAAAAAACCATGAAATATCTATGTACCAACTCATAAGATGGTAACATGTGTCCAATGATACCATGTACCTCTAGCACCATGTTGGGAATACCACATCCAACCTACCACTAAACTCAATCTCTAGCCTCAAGTCAATGGTTAATGAGAAAACTCAACTGAGACAATCCCCTTGAAGAAACAAACTTAGGGAGAAAGAAGCTATAGAGCATTAGGGCTTAGTGGGAGTCGCTCTCAACCTTTGCACTAAATCAGCCCAAGATGCATTAGGGAATTGCACAATTCCACCCACCATCATAATACTCATCCAACACTAACTAAGCTAGCATCATATCCACACTACATTACTTTCTCAAGAGAGAAAAGAATATGGAGATGCACCAAAGAAAATGTCCAAAAGGAGTATCTAACTCAACCAAAGAATTGAGTCACTCCCAACAATAAGGCAACATCAACCTTGAGCAAGGTACACTTGCAGGCTACACCACACCTCATGAAGATGGTTCTATATTGTATAGAGAACATACAAACCCAAGCATGAATCCCAATAAGTACCTAGTAGATTATGAAGATCTTTTAACACCTCCCTAAGAATAATATGAAGGGTTAAACTTCTCCAATGGCCATAAATGTGATGTGTCATGATTGAATTTTCCATTACTTGATAAAGGGTACTCAGAACATCAATCTACACCTTTAGAAGTGTGAATGGATTGCACATTGTTCCCTAGGAAAAATCTTGCATTAGCATAGTCTTGCATGAAGTCTCTCACCACACTAGGTGAGAAAGTGAAATGAACCAAGTGAGAAAGTACTTGATCACTAGTTTCTCGCATGAAATTTCAAATTAGCACAAAAACTACCTTCACTCTGGAGGCCATAACTTTCACGTCGGAACCCAGATTGACTCCATTAAAAAAGTGTAAAAAAGATATCGACAAGAACTACAACATGATGGATCTTAGAGAGCCTTATGACCTAAGAGTTTGAGTCACCACTGGAGACAAAACAACATAGGTAGAAACAACAATCTCAGTTACCAAGACAAGCAATGGACAAAATGTCCAAAACCATTCAAGAATATAGATGCCCAAAATAACATAAGATATGGAATGAAAGGTAGTTCACACACTAAAACCCATCATTACTTATCTTTCATAATTACATCAGTTAGACCTAACACAAGCACTAATGCAAAATGAAACTGAAAGGTATTCAAAGCAAGGGTTCAAGAGTCACCATAAAATAAGTGCATATCTTTCAATTTTTTTCAAGAATAACATTACATTTACTCATGTCTTAAACCATCCAATTATATTAACAACTTTAAATCTATAAAAGGCACACTAGCATGTTCTCCATAATATTATCCCTTATATGTACTATCAGAGGTTTGAGATGAACATGGTAGAGTCATAACACACAACTAGGTAGCAATTAAAACACATTTAGAATAGTCATCATGAACCAAAACAAAAATCCCAAATGGGGAATTGTCAATTCCAATAGTAAATATCAAAAAGTACATATTTCAACAATAAGTCAAATGTGACAACTATCACAAAGAGATCGATGGATAAAATTTGATGACTATTCTGAGAGAGGAAAAATACTAGAAACAAATGCTAGCCCAACAACATGAAGAAAGTACCTCCAACCAAATAAAATAAGGCATCAATAAAAGAAAATTACATATGATGACTAGGAACAGTCAACAAGAGGGATAAATCACCACACAATTCTAAGGAATACATCATCCTAGCAACATTAGAGAACACATTCACACACATCAATAAATATACCATCAGTAACCTAATACATATGTAAACAAAATTAAATTTTCTTAATTATTTTCCATGCAATGCAATATTTAGATATTCATTAATTTAATACAAAGTCCATAAGTTTATGAAGCAATCAGATTGGGGACTTAAGTCATTAACCCAAGGATATAATGCAAAACCTACTTCTTTGCAATGGTTCACAATAAACACTCATTCTTAATGAAAAGAATCATTTCATTAGTATAATGTCATAACATAGAATCACAAATAAGATTCATTTATTTACTTATAATAAGGAGAAAATAGGGATAGAATGCACCTTTCTCCACAAGGAGAAACAAAAGAGACACTCAAAGCCAACACATGGACACCAATTAGTGGTTCCATCCAAAAGGGTCTCACAAGCAACCAACCAACCAAGGCATAATGATTCCATCTACAAAACAAGGGAAGACTCACTTCCTTCTCCTCACACTAATATAGTTGTGTCTACTAGATAAGAAAGAGCACCCCAAGTAAACACTGAAGCAACAAAAGATCATGAGCTCTTCTCCAAGACTCTTGAACTCAACGAATGCAACAAAAACCATCTGGGAAACATATACATAGAGATCCTAAAGTTTGAACATGGGCTCTAATACCAGATGTAATGCCCTTCCTAAAGATCAGAAACAAGGATTAAATTCAAGCAAAGATATTTTTTTACAAGTATGAATGTACACGATGACATCATATAGGGATCACAAAGATGACAATAGAAGACTTCACCAACAATCAGAGCAACCAATGAATCTCCAAATGTCACTACTAGACTGACACACACAAACTCAAGAGTGAAAACCAAACATGGCATCAGAAAAAAAAAATCCTCAAACTATCAAAGCATGGAACCACAAGCAATCCTAAAGGGTACTCAAAAGTCCAAGTTGCATTCCCCAAAGAACAATGGAAAGGCCCCCTATTTTTTGTGCAAGAGAATAACAACTGATAGTCTCATGTGAGGAAATAACTCTTTGCATGAGAAAGTACACTAATCCACATGAGGAAACACCATCTTGCATGAGGACATGCTTGGACCAATAGCTAAAACACCCAAACTAGTGTGGGGTTTCATGTGAGGATTCACTAAGCTGTGCAAAGAAACCTAGCACACCACGTGAATTACTACATTCTTGCATGAGAAAGTACAATTTAGCATGAGGATACAAATAAGAAAACTAGAAAAAATAAAGGTAAAAGGATAGGAAATAAATTTCCTCCACACCGAGGAGTACCAGATTCACATAAATCGAGGAACAATCACTCAAGTGCATAAACAACAAGATGCCATGAAACAAGAAAGAGGAACATAAATCCATCTAAACCATAGCAATAAATTAATGTACTAAAAACATCACAATGTACAAAAGAAACATTGCAATGTACAAAAATAACATCACAGTAATTGTACAACCAAACTAAGCATGCGGTTCCTCCCAACTATCAATAGCATCATAAGACCATTGTGGATCCTAGCCAACCCTCACACGTAACATCCCAAACTACCAACCAGATCATCAGTGTTATCTTATGAGGATGTCACTAATAAAATGTGCTACAACATAAGATTAAGGATATCTAACATGCTAATAGTAAAGCATTAGATAATTCAATAAGACAACCATATCATCTATCATATGTTAACATCATATGAATAGGAAATCTAACATGCTAAACCAATAAACAATAGATATGCTAATAAATCAGTTCACATCATCTAATCATATGCTACACATCATAATATAGGAATACATCAAATAAACTAACATTATCTAAACATGAAATCCAAGCATTCCAATGAAAGCATAAATAAGAAGAAAGCATATTTCAGAACTCGAAGTATCAAGTGAAAACATCTAGTAACAATCATACTAGGACACAAGACCATCTTTGTACATCAGTCCCTAGTAGTGGTACAGGTAGCTATAGCTCCCAACCATGTGTCACCCATAGGTCCACACCTATCGTGCTGATAGAGATAATGATCCAACCACAAACACACATAAAGCACAACATTCATGGCTAACACTTACGCCAAATAGTATGATGACTAAAACCAAGAACATAGACAAAGCATAAACTACAAGTCCTAGTCAGACACTCAATGGGCTACTAAGTAGGGGTTGATATCATGGAGAGTCACTTGGCATCAACAAGCCTAGGCTTGGATCGTGCGGATGTAACATTCCTCAATGGAAAGGCTCTCACACATACATTTTATTATCTTAAGTTTTATTACTACTCACACATTTTATTTAGTTATCACTTATTTAAAACTTACTCACCTTTGCGAACCCTCTAGGCACAAAGATCACTAGGTCACAGGATAGAAGCTCCCTCTATATTCTACCCTACCCTACCCATGCTCATCCTATGACAAGTATCTGTGGGCATGCATACTCCCATCCCAAACCCAATGATCATAACTTTTAAAAGTACCACAAAAAATATAGCCTCGCAAGTCACCCAACAAATGTACATGCACACACTCGTGTGTGGCACACCACCATCACATAGATTATAACACAAGGATTGGATGATAACATAAGAAAAATATCACACCACTAAAAACAAACTTGGGAGGATGGATTCTATACAAATCCCAAGAAATAATAAAACCATACATCATAAAATCACTCAGCTAGCTTCAATTCGAGAGTATGGAATTCTACATGAATCCAAATGATGCAACAAGACCAAACATCATGAACTCACTCAACTAGCCTCAATCTAGGAGCATGGATTCTACATGAGTCCTAGTGTCCACAAAACTAAAACAAAGGTCCAAGAGAAACCATCACAACAGGTATAAAATAACTCAACCAACCCAAAGTCGAGAGTACTAATGCAACATGCATCGCATACAAACATAAAAGTGTAATAAAAGTTTGACTGACATCCAAATAGATGATCAAAGTCCACGACTAATCTCATGCCAAGAAAACCCAAGAAAATAGATGGCACACAAAATGAGGTTAAAACCCTAAAATTTGGAAAACTATGAAATTAAAATGCATTTGGCCTTTGGGTAAAAAAACCCCAAAAATCCAAAAACGATGGCTAGCATAATGATGCAAAACCTTAATCCCTTATCTCGTAAAATAGGGAAATTATCATACCTGACCAACCAAGTAGAACCAACAAATAGAAATGGAGGGGAACACTAGTTCTCAGTCTCCTAACAAACAACTACCAAAAATAGAAACTAAAACAAAGCAGAAACAATAAAATAGGAAAGCCCTACCTCACAACCAAAAGGGCAAAACAAAAAACTGAGCCATAGAATAAAAAGCCTAAAGAAGTAGCTAAAAATTGCACCAATCCAAGGTCTTCCTGAGCAAGATCCAATGAGACCAACCTCACAATAGTCCCATGCCCATAGCTCCCACAATGAAAAAAATAGTAAATCCTCATGTAGAGGATTTTGGGTTTTACTCTCAAACTTTCTAATTCAAAAGTGAGAAGTTCGGAATTAAATTCACTTTTGGATATTTATTCACTTTTTGAGTGAATAATTGATTAGGTCAATTAATTAGTCAACCTAGTTAAACCCCAAATCGACCCAAATGAGAATAGGCTATTCCTAGTAATAGGAATTCATCTATGGAAAAGCTACCAGAAATTAAAATAAATCAATTTAAAAGCACAAAAATCGAAAAAAATAGAAATTCCTTAACAACTTTCATGATGATGTAAAACTCTGAATACATAGACACACTCAATAGTCTAATCACATAATATAAATGAATTCAGATTTAATAATCATTGAAAGGATTAATTAAACAATTAGAATAAGGATACGTCAACTGTACATGGACAACATTGGTAAAATATGAATAGTTGAATCATTAATTCCATGTGCCACTACTAGTAATATAAATCCTTCACACTAAACAACATGATCAAGTGCAATTACATATGATAACATAGTCAAAGCAATAAATGCATTAAATCACCTAATTTAACCATTTATTTAATTATACTAAAGTAATCTATTTACATCACTCACATTTGCATAAAGCATAGCAATGTAGCAATGAAGTAAATAACCATAGCATTAAATACATCACATAAAAATAATCTTTGATATGTCCAAATACCGGATAACCAAATATCATCATAAAAAACATTGTCATCTCAAAATGGCATCATCATGCCAATATGATCAACTAAATAGCATAATAGTCTAACATCTATCATATTGAAATCAATGTATGAAATCCAACCCTCAGGTCATCTCAAAAGTAAAACATAACATAAGTATCAAATATCTCTTGAATCAAAATATAACAAGGTAAATATCTGCAACACATAACCAATGAATCCAACATGGATAGTCCATTTCTAATTATTTAAGCATGTGATAATGGTTGTTTAAACAACATGAAAAGGCACTTAAAATACATAAGTGAACACAATCATGAACATGACTAACCACTACTACATGAACCTAATCCAGTGTAGCATAGTAATAGTACACAGTGCAATCTCTATACACCTCTCAGGATAATCATGGAATAACATCATGATACCACATCAATCCTGGTAACCACTAGCACAAACCTCAATGAACTATGAATCACATCATAATCTCATAAATTATCCAAAGCATAATCAAAGCAACTGATATAGAACATAAATCCAAACACCTCAGTGGTGAATCATTAACTCCATGTGCCACTGCCAGGGATATAAATCCTGCACACTAAACAACATGATCAAGTACAACTGCATATGATGACATAGCCAAAGAAATAAATGCATTAAATCACCTAATTTAACTATTTATTTAATTATACTGAAATAATCTATTTACATCACTCACATTCGCATAAAGCATAACAATGCAGGAATGAAGTAAATAGCCATAGCACTAAATCCATCACATAACATAATCAGTGATATGTCCAAATATCAGATAACTAGATATCATAAAACACATTGTCATCTCAAAATGGTATCTTCATGCCAATATGATCAACTAAACAACATAGTAGCCTAACATCTATGATACTGAAATCAAAGTATGACATCTGACCCTTAGGTCATCTCAAAAGTAAAACATAACATAAGTAACAAATATCTTGGATCAAAATATAACAAGGTAAATATCCACAACACATAACTAATGAATCCAACATGGATAGTCCATTTCTAATTATTTAAGCATTTAATAATGGTTGTTTAAACAAAATTAAAAGGCACTTAAAACACATAAGTGAACAAAGTCATAAACATGACTAACCACTACTACAAGAAACTAATCCAATGTAGCATGGTAATAGTGTAATGCCCCACATGGAGATCCTTGGAATAAGGATTCACTACAAGCCAAGAGTTTTTTTTTTTTTACAAGTATGAATGTACATGACAACATCATATAGAGATCACAAAGATCACAACAAAAGACTTCACCACAATCTCAACAACCAATGAATCTCTAAATGTCACTAACAAACTGACCAAAATGATCGATGATAAAGAATGCATAATTGAATTTGAATTGAACACATTCTAAATTCAAAATGAAACACCAAAGGATTGAAGAATGCCTAAGAGAGTACCCCAAATGACTCCCAAAATTTTTGAATCAAACCAAAAAGTGTCTGCTGCCCCACCTGCATAGGTCTTTGCAAAAATGTAGGTGATACTTTAATACAGTACTGGAAAGTATTGCGTGACATTCCTAAAGAAGGAGGGTGACACTTTTAGGGATTTCAAGGAGGTGTGATATTGGAAATTAGTATCACACAACAAAACTCCAAGAGGCATGCAATACAAACATGGTTTGTACTACAAATCTCCAATGAGCATGCGATACTTTATTATATCACACCATGCTGACACATGGTCACCTAGGAAAGCAAGAAAACTACTCTAAGGGTCAAAACAAGGAATGAAATAGGAAAACAAACCTCCACATCAGGAAGTACCAAACACACATAGATCAAGGAGAAAACACTCAAGTGCATAACCAACAATATACCAAGGAATAAGAAAGAGGAACATCTATCCATCTAAATTATAGAAATAATAGAACATACTAAAAGCAATATTGCAGTGAATAGATGTAACATCACAATGTACAGAAATAACATTACAATGAACAAAAATAACATCATAATAACTAAACAACCAAACTAAGTATGCAGTTCCTCCCAACTGTCAATAGCATCATAACACCATCATTGATCCTAGCCATCCCCCACATGTAACATCCCAAGCCACCAATAAGATCATTAGTACTATCATAATAGGGACATCACTACTAAAACATGCTACAATATAGGCAAAAGGAAATCTAACATGCTAGTAGTAAAGCATAAGATAATCCTACAAGTAGATAACATCACTTATCACTTGCTAAATACCAATAAGCAATAGATATACCAACAAAGCAATTCACATCATCTAAACATATGCTAAACATCATAATATAAGAATGTGTCAAATAAACTAACATCATCAAAACATGATATCCAAGCATTCCAATGAAAGCATAAATCACAAAAAAGTCTACTCCAAAACCTAAAGTATCAAGTGAAAATATCTAGCAACACTCGCACTAGGATAAAAGATTGTCTCTGTACACTAATCCCTAGCAGTGGTAGAGCTAGCTATGCCTCCCAACCACATGGCACTAGTAGGTCCACACCCACCATGCTAATGGAGATAATGATCCAACCACAAACACACATAAAACATGACATCCATGGCTAACACTTATGCAAGATAGTATGATGGTTGTAACCAAGAACTTAAAATAATGCAAGTGGTACAGATCCTAGTCAAACACCCATATGGCTACTAAGTAGGGGATGACATCCTTGAGAGTTGCTTGGCATCCAAAATCCCAAGCTTGGATCACGTGTGGTAACACTCTCAAGGGACTCCCTTAGAGCCATCACACGAATGTGGAACTTTTCATTATCTTAAGTTTTTTTAACACTCACATATTTTAATTTAGTTATCACTTATTTAAAACTTCCTATCTTCTGCCAACCTTCAATGCCAATGTTGCTGAGCTGCAAGATAGAAGCCCCCTCCAAATGCTACCCTGCCCTACCCATGCTCATCATATGACAAGTGCCCATGGGAATGCATACTCCCATCCCAACTCCAATTATCATAACCTCTAGAAGTACCACAAAAGATCAAGACCTGCAAGTCCTCCAAAAAAATGTACGTGCATGTACTCATGTGCGGTGTACCATCATCATAAAGATCATAACACAAGGACTGGATGAGAACATAATGCAAAATAGAACACCCAACCGAAAGCAACTCAGGAGGATAGATTCTACACAAATCCCAAAGCTAATAAAATCATACATCATGAAATCATGAAATCACTCAACCAGCATCAATCAAAGAGTATGGATTCTACATGAATCCCAATGATGAAACAAGACCAAACATCATGAACTCACTCAATCATCCTTAATCTAGAAGCATAGATTCTACATGAATCCTAGTTTCCATGAAACAAAAGCAAAAGTCCAAATGAAACCATAACACTAGGTATAAAATTACTCAACTGAACACAAAGTTAGGAGTACAAGTATGACATACATCCCAATGCAACATAAAAGTGCAATAGTGGTCTGACTAATATCCAAATGGATCATCCAGGTCCACAACCACATTGTGCCAAGAAAACCTAAGAAAATAGGGTAGCATGCAAAATGAGGTAAAAACCCCAAAATTTGGAAGAACTTTGAAACTAAAACCCATTTGGCTTTTGGGTACAAAAACTCCAAAAATAATCAAGTTCAGAACCATATGCAAAAATGACTAGAATAATGACATAAAACCCCAAACCCTCATCCCAAAAAATAGGGAAATATTCATACCCGACCAACCAAGCAGAACCAACAAATAGAAATGGAGGGGAACACTAGTTCTCTACCTCCTAATAGATGGCTACCAAAAATAGAACTAGAAACAAAGAAAAAACAATAAAATGGGATAGCCCTACCTCGTAACCAAAAGGGAAAAAATGGAAAATTGAACCAGAAAACAAAACACCCGTAGAAGTGGCCAAAAATCATGGCAATCCAAGGTCTCCCCAGGCTGGATCCAATGAGCTCATCCTCACGACAATCCCACACTCGTAGCTCCCACAACGAACAAAACAATATTTCCTCATGAAGAGGATTTTTGGTTTTACTCTCCAACTTTCTAATTCAAAATTGAGAAGTGAGGAATTAAATTCCTTTTTGAATATTTATTCATTTTTTGAATGAATAATTGATTAGAGAAAATAACCAATCAACCTAGTTAAACCCTGAATCAACCCAAACAAAAATAGGCTATTCCTATAAATAGGAATTCATCTATGGAAAAGCTACTAGAATTTAAAATAAAACAATTTAAAAGCACATAAATCTCCTTAACAACTTTTGTGACAAATACGAAACTCTAAATACACAGACATGTTCACTAGTCTAATCACATAATGCAAATGAGTTTGGATTTAATAATCATTGAAAAGTTTAATTTAAACAACTAATTAAGGATACATCAACCATATAGGGAAGATATTGGTAAATATGAATAGTTGAATCACTAATTCCATGTGCCACTACTAGGGATATAAATCTTGCACACTAAACAACATGATCAAGTAAAATTGCATACAATAACATAGTTGAAGCAATAAATGCATTAAATCAGCTAATTTAACCATTTATTTAATTATATCAAAATAATCTATTTACATCACTCACATTTGCATAAAGCTTAACAATGTAGGAATGAAGTAAATAACCATAGCATTAAATCCATCACATAACATAATCATAGATATGTCTAACATTTATGATACTAAAATCAAAGTATAACATCTGACCCTCAGGTCATCTCAAATGAAAAACATAACATGAGTAACAAGTATCTCTCAGATCAAAATATAACAAGGTAAATATCCACACTCATAACCAATGAATCCAATATGGATAATCTATTTCTAATAATTTAAGAATTTAATAATGGTTGTTTAAAACAACATAAAAAGGCACTTAAAACACATAATTGAATGCTATCATATACATGACTAACCACTACTACAAGAACCTAGTCCAGTGTAGCAAGGTAATAGCACACAGTGCAATCTTTACACACATCTCAAGGTAATCATTGAACAACCTCATGATACCACATTGATCTTGGTAACCATTGGCACAAACCTTAGTGAACCATAAATCACATCATAATCTTATAAATCAATCAAAGCATAAACAAAGCAACTGATACAGAAACATAAATCCAATAACCTCAATGGTGCAGACCACTCATGGTCACAATCATGATCCCTTCTCAAGGAGATATCAACAAAGTTGCATCCATTGAGATGACTTCCAAAAGTAAAATGAAAGAGTTACTACAAATAGTACATAGTGCAACCTCTACAAACCTCTCAGGATGATCCTAAAATAACATCATGATACCACATCAATCCTAGTAACCACTAGCACAAACCTTAGTAAATAGTAAATCACATCATAATCTCATAAATCAACCAAATAATAATCAAAGGATCTAATACAAAACCTAAGGATAGCCTTGTGAAACATGGAAACAACCTCCAAGCTATGGGACTTGAACTATGAGGTTGAGTCTCCAGAGAAGGCCATCATCCTCTACTATTAGGGTGCACTTAAACTATTCTGAAAGAGAAAAGGGAGAAGGAATACATGAAAGTCACTACCTAATCTATTCTAATGAAGTGATGCACCAAAATAGCATGTTCAGACTAGTTTTTTCCCATACATGCATAGTATTATGATCATGATAGCCCAAAGATATATGGATTCAAACTTGCTTTAATTTTTAAACTACATAAAGATTAGACAACCATATGAGTGACACGAGGAAAAAATTCTTCACTTCTTATCATTAATAGGCCAAAGAGATATAGAAAATTTAGATTACAGATATTTATAGTACATCAAGAGAGGAAGGCAAGCTTGCATAGTACAATGATGGTTGAAATAGATAAGGCAAACAATCATATAATTCGAAGGCAAAGAGGGAATTTACAGTAGCATGCCAATGCAATACTAGATCAAAATAGAGAAGATCCAACCCTTAGAAAGAGTAAAATATATGCCTTTATAGTGCTAGCATAACTTGTATGACTTCCCTCACAAGGTAAAGATATCAACTACTACAATAAAATATCCAGAGAATAGTTATTGCAAAGCTGAAAAGATCTAGCTATTGAGTAAATTCATACATGAAAGGGTCATTTCTACACCAAAAAAATCTTTGAGAGGTTAGGAGTGATGGTTATTTAATCTTTGACTAAATGAATGGATCAACCAATGGTAGTGGAGTACGTCCTTTTTATTTATCAAGCCTAGGGATCGATGAGAGTGGTTACAGGAGATTAGAAAGATTGGATTCATCATTCAAAGAACTATTTCCATAGCCACCAATCTCCAACTCAACCGTGACTCTTGATAGACTAAGTTTTAGCCATCAAGTCTTGCTACATGGACCAAAAACTTCTTCTTATTATGTCACTCTATCATCAATTCAATATCTATGCCCTATGTTGACCATTCATGATTGCAACCTTGCCACCGCCTTCTTTAGATAGTAATTGTTTTCAAAACTATGACCATTAGTTCATTGCTCCCTCACAACCTACCCTTAGCATTCCTTACTAACCACTCTAACCTTATAAAGGCTGAGATCTAACCATATCTCCATCATTGCCACCTTGAGTAGATGTTACTATCAGGCCCTTGTGATCAAGTGAAACAAAGGGAACTGCTCAATCATGACTCAACATTTGGTCGTCCTTTAACCTATTGCAATCATTCACCTACCATAGATCTAAAAGATTCAATAATGTGAAATATATTTTGAACATTGAAGGCTTTCCCCTCTTCATGCTATCACAACTTTAACCACAGTATGTCAATATAACCATGCAGCTAGGGGAAAACAAAACAAAGTGCACCTTCACCACCTTGACCCCAGTCAGCACTCAACCAACTATGAGTAGGCGCATCGCATGATCATGACTTGAAAATATCCTAAAGAATAACTTGAAATAAGGAGTATGGCCAACACTAAATCATTTCATGAGAACCCTAGCTGATTGTTAAAAATAGATCATCCTTTGAATTTGATTTTTTGGCAGTAGGGAAACTTTGGCTAACACTAATTCATAAGGTCATAGGTTTTAGCAATGAGGGATGCAACCTAGTAAATGAGATAAACATGAGAAAGATAGTTGAGGCAAAATTGTAAACTAGGTTTTATGGAAGATATATGAAGGTGGAAATGATTCAAGACAAAGTAGTTAAAGTGTTAAGTAATATTTTAGTATACAAGATTATCCATGATTCAAGGGTTAGCTCAGTACCAGCTAGATTCTTACATACAACCTATGTAATGGAAACTTAGAGAAAGAAAGTGAACTTATGTGAGATAGTCAGAACTCAATTATTTGATTATATTGAAAAACTAAAGAATACTAAGAATGCAATATTTAGACATGAATCTCTATTGAAACATTTATTCTTCTATGTAATCAAGAAGTTCCTGGGAATGACAAATTGGGAAAGCAATGAGTGTGCAATGAAGTTGGTGACATAGTGTTAGAATATATAGTCCAATGATATAACTAAGAGAGAGGTGAATCAATTATCCAACTATAATCACAAACATTAACATTAAACAAAATTAACCATGTGAGTAATATAAACTAAAACCATAACAAGATACTCATACACAATTAACACCAAATATGTTAACTAGGGAAACCCTTTATCAGAGGGAAAACCTCAATGGGGATGGTACCCACAAGATGATGTACTAATATAAATATTCCTTGTTACAGGATAGACCCTGTTAGAGTATGTTACAACATTTAGTACATATGAGTCCTTGTTAAGAAAGTTTGAATCCTTGCTAGGAGATTCAAACTCTATTAGGAGTTGTGGCAACCCTGTTAGGAGTTTTGGAAGACAACTAGACCCACTACCAAAATAGCTTCAAGGTTAAGATCAAAGAACCCACTATCTAAATAATCTCTATATTATTCCTTGAAAAATAATAGAATTTAAATGTACTTCCTTCCTCTACCTCTATCCTATCAACTAGACTTGTGCTCCTTTAGATCTTATAACTAGATCTCATATTGTGCATCCAATGATCTCTTGGATCTCTTACATGCATTTAGCAAGCATTCTTCTCCTTCTCGCACTATGCACTAATACTTTGTATTCCACTTGATCTTCTTCTACAAGATACATTAAAAATAAGGAAAACAACTTTCCTTTATACCTTATCTTCATAATAATTCCTTGATTTGGCCTTTAGGATTTTCTAATTAATTAATTCAAAATTACAATAGCACTTTCAACTCACAATCTATACAAGACTTCACATGTGTGAAACCATGTCTTGCACACATGTTGGCATCATCACACAACCTTCCTCTATCATTGTGTGACTGTGCATATCTTCATTACATCTTAGATGAAAGATAGCAATAGATCATCAGAATTCTATTTTCTAATGCTTTGTTTCTATATTGCTTCCAATAAATCAAGTGTAACTTCCTTACACCATTGACTCAAATTTAGTCTTCTTAACCACATCATCAAGACAATCTGAGGAACATTCCCCAACTATGCATCATCTAGAACTTCCTCAGCTTTTTCACATCATAAGATTATTGACTATTATTCTTCTAGTCTTAAAAAAATTACTACTATGTTGACATCAATGACAAATATAGTTATAAACAAAAAATATCAATACTCTCCAATTCTTAGGATACTTTCCCAATGTAGTAGCATTAGAATTCATTCTAAAAATCTCTGCCTTTGGCATCGATGGCAACTTGATGAAAAACATCTAAGTTCCAAGAATACTAAATAGTACTCTCCTAGGCTTGTTGTTATTCTCATATTCTCAAATCCTCTTCATCAATCAAATTTTAAATTCTCTAGAAAACTGTTATGTTCATCTTCTTCTTCTTTAGGATTGGCAATAGATGTTTACACTAAACAACTTGTAATACATCAAGTGCATATTCTTGAATTATTACATGAATCTTTCTAAGTCTCCCTAAAGAGATATCTCACTGATATTTCTTAGGAGTTCTTCTTATACATATTCTCCCCTATGCATTTGGAGATTTTTTCATGTGTATCTCTACCACATTGACATTAATGTTAAAGGCTTTGATCATAATACTAATTATTACATGCCAATTGCTAATCAGTTACTCAAATCATCAACCAACTTGAGTGTCCAAATAAATTGTCCAATACTAACTACAAAGAGTCCTCCATGATGCAATACATACCAGATACTCCCCCATTCAGGAAGAATCAACATTCAATCCATTCTAACCATATAGCTCTATATCATTGGACTGATGTGCTCCTTGCATCATCTACTCTAAAGTAGGCAAGGGCATAACCCTAACATACCTCTTAGGTACTCAAATGTATGTTTAGGAAAAGGCTTTGTAAAGATATCTGCAATCTAATCTTTAGTATTTGCATAATCCAACCTTATTTCCTTTTCAACTTCCTTTTGTCTCAAAATGTGATACTTAATGGATATGTGCTTTATCTTAGAATGCAATAACAAATTCTTAGACATACTTATTATACTTGTATTATCACATTAAATGATAATAGGCTCTATAAACTCAATCCTAATATCCTTTAGCATTTGCTTCATCCATATAACTTGATTATAGTTATTTGCTACTGCAACATACTCTGCCTCAACTGTACTCTTAGAAATAAAGTCATGCTTCTTGCTCAACCAATAAACTAATCTTCCTCCAAGAAAGAATGCTCCACCATTGGTGCTCTTTCTATCATCCATACTGCCTGTCACTTTGTATTAGTATATGTATACAAAGTAAAATCACTCGATCTATCATACCAAATTCCATAATCAGATGTACCCTTCAAATATTTGAATATCCTCTTTACTCCTACATAATGTTACTCTTTAGGATCAACTTTAAATCTTGCTACAATCCCAACTGCATTTTCTATATCTAGTATGGTGTGATTCAAATATTGCAATCTTCCAATCATAGATCTATATCTTTTCTACTCAACTATAGGTGTTTCATCTTTCCTAGCTAACTTGTGACTAGTTATCATGGGTGTACCAATAGGTTTGCAACTTTCTAAACCAAATCTTTTCAACAAGTATTTTAGATACTTGGTTCATGAGATAAATATCCCATCTTTGTTCTATACAATCTACAATCCTAAGAAAAAAGTGCATTTCTCCTACCATGCTCATTTCAAATTGATTTTTCATCTCTTTAGCAAACTTATCACTTTCTTTATCATTTCCTCCAAATATTATGTCATCCACAAATATTACAATGATAAATAAACCATCATCCCTTTTTTTGAAATACAAATTACTATCTATTTCTTTTGATAAATCCAAGCTTATACAAATACATGTCCAGCCTTGCATACCAGGTTTTTGTTAGACAAATCCATTAGGTTTCTCAATGTAGACTTCTTTTTCAAGTTCTCCATTCAAAAAAGTTGACTTGACATCCATCTGATAAACCTCAAAATTCTTTCTTGTTGCATAAGACAAGAACATCCTTATTGCTTCCATTCTTGCCACAAATGCATCTGTTTCTTCATAATCTATGCCTTCCTACTATGAGTAACCTTTACAAATAAGTCTAGCCTTACTTCTCACAACTTCTCCTTTCTCATTCATATTATTTCTAGATACCCACTTAGTTCCTATAACATTTTTTCTTTAGGTCTAGGAACTAATTCTAGGGTATAATTTAGTGGCTAATATTCATAAATTGGCTACTTTTAGAATTTTTTGGCTAGTATTTTGGCTAATAATTTAAGATTTGATACAACCTAAATCAACATAGTTTTATAAAATTCAATTCTAGAATATTTAAAATCGCTCAATAATTTATTTTATTGAAAAATTTAAACTCAAATATTCAACACAATATTCGTTACATGAATAGATTTGAGTAACCTAAATATAATATATTATTGGAGAAATTAAATTGAATTGACCAATAATTATCATAATTATTAGTTAATTTAGGAATATATATCACCAATATTTATTATTCACTATTGATTTAAAGTATATGTAACGATTCTCATAACATTCCACAAGGTTAAAAAATATTCAATTTTGATTTGTAATATTCCATGGTGATTAATGAACTTCCTATTATTATTGAGATTCGTCAATATTTTATACAAAAAAAATTATAATTCAAAAATAATCGCCAAAATTAATCATATTAAGAATAAAAAATTGAGAGTTTCGCCAATATAAATAATTTCTTTTTTTAATAATAATGAAATATTCACCAATATTTTATATCTTTTTTTGGGAATGGCTTTCTTAAAGTTTACCCTTACTAATTCCCATGTCTCATTCATTACAATCTGATCTAGTTCTTCTTTCATAGCTTGCATCTAGTGATCGTCTTTACATGCCTCATGTAATGCCCCACCTGGAGATCCTTAGAACAAGGATAAATATAAGATAAGATAACCAAAAATTAACAAGTATGGATGCACATGACATGTGACATATGAGGATCATATAGATCAAAATGGAAGACTACACAAACATCCAGACACCAACCAATCTAAAAATGCCACTACAGACCAACAATGATGAACCATAGAAGGACACAATTGAAACCAACATCAAAAAATTCCAAAAACAAAATGTAATTCCAAGGTATTCAGGAACACCTAAGAGGGTAGCTAAAACACCTCCAAAAAACTTTTGGATAATCCAAAAAGTTCCTATTATGTAGTTGGACAAGTTTTCCTAAGACCTAGGTGATACAATAATTCAACACTATATGATTCTTTCCAGTATCGTATGACCTTTCTAAAGAAGGTGTGTGACATTTTTAGGGTCTAGGCAGCACTTCTCAAGAAGGCATGTGATACTTCATAAGTATCATGTGACATCTCTCAAAAGGGACTGTGATACTTTAAAGTATCGCACGGTGCAATATTTTCTAGTATTGCATGATTCTTCTTCTTTGGGCATGTGACACTTTAAAGTATCACCCTAATGCTAATGCATTTTCACCCTCAGAATAGCAAGAAATGCTCCAAGATAAACAAGGGGATAAAATAAGAAGTTAGAACATCCACACCAAGAAGTACCAGATCTACTATCAAGAAATAGACACTCAAACATTAACTATGGAAGGAAAACAACATCTATCCATTTAACATTGTAGTGAAGGAAGTAAGTGAAAGCAACATCTCAATGTACTAAAACAACATCACAATGAATTGCACAACCAAACTAAATACATGGTTCCTCCCAACTGTAATAGCATCATGAAACCTCAAAGGCTCTAGCCATCCCCTATGCATAACAGCCCAAATTGCCAACTAGATAGTCAGAGTTCTCTTATAAGGATGTCACTACTAAAGTGTAATAACATCAAAAGAATAAGAAATATAACATGCTAAACTAAAATCAATAGATACTCCAACTAAGAAAATAATATCATCTATCATATGCCAAACATCATAATAAGGGAATGTGTCAATAAAATAAAATTATCAAAACATGATATACAAGCATTCCAATGAAAGCATAATCTAGAACCTAAAGTACTAGGTAAGAACATCCATCAATGGTTGCATTGGGAAAATAGACCATCTATATATATAGGTCCCCATCAATGGTGAAGGTAGCTACACCTCTCAGCCATGTGGAACCCGTAGGTCCATTCCTGTCATGCTGATGGAGATAAGATCCAACCATAAACACACATAAAGTAAATGTCCATGGCTAACACTCACGCTAGAAAGTATGATGACTAAAACCAAGATTAGAGATAATTCATAAACTACAGGTCATGGTTAGACACTCAATGGGCTACTATGTAGGGGTTGACATCATGGAGAGTCACTTGGCATCAAAAAGACCAAGCTCATATTGTACAACTCAACTCCCCAATAGAAGGCTCTTACACTAATATTTTGTTATCTTAAATTTTATTACCACCCAGGGTTTTATTTAGTTATCACTTACTTAAAACTTCCTCTACCAACCCACTAGGAAATGGTCACTAGGCTATGAGATAGAAACCCCCTCCATATGCTACCCTACCCCCCCCCATGCTCATCCAACAATGAGTTTTTGTAGGCATGCATATTCCCAATCCAACCCTAATGATCATAAATCTCAAAAGTACCATGGAAGATTAGACCTTGAAAGTCACCTACAAAATATATGCACATGTACTTGTGTGTGGTGCACCACCATCACGAAGATCATAACACAAGGACTGGATGAGAACACAATGCAAAAATGCACTCAACCAAAAACAAACTCAAGAGGAAGTATGTGACATGCAGCCCAATGCAACATAAATGTGTAACGATAGATGGACTAACATCCAAACAAATGATCTAGGTCCACGATGAACATCATGCCAAAAAAACCAAAGAAAATAGGGTCGCACACAAAATGAAGTAAAAACCCCAAAATAGAAAAACTTCAAAATTAAAAACCATTTGTTCTTTGGGCACAAAAGCCTCAAAAATAAAATAAAATTTGAGTTTAGAAATTGTATGAAAAAATGGTCATCATAACAATGCAAAACACCAATCCCTCATGCCAAAAACTTAGAAAATGTTTGTACTTGACCAATTGGGTAGAGTCAACAAATAGAAATAGAGGGGAATACTAGTTCTCAACCTTCAGATAAATAGCTACTAGAAATAGATATAGAATCTAAGCTTAAACAAGAAAAGGGGAGAGCCCTACTTGATAGTAAAAGGGGCTAAAATAGGAAATGGCACAAAGAAATAAATCACCTACTAAAACTGTTGAAAATCACAGAACAGTAAGGTCTCCCAGGGTTGAATCCAATGAGATTAACCTCACAAAGATCCCATGCCTGCAACTCTCACAAAAAAAAAGAGCATGATCCTTCAAAGAATGATTTCCAAAAAAATCTCTTAATTTTGTATTTTGCAAAAGTGAGAAGTAAGGAATTAAATTCCTCTTTTCATACTTATTCACTTTTTGAGTGAATATTTGATTAGGGAAAATAGTCAGTTAAACTAGCTAGACTTTGAATCAACCCAAACGAAAATAGATTATTCATTAAAATAGGAATTCATCTATGGCAAAGCTTCCAGTAATAAAATTCAATAAAATTTAAAGCCTAAAAACCCAAAATCACATAAATTTCCTTAACAACTTTCACAACAATGCAAACCTCTAAATGTAGAGACACACTCATAGGTCTAGTCACATGCTACAAATGAGTTTGGATTTAATAATCACCAAAAGCTTTAATTAAGTAATTAAAATAAGAATATGTTGACCATATAGGGATGACATTGGTAAAATGAACAGTTGAATCACTAACTCCATGTGCTAGTGCTAGGGATATAATTCTTGCACACTAAAACACATTATCAAGTGAAACTATGTATAATATCCTAATCAAATCAATAAATGCATCAAATATCTAATTTAACCATTTATTCAATTACACTTAAATAATCCATTTACATCACTCACATGCACATGAAGCATAATGAAACAAGAATGAAGTAAATCACCATAATATAAAATTTATCACATAATAAATTCAGAGATATGTCCAAATACGAAATAACTATAAATCATCATAGACCTAATGTCATCTGAAAATGGCATCAACATGCAAATATGATAAACTAAAAAACATAGCAATATAGCATCTATGGTACTAAAATCAAAGTATAACATCTGACCCTTAGGTCAACTCAAAGTACAAATAAACAAGATATAGACTACAAACATGAGAGGCACTACACCTCATCTATGATCTTAAGTTTGACTTGAGAAATTAGACATAATTCCTCATTCACTTTGTGATAGAAATCTAATTGAAAATCTCATTGTTGTTGAAGATCAAAGAGGGAGATTGTTGGAAAAGAATTTTTTCAATAATTGTTTTTCCATTGATGTCAAGCCTACTATTTGTACGAATGATATTTTCTTATAAGATTCAAGCACTATCACTTAGTTGATTGATGAAGAGGATTTGATCAACAAGATGTAACAAGAGCACCTATTAGAAAGGTTGAGTTATGATGTTGTAATGAAGTGCAAAGATCAGCTAAGATAATGGTTAAGTAGTGTTTTGATAACATACTCAAAGATATAGAGGATGGTCACACTAAGACATATTGGAGGAAAGAGTTGCAACAAAGTTGACTACAAAGCTTTAACTTTGATCATCAGAAGAAGCCAAGAAAATCAGTTGAAGTTGAGCAAATTCCTAGTAGAAGTTGATTAATAGACATTTTTAGTTGGTGCCAAGTGATCTTCAAGTGTCAAGTAAAAGATCAGGTGCTAAGCATCAAGAAAAATTTTAGTTGGTGGTGAGTAATCTTCAGGTGCCTAGCATTAGGAAAAACATAGTTGATGCCAAGTAACACAACATGTGTTGAGCACCAGTATTTCAATAGTGTCAAGCTATTTCATTATTTCAAATAACAAAGATCCTCTAAATCCAAGCCAACTTAGTGGTTACATTGAATTTTTTGAACAAGTTGGAGGATAAGGATGATGAGTTGTTGGCACAAAATCCTATGTAAATCATTTTTGGGTGAATTCTAATGGACTATTCAAGAAGTTTCTAGAGGAAATAGAATATGGATTAGATGATTTGAACAAAAAGGAGCAAAATCAAGAAATGTTGGAGATTGCCTCTACACTTAGCTATGCCAAATATGATGATGTCAAAGACTATGAAACTAGATTCAAGATGTCGAAAACCCTATCAAAAATCTATGGAGGAGATCAAAATGTCCAAAGAACAAAGAGAGAAAGCCTAAGAGGGAAGTTTTATGACATGAAGATGGAGGAAGGTGAAAATGTTGCTCAATATGCTGCAAGAATAAAAGAAGTGGTGACTGCAATAAGAAGTCTAGGTGGTCAACTAGAAGAAGAAACATCCATTAGCAAATACTTGAGATCTCTACTCCCTATCTATACTATAAGAGTTTCAGCCATCCAAGAGCTAAGGTGTGTACAAGGAAACACACTAACTTTTGAAGGAATAGTTGGAAGACTGACTGCATTTGAGCTATCCAATTTTGGCAATTACAAACCTGAGAACCTTGAATTTTCTTTCAAGGCCAAGATGACAATAAAAGATACTGAGGAGGACACATCAAGAAAGAGAAGAAAAAAAGAAAAACATGCATCTAGTGATAGCAGCATAGATGAGGAAGATGTGGAACAGTTAGAAGTACTACTGGCTAGGAGATTCCATAGAGGTAAAGGAAAATTCAAAGGTAAGCTTCCTATCATATGTTTCAATTGTAATGAAGTAGATCATATAGCTGCAAGAAGCCCATAGAAGAAAAACTCTAAAGAAGGAAGCAAGTTTAGCAAAAAAATAGAAGATGATAGCAAAGATTAAAAGGAAAAAGGCAAGAGATGCTACATTGTTGAAGAAGATTCTAATGAAAATGATGATGAAGTAATCTATGTAGCCATGAAGGATGAATCAAACAAAGATGAAGATGAAGTAATAGCATTGGTTACCTATGCGAACAAGAATGACAAGTGGATCATAGATAGTGGATGCTCACATCACATGACAGGAGATAAAAGTAAGTTCATTACCTTTACTCAATATGATGGAAATAGCATTAGATTTGGTAATGATGCCCCATGCCAAATCAAAGAAAAAGGCTCTATAAAACTTACAGAGAAAATTTCGTGTGATAATGCATACTACGTTGAAGGATTAAACTACAACTTGTTGAGTATATCTCAATTAGGCAATGTAGGTTGAAAAGTGGAATTTGGAAACAAAATTGCCAAGATCTATGATATTGATGGAAATCTGATAGGAAAAGGTGAACAACCTAGGAGTAATCTATTTTACCTAGATATGGAAGAAGCAACATGTCTTATTGTTAGACTTGATGATGTGTGGTTGTGGCATAAAAGGTTGTGTCATGTTAATTTTGATAATCTAATCAGCATTAGTAGGAAGAAAAAAGTTAGAGGATTGCCCAAGTTGAAGAACCCTGAAAACACAATGTGTAAACAATGTCAACTAGGGAAGATGAATAAATCTAATTTCAAAAGAAAAGCATACACTTCCAATGAAGTTCTAGAGTTAGTTCATATAGATTTATGTGGCCCAATAGAAGTACAAAGCTACCTAGGAGACAAATACATAATGTTATTTGTAGATGATTATTCTAGGATGATGACTACTATGTTCTTAAAGAAAAAATCTGATGCATTTCAAATGTTTAAGTGGCATTTGGCTAGAGTTGAGAAGGAAATAGGAAAGAACCTAAAATGTCTAAGGTCAAACAGAGGAGGTGAGTTCACATCAAGAGAATTTGAAGTACTTTTCAATGACAAAGGTATCAAAAGGAAAATATCAGTACCAAGAACTCCACCATAGAATGGTATTGCTGAAAGGAGAAATAAGTCAGTAATTGACTATGCTAGAACCTTGATGATGGAGAAAAATGTTGCACTTAAGTAATGGAGAGAAGTTGTAAGTACTGCAGTCTACACACTGAATCGAGTTCAAGTCAAGAAAGGTACAAATACAACATGCTTTGAATTATGGTATGGTCATTCACCTAATGTTAAACATTTCAAAGTGTTTGGTTGTAAATGCTATATTCTAAAAGACACTAGAAATGTCAATTTTGATGCAAAAAGTGATGAAGGAATATTTCTTGGGTACTCCACTAAAAGCAAGGTGTATAGGTGTTTGAATACTAACACTAACAAAGTTGTGGAGAGTGCAAATATAAATTTTGATGAGCATGCAGAAGTTCAGCATGATGAGTCAAAGCAAATAGAGGATTATAGAACCTTTGTATACTTCTACAAAGGAATGACAACTGAAGAAAATGTTGCAAATCAAGTTGGGAATCAACAACAAACTTCAATATCTGTCGAGTCTTAGCCTGCGAATGTCGAGTTACATTCAAAAGCTGAGCTGTAGAATTTAGAAAATGAAGAAACTGGTTCTAAAAATAGTATACATGAAAGGAATGATGAATTACCTGATGAAGAAGAACAAAATGACTCTAAAGCTGAAGGATCAAATGTGGAAAGAAGGACTAAACCCAATTTAGCTAAGTATGTAAGAAGACATCACCCTACAAATCAAATCATTGGTGATAAGGATGCTAGACCAATGACAAGGAATAGACCCATAAATGAATTATGTATGCTAAGCAAGGTTGAACCCAAAATAGTCAAAGATGCACTACAAGATGATGACTGGTATAAGGCCATGGAAGAAGAGATAGATCAAATTGAGAAGAACAAAACTTGGTCCCTAGTTCCTAGACTAGCTGATAAGAATGTGATTGGTACCAAGTGGGTGTTCAAAAACAAACTTGATGAGAATGGTGAAATAATAAGAAACAAAGCCAGATTAGTTTGCAAAGGCTATGCGTAAGAAGAAGGACTAGATTATGGAGAGACATTTTCTCCTATTGCAAGAATGGAAGGAGTAAGAACATTACTTGCATATGCTACATATAAAGGTTTCAAAGTCTACCAGATGGACATGAAGTCAACTTTTCTGAATGGTCTACTAAAGGAGGAAATCTACATAGAACAACCAGAGGGGTTTGTTAATGAGAAGAACAAGGACATGGTCTACAAACTACACAAAACACGTTATGGATTGAAGCAAGTGCCAAGAGCATAGTATGAAAGGTTGCACAAATATCTTGTAAAGATAGGATTTGAAAGAACAGATGACAATAGAAATTTGTACATCAAATATGAGGAAATTAAAGACATTTTGATTTCTAAAATCTTTTTTGATGACATAATATTTGGAGGAAAAGACATTTCATGCAAAGATTTTGCAAATCAAATGAAGCATGAATTTGAGATGTCAATATTTGGAGAAATCAAATTCTTTGTTGGATTACAAGTACATTGGTTGAAGCATGGAATATTTGTGACTCAATCCAAATACATCAAGGAAGTACTCAAAACATTTGGGCTAGAAGACTCAAAACTAGTTAGCACACCAATGGCAACTAAAAATAAGTTATCAAAGAATGATGAGTCTACTGAAGTAAATTAGACATTGTATAGGTCAATGATTGGAAAGCTGCAATATGTTGTATATAGTAGACCAAACATTGCATTAGTTTTTGGAATAGTGGCTAGATTTTCTACCAATCCAAGAGAAAACCACTTAATGGCAATAAAGAGAATATTGAGATACCCTAAAGGAACTAATGACTTTGGTTTGTACTACAAAAGGAACAAGAAATTTGAACTGAGAGCTTACAATGATGCAGATTGGGGAGGTAACATTGATGATAGAAAAAGCACCAGTGGAGGAGCACTTTTCTTAGGAAAGAGGTTGATTACAAGCAAAAAAAAAAGTTGCACCTCACAGTCTACTACTCAAGTTGAATATGTGGCAGCTGCTATAAACTGCACTAATATTGTGTGGATCAAACATTTTCTGCAAGGTATGAAGGAAGAGGTAATTGAGCCTATGACACTTTATTGTGATAATACAAGTGCTATCAATATATCAAAGAATCTATTAATGGATGCTAAAACCAAGCATATTGCAATTAGGTATCACTATGTAAGAGAGCTAGTAGAAGATAAACAAGTGAAGATGGAATATGTTAGCTCAAATGAACAAATTGCTGATATCTTCACAAAAGCACTACCTAAAGATGCTTTTGAGTATCTTAGAGGTAAGTTAGGGGTGATACCCCTAGCTAAGGCTACTTAATGCAAAAGAAAGAATGCCCTACATCAAATAAGCTAAATGTTGAAGATTTTACACATTGATGCAGAGGATGTTTACTTTGGGATCCATGCCTAAAGTAATGGAAGTGTTGAAAACTTCAAATTAGTCACAAGCAAGGTGACAGAGGGAGAAATTGACTAAATCTATAAGAGCTACATTTTCATATTAAAGATGCTAATATGTCTCTGGCATTGTTTTCAAAGAGGGAGAAGTGAAAAACTAATCAACAACTATTAAAGATAAAGGATCAAAGAAGTAGAGGGAGAAGAGAACAACTAATCAACAACTGTTGAAGATAAAAGATTTAGACAAAGGTTGAATATAGATAGCTGAACAAATAAAGACAGATGGAGATTTCAGAGGTTGATTAGAACAGTAGAAGATGAAAAATATAGAGGGAGAAAGACAAAGAACAAGGATACAATAGCAAAGAGGGAGAAGTTAAAATGAACCAATCAGAATAGTAGAAGGACATGTAATGATCAACAATTGTTAAAGATAAAGGATCAAAGAAGTAGAGGGAGAAGTGAACAACTAATCAACAACTATTGAAGATAAAAGATTCAAAAAAAGGTTGAATATAGATGACTAAAAAAATAAAGACATATGGAGATTTCAGAGGTTGATCAGAATAATAGAAGATGAATAATACAGAGGGAGAAAGACAAAGAACAAGGCTACAACAGCAAAGAGGGAGAAGCTGAAATGAAACAATCAAAATAGTACAAGGAGATGTAATGTTACAATTTACTTTTGGCATTTGACTTATTGTTCTAACCTAGTTAGTTTGTGGTTGAATAGTTTAGTCTGATGGTTGATTAGCTTGGTTTTCCATCAATGCCAAAGAGGGAGATTGTTGGAAATCTAATTGAAAAGCTCATTGTTGTTGAAAATCAAAGAGGAAGATTGTTATAAAAGAATGTTTTCAATCATTTTTTTTCCATTGATGTCAAACCTACTATTTGTAGGAATGATATTTTCTTATAAGATTCAAGCACTATCACTTAGTTGATTGATGAAGAGGATTTAATCAACAAGATGTAACAAGAGCACCTAAGGGAAAGGTTGAGTTATGATGTTGTAATGAAGTGCAAGGATCAACTAAAACAATGGTTAAGTAGTGTATTGATAACATACTCAAAGATATAGAGGATGGTCACACTTAGACATATTAGAGGAAACAATTGTAACAAAGTAGACTTCAAAGCTTTAACCTTGATCATCAGAAGAAGCCAAGCAAATTCTTAGTAGAAGCTGAGTAATAGACATTTTTAGTTGGTGCCGAGTGATCTTTAAGTGCCAAGTAAAAGATCAAGTGCTAAGCATTAAGAAAATTTTTAGTTGGTGTCGAGGAATCTTCAGGTTTCGAGCATCAAGAAAAATATAGTTGATGTCGAGTAACACAGTATGTGTCGCGCACTAGTATTTCAATAGTGCTGAGCTACTGCACTATTTCAAATAATGAAGACTTTCCAAATCCAAGCTGACTTAGTGGTTACATTGAATTTTTTGAACAATTTGGAGGATAAGGATGATGAGTTGTTGGCACAGAATCCTATGTAAATCATTTTTGGGTGAATTCTAATAGACTCTTCAAGAAGTTTCTAGAGGAAATAAAATATGGGTTAGATGCAATGAATCCTACCTAATCCATGAGAATTGAAATTGAAGAAAAGATGAATTGAGCAGAAAAAGGAGCTCCAAGACTTCTACTTAAGAAGTCATAAACCAAGAAGAAAAGAGTTTTTGATACTGTTATTGTAGAAGTATCAAATATATGAATTGATTGAAAGGGTGTCAAGAAGGAGACATCTAGGACAAGCAAGAGCATAGAGACTTTGCTTCTAAAAGTAGTCATGAAGAGATGATTGCACTGGTACATTGAGTATGGAGACTCAAGGAGGGTAAGCTTGAAAGTTAAGGCAAGCATTTAAGAGTTGCAAAGATAGAAGGCCAGGCAAGGGTATGAGCAGAGAAGTGATCAAAGATCTGCAAGATAAGTTGTATGTTGTAATCAAGTCAAGATTTTCTAATACTCTCTAGCAATTGTATTAGATCTAAAAATCCTATGGACTTAGGTTGGCCTAACAACCATTTGTAAATCCTTTAACAGGGTGGCATTCCAAGTGAATGTTCTAAAGTCCTTTTACCAAGCTCACTTCTAATAGGGTGGTTAAATCCTCTAACAAGGTCACATTTAATAGTGTGTGTTGTAAACCTTTAATAGGGTAGGCCTTCAACAAGGCATCACTTTAGAAGGGTGAGAATTGAGTAGCATATTACTAGTGGTTTTTTCCAAATTGGGTTTCCATGTAAATCATTGTGTCATGTGTTAATTTCTTGTATGTTATACTTGCATGTTGATTTATAGTAACTTGCTAATTAGACAAGTTAAAGTTTGAATAGGACATTTGGACCTTGAATAACTGATTCATCCCCCACCCCCTCAATTATTCTAAAGCAACTCTAACTCTTTGTTCCTTTTTATTGCACCTTTTTTCTTGCTCCCAATTATCTACTCTAGAGGGTGATTCTTTGTCATGTTTCTATTAGAAGCAGTAGTTGACATCTCAACTATTATCTCTTCCCTAGGTTTAGATCTCTAATCTTCTCTATGCTCAGTAGATACATCATTCTGCAAGTCATTGTTAGTCTCAAAAAGAACTTTAGCATTCTATCTAAAAAATCCAAAATTATCCTCTTCTTCATCATCTTTAGTACCAAACTTTTCATCAATCCTTATATTTTTGCACTCCACTATTCTCTTAGTTCTATAGTTGAAACATCTATATTCTTTACTTTGAAATGAGTAACCAAGAAACATACCTTCATCACTTCTAGATTAAACTTACCAATATCATCATTTCTCTTTATGTAATACTTACTTCCAAATATTTTAAAATATTTGACTGAGGGTGAATGACCAAACCATAACTCATAGGGTGTCATGCTCATACCTTTTCTAATCTACTCTTCTATTCAAAGTATATATTGCAGTATTAATTACTTCTCTCCAAAATCTCTCTATCCAATTGTATTCATTCTCTAGAAGAGCTAATAGTAGGACTTCTCTAGCTCTCACGTTATAAATGAATAGATCTCTTTCTATTTCATTTCATTCCTTAAGCTTGTCTTCATCCACAATTATCTTCTCACTCTTTTTCAAGATCCAATAGCCTAGACCCATGCACAACAAATGAGTCATCATCTTCTCCTTCCAACTATCATAGTTGAGCCTATCGAATCTTGGACTATCCTTTGTAAACATATTTTCCATTGATCTCCCAAAGTTGTTAAGTCTTATCTTCAAGGACCTAATGCTCTAATACTAATTGTTATAATATATAGTCTAATAATACAATGGAGAGGGGGGATGAATTAGTTATCCATCTATCATCACAAATATTAATCTTGAACAAACTTAACCATGTGAGAAATATAAAATAAAACCACATAAAATACCCATATACAATTAACACTAGATATATTAACTAGGAAAACCCTTGATTAGAGAGAAAATACTTGTGGAGATGGTACCCACAAGATGATGTACTAATATAAATATTCCACGTTAGAGGATTGACCCTTTTAGGAGTATATTATAGCATTTAGTATATACAAGTCCCTATTAGGAGACTTTAAATCTCTGTTAGGAGATTCCAACCCTATTGGGAGTTGTGCCAACCCTATTAGGAGTTGTGGAAGATAGTTAGACCCATTGCTAAACTAGCTTCAAGGTTAAGATCAAATGACCTACTATCCAAATGATCTTTGTATTATTCCTTGTAGAATAATAGAACTGAAAATTACTTCCTTCCTCTATTTGTATCCTTTAGATCTTGTAACCAAATCTCATATTGCACATCTAATGATCCCTTAGATTTCTTACAAACATTTAGTAAGCATTCTACTCCTCGCACTGTGCACTAATACTTCATAGTCCACTTGATCTTCTTCTACAAGATACATTACAAATAAGGAAAAAAACTTTTTGGTATACCTTATCTTCATAATAATTCCTTGAATCTGCCTTGAGGATTTTCTAATTATAATTATAGTAGCATTTTTGGCTAATATTCTATACAAAACTTCGCATGTGTGAAACCACATCTTGTACACAAGCTAGCATCATTACATGAATATACTCTAGTATTGTGTGACTATGTGTCTCTTCATTACATCTCAGATGAAAGGCATTGATAGATCATTAGAACTCTATTTTCCAATGCTTTGTTTCTATATTTCTTCTAGTAAATCAAGTGTAACTTCCATACACCATTCACTCAAAGTTAGTTTTCTTAACCACATCAACAGGAAAACCTCAGGAACATGTCCTCCACTATGCATCCTATAAAACTTCCTCAACTTCTACATAGCATAAGATTACTAACTACTATTCTTCAAATCTTAACAAAATTACTACTATGTTGACATTAATGACAAATATAGTCATGAATGCAACATATAAATACTCTCCAATGCTTAGGATACTCCCCCAATGTAGTATCATCAGCATTCATGCTAACACATAGTACCACAAGGAAAATTTGAAAAATGTTAGAGATAGTTGTTGGAAATATGGTCAGTTAGATGTTTTGATGGTTGTCATTTATGTTAACATATACTCAACATTTCATTTATGCATTCAAAGACAAAAATTAGTCTAAGTATTAGACAATTTGTAAGTGTACAATGAATAGATCCTAACATTATAGATGATGCACAAAGAGTTAAGCTTATTCATAGTTGAGAAAGGTTTGTAACATTATCATGATGATGTGCACTAGTGCACTTGTGTGTATAGTCAGTATAGTACAAGTTACAGTAAGTTTAACTATGCTAGTATTTAAAAGTACAAAACATAGCATAATAGAAAATAGAGTTGTATGACTTTAGGAATTGTTTTGATTTCAAAATAATTACTAAGCCATGTTAAACCAACTATGTAGATATTATTTTATAGTATGTCAATCATGTGAAGACATTGAAGCCAACTAAGAAATAATTTATGCATGTGCAAGTTACAAGTAAAGATTTTTATGTTGCGCAATTAGTGTGGTGAAAGTGTACTATGTAGTGAATGTGTGCAATTAACAAATACTGAGCAAGTTGGATGATTAGATATGACATGAAAACTATTGTGACAACCATCTATGAGGCTTATGTGATGCAAGATTTGATGTAAGATCAGAGAAAGTGAAAATTACAACAGCAAACAAGTATTGTATGTATATCTATTTTGTGAAGGAACCAAATTATATAATTGTATGTTAGGGTAGTGGGCTCTTCTTGCATACATTATAATTGATCTAGTAACTCCTAATAGAGTTGAGGCTTCTAACAAGGCCTATTACTCTAACAAGGACTTAAAACAATATATGTACTTCATAGACTCCTAACCCTTAATAGGATCCTATTGTTTAGTGAATTATCTAGTGGGTATCATCCCCACTAGGGTTTTCCCTTGTCTAGGGTTCCCCTAGTTAAAAAATAAGGGTGTTATGAGTTCTCTATGTGTATGGTTATATTTACTATTCAGCATTGTTGGTTTACTTTCATATACAAGTTATAAAGTAATAACAATATTCAGTTGTGGCAAAAAGTTTGTAGAATACTAATTCATGACCCCCCCCCCCCCCCCCCAATATTATCTATTTCTAACAATTGGTATTAGAGCATAGTTACTTTCAAGAGGCTTAAAAAATTAAGATCCCAATGAACATGGAATAGTTGAATGAGAATCTTGAAGAAGCTCTTGAATAGATTGATCTTCTTACTAAAAAGAGAGATAACTTGAAAGATAGATACAAAGATGCAAAAGTTTACATTGGAAAACTGAAAGATGAAGTTAATGATCTAAAGTCTAGCAAGGAACCATTTGTGTAGAATAGTGACAATGATGATATAGAAAATCTTAAGAAAGAGAATGAGATCTTGAAACATGAGTTGGAATTTGTTGAATTGAAGCTAAGTCTTAAGACTAATGGGAATAAGATTGAACCTAATCAAAAATTTGAGAATGTAGACCTTAGATCCCAATTAAGTCAAGTGACATTTGAATTAGATTATGTTAAGATAGAGCATGCAAAGTTTGAAAAATATGACATCATTGTGAAAGGAGAATTGAAACAAGAAAAATAGAAGTTAGAGAAACTTTACATGAGTTCTGAGAAAATTAATGTACAAATATTTCATGAAAGACCTTCTTATGACAAGATGGGCCTTGGATATTTTCCTTGAGAGAAGTTAGTAGAGAAAGATGAGATTAGGATAGCACGAGATCTTATAACAAAAATTCCTAAAGAAAAATTCAAATTGTTTGATGAAGTTGAGAAAATTAATTTGACAAAAAAATTTGATGAACCTAGTGTTGGATACAATTGGTTAATTGAGTGTTGTCTTTGATGTTACACAAATGTCATATCAGTCATCAGATAGAGTCTGCCAAGCTCAGAAGGTAAGCATAGTCATTTACAGAGTCTATCGAGCATTGTTGTATATTACACTGTAAAGATAGCTTCTACCGAGCTAACTTGGTTAAACGAAGGAAGTTCAGTACTTACCGAGCTCACTCGGTGATCGAAGGAAACTGTGACAAAGTGTTTATCGAGCTGGGAAGGTAAGCGAAGAAAAGTTAGTGTTTATCGAGCTGGCAAGGTAATCGAAGAAAAGTTAGTGTTTACGGAGCTAGGAAGGTAACCAAAGAAAAGTTAGTGTTTACCGATCTGGGAAGGTAAACAAAGAAAAGTTAGTGTTTACCGAGTTCACTCGGTGTTCAAAGGGAATTTGGAAAAGATAGGGTTGGCTCCTAATAGGGCTCACTTCAGAAGAGTGAAAAATAGTAACTAGTTACATTGGTGGTTTTTCCCATATTGGGTTTCCACGTTAAATTTGGTGTCTTTAGTGTTCATGATTGCTGAATTGTTTTTGTTACCAGTTCTTAATAATTATTAGTATTTGCTCCATTATCAAGTTTCAGTAATCTGTAACCAAGATCAAGATTTTAGACATCTAAGGGGCTGTGAAATTTTTTTGTGGTAACTGATTCACCCCCTCCCCCTCTCAATTACTCCATTCTCATTTCCAACACCTAGAACTATAGAGCAAGTTAAAGAACCTAAGAAAGATGAATTATCTAGAGAAGTAAGACATGAGTTCACAGGTAGATGTTACACATGCAATAAAATTGGCCATATGAAGAGAGATTATATAGGTAAGTCTTTTAAACATATTACTAATTTTGATTGTTATAATTGTCATGGTTATGGACATAAGGTAGTAGAATGTAAGAAACCTAAGTTTGTTGATGATAATAAGAATAGTAGAATGTTTAGGAATACTAACCTTGTAGGTAATGGAAGAAGTAGATCATAGAGAAGATCTAATGATGCTGAGAAGAAGTAGTGTTTTTATTACAAATGTAATAATCCTAGATACATTCCAAGGAATTATAGAGCAGGTGAAAGTTAGAATGGGAAAAATTAGAGGAGAAATGCACCTATATTTCAGTTATGCAATAACTTTGGATAGAGAACAAGATTTTGTAGAATGGAAAGGGGGAACTTTAACAAGAAATCATAGAAGGAACAACAACAAGAATAATAGAAGGAATGAAAATGGAGGTAACAATAGTTAGAAAGAAGCACTCAAGGAACATGTTGAGGAACTCAAAGAAGAATTTGTGAAGTCTTGTAATCTAGAGAGTTCATACATAGTACTGGAGGAGCAATTCTTTGATGCATATGATGAAAATTTGAAGTCATAAATTGTTTGTGGCTCAACCTATATAAATTAAGCTATTGTAGAAGTAGCAAAGTATTAGTGGTTAGAATTGATGTTAGATAGAGAGTTAGAGATTGTGCAATTAATAGAAGGTAGAAGACATACAGATTAATTTATGGTTCAGTGTGCAAGTCTGGATGTGATTGCAATAAATGGAAGTTATAAGATCAAGGTTAGTAGTAAATAGAGCTATTATTCTGAGTTTGTGGTAAATATGTATTTATTGTGCAGTGTGATTTGAAATGATTTAAGAGTCTCAAACAAGATTTAATGTACTATTTGTTCATGTGAAGTGTCTTGAGTAAATTGAAGACTGATTTGACAAAAATTGAAGTGCGAAGCAAGTTTGTGAAGATGAAAGTTGTAGAATTCCTAAAATCATGAATTTGGGGTATTTTATGGAGTATTCAATCTAGTTTCTTGAAGTTTTTATAGTTATAAGAAATGATTAGTCAAAGTGTGTATGATATTAGTGACAAACCAAGGTATGAGTTCAAGAAACACCCATTTTTTTCTTTACTAGATGATCTTGTAGGTGCATTTTCACAAGTTCTAAAAAGTGTATTACATGTAGAGGATATAAGGAATTACATACATTGCAAAATTGAGAGTATAGGTGATGAGGAGATTCACAAGGACTTGGGAGTCATGTGTAATAATGACTTACCCTTGAAGTTTGATTAAGCACACCTTGAAGATTTCAATTTGGTAAAGTATATGTTGTACACAGAATTCAACAATCATGAGTGGACCCAAATTATATTGAGTAGAGTTCATGATGATATATTATGGTTGGGTGATGTGTAATTGTCATTGAAAATGACCTAATCCACAAGGTTATAGGTTTAGTGATGAAGATTGTAATCCTATTAATGAGAAAAGTGTCAAGAAATTAGTGGAGACAAACCTCAAAACCAAGTTTGATAGAAGAAATATGAGGGTTGATCCTAATCAAGATAAAGGAGTCAAGTTGTTGAACAAAATCTTAGGGTAAAAGTTAAACCATGGATCAAGGGTAAACTCTATACTAGCTAGATTCCTTAATACAACATATGTGATGGTCATTGAATTAAAAAAAGTTAATTTTTGTGACATTGCAAGAGTACAAATTTTGGACTATATTTCTAAGATAAAGAAAATAAAGAGTGTAGTATTTTGATTTGAGTCCCTATTGACTCATTTGTTCTTTTATGTTACTAATAAATTTCTTGGTGTAATCAATATGGATAGTAGTGAGTGCAAAATGAAGATTGTAACTCAAAACTATATATCTAAACCTAAGAATGTTAGAGACATTGATATTGAGAGGATGATGAAGAATTTTTAGTTTGAAATGAAATTGAGGTATAGGATACCTCCCTCTATGGTAGAGAAGTATAAGGATGATTTGTGCTTCATGGTGGAAATTGACAACACCTACATGGAAGTAGTGATTCCTAAAGTAAAGTTCATTGAGACTATAGGATACAAGATGAGCATAGAACTAATTGAAGGGTATGCAAAGATCATACTTGAGTCTAAGCAGGACACAGAATGTCCTAGCTAAGGGACATATGATGAAAGGTCAAGCATTATAGAGCCTAAGTTCCATAGCAAGGAGAGCAAGAAGAAAGTAGAAAAGGAGATAAATTCCATACTCAAAGAATCTAACATAACTAGACAACAATTCAATGAGATAGAGAGAATTGCACTAGAGATGAAGGCCAATGGGAAGATAGAAGTGTTGGCAGAAACACCTATTGTAGTAGCAGGACCTTATGAAGTACTAATATTGGTACAATCATGTGCACAAGATCCCATTGCACCATATGTTGTAGTTGTACAAATGCAGCCTATAATAGCAAGCTATGAGCAATCACGAAGATATTCATAGGTGGAAGCATCTACTGCATAGAGGAAGTTAGGAAGACTGGTGAAGTTTAAGCAAGAACCTGCACCTCAAGCAAAGAAAAGAGTAAAGAAGATCAATAGCGAGCCTAGAAAAAGGAGGAAAACCATGCAAGTAAACAGTTCTAAAATCTTAGAAGATGATGAAGAAGATAAACCTATTGAGAAATATTCATAAGAAGCCAAAACAACCATATGAAAAAAGGCATGGAAACTAAAGGTAAAGAATCTAAACATGCAGATTATAAATGATGACAATTTTTTTTAGTTGAATAAAATCTTTAGCATGTATACTAGTATGAATAGGAGGAAATTAGAGAATGTCATGATAAGAAATATGATTGTGAGGATTAAAAGATTTGGTAGCATTCAGAATAAGATTTGTAAAGACCTATACAATAGGTTGATCAATAGATAGAGAAGGGTAGTAAAAGAAAATTAGAATATGAAAATCACATCCATAAACAAGTTATGTCATGTTGGATCTAAAGAGGAATGAGACAAAATTTTGAAGGGTATTGAGCCCTTGCTAAGTAATAAAAGAAGAGAAATTCTTCTAATGGGAGGAAATTATGAGGAGGTAAGGCAGGAAATAGAGGAGGCAATAGTAAAATATATGTCCTCAGTACCTGAGAGTGCACAATCAAAGGATGATAGTCTAGTATATGTGCAAGCATATTCACCTTCTAGAGAAGAGGAAGAGGTAGAAGTGACACAACAAGCACTATCTCCACTTCACATTATTATGGGTACTAAATTCATGCAGGTGGATAGTACGCACATAACTATGGACATTAAGGAGAATCCACTTGTAGTGCATGGGGAAAATATTGTTGGCAATATCAGTGCCTATACCAGTTCTGATGATGAAGAGGAAGAGAAAATAAAGAAGGAAGAAGAAGAAAAGAAGAGAAAGGAACATAAAGACAAGAAAAGGAAAGAAGGTGAAAGAAGAATAGGAAAAGAGGAGGAACGAAGAAAAGGAAAAGAAGTAGAAAGAATAAGAAGAAAACAAAAATATAGAAGAAGAAGAGAAGAAGAAGAAAGAGGCTAAGGAAAAGAAGACTGTAGATGAATAGGTGAAAAAGACTATTGTATTATCAGTAGTATTAGCAGCTAAAACATCAAGAGTAGTACCTATTCCATTTGATGATGAAGACCAGAAAAGGCTATTGGGCACTTCGAGAAATTTTTTTGAGAAGAACAAATTTGTAAAGTCTTTAGAGAAGACTCTTGTTGAAGTCTTGGAATGCATGCAGAAGATAGTTTGAACAACTATAGCTAATCGAGACTTGCAAGCTAAGGCAAAAGAGTTGGTGAAGACCTTTGATGGGGAATTCACAACCTTAGCTGAAGTAGCATTAGCACAAGCATAGAGTAATCATGATACAACACTATTCAACATAATATGCACTAATGTGTGTAATAATTTGAAGGCACTTGATGGAAACATCAAGGAATTGAGATAGTGTATAGCTAAAGGTAAGAAGTTGTATGGATAGTGTATAATGTCATATACTTATCTAATTTGATACAAAGATCAAGGGCCATATAAGTAAGCTTCAGTCACTCACTACAAGATTGCAGCCACTAGAGATCAAAATTAAAGATACTAAGAATGAGATTAAGAAGATCCATAATGCTATCAAAAGGATTAAATTTGGCAAGGAGAAAGTAATAAGAAGATTCTCTATTCTTAGAGCATATCTAGTACCCAAGTTCATAATTTTTTAGAGGCAATTGGAAGAAAGTCTTTCAGCAAAGAAATCCTATAACAATTTTGCCTATACTAACTTGAGCACAGTTGAAGTGGAATCATATACACATTGTGCACTCATTAGTATATTAGACACAATCAAAGGCAATTGGAAAAGGGACTTTGATAGACTAAAGATTTATTTTGTAGATTGCATATCCAGAATGATGAGTTGATCAACAACATGCAACAAGTTTTTGTGATACAGTTTTTAACACCTTTTCTATTGATGTCAAAGGGGGAGTATTACTAGAGGAAAATTGTATATATGTAAATATATATGAAAGGGGGAGCTTATGTACATATCAATGTAAAGGAGAGATAAAGAATGTAATGGTCCCTCAAAACATCAATAAAAAAAACTATATTTTGAAGGTAATTTTATGTATAGTTATTTTATTTGCTTTTATTTTCTATGACATCATTTTGCAACTTAGCCAATTTTCCCAAATGTTGCCATCAATTCCAAATGGGAGATTGTTGGTAATATGGTAAATTAGATGTCTTGATGGTTTTCATATATGGCAACATATACTTAGCATTTCATTTATATATTTAGGGACAGAAAATTGTCTAAGTATTAGACAGTTTACAGGAGTACAACAAATAAATCTTAACAATATGGATGATGTGCAAAGAGTTAAGCTTATGCATAGTTGAGGAAGGTTTGCAATATTATCATGATGATGTATACCAGTGCACATGTGTGTATGGTTAGTATAGTGCAAGTTACAGTAAGTTTAACTGTGTTGGCATTTAACAATGTAGAATAGAGCATAGCAGAAAATAGAGTTGTAAAACTTTAGGAATTATTTTCATTTCAAAGTAATTACAAAGCCATGTTAAGCCAACTGTGTGGATATTATTTTATATTATGTTAGGTGTATGAAGACATGGAAGCATACTAAGCAACAATTTTGAATGCACAAGGTATAAGTAAAGATCTTATGTTGCACAAATAGTGTGGTGAAAGTGTATTTAGAAATGAATGTGTGTAATGTGTAGATACTATGGAAGTTGCATGATTAGATGTGACATTCAAACAATTTTGAGAACCATCTATGAGGCTTATGTGATGTGTTATCTAATGTAAGATTAGAGCATGTGTGAGTGATAATAGCAAGCAAGTATTGTGTGTATATCTATTTTGTGAAAGAACTAAATTATATAATTGCAAGTTAGGGTAGTGGGCTCTTCTTGCATACATTATAATTGATCTAGAAACTCCTAATAAATTTGAGGCTTCTAGCAAGGCCTAGTCCTCTAACAAGAACTCAAGACACTATATGTACATCATAGACTTCTAATAGGGTCAATATCCTTAATAGGATGCTATTGTTTAATAAATTATCTAGTGGGTGTCATCCCCACCAAGGTTTTCCCTTGACCAAGGTTTCCCTAGTTAACAAATAATGGTGTTATGAGTTCTCTATGTGTATGGTTATATTTACTATTTGGAATTATTGATTTAAATTGATATGCAAGCTATAAAGTAATTTTCAATATTCAATTATGGGAAAAAGTTTGTAGAATACAGGTTCACCCCTACCCCCCACTCTTAGTGTTAGCTATTTTAATAACAGTGACATAGACAAGATGATGAAGAGTTTTTAGATTGAGATGAAATAGAGGTACAAAATGCCTCCTTCCATGGTGGAGAAGTACAAAGATAATTTATGCTTCATGGTGGAAACTGACAATACATGCATGGTGTATGAGGAGATTATGGCTTGTTAATCAACCGCCCCTCAACATGGTCATTGTATGAAAAATCATCCCAGAATGAACATTTATTTTTTCATCTAAAATTATTTAGCAAGTTGATCTATTGCCTCCTAAAAAAATGGATTTTTCCCTATCTCTCAGAAGGAGAAGCTGGCAACCACACCTCTAGTACGAAGGATTTTTCTTAAACTATATAAGAATGCATTATTAAATCTATATGATATGCATTGTTAAGCTGAAAAATAAAAGAAGAATATTATACTATATGAATACATATTAAACTAATATGAGATCTTAATGTAAGAAATTAAACTATGGATGTATGAGCAAATGAGTAAATATTCTAGCATAAATTTGATACAAATTCAATTGAACCCCTATAATGAGGAATTGAGGGCTCCTTAAATAGAATCCCAGGATCGATCGATGGTTGAGATCAATTAGAATGAATGGTCAATTGAAGATGAGAATTAGTCAAAATAGAAACTTCCTTGTGCAGATGAAGTTAACTATTTCATATCTCAATGTGATGAAGAGTTAACCAACTCTCTTCTGAGTGTAAGAGAGAGTTAACTAAGTTTCACTTGAGTGTGAGAACAAGTTAAGTAAATTAATTCCATTTTGAGAGATAGTCCACCCAACATTTCCATTTCTAAACTAAAGAGAAGATTTGGAGAGAATATTTAATTTAATAAAATAAGATATGACCTTATAAATGCATAAACTTTAATTAATTGAATAATTAAATTCAAAAATTAAAATGGGGACATTATTAGATTAAATACATTAAATTACTTTTTACATTATCTAAAGAAGTAATTTAATTTAATTAAAGTATGAACAACTATAATTTAATTTAATTTAATCAATAGGTTTAATGTAGCTAATTTGAGTCAATACTAAGGAATGAAATAAAGAAAGTGATTAATGCACATTAGGGTTTTCTGCATTTCACACTTAGGTCATGTTGGATTTTTTTTTTAAAACTACTACGAAACAAAATGCTCAATACCAAAATGACATCACTCATACAATCTAAGGACTAGCCAATTCCTAGTAACAATTATATGTGCAAACCATTTGGAGCAACATCAACAAAACCAAGGGTGGTTTCCTTCTCTTTAGGCTTTGCAAAACCAGGGTGGGTATACCTAGGGATGATTCTACACTAGGAAATGTTGTATGACGATTTATTTTAGTTTCATTCTGATTCTCGTCTCAAATCCTCAAAAACACACATAATTCATGACAATTTGATAAACACATCCCACATAATAGATTAGGCCAAATTTCTTTGTTTGCACATGTTCTTAGCAATAGTGGTTAATTGAAGCTAAAACATTTCATGCAAACAAGTACAGGCCAACTTTGAAAATCTTTAGGAAATAAAAGTAAAACTCATTATAATTATGCATTTGAAAACCATTTATGAAACATTTCTCTTCCAACTGAATCAATTTGACCAGTGCCTAATCTATTGGGGTTCAGAGTCTACTACAAATCCTTAGATCTAATTTGTTGCCTTACAAAAAATGTTATCAGCAATTCTCATCTGAATTCATCTTTCAAAAAATCCTTTCCACTACTATAGCAACCTTATCAAATTCATGAAAGCTTTTACTTAATCCATTGAACTAATAGCAGTGATGAACAGATATACAACCTAACAGGATTGCATTCAATTGCACAAGCCTTTACTCATACAATATCAAGATAACCAAGTAACCAAAAAGAGATAAAATTAAGAAAGAACTAATATGGGGACAACTCATAATTTTTATTCATTTTTTTTGAAAATTGTATACATTTACAGTAAACTCAGAATGACCTTAGGAAGAAACACAGAGATCATTCTATTATTCATGTATTCTCAAGAACTAACAGAGAAAAATACATCATAAACTTGCTCCAAACATTGGACCCAAAAAAAATACTAAGTATATCACCTAGAATAATAGAATTTGGACCTCTTCTCTAGCCCTAGGATCTCACTTATATAGTGTGAGATGCAACAAGCTTCAAGCTAAGAGAAAATGGTAGGTGTCATTTACAAGAAATATTTACATACACCTATCACAAAATGACAAAATGTGGGTAATAGAAGATGTCCAAATCAAAACATTCTTTTTGGTAGGTCAGCTTCTATCACATATTTTAACACTATTGAGTTGGCTTCTATAGCCAAATTAGCCAAAGATGAAGCTTGTTCTGATGATGGCACACTAATCTCTAGTTGTGGGCTTTCACCGTCTTTGCCCTGTATGGTAGGAGTAACTTCAACCTTTGTCTTTTCTTTGATTGTATCATCATCCTATCGGCCTGGGCCTACAACTGAAGGTGACTCATTATTCTTGTCTTCTTCTTCCAGTTGGGCTTGTGTAGTGACAGTGTCAATGATTTGGATCTCTTCACCCTACACCTCATTACTGTCATTTTCATCCTCATCAAACTATTCACCAGGAGCTATTTTTGCTATCCACTTGTCAAAAAGTGTGTCATCTAGCCAATTGAACAGAAAAATATCCCTCTACCTTTTTAGCACATACTCAGCTTCATTATTAATAACAAAAAATTCTTGTTTTAAATAATCAAAGAATATTTGGGCCTTCACCATTTCTCCTATTGTGGTAGCCCACCATGCATGCCCTATTTCATTTACAATTTTATTCATCCTTAAACAAAAAAATTTCATCAAGTTCCTTCGCCCATTCATCTTTTCTTTTCAAATTATTTCTTTTATCTAAGGCATGAGGAAACAAACTGAATTTCTAGCTCTTGTACTTGTTCAATTAGCCTATTATTACTCTCTCTAAATGAATCCTTTTATTGTCAAAATCAACAAGATCAGAAACAATGTCAAAAGTTTTTTCAATTTGATCATAAGAACCCCTTATGACAAAGAAACACAAAAATGTCATTTTTTTCTCCCTCCTTACCCATTTATTCACAATAGGCTTTAGAGCCTCATCATTGGCTTTCAAATCCTCCCAGATACTAATCACCATGGCCAACTGATAATAAATTAGTGGTCATTCAACTTTTTCCCCCAAATATGTGAGAGCTTTTCTTAGTTTATCTTCATATTTGGACTCCAATTCTACATGTAAGGCCCATAGTTTACCTTTTTCTTCTTCAAAATCCTCAGCAGTGTAGTATTGTGCCCTTTGGGGTTTATCTGGTATTTCTTAGAGGGGGGTAGATTTGAAGGGTTCAACTAGGGGGCAAGGGTATGTTATTCTTGGCCTAGTGGATTTTCCCAATAGCTTGTTCAAGCTCAATTCTCTTTTTTACCTCTTTATTGTAGGCATCCAACATTGTTTCATACTTGCTCTATAGCTAAGTCATCTCCTTTTCTTCCCTTTCTGCAGTAGCCAAGGCAAATTGAGAATTATCCATATTCATGTGGGTTTCCTTTACATGTGAGGTATCAGCAACTCTCCTCATAGTAATACTCCCTGTTAGTCCTGAATCATCAGGTTGTGATGGATCAGCCCTTGATCCTCTTCTTAATGACCACATAACAAGAGTCATTACTAAATGCAGTTCCCAAGAACTCCTTTTTATCTAGATCTTGCAATCCCAAATTATTTGACATAGAATTAAAAATCAAGGCATCAGCAATGTCCCAATTGGGCAATAATAAAATATTTTCCTTTACCATCTATCCCCCCTCTTTAGGGGTTATATTCTAGAACTCTTGCATCATTTGTTCCTTTATTTGATTTTGAATGGAGGCTTCATCCATTTTTGGATGCTCTACTTTCATAATTTTACATCTTTCCTCAAAAATGTGCATGTTTTCCCTCCAAGAAAACTGATGGAAAGCCATAGATTTTACAAAACTATCATCAGATAAAAATTACTGACTAGCTTGTTCCAAAACAAGGTCCGATTCCCTTCCCCTAAAATCTATTATAGTTAACTCAAAACTTGGCGTAGGAGGCTCCTAGGGGTTTCCTTCATCAATCTCTACATAGGTAACAAAAACTCCCCCTTGTGATCTAATTTGTTCAATTTTCTCATCAATGAGCTACTCCTCCTTAATTCTCATAGGGGATTGGGAAGGTGAGTAACTTTCATCATGTGATTCCTCTTCCCTTATTATCTTTCTTCTCTTAGGAGAAGGTTCAGGTGACCTTTCTTCAAAAGCAGCACTAGTAGATTCAACTATCTATTTTCCTTTATTCACAATGGGCCTTTGATCCTGAATGATAGTATATCCCGACCTCCTTTGCACAACTAGTGGGCCTACCCCTATATTAGGAGTGAAACCCAATTTCCTCATTATTTCCTTTGTTTCATCTGGAAAAGAATCAATGAAATGTTGCTTCTTCTCATTCATTACCTCCATTATTTTGGGGAATGTACTCATAAGCTTATTTATTCTATCTACAATAGTTACAACATTACTAAGAGGGTTGTAATCTTTGTTAAAATAATTAATAAAATCCAAAAAATTTGAATAGACTCTCCATTTTCCTTTCTTTGTTTCTTGCTCCTGCAGAGAGTCCTCATTCCTTATTACATCTTCAGGGAAATAAAATTCATGCTCAACTGGGCGAAGCTTGATCCTATGCCTAAGGGCCAAATTAAAGAAACCTTTTGTAGGATTACTTACTTGAATTATGTCCTCATTTTCCTCTGTATTCCTATAAAAAAAATTGCGAACAAACTGCTTCACAAACTTGCCAAACTCTAGCACGATTGTCTTCAGTAATTTCTTCTGCTTCGAGAAAACTCAAAATCTTTGTTCGCGTAAGGTGAAACATATAAAATCTCCTATATTATACTCTATTTTTCCTCACATGTGAAGCTTTCATGTCTAATTAACACACAGAGTGGCTCCACCTTCTGTGTTTAAATCTATGCCATCAATCTTTAAAAATCCTACGATCATAGGATATGGAGAAAAACAACTTGGCGTCACACTTGACAAATTGGCTAGTTGATCTAATGAAAATTGCCCCTATACACAGCTCCTTCCTTGATGGCACTTCTGTCTAGACCCACTGGCAACTAAGGACATGTGTCAACAACTTTCTACTTCACTATACATAAAGAACGAGCACCTTGCCATAGAAAAGTAATGATAGCCATTGATTTGATCTTGATCTTGTGGACAATATATTACTGTATTGCTTAGAAGAATAGTGGTGGGCCCTCATTTGCTACCTCACTATACATATCATTCGAGAAACTCTTTATGGTGAGATAGCGACAACCATTGATCTAAGATTAAATTAAAGGTGGAGAAACTACACCAAGTACCCTAAAGAATGGTGGGTCCCATACTCACTATGTTGCATGGATTAAACAACTTGCAACTTTCCATAGCGAGGTAATGAGGACTGTTGATTCTAGTTTGATCTAACGATTAGGATCCCTTATGTGATTTCTAAATGGGGCATGGGTCTGAGGCACTGGTGACATAGGAAAATCTACACAACTGGCACAAACTAAACCTTTCTTTTAATCTTAGTCACCTTTACACATCACTTGAGGTTCCACTGGATGTTCTTTTCACGGTGCCTCACTACTTTGCTAATGCCGAGATGTCAATTTTTTTTTATAGCAAGGTAGTGAGCTCTGGAAAATTTAATAAAACTCAGCACTGTGAAATATAATGACCCATCAAATCACCATCGCTCTTACTAACTACTTCTAACAATAGTAGTTATTGCTTGTCATGCCACTTGGACAGACCATGGTTATTGAGAATTTTTTAGGCCACCATGTCTTTGATTTCACAGCACCTCGCTATTTTGCTAATGGGAAGATGCTTAGTTTTTTTTATAGTGAGGTAGTGAGGTATGGGAAAGACTCTCATTTTGGCACCAACTTCTAACTGCTTCTACTGGGTCCCTTTTCCTGTTCTTATACTACTTGCAAGGTGTACATGACTAAAAAGTCAGCCCAAGGACAAATCTCTGACCATCGTATCTTCATTTTGTGGTCCCATTTTATAACTTTTTGGCACTCACTACCTCTGTATACATAAAAATTTCTCAAGTTCTTATAGCAAGGAAATGACAATGGTAGATCTATTCAAATCAGACAATGAGGAATCTGAGATGAAAGGTAACTCGGTGGTGCAAAAAATAAAAGGAAAATTGAATATTTGCTCAAATTGATTTTTCAAATATTTCACACCTGAAAATTTATGAATGGAATGAAATGTAGGGTTTTCACAAAAAATTTCAAAGGCTATCAAAAGGATGACTTAGCTAGAAACCCTACTCACCATTAATGGATACAATCTGAATTTTCTATGCCTGGATAAAGGAATTTTATCATGTGTAAATTCAGACCAACAGTGGCTCTATATGGGGACATTGAATCCTCTAGATTCAAATGAAGGTTTAGAATTTTTGGGAGAATCAGACCACACACCTAACCTTTAAAATGACAACTTAGAGAGAACAATAACATAGAACAGAAGAATATACAGGGACTGTACAGAAGAGACAAAGATTACACAAAATGTATAAGGAAACCTAGACTACTATTCATGGAGAAAAAGTATTTTTCAAGAAAAATACCTCTTCAAGAACTGTCCATGAACTGGCAGTTCAAGAATATTGTCTAATAGATCTTTGAGTACATAAGAATCCTCACCCCAAGTATTTTCAATTAGATAAGGGCCTTACCAAATAGGATCAAATTTGCCATGTTTTCCTTTATCTTTTATCCTGACATTCCACATAAGGACCAAATCTCCACTTTCAAATTTCTTGCTCACTGTCCTTTTATCATAGAGTGCTTTAACCTATAGTTGCAACTTTTGGTTTCTGATTGATGCTTCTTTCCTGGTCTCAGTTAGTCCAATGAGTTCATCCAATCTTTCTTGCATATCATCAATGATATCTTCATCATACATTTGAATGTAGTTATACAAACCTACTAGGTTGTTCTAGGGAATTATTTCTTGAATTCTATACACCATATCAAATGGAGCTACACCAATGGCTTTCTTCACAGTTACCCTATCATCCCATATTGCTAACTGTAACTTGGAATCCCATGCTTTCTTGTTATCATCCAAGGTTCTCTTAATAAATTTTAATAGGCTCTTATTTGTGGATTCAGCTTGTCCATTTCCTTGTGGATGATAAGGAGAAGATTATGATCTTTTTATTCCATATTTATCACAAAATTTGATGAATTCTTTAGACCTGAAGCACATTGCATTGTCTGTTACAATTTTCTGAGGACAACCAAATCTGGAAATAATATTATTCAATAGGAAATTGTTGACAACTTTATTTTTTGCATTTCTTGTGGGGATAGCCTCTACCTACTTTGTAAAGTAGTCAGTAGCCACTAGAATCCAAGAATAGCTAGTGCTAGACTTGGGGGAAATCTCTCCTATTAAATCCATACCCCATTTTTGAAAGGAAGCTTTGACCTCCACTAACTTCAATGCAGTATTACTTGAGAACTTTAGTTTTTCATCAAACCTCTGACAAGGGTCATATTTCCTAATCATAATTTGAGCATCCCTGAAAAGAGAGGGCCACCAAAATCTAGCCCTCATGACTTTATGTGTAGTAGTCTTGGCCATATAGTGTCCTCCACACACTCCAACATGCATTTCATTTAAGACCTCTTTTGCCTTTTCTTGATCAATACACTTCAGCAACACTCCCTCAAAATTTCTTCACCACAAACTACCTTGGATAATTATGTATCTGATGACTTTTAATTTAGTACTCCTCTTTTTATTTTTAGATAAATGGGGAGGAGCTTCCATGTGTTGCAAGTAATATGTAACATTAGTGTACCAATCACAATGATCCATGTCACATAAGTCACATCTGAGGTCATCAACTACCACATTTATCTAATTGGCATCCAAATTAGATTCAACCATGAGTTTAGCCAAACCTTGACCTCTCACCAACTTAGTTATCTATATTTGAATATTGAATTCTTGGATCCTATTGATCCATCTACACCTTCTGCCTAATACTTCCTGTTGAGAGAATATGTCCTTCATAGTTGCACTAGGTACAAAGGAAATGATAATAGCACCTACTAGGTAGCATTTAAAAGCTTTTATAGCCTTCACTAAAGCATATGCCTATTTTTCATTTATCGCATATTTCAATACAGTAGGCTGTAGTGAATTACTAAAAAAAGCAATGGGTTGTTCATATCCTTCTTCATTTTTCTGCAACAAGACTGCGGCTACAGTGTGAAAGGATACAAAAGAAAAAATATGCATAGGCTTTTTGTAATCTGGAGTTCTCAATATTGGGGCATTTTTTATTGCATTTTTAATATCCTTGAATGCTTGTGAAGGCTCACCATTCCAATCTATAATAGCTCCCTTCTTCAGCATCTTTGAGATAGGTCTACTAATTTAAGAAAAATTGGTAACAAACCTTCTAAGAAAATTAACTTTTCCAAAGAAGGATTGAATTCCTTTTACATCCTTTGGCCTGGGGACTTTATCAATAGCTACTACTATCTCAAGATCTATTTTCACCTCATCTTTAGACACTATATCTCCTAGTAATCTACCTTCTATCACCCCAAATGTACATTTCTTGGGGTTCAAGGATACTCCATATTCTATACCTTTAATAAAAAAATTCTCCAAATGCTTGCAGTGATTCTTAGCCTTCTTAGAATATACTATAAGACCATCCTAGTATACAACCATAAAGTTGTCAAAAGAATCATGAAATGCCACATCCATAGCTCTTTAGAAAGTAGCTCCTACATTAATCAAGCCAAAAGGCATCCTTACATATACATAGGTCCCCCATGGGGTTGTGAAGGTTTTCTTAAATTGTTCATTTTCCTTTACTAGAACTTGATTGTACCCTGAGAAACCATCCATCATCGACATTAATTCAGAACCAGTTACTTGCTGCAACAAGGCTTTCATATTTGGTAATCCACAATTATCCTTCAAGGATGCAATGTTCAAATTCCTGAAATCCACACATAATCTTATGTCTCCATTTTTCTTTCTGATAGGTACCAAATTTGAAACCTAGGTGGAATGTCTAATTGGTTTCATTATCCCCCCATCCCTTAGTTTCTTCAACTCTTCTTGCATTTTGAGAGCTAGGGTAGGGTTTACTGGTCTTTGTTTCTGTCTGAAAGGTTTTACATTATTTTTTAGTGGTATGACATGTTGGAACAAATCTTCCCTATAAGCCTTAAGGTCATCATATAACCATGCAAAAACATGTCTATACTTCCTAAGCAAGTCAATTAATGGTTTTCCAATATCATCAGGTAGATTTTGGTCAATATAAGCCTTTTTTGGAGCTTCATGAGTACCAAGGTTTATCTCTTCTAATTCCAGAGGCTTGGGGTCCTTAACTTCTAGTTTGACTCTATCCTGGTTATCAAAAATACTTTCCAAGACCACTAACCCCTTTGGCATCTTGTTGGTTTTCAACTGCATAATCTCCTAGCCAAAAATGGTTTCCTTACCATCTATGGTTTCAATTAAATCACTGCAATCCATTTCCTGACCATGGTACTTGTCTTCATTTAACTAAAAATTTATAATATCTTTGTCATCTTCAAAGACTTACCAATTTTCAATGTTATCAGGTATAGAAGGTCTATTTTGTACCTCAATTTGAGAGATTTCTGCAAATGATATCTCCTTAGGTTTGATTGCTACACTTGCTAGTAAATTTGCCATTTTATTTTGAGTCCTATCTCTCCATGAGATACCAAATGCAAAAAAAGATTCTATCTAGTCCCAAATAGCATTTCTATACTACTTTAATCTCCTATTCTTAGATCCATTGGTTTCTTTTATCTGGGAGATAACTAGTTCAGAATCACATATGACATGTAATTTCTTGATTCCATGATGTGTAGAAACTTTCAATCCTAGAAACAAGGATTCATACTCTACTATATTATTTGTGCAAGAAAAATTCAAGGTGAATGAGTATCTGAAATTATTTTTCTTAGGGGAAACAAAAACTACCCCTACCCCTACACCCTCTTTAGAACTAGCCCCATCAAAAATCATTGTCCATAATATTGGTGAGTTTGTGCAACATTCAACTTCATGTTCAATTATAGTAGGCAAATTCTCAACTTCTTGAATAATCAATTTAGCTTTGAAAGCATTCACACCAGTATCTAAGAAGAGAGAGGCATCTTTGTCAATTTCTTCCCCTAAAATGTGACTAACCCTTGGCTCTATGTTTACCTTGATAGCTTTATCCTTGATGTGGAAAGTAGCATAGGTTAAGTCACATTGCAGACTACCCTCCATAGCAACACTCCATTTTCGAGAAAGCAACATTCCATAGTGTGGAGGTATATCCACTACAAGGACTGACATAGTTAACTCTACTTTGAGATATGTTTCTAATTTGAATGGTAAAGCATTTATGGTACCTATGACTGGGACTTCCCTAGCATCCATTCCTCTACATCTGCCCTGCCTAGTGTCCACTTTCAATGCTAAGGCTTCCATTACTTTGAAAGGCATTATGGTGTTAGAAGCTCCTGAGTCTATTATGCAATTTTTTAGGGTCTTCCCTTTTAAGATCAAACTGAGGAAAAATGGGTCGATGTCTTCTATAAATACAACTGAGGAATCATCTAAAAACATTTGGGGAATTTGGGATATGATACCACTATCCTCTACTACTAATGGAGTTTGTTGGGCAACAATTTTTTGTACAACAATATTATTGTTTCCTATCCCTCCCAACCATGATAAAGCCTTGCTTTTATGCTCTTCAATTCTAAGAATTTTAGACAAAGGCACTTTTATAGTTATCTAAGACAACATGGATATCATATCAAGAGGTTCAAAAATAGTGGGTTTTACAAGAATACTTGGAGTTGAAGTCTTTTGAACAACAGGCACCACTGTTTTCTTGATGGTATCAGGTCTTGATTTCTTTGGTTGTACAATTGCTTTTGTTGTTTCATTTGTTTGAAACTAAACCTTATTTTTTGGTTCCCACTTCTTAACCTTGTTGTCTTTGATCTTAGGCACATCTATATTGATCTTTTTACTTTCATCATTCATCTTATGGGTAATGTCTTTGATGAATACACTAGATGGCTTTTTTGCATCATTATTTATTGTTTTATTTCTCAAATTGTAGTTACTATGGACTTGGGAAATCATTTTTGCTATGATTTTGTAAATCTCCTCTTTGGAGGGCATTCTTAAGCTTGTGTGACCTACATCAAAAGATGTAACAAATATCTTATTTTCACCATAACCTTCATCATCTGATAGCACTTTTTGATGATGTAATTGATAAGCAATTCTCTGACTGGTAATATCATTTTCAGGTTCTTCAGAATCAGAATCTATAAATTCATCACACATGCTTACCATATTGCAACTTATGTCATAATGGCTTTTCTCTTCATTTTCTTCTTCAAGTTGCACACCTTGATCTGAGGCAAATGACTGAGCAATAGCACAATAATCAGAAGAATGAGGTGATTGACATACAATGCATCATGGTACATCATCATTCATATTTATAGTGTTCCTTTGCAGGGGATCTGGGGTACCCTTATCCTTCACATTTTGTGTCTAGTTAGGAACTAGCTTACCATCTTTCTACTAGGTGGTGTAAGGGTAATTTTTTATTCTAGGTTTCCTATTGAAACTATTGTTATTCACAGGGATTTTCTCAGCAACATTTTTCATATTGAAATTGGTAGGATTCATCTTCTTCAACAATTCCAACACTTGGCCTATTGTAGGTTTTTCTGGCTTTTTTCCTATAGGAGTTTTATCACCTTCCCTTTTGTTATTGTTCTTGGAATTAAAAAGCTTTGGATCATCCCTCCTACCTAGTTTTCCAGATGTCTTCCTATTATTCTCTATATTTATTGCAACTTTATAGGCATCCCTTGAAGTTTTGGGATCCTTATCCCTCAATTGATAAGCCATTTTACTATCAAAAGCATTGAAATATGTTGTGAGATAGACATCCTCATTCAACCTCATAACTTGAAATAGTCTATACATACCTTTCTAGAATCCTACATTGAAGTCAAATGTGGACTCATTTGGGTTTTTCTTGATGTTATTGAATTCATTCAACATGAATCATGCATTAATGTTGTCTCGATATTGCTCTTAAATAATTTCTCCAAGTCACTCCATGAGGTGATACTATCATCAAGTAGCCTCCTAAACCAATCCCTTGTATCCTTAGTTAGTGAATGAACAAACAATTTCATTACCATATTTTCATGTTCAACTTCATAATCATTTAACATATCAATGAAAATTCTCAAATGTTCTTCACCAGTAATAGCATTATTCCCAAAAAAATTAACTACTTTGTCTCTTAAATCAAATGATATGGGATGTGGAGCACCAAGGATACTAGTGAATGATATTTTTCTATACTTTTCTAGGTATACAAGTTTCTTCCAGAAACCAAGAACATTTGAGGTACTCGATATGTTAGCTTGGTTTAGAGGAACTACATTTTGAATTTGTTGATGTTGGACAAAGGGGACTTGGGTGCTAATGGTGGATGATGAGGTAGGGGAAAATTGGGATATTCCCTGAGTTGAGATCATTGGACCACTAGCCAGTGCAAGAGTTGTAGATGGGATAGACAAATTTGTCCATGAAGCCAATGCAGAATTAGATTTTAGGAATTGGATTTTTCTCCTAGTTTCTGCAGCTTGAGCTTCATTCTCAACATTCTCAAGTTCTTTTGCAAGATCCTCCTTCTCCTTTCTAGCCTTCTCTAGATCTAGATCTAATTTTGACATGGAGAGTTGTATGGGTTTGCTTGGTAGAGCTTGAGGTTCATTTATTTGGATTCCTATAGCTTTGCCTTTCCCTTTATCTGTAGCTTTTGCAGTGGGTTCTATAGTGTCCACTTAAATAGGTTTATAAGCTTGGACTTGAGCAATAACTGGTTCTTGCCTTTGATTCAGGCATTTTTCTTATTCTTGAACTTTAGCTCTCAGATTGTCTACATCTCTAAATACATCAGTATGGAGAGTTGTGGTATTTTCTTCTAACTTTTTATTCTACTCCTTCAAGGAAGCCATCCTTCTTAGTAGAGCATCTCTTTCTATTATGGCATCCAAGGTGGCTTGCTCCTTCTCTTTTTCAATATGAATGCATTTAGCTTCTTCCTCAGCAACCCATTTCTTCAGAACTCCTATCTTAGATTGCACTTCTTTAGGGTCTACATAAGTAGCCTCTGAATTGGCAGGATTTGCTAGATCTATAAGATTAGGATCCATGTATGGGGCTATTCTGGGATCAAAAAAATCATCAAACAAACTCCTCAATCCTAGTCTATAGTTCATATCTACTATTAGATCTGGCCTTGGTGAAGCATTTCATACTAGTGGCATATCTTTATCTTGATATGTTCTTTCATCTAGTACTGGGGTACTAAAAATGCCTCCTAAGAGTCTTGTGGTTTTGGATTAAGAACTGAGTGAAGAAGACTCTCTCCCTAATAATGGTTGATACTGGGAATTGATAGATACACTACCTATGGGTTTCTAGGTGGGATTTGGATCTATCCTTTGCCTATTTTGGTTCTTCCTACCACCTTGGGGTAAATCAGTATACATTGTTACATCAGGATTGGCTCTTATGTTCTTTCTCTTGTCAGCCATATTCACCTTTTGTTAAAACAAGCACTACCTTCAAAACCTTGACTAAGTCACAACCCTATTCTTGGGAAAATAAAAAATGACAATTATTCCTGACTCCAAGGAAAAGAAAAAACACACAAATAAAAATAGAAATATCTGACATAGATAGACCAATCACTCAGATCATAAAACTGCAACTCTTGCTTGTTAGATAAGACACTTGGATAGGCTGGATACGTCAGTGTGTCGCTATGGTACTTGGGCTATTCTCTCTTTAAATTCTAAAGGTTTGTCACTAAAATATCCTTTTATAACCAGAGGAAAAACTTAGACAACCTGACACATACATACACAACAGAACCAAAGAAACTATAGTACTTTTCATAGATGTGTTGGACAACTCCCCAGTAGAGTCACCATTTTGTTGGAGTTTTTTTTTTAAAACTACAAAGCAAAAAAATGCTCAATACCAAAATGACATCACTCATACAATATAAGGACTATCCAATTCCTATTAACAATTATATGTGCAAACCATTTGGACCCAACTTCAACGAAACCAAGGGTGGTTTCATGCTCTTTAAGCTCTGCAAAACCAAGGTGGGTATACCCAGGGATGATTCTCGACTGGGAAATGTTGTATGAGGATTTATTTTAGTCTCATTCTAATTCTCATCTCAAATCCTCAAATACATGCATAATTCATGACAATTTGATAAACACATCCCACATAATAGATCTGGCCAAAATTCTTTTATAGGTCTACACGTGTTCTCAGCAATAGTGGCTAACTGAAGCTAAAACATTCCATGCAAACAAGTGTAGGCCAACTTTGAAAATCTTCAAAAAATAAAAGTAAAATTGATTATAATTCTACATTTGAAAACCATTTTATGACAATTTGACCAATGTCTAATCCATTGGGGTTCAGAGTCTACTACAAATCCTTAGATCTAATTTTTTGCCTTACAACAAATGTTATCAGAATTTCTCATCAAAATTCATCTTTCAAAAAATCCTTTCCACTACTATAGCAACCTTATCAAATTCATCAAAACTTTTTCTTAATCCATTGAACTAATAGCAGTGATGAACAGATATACAACCTAACTGGATTGCATTCAATTACACAAGCCTTTACTCATAGAATATCAAGATAACCAAGTAATCAAAAGGAGACAAAATTTAGAAAGAAATAATATGGGGAAAGCTCATAATTTGTATTCATTTTCTTTGAAAATTGTATACATTTACAGTAAACTCAGAATGACCTTAGGAAGAAACACAGAGATCATTCTATTATTCATGTATTCTAAGGAACTAACAGAGAAAAATACATCATAAACTTGCTCCAAACATTGGACCAAAAAAAAACATTAAGTATATCACCTAGAATAATAGAATTTTGACCTCTTCTCTAGCCTTGGGATCTCACTTATATAGTGTGAGATGTAACAAGCTTCAGGCTAAGATAAAATGGCATGTGTCCTTTACAAGAAATATTTACATACACCTATCACAAAATGACAAAAATGTGGGTAATAGAAGATGTCCAAATCAAAACATTCTTTTTGGTGGTTTATCTTCTGTCACATATTTTAACACTACTGAGTTGGCTACTATTTTGATCCCTCTTTGTATGCAATAGCCAAATTAGCCAATGATAAAGCTTGTTCTGATGATGGTACACTAATCTCCACTTGTGGGCTTTCACTGTCTTTACCCTATATGGTGGGAGTAACTTCAACCTTTGTCTTTTCTTCGGTTGTATCAACATCTTGTGGGCCCAAGCTTGCAAGTGAAGGTGACTAATTATTCTTGTCTTCTTCTTCTAGTTGGGCTTGTGTGGTGATGGTGTCAATAATTTAGATCTCTTCACCCTGCACATCATCACTGTTAGTTTCATCTTCATCAAACTGTTCACCAGGAGCTATTTTTTCCATCCACTTGTCAAAAAGTGTGTCATCTAGCCAATTAAATAGAAAAATATCCCTCTTCCTTTTTAGCACATACTCAGCTTCATTATTAATAGCAAAAAATTCTTGTTTTAAAGAATCAAAGAATACTTGGGCCTTCACCATTTCTTCTATTGTGGTAGCCCACCATGAATGCCCTATTTCATTTACAATTTTATTCATACTTAAACAAAAAAATTCATCAAGTTCCTTCACCCTTTTCTTTTCAAATTATTTCTTTTATCTAAGGCACAAGGAAACAAACTAAATTTCTAGCTCTTGTACTTGTTCAAGTAGCCTATTATTATTCTCTGTAAATGAATCCTTTTATTGTCAAAATCAACAAGATCAAAAATAATGTCAAAGGTTTTTTCAATTTGATCATAAGAACCTCTTATGATAGAGAAACACAAAAATTTCATTGCTTTCTCCCTCCTTACCCATTTATTCACAATAGGCTTTAGAGCCTAATCATTGGCTTTCAAATCCTCCTGGATACTGATCACCCTAGCCAACTGATCATGAATTAGTGGCCATTCAACTTTGTCCCCCAAATATGTGAGAGCTTTTCTTAGTTTATCTTCATATTTGGACTCCAATTCTGCATGTAAGGCCCATAGTTTAGCTTGTTCTTCTTCAAAATCCTCAGTAGTGTAGTACTGTGGCCTTTGGGGTGTATCTAGTATTTCTATGAGGGGGGTGGATTTGAAGGGTTCAATTGGGGGGTGAAGGTATGTTATTCTTGGCCTAGTTTATTTTCCCAATAACTTGTTCTCAAGCTCAATTCTCTTTTTCACCTCTTTATTGTAGGCATCCACCACTGTTTCATACTTTCTCTGTAGCTTATTCATCTCCTTTTCTTCCCTTTCTACAATAGCCAAGGCAAATTGAGAATAATCCACATTCATGTGGGCTACCTATACATGTGAGGTATCAGCAACTCTCCTCACAATGATACTCCTTGTTAGTCTTGAATAATCAGGCTATCATGGAGTAGCCCTAGATCCTCTTCTTAATGACCACATAACAAGAGTAGCTTAGATATTACTAAATGCAGTTCCCAAGAACTCCTTCTAATCTAGATCTTGCAATCCCAAATTATTTGACACAGAATTAAAAATCAAGGCATCAGCAATGTCCCAATTGGGCAATAATAAAATATTTGCAGCCTTTACCATCTGTCTCCCCTCTTTAGGGGTTGTATTCTAGAACTCTTGTATCATGCGTTCCTTTATTTGATTTTGAATGGAGGCTTCATCCATTTCTAGATGTTTTGCTTTCATAATTTTACGTCTTTCCTCAAAAATGTGCATGTTTTCTCTCGAAGAAAACTAATTGAAAGCCATAGATTTTACAAAACTGTCATCAGAGAAAAATTTTTGATTGACTTGTTCGAAAATAGGGTCTAATTCCCTTCCCTTGAAATCTGCTATAGTTAACTCAAAACTTACACAGGAGTCTGTTGGAGGTTCCCTTCATCACTCTCTACTTGGGTAACAAAAACTCCCCCTTGTGATCCAATTTGCTCAATTTTCTCATTAGTAAGTTGGTCCTCCTCAATTCTCATAGGGGTTTGGGAAGGTGTGTACCTTTCATCATGTGATTCTGCTTCTCTTATTATCTTTCTTCTCTTAGGAGAAGGTTCAGGTGGCCTTTCTTCAAAAGTAGCACTAGTAGATTCAACTATCTATTTTCCTTTGATCTTGAATGATGGTATATCCCAACCTCCTTTGCACAATTAGTGGGTCTACCCCTATATTGGGAGTGAAATCCAATTTCCTCATTATTTCCCTAGCTTTATCTAGAAAAGAATCAATGAAATGTTGCTTCTTCTCATTCATTACCTCCATTATTTCGGGGAATGTACTCATAAGCTTATTTATTCTATTTGCAATAGTTACAACATTACTAAGAGGGTTGTAATCTTTATTAAAATAATTAATAAAATCCAAAAGTTTTGAATAGACTCTCCATTTTTCTTTCTTTGTTTCTTGCTCTTGCAGAGAGTACTCATTCCTTATTACATCTTCAGGGAAATAAAATTCATGCTCAACTAGATGAATCCCTATCCTATGCCTAAGGGCCAAATTAAAGAAACCTTCTGCATCACAAATGAGAGTGAGATACTCTCATTTTATACTGCTCCAAAAAATTGTAGAGGAAGACCCACCCTTCCTTGGTTATTACAAACTAGTGGGCTACTATGCAAGTGGGAAAAAATTATCTTGTTCCCCTTTTGTGCAAAAAGACTTCTTCTACTCCTCCCATCTACCACAATAATTCAGCTACTCCTACCTTTAAGGGCACTTGGTAAGGTAGTACATGGGGTGTTCCCTTGAATCCATAAATTTTGATAATGGTTGAAACTGAATATGGAATAATATTTCCCCAATTATGTGAAACTTTTAGATTATGGGGTTTTCCCATAGGCCTAATGAGGTGCATTAGTGCGTTAGGAATTCTGGGATTGTAACTCAATATGAGGCATCTCCGTTTGGAGGCAAAGTGCCTATCAAATCTAACAAAACTAGCATTTTTTGTTTCCCCAGTCATATCTGCACTCCATAATTGAATTGGTAGTGCTTCCCCCTATTTTTCTCTATTCAAAACCATTTCATTACCAAAGTATGTAGCCCCCTTAAATAGAAACATGTGCATCAACAAGAAGTATTGGCCCCAAACCTTCTTCACCTTGCCCTTAGCAATCCCCACCAATCCTCTGAGAATCTCATTAGCCAGGTAAGAAGAAAAATCAAAAATTATTTCAACACCAAATGAGGGGATTTGAGTGATCATATACATGAAGCTCACAAGGATAAAATCTTCTTCGCCCTCTCTAAAAACTCTGCACAGGGTCCTATATATCTCTACTGCCCTGGCATTGAATCATTGTTTCTTGAAAGGTTCTTTAGAGGATGATGGTGTTGCTAGTAGGGTTCCAATTCTTCCAATGTGGGCCTTCAGTGCACCTTGTCTAACTACATCCTTCTTTGACATATATTCTTTTTCTAAATCTATCAAATCAATGGGCACATGATACTTAGTGAGAGGTCCCAAATGGAAAACTTCCCTAATCTCTTCTAGACTAATGGTGATTATAATTTCACCATCTACTCTTCTCACTACCCTAGTGGCTTGATCATAACTTTTCACCACGACCTCAAGGAGGTCATAATCCATAAACACACTAGGAACAACTAGCTTTCCTAGTTTGAAAGTCCATATATTGGCATGTGGGGCATATAATTTCCCTTCTGCAAACCATTTCTTGAACAAATTTAAATTAGTTTGTGAGGTTTGAGAATCCTAGACCCAATTACCCTTATCATATAATCCATCAGCTATCCTCAACCTAGGGTTTAATGAGGTCAACTTTTTAACTTGCACTGTCTCTACAGTAGACTCGGGCAGCAACTCAAGCAAGTCATCATGTACATTTCTATCCAAGTAATTTACTTGACCTGAAAATCCTTTCTCCAAAGGCATCTTTGATTATGCTTTACACAATTGAAACACCTACAGAAATTACAGCAAGATTGCTTACTTGAATTCTGTTAGAAAGGTTAATCTTTCCTTGGATATATTAATTGGAATATTCCAAGGGTCCCTAAATGTAATTTTTCCTCTTGTACACATGTGGAGGACATGTCATTGTTTGTCCTTTATTCCACATGTAAGGACAACTCTTGTTTATTTCTTTATTTAGTTTATCCTCCTTAAGAGGATTGTGACACTTTGCACACACCTATTATGAATGTGGCATTCATTGAAATGGGAGTTAGAAATGCAACTCCTTTCTCATCTCTATATAAGAGATGCTCCTCCTTCTTTCTTCTTCACTCTTATCACTTTGATGTTATTGTATTGAGCTATTTTTCTCCAACACTCTCTCTCTCTCTCTCTTCTCTAGGTATTTGCCTTCATTCATAATACTCACAAGGGGTTTTCTTTTCTTTCCCCTTATAAATCCCTGTCTCCATTGTTGAACCATCTTGTTGTATGCTCTTGGATTTTGCTTATCTTATGGTAACATTGTTTCACACTTAACTTACTTGGATTGTTTCTCGTTCCTTGCTCAATATTATCATTTCTTACATGGTATCAGAGCTTGGCTATCTAATCCTTGTTTTAAGTTTTATGTTGAAGGTTGTCATTCATTGGAGCACACCTTATTTGGAGACGTCATTGAGAGAAGAAGTTTGTGTTGTGATTTTCTGCTCACTCTAACATCCTTTATGTACAAATTTTATTGCATCATTTTTATCATTGTTTACTAACCCTCTTTGGAAGGCTTGCCACCAAAGGGTTTTCCTATAAAAGTTTCAATTTATTTATTTTTGTTGTTTTGGAAGGCGTGCCACCAAAACAACAAAATATTACTTCATATCATTTATTTATTATTATTGAAGGATATCATTATTTAAAGTGCGCCTTTAAAAAAATTAGGTCCTTCAATAAATTAGTTTTAAAAAAATAAAAAAAACTTGAAATTTAAATCATTTCTTACATTTCTATTTTAAATTTTATATCTCATTTGAGATATTTTAAACCCTTCATATTCATATTTAAAAAATAAATATCTATTCTGAAATATAAAAAGCTTTTTAATATCTATGAGATTTTAGATATCTCATTTTTTGTCCAAATCTTTGTTTAAGTTTTTTAAGAAACTTTCTTTCTAAACTAAGTGCATCCTTTTGGAAGTAACCCATTTTTTTTAGCCTTGCTTCCAAGCTTTTTCGCAGGCTTTACCACATGCAGAAGGCGATATTAAGAGCCGTAGAGAAGCAGACGACGAGCAGAATCTGCAACATTTCTGTGTAATTTTTTGGTTGAGTGCCACCAAGTTTGTCAAGCATCCAATGCTTGGGGGCCTTGAGCCTCTTCAAATGATCTTTTAATCCACGTGCCTTTTTGGCTTCGCCTCTGCACTTGTTCCTGCAAAATACGTTGCGGGAACCCTCTGCTCAAATGAAGGAGTGCTCAAACAGCTAACCCAGTAGCCACAAATATAAGATAAGCCTCAGGCCTGAGCCATCGACTCCCAAAGGAAGCCATAGCCTGCGACCGACTTCTCCGAAACACCCTCTCTGATCGCTCATCTTCAGCAAGCCAAATAATTGCACTCTATTTCGAAAACCCTACCTATTAAACATCTTATACGGTAAATTACAATTAATTTGAATGGTGAATCCGCCTAGTACAAGTTGGGATTTATTCAACTTGTGAAGCTATATACTGCTGCGAACCCTCTTTCAAACCCTCTTCTGATTTCCACAGAAGGCTTCGCCTTGGGTGTCTCTTTATCTGGAGAGAGAAATATTTAAGAACGAGAGAGGCAGCAAAGCATCTGAAGATTCTTCATCTTGATCTCCTTAGGGTATCTCTTTCTTTAATATTGTTTATTTTTAACATTCCTGACTTGATGCATGTCACTTTCATTATTATTTCTCCTGCAGATACGGTTTTAACTTTATTCCAAGTGTTGCATCTTAAACGTTCTGGGTGCTATTTTTATCATTAGAAGCGTTTGAAATTTTGTTTCCTTCTTGCATGCAATTCTATCCATCATTGTTTTTTTTGTGGCATATTATTAAAATAGGCATCCTAAATATAGCAAATTAGATTCGTTGTCCTTTTTAGGATATTATCATCCTACTAACGCTTCTGCACGATTCTTTTCCAGATTTATCCTTGTACTAATGTTTTGTTGCAAACTTATTATTTTTTTAATTCCATCATTTTTTCTATTAGGGGGGGAATTTTTTGTTCATAAAAATGTCAACCTTAATTCCAGAAATAAAACTTAGTTATTCTAATTATCATTCTTGGAAAACTCATATCTCATTCATTTTTCGTTTTAAACACCTATTCGAAATAGCCACTGATCCCTCTCTTGAAGCTGGTTCAGCGGCTACCCAAGACGAGAAAGATACTTGGAAATCTAAAAATGAAGAAGCTTTAGGGTTAATTGGTATTTCCATTATTCCAAATTTATATGTGTTAATTGCTCACTATTTTAAAGCTCATGATGCATGGTCCATCTTGCAAACCAAGTATGATAGTGGAGATGAATACCGCAAAATACAGTTGCAGGATCAACTTGAAGATCTTAAGTATACAGATTTTAAAAGTATGGATGAATTTCTCTTAAAATTTGATTCTCTTAAAAGCCAAATTATTGCCTTAGGTGTTCAATTAGAGGACATTCGTTTAATTCATCTTATTCTTAAAAAGTGTCTTCCTAGACAGTTTCAACAGTTTATAACTAATATTCATGCACAACTTGCTATTCCTACTTTAACTTCTCAGTTAACTTATGTTATTTTTCAAACTTTATTAAGACAGGAAGAAGCTAAGCTAATTCAGTTTGGTACCCTCAAGTCAACTGAACATGCATTTGTGTCTAGAAATTCAAATAATAATTTTCGTTCCAATAATAATAATAATAACAACAAACAATATAATACTAATTCAAATAATTCCAACAATAAATTTCATGCAAAATATAACAATAATAATAATCATCATACTAATAATCGTAATACTAATCATTCCAATTCCAAACCTCATTGTTCTTATTGTGGCAAAAATGGTCATATTGTCAATAACTTTTTTAAAAAGAAAAATAATAAAAAACCTATGAATAATAACAATAATCAAAACTCAAATCATAAAAAAGGTAACTCTACTGGTTCTAATTCTCATCATGCTTTTACTTGTAGCTTTAATCTTTGTAGACCTTTAGAATGGATTGTTGATAGTGGTGCATCACAACATGTAACTTCTCATAAAGAAATTTTTGATTCTTTACAACCTGATATTGGTAACATTCCCATTCAGTTAGCTAACAATCAGACTTGTAAAGTTGAAGGATTAGGTGATGTTACTATTCCTAATGGTAAATTGCATGATGTATTATATGTACCTGACTTGAAAACTAATCTGCTTTCTGTTTCACAATTATGTCAGGACTATAAAGTTGAATTCTACAAAGATACATGTTATGTCATAGATCCTCGAACTCAAAAAGAGATTTCTCATGCTAAAATGGATAATGACAATTTTTTTAAATTCCATGAATTTTCTAGTTCACGATATTCATTACATACTTCTATTGATTTAAATATATGGCATGAAAGACTTGGCCATTTAAATTCCTATTATATTACTTTCATGCAAAAGCATAATATGGTTGATGGCTTGCCTCACATTATTCCTTCCAAGATTGCCTGTACAGGTTGTATGAGTGGTAAGATGCATAGGGAGCCCTTTCCAAGTGGAAAATCATGGCGGACAACTCATAAGTTGCATCTTGTCCATAGTGACATTTTGGGCCCCATGGAGAATAACTCCATCCAAGGTTCTTGGTATGCACTTACCTTTGTTGATGATTTTTCTAGACGAACTTGGATCTATTTTTTGCATAGCAAGGATCAAGTTCTTGATATATTCATTGAATTTCAGTTATATGTTGAGAGGCAATCTGGTTTTAAACTTAAAATTCTTAGAACTGATAATGGAAAGGAATATGTGAATAATGTTTTTCACTCTTATTTGAAATCATGTGGAATTAAACACAAGCTTACTATCCCTTAGACACCACAACAAAATGGTGTGGTGGAAAGAAAGCATCAGACCATTGTTGAACTGGCTAGAAGCATGTTACATGCTAAGAATCTGCATTATAAACTTTGGGCTAAAGCCATGTTTTGTGCAACTTATATTCTTAATAGGACTCCTACCAAATCCCTCAAGCTTATTACTCCAGAAGAGGCTTGGTCTGGTAGGAAACCTAATTTACAACATTTGCAGATTTTTGGATCTATTGCTTATGTTCATACTCCTAAATAGAAAAGGCATAAATTAGATGCTAAGTCATCTCCTTATATGTTTGTTGGTTATGATGAAAACACTAAGGGTTATCATGTTTATGATTCCACTACTAACAAAGTTCAAGTTGCTAGAGATGTTTGTATTGCAGAAAATGGAGTCCATGACTGTTCTACTACACATAATGGAGAATTCAGTGGCACTAAAATTGTGTTGGTGGAGGACCAACCTCCTTCTCTTAACCCTACTCCTCCTCTTAACCCTTCAACTCAAGTTCCACCTATTATTTTTGCTCCTACAAGTCATGATATTCAAGTAGCTACTAATGATGCTTTTATTGCTAATGATTCTTACTCTAGTGATAATTCTATTGCAACTAAACGTAAACCTAAATGGGCTCAAAACTTAATCAATGATGGTGATGATTACATTTCTAGATTTGGTGGAATTAAACATAGAAGGATTAATTATTTTAATTATTCTTTGATGACTACTATTATGAATTCTAATGATCCTAAGTCTTTTGATCAAGCTAATTTTCAACCTCATTGGCAAAAAGCCATGCAAGAGGAATATGATTCTTTAATTGCTAATCAAACTTGGGATTTAGTCAAGTTACCTCATGGCAAGAATATAGTTTCATGTAAATGGTTATACAAAACAAAATTGAATACTAATAATGAAATTAGTAAATTTAAGGCTAGACTAGTTGCTAGAGGTTTTTCACAAATTGAAGGATTAGACTATAATGAAACTTTTGCTCCTGTTGCTAAAATGCCTACTATCAAATTAGTTCTTGCTTTAGCATCTAAAATGAATTGGCCCATTCATCAAATGGATGTTAAAAGTGCCTTCTTAAATAGTGATTTACATGAAGAAATCTATATGGCTCAACCTCTTGGATTTGTTAAGAAAGGTAGTGAAAATCTGGTTTGCAAATTGAAGAAATCTATTTATGGTCTTAAACAATCACCTAGAGAATGGTATTCTAAAATTAATTCTTTCTTTATTTCTCAAGGTTTTGCTAGAAGTCAGAATGATCCTAATTTGTATATTAAACATACTAACGATGATATTATCATTGTTATTGTTTATGTAGATGATCTAATTCTCACTTCTAGTTCAGATGCCTTGATTTCTAATATCAAGTTTCAACTTAAACAGAAATTTCAGATGACTGATTTAGGTATCTTACATTACTTCTTAGGTATGCAAATTTTCCAAACTCCTAAGGGTATCTTTATTTCTCAAAGCAAGTATGCTTATGATCTTTTAGAAAAATTTAAGATGAATGACTCTAACCATGTTTCAATTCCATGTGAATTAGGTACTAAATTAATGAATGATATGAATACTCCTTTTGTTGATGAAACTTTGTATAGACAGTTGGTAGGAAGTTTAAATTATTTAACTCTTACTAGACCTGATATTGCTTATAGTGTTGGTTTAGTTTCTTGATTTATGTCTAAACCTCAACAAACTCATTTTAAAGTTGCTAAACACATATTAAGGTACATTAAAGGAACTATTAATATGGGATTATTTTATGATGCAAATTCTGAATTTATTTTACATGGCTATACTGACTCCGATCTAGGTGGAGATCCCAATGATGGGAAGTCCACTTGTGGTTATTGTTTCTTTGTTGGTTCAGGTGCAATTTCTTGGAAAAGCAAAAAAGAACACTCTATTTCCCTTTGCTCAATTGAAGCTGAATACAAAGGTTGTACCAATGCAGCTAAGGAAGCTTTATGGATTAGAAGACTTCTTGATGATTTGGGTCTACCTCAACAATCACCTACACCTATACTTTGTGACAATCAAAGTGCTATTGCCTTGGAAAAGAATCCAGTTTTTCATGCACGAACCAAACATATTTCACTTCAACATCACTTCATTCGAGAACAAGTTGAAGATAAGAAAATTACTCTTCTTTATTGTAAAGGAGAAGATCAAGTGGCTGATATTTTAACCAAACAACTTTCTAAAGAGAGATTTTAGTTCCATTGTAAAAATTTGGGCTTACAACCCGCTGATGTAAACTCCCCAAGTAAAGATTAAGGGGGGGTGTTAGAAAGGTTAATCTTTCCTTAGATATATTAATTGGGATATTCCAAGGGTCCCTAAATGTAGTTTTTCCTCTTGTACACATGTGGAGGACATGTCATTGTTTGTCCTTTATTCCACATGTAAGGACAACTCTTGTTTATTTCTTTATTTAGTTTATCCTCCTTAAGAGGATTTTGACACTTTGCACACACCTATTATGAATGTGGCATTCATAGAAATAGGAGTTACAAATGCAACTCCTTTCTCATCTCTATATAAGAGATGCTCCTCCTTCTTTCTTCTTCACTCTTATCACTTTGATGTTATTGTATTGAGCTATTTTGCTCCAACCCTCTCTCTCTCTCTTCTCTAGGAATTTGCCTTCATTCATAATACTCACAAGGGGTTTTCTTTTCTTTCCCCTTATAAATCCTTGTCTCCATTGTTGAACCATCTTGGTGTATGCTCTTAGATTTTTCTTATCTTATGGTAACATTGTTTCACACTTAACTTACTTGGATTGTTTCTCGTTCCTTGCTCAATATTATCATTTCTTACAAATTCTATCCTCATTTTCCTCTGTATGCCTACAAATTTTTCCATGAACAAACTACTTCACAAACTTGCCAAACTCTAGCACGATTTTCTTCAGTAATTGCTTCTACTCCAGGAAAACTTGAAATCTTTTTTCACATAAGGTGAAACTGATAAAATCTCTTGTATTATACTTTATTTTTCCTCACATGTGAAGCTTTCATGTCTACTTAATACACAAAGTGGCACCACCTTCTTCATTTAAATCTGTGCTATTGATCTTTAAAAATCCTACAATCATGGGATATGGAGAAAAATAACTTGGCATCACACTTGACAAGTTCGCCAGTCGATCCAATAAAAACTACCCATGTACATAGCTCCTTCCTTGATGGCCCTTATGTCTAGACCCACTAGCGAGTGAGGACACATGTCAATAGCTTACTACTTTTCTATACATAAAGAACAAGCACCTTGCCATAGTGAAGCAGTGATAGTCATCGATTCAGTCTTGATCTTGTGGATGATATATTATTGTACTGCTTAGAAGAATAGCGGTGGACCCTCATTTTCTACCTCGATATACGTAGCGTTCGAGGAACTCTTTATGGCGAGATAGTGATGGCCATTGATTTGAGATTAAATCAAAGGTGGAGAAACTACACCAAGTACCTTGAAGAGTGGTGGGTCCCTTACTCGCTATGTCACATGGATTAAACAACTTGCAACTTTCCATAGTGAGGTAGCAAGGACTGTTGATTCTAGTTTGATCTGACAATCGAGATCCCTTATGTGATTTCTAAATGGGGCATGGGTTTGGGGCATTGGTGAGGTAGGAAAATTTTCACAACTAGCACAAACCAAACCTTTCTTTTAATATTAGTCACCCTTACACGCCACTTGATGTCCTACTGGATGTTCTTTTCAATGTGCCTCACTACTTCGCTAATGGCGAGATGTCAAATTTTTTCGATAGCGAGGTAGCGAGCTTCGACAACTTTAATAAAACTCAACACCATGAAATATAATGACCCATCGAATCACCATCGCTCTTACTAACTACTTCTAACAATAGTAGTTATTGCTTGTCATGCCACTTGGATAGACCATGGTTACCGAGAATTTTCAAGGCCACCGTGTCTTTGATTTCACAGAACCTCACTCTTTTGCTAACAGCAAGATGCTTAGTTTTTTTGATAGTGAGCTAGTAAGGCATCAGAAAGACCCTCATTCTGACATCGACTTCTAACTACTTCCATTGGGTCCCTTTTCCTGTTCTGACAATACTTGCGAGGTGTATGTGACTGAAAAATAGGCCCGAAGACAAATCTTCGACCATTGTATCTTCATTTTTTTGTCTTGTTTTATAAATTTTTGGCACTCACTACCTCGCTATACATAAAAAGTTCTAAAGTTCTTATAGTTAGGAAACGACAACAGTAGATCTATTTAGATCAGATGGTGAGGAATCTGAGAGGAAAGGAAATAAAAAGAAAATAGAATATTCACTCAAATTGACTTTTCAAATATTTTGTGCCTGAAAATTTATGAATGGAATGAAATGTAGGGTTTTCACAAAAAATTTCAAAGGCTAACAAAAGGATGACTTAGCTAGAAACCCTACTCACCATTAATGGATACAATCTAAATTTTCTATACCTAGACAAAGGAATTTTATCATGCAAAAATTCAAACCAACAGGTCAAGTAGTAAGTATCAGAATTAGAATTTCCTAGTAAAATAAGAGTTAAGAATGATTAAATAAACCAGAATTGGTTAGCATGGCAATGTGTCAATTTTAGGATATTACATTTGCCCCTCTTTGAATGAATGTGCAAGTAGCACATTTGATTCAAAGAAATCAAAAGTCTTAGAATATAGACCAAAGTAAGATTGGTTTTGAGATTGGTGACACTAAGACCAATTGATAAGCTTTCTAAGTTTATCTCTAGAATGAAGCTTAACCTTAAGAGATCCAGGTAGAACACCTAGATATCGAGATTGATAAGCTTTTAAAGGTTATCCCTAGAATGAAGCTTAACATTAGAGGATCTAGATAGAACACCTAGATACCAAAGTTGATAGCATAAAGATTTCAAACTTCATTGAATTGTTCCCAAAATGAGAATCAATCCTTAGCAGTCAAGATTAAATTGTCCCGATACCAATTTAATAGAAGATGACAAGATCAATCAAGATTCATAGAATTATCCCTAGAATGAGGCTTAATCCTTAGGAGTCAAGGTTTAGACTATCTAAGATACCTATCCATTGAAAGATGATCAAAAGTAAAAGATTAGAATTATCCCCAAAATGAGGCTTAATTTTCAAAAAAAGTTAGGATTATCTCTAGAATGAAGCTTAATCCTTAGCAAAAATTTTGAATTATCTCAAGAACAGAGCTTAATCCCCCAAAGTTCATATAGAACATCTTAATATTGGTCCATAAAAGATAACAAGACCTATCATGAGTCATAGAATCATCCCTAGAATGAGGCTTGATCCCCAAGAGTTGGGGTTAGACTATCCTGATACCTATTCATTGAACTCTAACAAGAATTGTTATAAGATTGATTAGTTGATCAAAAGATGAGATAGATGACATAGATGCCAAAAAGAAGGGAACAAGATGCCCCAGGTGATGAGGATATAAGATTGTGACTGAGTTGTAGCCAGTTTTGAAAGATTCAATGGTGTAATCATCCTACCCCCTCAAGAGTAAAATTGAAATATGACACACAAGAAATGTGATGTAGAGTAGTATGTGGATAGATACTAAAGAAATTAGAGATTAAGAACAATGTAGAATAGATCAGAAGACTTTGAGGAAAATTTGAAGTCAATTCAGAGTGATTTCAAGATCCAAAAGACTAAGTTTGACCAAAGTTGACATAAGTTGACTTGAGTTTATGTGAGTTGACTTTTTCTAGAAATTTGGAAAAATTTGAAGTGTGATTTGAAAAGATTCCCAAGTCACAAAATATTAGAAAAATGGACTGTACAAGCATTCAATAATGTGATTTTGAGTTATTTAAGTATGTCAAATTTTGAATTTGATCTCGAAAATGAGTTTAAAGCAATCAAATTAGCCATCGGAGTGATTTTCACACAAATTAGAGAACTTTGAAAAATTAGGTCAAAACCTATATAAGAGCCCAAAGGGTCATTCTCAAATCATTTGTTCTTTTGTCTTCTGTGGAGAAGAGAGCTCTAAGGAGAAAGATGGTGGTCCCCATGCATTCACATCGATTCAAGTGCTCCCAATGACACAGTTGACCAACGAAGCATGGACATCTGGTGAGTAATCGATAATCTTGATTTGCATTTCAATTTTCATTCATTTTGAGGTGTTTTTAGCATGTTTTAGGTAAATTTTAATTCTATTCATGTTGTTTTTTGTGTGAGGATGTCTCTCCTCCCATGGGTCCAATTGCACTTCACACAAACAAGTACTAGGCTAGTACTTCTTCGCTTGGTGTTATGGGTTTCCTCGCACATGTTTTGTCTGAGAAACCCTAAAAATGGTTTTATCTCTTTTCACATGATGAAGTGTCTTATCGCACAAATTTTTGTATTCTCACATGAGGACATAAAATTTCGCATGAAATTCTTGTGTATAGTGCAAGTTTAAATGTTTGAAAAAAAATTTGGTTATATTTTTGCATCTTTGTTCATCTTATGCATTTATTTGATATTTTTCCATTTGCCTATTTTTTTTGTTCATGTAGGTTATCTTTCCCGATGTTAGATTCAAGTCCCATTACTCACCTTATAGAGTGATGCCAACATGGCACACATTGATAGACTCAAATTATCATATCTTTTCCAAATCCCGGCATTGCTAATTAATCACAACCTTTTGATTGCACTGGTGGATTATTTCCATTCAAAGATGAACACCTTCCATTTGTCTCAAGGAGAGATGACCATCACACCTGAGGACATCTCCAAGATAATGTGGATCCCATTTCATGGACCATGGGTTGTTTATGACATAGTACCACAGACAAGTATAGAGACACTGAGGGCCATATTCCAAGAGAACTTGATCATGGGTAGAGCCATTAGCTAGGAGGAGCTAATGCATATCTATGGTCCCAACCATAGGTTGCCATCAATATGGGCTATATTTATTAGCTGCTTCTTGATGCTGGACAAAGTTTAGCATGGGATAGAGTATGGATGGGGGTGGATGCTACAGTTGATGTTGGAGACACCTAAGAGATATGGATGGGGTCAGTGCATGCTCACCTAGATATTCTATGAGATGCATGAGATAGTCTATCATGAGAGGAAGAGCATGGCCACTAGGGTCTGTGTTCTTTAGGTATTGGCATGGGAGCACTTCCCAGTGACAAGGCCCATTTTTGCAGACAAGAGGCAGCCCATGGAATTGTATATATGTCGATATAGAGCCCAGTTGACCCAAATAGCTCTAGGGAAGATTGAGTAGTGGAGGACTTGATTGGATGATCTAGTAGCTATGATGTAGAGACCTTGGAGGGAGACAGAAGCATGGAACAATAAATAGGTAGAGCTCAAATATATGTTTTCATCTTAGCCACTAATAGGTTGCTCTGTATAGGTTATTGAGAGATGCCTTCTAACATGAGTGTGGTAGTAGTATGGTCAACCACAAGATATATCTCAGGAGTATTGCTCATACACATGACTAGCCACAGATTTGGATCATGGATGGTTAGCAAGATTAGACCTAGGACAATCGATGATCGACATGTGGACTATAAGAGTAGTCTAGTGGGATTTTTTTCTAGTAGTAGTAGATGGGGGGATGACTCTAGCTTATTAGGCATCTTTTGTGAGTCATCCTTTCCCTCGATTTAAAAATCCAATGAGGATGGTCGTATCTATTCAATTAGTATAGGCACCATAGACACCACCATAGTAGCCCAAGCAAGAGGGAGATAGGAATAGGACATGCCAGGTATAGATCCATCCTTAGTAGATGAGAGTAGACCTAGGAGTTGGTGGTAGTGGCACAGGACAAAGATATCCTTCAGTGAGATGGGTTCCTTAGGAGCCATTGGAGGAGACACCTAAAAGCCATGGATAGAGCCAAAGTGGCTAGCCAAGTAGCTAGTTGAGCAGGGTGAGGGTGATGAGGAGATGTAGGATCAGCTTGCTATAGGAGCCAAGGGTGGGACATCCTTTCATAGACCCAAGAGGCCCTTAGGAGGTCAAGAGATTGAGTTAGGATTACATAGTGACAGATGGAAAAGCTCTACACACAAAATGTGATGAGGGATGCTTGGATCATAGAGTGAGATCATGAGAACCACAAGCTATGAGAGAACCTAGAGTGAGAGGCTCAGAGGTTAGAGTAGAAGTAGGACAAGATTTGGCTATAGTCAGTGAGAGTAGCTTACTATTTTGCAACATATGCAATGGTAGTTCTAGATGAGGCTAAGCAAGTAACCAAATTTTTCTAGTATGGATGAGAGTTAGGGGGAGCATAGCCTCCAATGAGACCAAACATGCCTCCTCCTCCTCTGCCGTCTACAGGAGGTCAGTGGGAAGGAGAGAGTTAGCTTCCTTTTTCTCTAATTTTGGTCTAGCTATGTATCAATTGGTGTTCCAACACTCTTTTGTACTATTTTTAAGATTGACAGCACTCGAGTAGCATCCATTTTTGTACCGATGTACAATTTGACTTGATATATATATATATATATGATATTTTGATTTGTGTACCTTCACATGTGTCACTTTCTCTCTTTGTAGTTTTCTGTACATGAGATGTTTATGCTTATGATTATGAATTTAAATTTGATATGATGTATGGATGTAGTGCATATGAGATGAATCATGGTAGAATGTATGAAATGCAAAATGTGAATGAACTAACATCTCGTTTAGTGTTCTATTTTATTAAAAGTGACAAGTATCACATGAAGATCGAGAGGACAAACCAAAGAATTGAATGCTTGTATAGTCATGGAGAAGCATGATACTTTTGAAGAATCCAACAATCCCTCATCACAAAGGATGCAAGTAGATTAGTGATCGAAACATGTGATTATGCAATGTAGCCCTTGGCTAGATACAACCCTAGGTCCAGTTACCAAGCTTCAAAAATTATCATCACTGAGTGTGTAAAAAAATTCTAGATGTCATTAAACTCCCACTGACATTTCAATCATAGGAATATGAATAGGAAATTTTTTCTAGTTTTGCTAGGATTAAATGTAAGCATTTGATGTAGAAGAAGCTAGAATGACTAGAACATTTGTCCCTTTTAATATAGCATGCAAACATAAGCATTAGAGCATAAAGGATGACTAGAATTTTTCTTGAGTGCAAACACACCAAACACATGGGAGATCCTTCTTATGCTAATTAATTAGTAAGTATTCTATCCATAATTACCCTTGCATTCATAACCTGAGATAGAAGTATGCTAGGTATACTTGTAGTGACTCATACATTCACTTAGTAGGAGGAGTATCAATATTTACTATAGCGTAAAGAGTTCACTCTAACAAGCAAGGAGAAGAACCAACCTCACTAATTTATCCATATAAAAGGATTCAAGGTACACATGGCCATCCAATACGAGATGGAGGCTCTTATAATGGAGACCCCTTTTATATGAATTCTTCAGATCATTGGAACTAAACCATCAAATAAAAAGAAAAGAAAAATATCATACCCCTAGTCCTCAATTCTTTAGTCAAAAGAGACATCATTGAGTTGCTCGAAGAGGCATGCTAAAGAAAAATAAAAGAAAATGAAGAAAATCTTAGCATATCCCAAATAAGTTCATCATTTTCAATTCAATTTTTGTGTTATAGGATTGATGTCAAGTGTCAATGTTCAGAATGTGTGTGAAAAAAAACTCTCTAGTAGGGTGAAAATAGTAGATAGACATAGTTAAAACAACTGATGGCTGAAGTCAAACAAGAATCTTTAGTAAGAACCTTAGTAGCAGCTTAGCAATAGTAGGTAGACACAGTTAGGACAATTGGTGATTGCCACAAGAGAGATCTTCCATGAGAGGAATCTCAAAAGGTGACACAAGCAACTATAGGTAGACACAATTAGAACAACTGGTGACTACCATGAGAGATGTTTCATGAAAGGAATCTCTAAAGTGACACTAGTGATAGTAGGCAGACATAGTTAGGACAACTAATGACTACCGTGAAAGAGATTCCTATGACACTATAGGGGGTTTCCCCCGAGTTAAGAAAATATTCAAGCCATAGATACATGAGTGAAAGTAGTAAACTAAAGTAGGAAAGCAACTATATAGGAAGCTAGAAGATGCACCATGATATGTAGCATTTGGAACAAGAGGCACATGTTTACTAGGTTTTCACCTTCTTGGAAGATATTCTTTTTTTGCTACCATGATGCCTATTTTCCATGTTTTCATCAATAACACTATTTTTTGTTTTTTTTGTTTTTTGATTATTTTTTTTTAATATTATTTTTTTTGAATTTTTTTGGCATTACCAAGGCACCTATTGCTAGGTTTTCATATGATAATGATTTTTTCAGGACTTTTTACAATTTTTAGACTCTTTTTAGGACTTGTAAGTATATACAAAGAGATTCTAAAGTCATATCAACTATAGAACTACTTCAAGTGGAGTGTTGATGGGCTCCTTGAGCACCACTCCCTCGGCTATAGAAAGTTGGTAAGCACCAAATCCAAACACTACATGATTATGTATGGACCAAGCCAATTGGGTTTGAACTTCTATATTTGTACCCATTATTGTTCATTCTTAGAGTTTTCTCTCAGAATGATATCACCTAGTTGGAAGTCATGTGGCTTAACTTGCTTATTCTAGACATACACTACTGATAAGCTCAAAGATGATCGCATGCCACTTGTCAGTGTTCATCTAACAATTCTAGCTCTTGAAGCCAAGATATTCTATAGTTATCATAAGTAATGAGGCCCTCCATGGAGATTCTCAAAGTGATAATCTCAACCTCAATTGGAAGCACAAAATCTACTTCATATACCAAAGAAAATGGAATTGTACCCATTGGAGTTCAGATACTAGTTTTATAAGCCCATAAAGTCAAATTGATCTAAAGGAGTTAGTCCCTTCAAAATTTGTTAATTGTGCAATGCAAGATCTTAAGGATCACCTTGTTGGATGCAGCGACTTGACTATTACCCTGGGGGTAATAAATAGAAGACCAATGTTGTGTGTGTTAGATTGTGGTGACTGATCAGGAAAATTTTTTTGGGTAGTGGCCGACATGGTAGCCGACATATTATGGCCGACATATGGCCAACATGTTATAACCCTAAAGTAGTTTAATACTTGTATAAAAGGGCTTAGGGTTGGGTATTTTTCATAGTGTTGTGATATGAAATTGGTTCTTGCAGCGGTATTGAGCTGTAAGGGATTACGGATTGTAATTAGGTTGTAATCAGTGGATTGTAATAAGATCGAACTTGCTGTTTGGTGGACGTAGCCCAGGAATTGGGTGAACCACGTTAAATCTTGGTGCCTTGTGTTCATTTCTATGTGTTCTATTATTTTTCCTATTATTGGTTATATTTTCATGCAGTTTTTATTTCTGTCCGTGGTTTATCCTAACAAGTGGTATTAGAGCAAGGTTGTCTTTTAGTTATTCTCTGCAGGAAAGTCTCACGGTTAAGTGGGAGTCTCACGGTTGAGTGGGAGCGATGGAAGATGAGGGTAAGCTGAGGGTTGACAGGTTTAATGGGAAGAACTTCCAATTATGGAAGATGCAAATGGAAGACTATCTATATCAGAAGGATTTATGAAAGTCGTTGGAAGGAAAAGCCAAGAATCAGGGAACTATGTTAGAGGCTGAATGGGACCTCTTGGACAAAAAGACACTCGGAAGCATTCGGTTATGCTTGGCACCATCGGTGACATTTAATATTACAAAAGAAAAGACGATAGAAGATTGGATGAAAACCCTAGCGACACTGTATGAAAAGCCCTCCGCTTCAAATAAGGTATTTCTCATGAAGCGTTTATTTTATATGAAAATGGCAGAAGGTGGATCTGTTGCAGATCATTTAAATGAGTTTAATACTATTACTAGTCAATTATCTTTTGTGGGTATCAATTTTGATGAAGAAATTAGGGCTCTCTTGATTTTGTGTTCTTTGCCTGAAAGTTGGAATGGCTTGGTAATGGCGGTGAGTAATTCTGTTCTTGGATCTAGTAAACTAAAATATGATGATGTGATCGGTGTTATTTTAAGTGAGGAAACTCGTAGAAAATCCTCAAGTGGATCTACATCAGGAAGTGCTTTAAATGCACAAAGCAGGGGCAGAATGATTGAAAGAGGAAGTAACTCTAGAAATTGTGGGAAATCAAGAGGAAAGTCAAAGGGGAGGAGGTCTCAATCGAGAGGACCAAATGATTGCTGGTACTATGGGAAACCAGGGCACAAAAAGAAAGATTGTTGGAATCGAAAGAAAAATGAAGGAGATAAATCAGATGGAGACAAGGAGGCAAATGTGGTAAGTAACAAATCCGAAGAGGATGCTTTGCTTCTATCTTTAGAGAGTGTTGATGATTCATGGGTTTTAGATTCTGGTGCTTCATTTCATGCTACAACTCATAGAGGTTATCTCATTGATTATGTCCAAGGGGATTTTGGGCTTGTTTATTTGGGAGATAATGAACCCTGTCAGATTGTTGGAAAGGGAAAAATTAAGATTAAGTTGCAGAATGGGAATCATTGGCTACTACATGAGGTAAGACATGTTCCAAAACTAAGTAGAAATTTAATTTTAGCAGGGCAACTCGGTGATGAGGGTTGTGTAGTTACTTTTAATGATAAAAATTGGAAGGTTTCAAAAGGTTCCCTTGTAGTAGCAAAAGGTGTGAAAGTAGGCACCTTATATCTTTGTACAGGTCATATTGTTCCTACTTTGATTGTTTCAGAGAAAAATGAATATTTAGGAACAATTACTACAGTTGAGCAGGAGAACAAATAGCTGCTATAGATTCTGATACAGCACTGTGGCACAATAGACTTGGGCACATGAGTGAGAAAGGTATAAAAGTACTTCATTCAAGGAAAGTTTTACCAGGTCTAAAATGTGTGAATATGGATTTCTGTGAAAGTTGTGTGTATGGAAAACAAAAGAGAGTGAGTTTTGTAAAGACAGGGAAGGAAAACAAAAAGGAGAAATTAGAGCTTGTGCATACAGATGTATGGGGACCGGCTCAGGTATCTTCCTTTGGTGGCTCTCATTATTATGTTACATTTATTGATGATGCAACTAGAAAAGTATGGGTTTATTTCCTTAGACAGAAATTTGATGTATTTCAAACTTTTAAGAAATGGAAATGCTTAGTTGAAAATGAGACTGGTAAGAAATTAAAATGTATCAGATCTGATAATGGTGGTGAGTATTGTAGTCATGAATTTGAAGATTATTGCTCCATTAATGGTATTCATAGATAGAAAACTGTTCCAAGGACTCCACAGGAAAATGGAGTGGCTAAACGCATGAACAGGACTATAATGGAGTGCGCAAGGAGCATGAGGTTGCATGTCGAGTTGCCCTTACACATGTGGGTAGAGGCTATCAATACTGTAGTATATTTGATTAATAGAGGTCCCTCTACTCCTTTGGGCTGTGGTATTCCAGAGGAAGCATGGACTGGGAAGAAGGTGAGTTATTCTTTTCTCAAGACCTTTGGTTGTGAAGCTTTTGCTCATATAGACTCTGAAAATAGAACCAAGCTAGAAGCTAAATCAAAAAAATGTGTCTTTGTTGGATATGGCATTAATGAATTTGGCTATAGGCTTTGGGATTTTGAAAATCTTAAAATTGTTAGAAGTCAGGATGTCATATTCAATGAGAAAGTGTTGTACAAATATTTGTTGCAGCAATATGAGAAGAAAGAAGATGATTATGTAGTGCTAGATGATACTCCAAAATCTAATGTTCCAGCCATTCCTCATGATGTGCAACAACCGTAACAAAAAATACCACACACACCAGTGAATGTTAGACGGTCAACAAGGCAAATTAGACCTCCACAAAGGTTTTCTCCCTCTTTGTATTCTATTTTACTTACTGATGCTGGTGAACCTGAAAGTTATGATGAAGCTATGCAGGTGGATACTAAGATTCAGTGGGAGTCTGCAATGAAAGATGAAATGGACTCTTTGCTGAAAAATAAGACATGGGATTTGTGCAAGTTGCCTACAGGTAAAAAGGCTTTACAGGTTGAAAGAAGAGGAAGGAGGTAAGAAAAGATTTAAGGCCAGGTTAGTTGTAAAAGGATTTGCATAGAAAAAGGGAATTGATTTTGATGAGATATTTTCTCCTGTTGTTAAAATGACTTCTATTCATATTGTTTTAAGTCTTGTGGCTACTGAAGATTTGCATTTAGAGCAGATGGATGTTAAAACAGCCTTTCTTCATGGTGATTTGGATGAAGAAATATATATGGCTCAGCCATAGGGTTTTGAGGTCAAAGGTAAGGAGAACTTAGTGTGCAAATTGAAGAAAAGTTTATATGGCTTGAAGCAAGCACCTCGGCAATGGTATCTAAAATTTGATAGTTTTATGCATGAGCATGGATATAATAGGTGTCATTCATATTACTGTGTTTATTTTAAGAGGTTGGATGATGATAGCTACATTATTTTATGTCTATATGTTGATGATATGCTTATAGCTGGGTCTAACATGCATCATATTAAGGGGCTAAAACGCCAATTAGCACATGCATTTGCTATGAAGGATTTGGGGGCAGCAAAACAAATCCTTGGTATGAAGATTTGCAGAGATAGGAAGAACAAAACATTGATGCTATCTCAAGCTGATTATGTTGAGAAGGTGTTGCAATGTTTCTCTATGGAGAATGCTAAAGCTGTCAGCACACCTTTACCCAGTCATTTGAAATTGACTAAGGAGATGTGTCCCAAGACACAAGAAGAGGAGGATAAGATGTCCAAGGTACCCTATGCTTCAACTATAGGAAGCTTGATGTATGCTATGGTATGCACTAGGCCAGATATTGCACATGCAGTGGGAGTCATTAGCAAGTATATGAGTCATCCAGGATTTGAGCATTGGAATGTTGTCAAGTGGATTCTCAGATATTTGAGAGGAACATCCAATAAGTTTTTACAGTTTGGGGGCTCTACTACTAATTTACAGGGCTATGTTGACTCAAATTTGGCTAGGGATATTGATACCAGGCGGAGTACTATAGGTTATGTCTTTACTGTTGGTGGGGCAGCCATGAGTTGGGTTTCTAGGCTACAAAAGATTAATGCTTTATCCACTACAGAGGCAGAGTATGTTGCTGCTATAGAGGCAGCCAAGGAGATTATATGGCTTCAGTTCTTCTTGGTAGAATTGGGACATCCTCAGAAGGATAATTATTTGTTTACAGATAGTCAAAGTGTCATTCATCTTGCTAAGAATTCAGCTCTGCATTCTAAGACCAAACACATACTGTTGCAGTACCATTTCATTCGGTTAGTTTTGGAGGATGGATAGTTAAAGCTGGAGAAGATACATACCAATGACAATCCAGCAGATATGTTGACAAAGGTTGTAACAAGGGAGAAGCTGAACTCCTCTTCAGCTTTAGTTGGTCTTTTAGACTAAACGTGAATAAAAGAACAGTAGAGTCCAGGGTGGTTTGATCCAGTGGGAGCCCCATGTGGTAGTTGTATTGCTATAGGATCAGTCTCCAAGTGGGAGATTGTTGTTTAGTGTGGAGCCTGATCAGTCCCCAAGTGGGAGATTTTTAGATTGTGGTGACTGATCAAGAAAGTACTGTACATACTTCATAAATTATGGGGTTCGGGGCATCACCTCGGAAAAAAAAATTTGGGTAGTGGCCGACATGGTAGCCGACATATTATGGCCGACATATGGCCGACATGTTATAACCCTAAAGCAGTTTAATACTTGTATAAAAGGGCTTAGGGTTGGGTATTTTTCATAGTGTTGTGATACAAAATTGGTTCTTGCAGTGGTATTGAGCTGTAAGGGATTACGGATTGTAATTAGGTTGTAATCACTGGATTGTAATAAGATCAGACTTGCTATTTGGTGGACGTAGCCCAAGAATTGGGTGAACCACGTTAAATTTTGGTGCCTTGTGTTTATTTCTATGTGTTATATTATTTTTTCTGTTATTGGTTATATTTGCATGTAGTTTTTATTTTTGTCCGTGGTTTATCCTAATAGTGTGATTCTAAACTTTTTGCATAACTCCTTAAGATCTTTGTTTTTAAATTGTCCTCCATTATTAGTAATGATGGAGGAAGGTACACCATAATTGCATATGATGTAATTCATGATAAATGAAGCTATAGTTTTTCCATTTTCTATAGATAGAGGGACTATCTCTACCCACTTAGTGAAGTAGTCTATAGCTGTTATGATGAACTTATGTCCATTTGAAGAAGATGGGTGAATTTGACCCACAAGATGAAAGGCCCATTGTTGGAATGGCCACAACATGATAGATGGAATTAGCTCCTTGGCTAGAGTGTGAATCAAATTTCCATGGAGTTCTCATTTTTTGCAAGACTTGGCATATTTGATTTCCTCTTGCTCCATATTTGTCCAAAAGTAACCAACTCTAATAAGTTTATGAGCTAGTGTCAAGCTATTAGAGTGAGACCTACAAATTCCCTCATGCACATCGATTAATGCATATTTGGACTCATTAAGATCTAGACACCTAATCAGTGTTTCATCAAGATCTCTCCTAAACAAATTAGTGGTAATAATAACATACCTTGAAGTAGTGTAGATAAGGTGATATTTTTCATTATAAGTTAGATTGTCTAGGATGGTTTAGTCATGTAAGTAAGAATATATGTGGTGGTAGTGAGATGAGTTGTGTCCTATAATAGAATAGATCATCTAAGATTTGGGAGAGTCATAGGTAGGGTAGAGTAACATTTCCACCAGGAACTCATGTCAAAGATCATTTTTTGGCATCTATAACAAGGAAGCAAACGTAGCCATGGCATCAACCACTTTGTTGTCTACCTAAGGAATCTGTTGAAAATTGATATGAGAAATGTATTTCTTTAGGTCATCCATCATGAATTTATAAGGCACTAACTTCTCATCCTTTATCTGATATACGTCATTTACTTGGTTGATTATTAGTTGTGAATCACCAAAGATGTTTAACTCATCCACTCTCTATTCAACTACAATCTTCATGCCATTAATTAGAGTTTCATATTTTGTAATATTGTTTGTATAGGGAAACAAGATCTTTTATGCCTTGGGTAGTGAATACTTTTATGGTGTAATAAACAATAGCCTAGCACCAGACCCCTAGTGTATGAAGGAATCGTCAAAGAACATCACCCAAGTTTCATGTGCGAGCATTATAATTGATTCATCTAGAAATTTAATGTTTAGCAGAAGAAGACTCTACATTGGTGCCTCTACTAACTGATCAAAAATCTCTTATCCTTTGATAGCCTTCCATTTAACATATTGAATGTCAAACTCACTTAATATCATGACCCATTTAGCTAACCTTCTTGTTAAAGTAGTCGTGCTAAGTAAATACTCTAGTGGATCAATTTTAGCTACTAGTCACATAGCATGAGTCAGCATGTAGTGTCTCAACTTTTAGGAAGCAAAAAAAATTTCCAAGCAAGCCTTCTCAATGATACTATAATTCATCTCATAAGAAATTAGCATGTGACTCAAATAGTAAATAGCTCTTTCCTTATTGTCATTGTATCCTTGAGCTAGCAAGATGCCCAAAGATGTTTATATTTTTAAGATGTATAAAATGAGAGGCTTCCCATAGATAGGAGGCATCAGGATCTATAGATTAGCAAGGTAATGCTTCATCTGTGTTAGACTTTGATTGCATTCTTGGCTCTAGTTGTATTTCACACCTTTATGTAGAGTCTTAGTAAATGGTTGTGACCTATCTGCCAACTGTGAGATGAATCTTTGAATGGATTGAAGTCTTCCTTGTAAGCCTCTCATCTAAATGATATTACGGGGAGGAGGCATGTCCATCATTGCTTGAACTTTCTCTGGATCAACCTTGTTTCCTTTTGTAGACACAATGTAGCCAAGTAGTTTTCTAGATGTTGTGCCAAATGCACATTTCTTGGGGTTGAGTCTTAGTTTGAATTTCTCCATGCAATCCAAGATAGGTCCCAAAACTTGAAGGTGAGTGTTGCATTTTGTGCTCTTAACCAAAGTATCATCCACATAGTCATCCATTGTTTTATACACCATGTCATGAAAAATTGTAGTAACTACCCTCTGATATGTGGGACCAAAATTTTTTACACCAAATGGCATCACATTCAAACAAAAATTTCTCGATGCACAAGTGAAGGCAGTCTTCTCCTAATCTTTTGGTGAAATTTTGATCTGATTATAACTATAAAATTTGTCCATGAGTGAGTACATTTCATATTCTGCTATCATGTCCACTATCATATCAATGCTAGGGAGCAGAAAATTATCCTTTAGATAGGCTAAGTTTAGATCTCACAAATCTATACATACTCTAATAGATTTTCCATGCTTGGTGACTTCAACAATGTTTGATATCCATTCAGTGTAATCAATAGTATGGATGAAACCAGCTTCCAGAATTTTTTCCAATTTAGCTTTGACCAGTAATGCAACATGAGGATGCATTTTCCTAAGTTTTTATTTGATTGGTTTAACTCTTGGTGAAATAGAAAAGTGATGCATTATGATATTAGGATCTAATCTTAGCATGTTTGAGTATGTCCATGCAAAGTTGATCTTTTTCTCTTGGAAGAAGGCAATGAATTCCTCTTTTTCTTTTGGAGATAGTGACTATGCAAGATGTATCATGTGAGGATGTTCTTCTATTCCCAAGTTGATTTTTTTTGTTGGCCCTATTAACAGTGATGATCTTTCTTGAAAATGACTAGGAAGTGCATCAAATATCTCATCCACAGGTCCCTTAGAGAGGTTTTCACCCTTGGATACATCTTTTATTTTTACTATTTTTGGTTTTGACATTAACACAATGTGGTTTTCACCCTCAGACCTTTTATTTCTTTTCTTTTTTATTGTATGAGTGAGATATTTGATGTCAGCTTCAATCATGTTGACACTTTGTTCCTTGGTGGAAGACATTACAAGTTCAACATCATTTAAGTAATAGGCAAGAGCATAGTCATTCTAGAATGTATAGACTTCACTAGATGCATTGGAATTCTAGTCTATGAGCTCAGGACAGGTGAGTGAAAGAGATGTGCTGGGTTCAATTACATTCATGATATAAAAATTAAATGCTTGGACAAGTAATTCAAGACCTAGAGTGGCTTCATCCACAAGTGTGTTTAAATGTCTTTGAGCATTGACATCATTAATTGAAGACTCGAGAACACTAGTTGGATAAGACTCATCTAACCTAACCCTAGATGATTCACCTACTTTGAGCTGATTTTTGTAGACATGCACTTGATCTATATCTTTGTCTATAGTTTCTTCTAAGAGAGTCAAATTTGTACTCTTGAGAGTCTGTGCTACATGGAGATAGATTGTAGAATTCTCCAGCAGTGATAGGGAAAAATTCTCCCTCCTCATCTAGATTTTTACAATGGTACTAAATGACTAAAGTATGACTAGACTCTCCTTGTTTTTTTTGGGTATGGGGAGAATCAATAGTGTCATCACAAGAATCATTATCACCATCCATAGTGTTGACATGTGGTACAAAGTCATTTAGTTCTATAAATAATTTAGCAAGATCATCAAGAATTAGATAAGGATATGGATCCTCATCATTGATTTTTTCTTCATCACCATTAGAATTAGTTTGTGACTCATGTTTAGATGAACTCTCAAGTTCTAGTATAAATTTTTTAATCTAGATGGAAGGGAATCTTCTTGAAGCCTAGACAATATGTATCTCAATTCCTTCTAGCTATCACTTTAATAGGATCAACCAGACCATTGTTTTTGCATCCAATAGGACTAGTCCCCTCATAGCCAAAGCATTTCATGAGTTTAAGACTTTGACCATACTTGTTAGGATAAATTTCATGAGACTATTCTATGAGGTCAACTAGAGTTTCCTCTTCGTATATCCATGTAACAATAGCTCTATTTTTAGCTTCTTCCTTAAGAGATACAATAGGTTTGAAAATGTACCATTATACTTAGTTTGAGGTGTCAACACAAAAAGTCTCTTCACTTCAGATGGTCTCCCATAATGACAAGGAGACTTAGGAAGAGATGTCAAACACAAAACTAGTTCTATGTGATATTCACCATTCCAAAAAAATCAACTTCAATGACTGCTCGATTTGCTTCAACTTGCTATCATGATGGTGTATAGATTCCCTATTAGTAGGTATAAATTTTTTAGTATATTTTAGCATGTTACAGGTATGGCTAGTACTTATAGGTATGGTGACTTTAGAGCCATGAAATAGAAACTTTATGCATTGATGGTAAGTGGAAGGTACAACTCACATCTAATGTATCCATGGTCTTGCTAGTAGTATGTTATAAGCTAAGGGAATATCAAGAACCTAACAAGTGACATAGCTTTCTACAAGAGCAACATGAAGAGGAAACACAAAAAGACTTAAAGATTTGCACTTGACTTCATCATATGGTTTGATAGTTATTTTGTAGTAGGGAGCAATGAAGTCTTTAGAATAGTCTAATTGTCTAATCAGAGCAGCAAAGATAATGTTTAAACTAGATTTGTTATCAATAAGTACACGACAGACATGTTTCTAGTGTATCATGACCTTAATGTAAAGAGGTTGATTATGTAGATGACTTAGTGAATTTTCATCCTCCTTAGAGAAGGACATATAGTAAGGTGAGATCAGATGACCTACAATAGATTGGAACCTCTCAAGATCAAGATCTTGAGGTACATTTTCCTCAATAAGGTATTTTTCAAGAATATGTATGAGGTCCTTGAAAGCCTTATGATCTATGTTCTTGTAATTCCATCCACAACAATGTCACCACTATCAAGTAGGTCTTGGACTTTGTGACACAAGTTGATGCAATTGCTGGTTTTGTGACCTTTGTTTTGGTGATATTCACAAAATGTGATTTCATCCCATCATGGTGGTTGTGTTTGTGGATTGTAAGGGCGAGATTTATCAAATGGAGAAATGAGCTTGTATTGTAGCAAGGTCTTGTAGACCACATCCAAAGGTTCACCAAGAGATGTAAATTTTTGTTTCAGGCATGTAACCCAAGATGACTCTTTAGTTTATTTTCAAATGTCGTGTTGTCTAAAGGGGATTTCTCAACATTCTTGGATGCTTTGAGATTGTCTATAAGATTTAAAGCTAGCTTAGTAGGTTTAGGAGTAATGTTGTCAATAACTCCATTATACACAACCTCTCAATTTTTGTTTACATACTTAGATTCATCCTTGCTAGAGGTTGACCCTTGTTTGGTGTCCTTTTGAAGGATTAAATCACCCTTTTTGACAATGAATTCCTCTATCTAGATAGCTTGTATGACCATTTCTTAAAAGGCGCATGGACCTTGAAGTTGAACTCTATATCCAAAGTCAAGTAGAAGATTATCCATAAACATATCAAGCTTTTCTATTTCAAGAATCTTCCATGAATATTAGGTGTAAAGTTGTCTCCACCTCTGAAGGAATGTGAGGAAAGGATCCCAAAATTTCTATTTAAGGTTACACAAGTCTCATATGTTAATAGGGTGTTGTATGTCATGGGAGTATTATTGGAAAAATAGATTCACAATCTCATCGAACGTTTTGATACCAGTATACAAGAATGAAAACCACTCCATATCTTGGCCACCTAGAGTTCATGGGAATAGATGCATTAGATAGGTTTTATCATGCATAAATTCCATAAACAAGGCCCCAAATTCTTGTAAATGGTCTTGGGGATCAGAAGTTCCAAAGTATTTATCTTACTTAGGTAACTAAACTCTTCTTGGAAAAGGAGGCCTGTCTATACTCTTGTCAAAAGGAAATGGACAAAAAGAGTCTAGGGTGTATGTTTTTGTGGGTTTGTCCTTATCACACATCATTTGGGATAACTATTCTTGCATGATTATCAATTTTTTTTGTAACTTCGATGTTTTAGTTTCCTCTTCAAGTGTAATGATAGTTTCAATGTTAAAGTAATGAGGTAGCTCAGCTCCCTCTTGGCCAAATTTGAGAAAGTATTTCTCTTTCTCTTTGTTGAACAAGATTTCCATGACCTTCCAGAAGTTTTTGTCTTTATGACATTTTTTGATGTGTTCAAGAAGTATTTCTACTCATTCCTCATTCTCATCAATAAAAGGTTCCTTATGTCTTTCATTCTTGTGTTGATCTTGGTCTCTACTATGTTCTTTGTGTTCGGGTTCTTGATCAGCCATTTTAGGAATGTGATAAGTTTTAGTGTGTGTTGGTTGAAAAGGTTGTATATACAAGAATTAAATGGCTTTGTTTGGAAATGTATGACCTTTTCTAGTTTTGGGATCCTCTTTATACAAGGGGTTTCTAGTTTTTTTTAGGTTTATGTAAAATGTTCTCTGAACACAAGGTGATCTAATAGGTGAAGGAGATTGTCAAAACTCTTCAATAGATGAACTAGAGATGGACCATGTATAAACTAAGAAGTAACCTCTACTACAATTATGACCCCTAGCTCTACCTCATCTAAGTCTGAGGGGATAAAACATGTTTCTACTTCTTATTGCCACAGCCATAAACAAGGACAAAAAGAAAAAACCTAGACAAGGACCACACTAAAATGTAGTCTCAAAAAAGTGAGATAATAGTGTTGTATACTTAGGGATGAGTCTTATCAGTAATGGCTAGAATAGCTAAAGATTATAACTATCATGATACAAAGTATGAAAAATGAAAAAGGACAATGACAAGATAGACAAGTGATAAGATTAGTTTGCATGTAGATCATAAGTTGTCAATTAAGCAAGAAATTGTTGTTTGACACTGTTTGCAGATAGAGAAGTAAAAAAAATGTTACAGATACATATTAGACTTAGAGTCAATAGCTCTAACAAATAGTTCAATAGTTTTGAGGAAAATATTTCTTGCAAAAATTCCCAAGGAATTGCGTGATAAGTCACAAAGAACCAGGTGAAGATTTAAACAACAATTTTAGGATAGTTCTCTCACATGAGGACATGTAAAGAGCCGCATGAAGAAATGATAGATTGACAAAAGAGTAGAAAGTTAGCATAAAAATATAGTATTTCACAAACTCTCATGTAGAGATTCATAGGGAGTCACACAAGGATTTGCATAGAGTTGTGTGAGGAAATGCTGATGAAAAATGTTCTCATGCAAAATTTTACAAAATTGGGCATGAGAAAGGGAACTAGACTGACATTTTTGACTAAATTTGAAGAGATTTTGCAAGTTTTAGATAGTTCTAGATAGATGGTTGATTGTGTTTACCAATTTTAGATAGTTAGCAAGATGGTTTTCAAGTTTTTGGATAGCATTATGTTTTTCAAAAAGATAATTGTTTTCAGATAGATAAAGGAAGCAAGCAGTAGTCATAGACAATCCAACCGAGGACAAAGCAACATGGAGGGATGGGGGAGTCTTGACCTTTTTTTTTGTGTGATAGATTTGGACAAGTTTAAGACTTGAAAAAGACATACTCTATCCCTAAAACCAAAAATGGTAGAGAAGGAAAAACCTTTGTCTCACAACTTATGTGCATGCGTTCACCTCACACAGTCATGTCACCCCACTAGAGGGTGTCCATTTTTTTGGTGTATTCCAAGGGCTCAACAACATATATTCTAAATGAACACCCTTTTGGAAGGGGTTGAGTGCATATACAAGCTTCTAATGCCCAAGTACATGCCTATGGTGAGAATCTATAGGAGAGATTCTTCTCCCTCCTTACACAAAGATTATGCCCCCTTTTAGAGGTGAGTTAGGTAGCAACTAACTAAGAGGTTTTTACTTAGCTTCCATTGATATTAACCCCCAGTGGCTTTATAAATGAAGTTGAGGCCAGCAGCCCATACCAGCATCTATAAGTACACACACTTGACTAGCAAGACTAGGGTTGACACCGACCAATGTAGTTTACAGAGCCTCTTCTTGATATGTGATATCAAAATGAAGAAGAGGAAATTAATATTGCTTTGGATTCTTTCACTCTACAAAGCTTCTTTATTATAGTGAGTTAGAATCTTCAACGAAAGGAGTGTGCTCACTTGGGTCATTCTTAGAGGTTGGATCACTCCAGTAGACCCTCTAAAGGTTGACTTAGACTAGTGTTTTGGATCTAAGGGTCCAAGTTTCTAATTTCCCTCAAGGAGAAAGAGCATACTCCTATACCTTATCACCTTACCCAAACACACAATACATGTTAATCATTGAGTTAGCTTAACCAATCTAGACTTGTACTTTCTCAAGATTTTGATTTCCTAAAAGGAAATCATCATCCCTTCATAGAAAAGACTCATTCAAGAGAACCATTAACTTTCTCACCTCCCTTGGGTGCCATCTTTTTAAGGCACCTAGATTTTTTATTTTTTCTCAGGCATCACTTCCAAGTAGCAAAAAGCATACTTGTCTATTCTTTTGTCTTGCACCATACAAAGTTCACAAGCCCTATTTATACTATGTGTGAAAAATAATTAAAGAAGACGTGACATTTATGTGGGTTTGAAATGAGTCTTTGACATGTGTATCTTTGAAAAACATCCTAGAATCACACAATCAGTACATGTTTCAAGTGTTTTTATAAGGTGTCTTTGACAAATGTCTTGCAAACCATTGTCAAGCTATTTGAAAACTAGAAATCAGAAAGAAAATGCTTTGGAGAAAATTGTTAGTCAAAACATTATGATAAAACTGAATTTCAAAAACTACATTTTCATATGTTGATGCAAAATTTCATGTGAAATGATGCACAAGCCAGTGCAAGAAAATGATGTGTACCGTGCAAGAAATCATGCATTTATACACATTTTCACACAAGTGCAATGAAAGGGGCAAAATCTTCAATTCTTCATGCAAAAATGATATTTCTCGTGCAAGAATCTAGAAATATGTATGGACATCAGTGATAGAATAATTAAAAATGTAGAAAATAGAATAGATGAGGCTAGAAAACTTGATTTCTCAGCCCCATGGTGGGCACTAGAAATGTATGAGAAGATTATGGCATGTTAATCAACCACACTTCAGCACAGTCATTATATGAGAAATCATCCCAGAATGAACATTGAGTTGTTCATCCAAAATTATTCAGCAAGATGACATGTGGCCTCCTAACTAGATGGATTTTTCCCTTGCTCTCAAAATGAGAAGCTGACAACTAGACCTCTAGTACAAAGGATTTTGCTTAAACTATATGAGAATGCAATATTAAATCTATATGAAATGCATTGTTAAGCTAAGAAATAAAAGAAGCATATTATACTATATGAATGTATATTAAGGTAATATGAGATGATAATGTAAGAAATTAAACTATGGATGTATGAGAAAATGAGTAAAATTCTAGTATAAATTTGATACAAATTCAATTGAACCCGTGTAATGAGGAATTGAGGGCTCCTTAAATAGAATCCCAAGATCGATCGACACTTGAAATCAATTGGAATGAATGGTCAAGATTGAAGATGAGACTTAGTCAAAATGTTAACTTCCTTGTGTAGATGAAGTTAACTGTTTCAAATCTCAATGTGATGAAGACTTAACTGATTCTCTTCTGAGTGCGAGAGAGAGTTAATTGAGTTTCACTTGAGTGTGAGAACAAGTCAACTAAATTAATTCCATTTTGAGAGATATTCCACTCAACATTTCCATTTCTAAATTGAAGAGAATATTTGGAGAGAATATTTAATTTAATAAAATAAGATATGACCTCATAAATGCATAAAATTAAGTTACTTGAATAATTAAATTCAATAATTAAAATGAGGACATTATTAAATTAAATACATTTATTTCCTTTGTACATTAGCTAAAGAAGTAATTTAATTTAATTAAAGTATGAACACTTATAATTTAATTTAATTTAATCAATAGGTTTAATGTAGCTAATTTGAGTCAATACTTAGGAATTAAATAAAGAAAGTGATTAATGCATAGATTAGGGTTTTCTGCATTTGACACTTAGGTCAAGTAGCAAGTATCAAAATCAAAATTGCCTAGTGAAATGGGACTTAAGAATGATTGAATAAAATAGAATTTTTTAACATAGCAATGTGTAAATTTTTGGATATTACACATGGTAGTAGTAGAAGCAAAGGTAAAATTCATTGAGCCCATGTAATATGAGATTAGTGTAGAGCCCATTGAAGGGTATGTGTAGATCATACTCCAATCAAAAAAGGACACTAAGTGCCTTATATGGGGTACCTATGATGAGAAGATAAGTTTAGTTCACTCTAAACTTCAAACCAAAGACATTAAGAAGAAAGAGGAGAAGAAGATAGATTCCATCCTCAAGGAATTTGGTATGACTCAAGATGAGTTTTATGAAATAAAAGGTATTACATTGGAAATGAAGAACATCAAACACACTAAGGTGATAGCAGAAACACCAATTATTGTTGCAACACCTCTCGAGGGTGTAATAATTATAAAACCTATGGTGAAGACACTTGCACCCTATGCAATAGTTGCACAAGTGAAACCAATCAGAGTTCATCATGATCAACCTTGGAGGCAATTAGAGGATGACTCACCTATTGCATAGAGGAATTCTAAAATATTGGTGAAGGTAAAGGAAGATCCTTCACCATCTACAAAGAAAAGGGTCAAGAAAACTTCTAGTGGGCCTAGAAAAAGAAGGAAGACCTTACAAGTCAGTGATTTAGAAGAATTAGAGGATGAGACTAAGGAAAAACTAGTAGAGCAAGCATCACAAGAGGGTAGAGCTCCAAATAGAAAGAAGGCATTGGAACCAAAGGTAGAAAAGATAAACATGCAAATTATAAATGATGATAAATTTTTTTAGTTGAATAAATTTAATATCTTGTATGACAATATCAATAGAAGGCAACTAGAGAATGCCATAGTAAGAAACATGATCTTGAGGAACAAAAGGTTTGACAAAATTTAGAACAAGATCCTAGAAGACTTATATAATATTTTATTAAATAGGAAGAAAAGATTAATAGAAGACACAAAATTAAAAGAAAGCATGATAAACAAACTGTGTGAAGTTAATTCTAAGGAAGATATAGATAGAACTATGAATGCTACTAAGCCCTTGTTGAGGAACAAAAGAAGAGAAATTCTTCTAATGTGAGGTAATTATGAAGAAGTTAAGAAGGAGATTGAGGAAGTCATAGTAAAACATATGACTTCTATGTAAGAAGTAAGTGTGCAATAAAAACCAGTAAGCACAATATATGTACAAGCATGTACACCATCCAGTGAAAAGGAAGATGTTGAGGAGACACATTGAGCACCATCACCTCCTCACATAGTTATGGGTACTAAATCCATGCAAGTGGATAGTACACACATAAAATGTAGATGTAAAAGAAAATCCTTTTGTGAGTTATGGGTCATCAATTGTTGGTAATATTACTACCTACACCAACTCTTATGAGGAAGAAGAACAAGAGGAAAAGAAGAAATGGGTAGAGGATATGATGAAAGAAGAAGTAAAGAGGAGGGAAGTAGAAAAGAGAAAAGAAGAAGAAGAAAGGAGGAAAGAAATAGAGAGGAAAAGAGAAGACAAAAAGAGAAAAGAGGAGGAAAAGAAACAGAAGCAAGAGGAAGAGAAAAGGAAGAGAACAGAAGATGATTTTGAGCTAAAGAAAAAGTGGAAGATTGTGATGCAAGAATTAGCATTCTTGCATAGACTAAAACATGTGGAATTAGAACTTTGGAAGGTAGTGTTTCAGCATGAGGCTAACATAACTTATGTATTCCAAATAATTGTATCTATTGAAATACCTACAATGAGCCCATCATCAGCAGCCAAACTTTTGATAGCATAATTTGATGATGATGATGATGACCAGAAAGGGTTAATAAGATCATTGACAAAGTTATTTGAAAAGACTAAATCTGTGAAGTCTTTGGAGAAGATATTAACAAAAGTTCGAGAGAGAATGTAGAAGATAGTTGCTACAACTATAACTAATCTAGATTTGAAGTCAAAGGAAAAAGAATTGGTGAAGTCTTTTGATGAAGAATTCACAACCTTGTCTAAAGTTGCTTTAGCACAAGTATAGTCAAAGCATGATGCATCACATTTCAAAAGTATGATGAATGTAAGGAATGACTTAAAGAAACTTGATGTATGCACAAAGGATTTAAGTAGAGCATATTTATGAACGTAAAAAGTTGTATAAATAGTGCACATTGTCATACAATTACTTGACATATATTGAGAATTAATTAAAGGGTCAAATGGGTAAACTTATTACACTCACTACAAAGTTATAGTTTCTAGAGGTCATCATTGAAGATTTTGGAACTAAATTTGAGAAGATGCATGATGCAATTAGAGGCACGAAAGATGATAAGGAAAAGGTAATAAAAAGGTTCTCTACTCTTAGGGAGATTTTGTTGCCTAAGATAAACATTTTGTAGAGGCAATTGGAGGAGTGCATTGTAGCTATAGCCTCCTAAGATAAATTTTCCTATATTGACTTGAGCACACTTGTAGTGGCATCATACGTACTTTTCACACTAATTAGTATATCTGATACAATGAAGGAAAATTGGAAGAAAGAAGTTGAGTGACTAAAACTTGTGTATACAAGTTTTTTTCTAGGATATCAAGATGATCAGTAGCAAGCATAGTTTTTGTTTATAGTTTTTGACAACTTTTCCATTGATGTCAAAGAGGGAGTAATATATGTAAAGAAAATTGTATGTGTATATGTACGAATGGGGGGGGAGGGGGAGGGAAGGGGGTGGGTGGACTTATGTATCAATTTGAGAATTTAAGGAGTGATAAGCAATGTAATGATCCATCAAAACATGAATAAAATTCTTATGTTTTGAAGCCAATTTTATGTAGTTACTTTTATGTGTTTTTAATTTGTATGGCATCATTTTGGGACTTGGCCAATTTTCCCAAATGTTGTCATCAATTCCAAAGGGGGAGATTGTATGAAATATGGTAAGTTAGATTTCTAGAGAGTTGTCATTTATGGAAACATGTATTCAACATTTCACTTATGCATTTATAGATAGAAAATTGTCTAAATGTTAAGCAATTTGTAGTAGTACAGAGATAGATGTGATGTGTACAGACAAAACACTTCAAGTTAGCTCATGTGTAGTTAGGGATAGATTTATGACAATTTTATGATTATATAATTCAGTATGCAGATGTGTATAGATAGTATGATGCAAGTTAAAAATACAATATCAATTCAGGTATTTGACATAATAAGATAGAGTATATCAAAAAGATGAGTTGTATGACTTACGAAATTATTTTGGTAACAAAATAATTACTAAGTCATGATGAATCAACTTGGTGGGTATGAATACATAAATGATTTTATATTAGGTCAATCATGTGAAGACATGAAAGTAGACTAAGTAGAGAATTATTAATTTGCAAGATTTAAGTAGAGATCCTATCTTGCACAAATAATGTGAAGTTGATATGAAAGATGTGTGATATGTGAAACATTGTGAAGATAACTTGAAAGATATGCAAAGCTTATATGATGTGAGATCTAATGTATGATTAGAGAAAGTGTGAGTGTTAGCAATAAGAGGTATTGTATATATACCTATATATTTGAAAAACTTTATTAATTATTACATATTACAATAGTGGGAACTTCTTGCATACATTGTATTTGATCTACTAGCTCCTAATAGGGTTAAGGCTTCTAACAAAGCCTAGTCCTCTAACAAGGAATTGAGACACTATATGTACATCATATACTCCTAACAAGTTCAATAACCTTATTAGGATTCTTTTTTTTAGTGGATCATCTAGTGGGTATTATCCCCACTGGGGTTTATCAGACAAACTTTCTACACCTTGCTCAGTATGAAAATATGAATCAGCATGATCATAATTACTTACATTAGACTGAAAATGAAACTGATAACTACTAATTGAGTCATAGATTCCTTCCACCAGAAACACAAAAGCTTGATATTCTACATCATTCACCAAATTGCAAACACCAAAAACTTGCAACTCACCTTGCACCTTCGGCTCCAAAATAACAATGGATCTGAATCAACTTCATGTATCATGTCATCACATACCAAATCAGATCTGAAACTTACTAAAAAATTATCACCATAGTCTTCAAACCAAGGTTCATCAGACATATGAAAAGAATATTCATTAAAATTCTCATCAGCAGGAACTCTACTGGCATCAATATTCTTATCAAAGAAATTGCTAGAGATACTTGTGAATGCGTCAAACTCATTAGTAACATCAATCATAGGAATTTCTTCATTAAATGTTAAATTAGAATCAAAAGATATCAAAAACCTCTCGTTATCATTTCTATAACATAGATCTTATTTAACATCACTCATGACAGTAGTAAATACATCTCTACTGGTCTTCATTTCTTCAAAAAAATCTTCATGCTTATGCTTAAAGTCTTCAAAAGTATAACAATGTTGATATGCAGGAGAAAAAACATAGGGGTATACATCATACCTTACATCATCCTTACAAGATGCACGCACTAATAAAGGTGAAGTTGAATCACACATTGACATATACCTTTCAAACTCATGTTGCAGCAAGGCTGAGACCTCATTTGTATTCAGCAGACCTTTTTCACAAACTTCTTCATCTTGATTGCAATTATTTCTTAGATAATCTGAAGAACTTATAACAGTGACATCATTAGTCATACAATTTGAACAACTAGTAGTAATTTCACAATACATATCCTCTTCCCTTCACCAAATCTGGACATTAGATGCGTCGCTACATTCAACTTCATTGCAGGAAGATATTTCAAGACTACTATTATAATCCTTTTCATTCTCAAACATATTGTCATAGGACTCATCACTTTCACTATGACTATCAACATTTTCAATTTCGACAATACAATAACCATTTTTTTCTAAATAGCCTTCACATTCTCTAAATATTCTCTCAAAGTATTTAGTCTTTTCAAATCTTGCTTTTGCTGTCCAATGTACTAAATCAGGCATGAAGACTAATAAAAACACAAAAACCCATGATAATTCATTGGATCTTGCTGAAATGGGAAGCTCTAAGATTTCCAACTTGAATTGCATGTAAATCTAAACTGCATCTAAGTCATCTACACTTCCCACATTCCTTTGGATAGAAGAAATGACTTGACTATGAAGCTTTCCATACAACATAAACAAATTTTCATGTACCTTTTCATAGCTTGACAGAGTATTATCCGATCTACAATCTGAATCCATTTTGAGAATGAAATTTCTACCTCTTTATCCTAGTGCTGAAGACCACTAAATAGAGGCAACCCTTTTAAAACACTTAACCTTCATGAAAAGAAACATGAAAATCAAAATACCTCAAGTGCTGATGCAAACTTCGATCTGTTGATTTGGCACAAGTGCAAGACTGAAATTCTTTACACCACTGATCAAACTTTATAGAGTCGCCACCTCTTTGCAAGAGGAATAAAATAACCACTGTTGTGATTGGTTTTTTTTTTTTTTACTTCAATTCTTTATAACAACAGATTTCAAACAGGACTTTAAAACTTATCAAGAATTTAGAATTCCTTTCCAAGAAACTATCAACAATCTCAGATCCGCCCATACAACTAAAAATCCTTCAAAATTTTGCAATGAAATAAACTAGGAACATACTAGTACAGAGATTTAAGAATCGCCACTCACTCGTGTGAGAAATAAAACATGATTTGTTACTTGACAAAGCTGAGCCAGACCTTCAATGTAGGAGAAACTTGCAGATCATTATCCTCTTGAAAAGAAAATATACTTTATAAATGAATTCTTGACTCTGAAACTTTCTCAACAGTATTTACAAACTAGACTGATCGAAGATATACCTATAACAGTCATAGCACACAATTTTCATCCAATTTTACAACATACTGTTGATAATGAATAAAGCTCAACTAGGGTGCATGATATTTGAGTAAGAAACCTGGAAAGCACATCAGATACCCTACTACTACAAATTCTTTATGCACTTCTTCTGCTGTATTGAATCTCTTCTTTTAAATTCTCAAGGTTTGTCTTACCTTTGATTCAATACATTCCCCAGCAGAGTCACCATTTTGTTGGTGACTCGGATGGGCAAAACCCAACTAAGAGTAGGACTGAAATTTTCAATGAACACCAAAGATTCTTGTCCTTTCAACAAAATGGATTTCCATCTCATCTCCCCAGCAAAGTCACCATTTTGTTGGCGTTTAAAAATGCTGGAGGGTTTTCAATTATCCCCATGAGAACTTGACATATCTAGGGGTAGCTAACTCCCATTTTAAACATATCATTTTAGACACAGGGCCAACTATAAGGCATGACCCTTCTTCTTCTTCAGGGTCTGCAAAACCTAGGCGAGTGGACCTACAGATTCTTTATATGGTACCAGTTGTCAAAGCATACACTAAATTTGATATGAAGCAGATAAAACCCCTAAATCTTTTATACTTAACCAGGAATCACAAGCATGAAATAGCTAAGAACATAACTCTTGAATCTGGCAAGTTAAGTGCGGGTTAACATTGAATAGCTTTCAACATAAAAGGGAAAATTGATTTAATATGTTGATAACAGCAAGACCCAGATATGAGCAACAAAACATAATGATCCTATCTCTGACCAGTGCCTTATCTATTGGGCAATTAATCATGAATTACAACCGTACATCTTCTGGAAATCTTAGACATATCTCTACATCAAGATCCCTGATCTATCCTTCACCTTGTGAACAGACATCTGCTTCAGATTTGAATCTCATACTCAAAATATCCCATCATGAAATTTGCAAAACCCTGTGACAAATACCAAGCAATTACATGGCTCTTTTGATCCATATGCAAGACATTTTAACCACATACATTCCAAAATGAGATGCAACCTAATCTATGATCCTTGATCACAAACTAGAAAGATTACAAATCCACAAATAGGAGACAAGATTCAGGCTGAATTTGAAACTATTGCCGCTCTTTATTTGCTTTCCTTGAAATCAAATACATGAAAGATGTACAGAATACTTCATAAACCACCTAATAGACATGAACTATTTGCATAACACATAAAATGCTATTCAATACCACAGAGAAAATGTTGGGTGTGTGGCTTTCACAGCCTGAGCAGAGCTCCAAGCATCGGAAATTAGAAAACCAACCAGCCTTTTTTCGAAGGAGAAGAAAGAATAAATATGGAGAAGGAAATTCTCAGATTTGATCTGAACATGACATCTATCTATCTGGAAAACCTCCTTAACAGGTTAAAACAACTCTTTAATCTTTCCCCTCAACTAGTGAATCAAATCTTTTCATTTTACCTCTCAAGAGCATCAAATATCTCAGCAACCTAATGATGAAATAATGTAACTGATTTTGATGAAAAAAATGAACTCAATGTAAAAAGTGAAAATCAGTTCACAGTGTCCTCCAAAATGCAAGAAAACTATTGAGAGTTGATTTTTCTTCATATTCAAATCCCGACAAGCTTTTAAAACTGCCCTCAAACCAATTTTGGTTCTCCAGGATCAAGTCTGCTCATTCTGTCGCCAATGCCCTGGGAAACACAAATTGACCTATAACTCAAACTAGTGAGCACCTGTGCAAGAACCAACCTCAAATTCAGAAAATTCAGATCTTCCCGATTCCAGTGGTATATTGGAGTGCATACTTCGCCTCTCAGAAATGCCTGAAATCTTTGTTTGAAAAATGCTCTTCTGGTTGAAAACTCAGACTTGCAACTTAAGATTTTAAAAATTCAAAATTTTAAAATCTCTAATGTTTAGACTTTGTAAAATGACCTCTTGAATTTAAAAAATTTCTGAACGTTCACACCCACTGAGAAAATAATTTTTAAAAAAAAAATATTTTTTAATTCCTTTGAAATTTTCCCTTATCCTCTGAATTTGGGGTCAAACTTCTGTTGACCAAGCACTACATGTCACTCTATGATTGGCCTACATGGTCTGCATCATCTACCACATGTTTTCTTCTTGCCACTTCACTATGTTGATTCTCGTGCCTCTTCTACTTTGGCAAAGTAGCAACGCTCATTGGATCTTGTTCACCGTCATCAGATTTTTGAGTTCTCCAGTGACCTCGCCACTTCGCCAACTAGAGTTCCCAAATTTTTTCGGCTAGCGAAGAGGCGACTAGCCAAAAATTTGAGTTTTCAAAAATCTTATTCCACTGACGTCACCAATTTTGACTGCGTGTTTGTTTAAAATTATGCTCTGACTGCGTTTATAACTAGCCTACCGACCATGGGCCCCACGAGCCTAAGCGCTGCCTTCAAAAGGGCCACTATCTTTTATACATGACACTATAAATGTAAACTTGCATTTAAACAAATGAAAAAGGCCTCCCATGGACGATGTGGGATAATGGCCTCTAAATGCTTTTCCATGCGCTTTTCTCGTTAACAGGCGGCTTACTCTCCATTCACGTGATTTTTTGCTTTTGTTTTTACTGGTCTATGGATTTTCCTTATGAATGCATGTGTCTTTTTCTCTTTTGACTATGTAGAACTATTTCTTTATAGGTGTCTTTTAAACTACCAAGGCTCTTCTTTTCAACCGTGGCTGAATGTTTTGCCTTTCTTCTTGCCACGTTTCTCCTTTACATGAGCTCCTATCGTTGATAGCATTGACTACGCTACGTGTGCTTTCCTTCTATTTTTAATGTGCCTCCTCTTAATGCCTTGTGTGGGCTTTCCACGCCTTTTCATGCCGCAGCTTCCTTGATGACAGACGATCAATAACAATAGCCCTTACTCTGCTGAAAACATCTTTTGCTAAAGCCACTCCTTGCTGAATGTGGGTGTGAGAAAGTCTGCAAGCCAGGGCACTTACAAAAACATGAATCATTTAAGTACGATATGTGGCACTCCCTCACAGCGGCGGCTTTCCTTTCAACGTGGATTTTGATATTAAAACTATGGCTCCTTGCTTGGATAACGCTATGACCAACTTCCTAATTTGATATGGTTGCTTGGATTTGGGTGCATTTCCTTGCATTGGATGCTCTCCCTATATGTCGATTCTTCCCATGCAATGACATGCTTTGGACATGAATGAGATACCAAGCCTTGTTGGCGATAGTGAATCAGAGCAGCAAAACAATTTTGTGCAGAAGTACAATCATTTCCCATGGCTCCAAATCTATTTACATTGATTCTACAATTATGGAATGCCCTTCAAATGTGGATTTGTTCCTTCATTCACCATTGATTTTGATCTAAGATTCCAACCTTGGGGACCCCTTTGTTAGAAACCTTGTGTAGTAAAATTGGTTATCCTTAGTGCCACACACATATGTGTAAATAGCCATGTTATAGCCTCTCTGCATTCTTATGATTTGAAGAAAACTAAAAATCATTTAAAGGAAAGACCCACCTCTTTACAAGTATGGATGCAGTCCTTGCCATACTCAATGGACTCAAATGATGGCAATGAAAATGATGAAATATTAAAATCAATTAAAATCTTTATCATTTCTTTCATGAAATCTTCATCTTGCACACAATCCTTATCAGCTTGATGGAATTAGTCGGACCCAACTAAAATCTTTGTTTTCAAACATTTGAAAAGCTGAACTACTTTATTGCTCATCTTAGACTGATTAAAATCAACTTTGATCGCTGACTGACCATTAGAAACTCATTTTATCACTTTCAATCCAACTGTCATTTTTTGCACCAGGAGATCTGTTGACTACCTTTAAAAACTGACCCGAACAACTGACCAAGCTCTAAAACTTAGGATCTTTGTTCTCTAAGGCATGTTTAACAGGCCTGCCAGATCTCGTTAAATAATGACATTAGGGTCAAAAGATATTCGCCTTCAAATTTGCCTCTTCAAAATTACCTGCAGACAAATATGTCAGAAAACACTAAACTGGGTTCGGAATCGGCCTTAAAAACTAGGCAAATGAGCACATGGGGAAACAAAAACTGGGGCATTCATTCTCTATCATGAGGATAGTACAGATCTATGATTTAGGCTCATGATGAATAACAGGACGCAAATGGCGATAAGTCAAAGTGGGCTACACAGAATTTTGCAAACTGGACATGCTGACAGAAAACATTTTTTGCGAATGGAATTGACCTGGAAAAGTGTGCAAATGGATTCTTCATAACTTGCAAACTGGCACACTTAAAGTACTCTTAGTATAGAACATAGGGAAACCAACCATTTGATCACCCCTATCACAGATCAGGAGATATGATGTCCCGAATAGGGGTTACAATCAATCTACAATTACTAACACCAGTTAAAACTTATAAATTATGTTTGGAATCATGCTTGAAAATTGACCAAACAGATTCGTCATAAGCTGAAACTTGGAAGATAACAAGTCTCTAATGTATACAATACAATGCAAAAGGAATTTTCTCATTTGGGTCAACTGGTCAAAAGTTATTGTATGTCAAACAGGGCTTCCCAAAATTAGGTGCAAAGTGCAAAAGCATGAAAACAGTAACTCACCAACTTTGAGGGATTCAAAACTTATTCAAATGGACTTGAAACGACTCAAAATCTAAAACATAGGTTCTTAGGTATGGATATTAGATACTCCCAAAGCGGTGAATCACAAAACATTTCTGGGTGCGAGATATTCATTTACAAACAAAGCCTCCTGTCGCTGTTTGACACTTTGGTGAAAATGCAAAATTGATACTAGCTCAAAACAGAACTTTGCCAAATGACACAGAAACTCAATTTAAATTCATGAAACACTTAGGAATGTTGAATGAAAGGTGCTAGAAGCACTAAACACCTTAGGGGTCTCAAATGGACAGCCAGGCACATATGCATTTTAAAAGCGTTAAGGGCTTGATTTTTTCAATGGTGCTCAAAATCGAGAAGGCAATTTTGAGCGCCAACACTAGTATAGCATCAAAATGACAACTATGGGCTATACTTTCTCTCTTGATCTTCATAATACTTCTCATTATTTTTCCATGTAACCAGCCACTAAGATCCATCTTGGTTCTTTTAATTATTATTTGACATGCTACATATACTTCTCCTATAGGTACACTATTTTCTTGACTAGATTTGTAAAGGATCTATTTTATTTTATTTTATGCGAACTACATGTTATCATCTGTAATGTCCTTCAAGGTACACATCCTGCCATCTAGGTGGCATTTCATCAATTCTATCAATTCCAACATTATGTGTATTCTGGTGGTTCATTTTTCTTCAATTTTGCTACACTGTGTTAGCCTTTTGACTACCTTCTTTGTGATTTTTTATGGCTTTTCCAGCCACAAAAAATTGTCATGGACTCATCTGAGCACAAATATCACCGATTCCTTTTTTAATAAATTTGGAATATATATGGCACAAGATAGGTTTTTGGTCTCTAGTACCTTGAGTTCATCTTTCCTAGTCTTTTTTTCTCAGATTTCCTCATATATATTTATGATCTTAGTTTCTCCTATTTTGACCATCTTTATCTCCAGATACTCTCCAATATCATCTGGCAACAACGCACTACTTGATAGTGACAATAGGGCTCCATTCACATTATTCTCTCCCACATTCAATAGGATCAAATCATAGACAAGAGTTTCCTCATTTTGTCCATCTAGTTAAACATCAAATAGGTTGTTGTACTATGAGATTAGGATTTTCTAGCTCTAGCTCTATATCTTGATCTTTTTCTTTGGGAAAAACTTAGGGTTTTGAAGCAATTGATAACTTTTCACATGAAAATCACTCAAATAATAGTTGTTGGTAGATAGAAATTTTCATGTAAGAGCTCAAATATTTTGAGATTGTGTAAGGTCATGTTTGTTTTTCATAGCATCTATTTATAGATTCAATGGAAAATGCGATGTGCTCTAAATGATAACTTTTCTCTTACTTGCCTTATTCTTTATGCAATAAGTATTTTCTAATAGATGAACCAATGGTCATATTTTGATGATATCTTGTATTCATCTCTTAGGTGAGATTCTCTTTTCCCTCTTTTTTTTAAGTCACTAGTCATGGCTTACCGATTTGCATAAGGGGACTAGTGAAAGACTTCCCTCTCTTTCCTAGCCCTTGTTAATCTTTCTCTTACATAACTCGATTAGGAGGACTCACCACTTATTGGTGAGCTTGTAATTCCCCCAATACTTACTATGACATTTTTTTATTTTTTCTTCATCCATACCTTGGAAAAGTCCTTGTAGACTTGTTTGATATCTATAGCCTTTCCCTTTCCATTATTGTCTTTTTTGTACTACTTGGGTTTTTGTTTCATTCAACTATTTTTTACTATATGACATATTTTATAATATCTATAACATGTCTTCCTCATGTTGTTTCATGGCCTTCATTTATTTTGTTGTTGAATCCACTATTTTCATTGTGATGCAATGAGTCCTTAATTTTCATAGGTGAAGAAAACCTACCTCCTATTCATAGGAGATTACTGATGTGATCCAAAACTCAATTCATGGTTTATACCTTGACTCTTTCACTACCTAATGGCTTATGGAATACAAAAAAGTTAACAACAAAATGGGTCAGTGTAGTATCTATCAAAGACCCCTGAATTGAAAGGTACAACTCCCTTATGAGTGCAATATATGAAATGAATTATCTTTCAATTTTTTGAGGTATGCTCTTAACCAGAGAGAAGAAGAGGTAAAAACCAAGTTGTTCAATAGTTTAAACAATCTAGGAAATTTAAAGGGGGACTAACTCACGACATGAAATCTACTAAAACTTACAATAAAATGAATGGAAACATGCATAACTAGCTACAATAGTAGGAAGAAAGAAAGAGATGGTGAAATAAGTAATTCTCAACTTACAAAGTTAGCTAATATTTTGGCAATACATGGATTTTCTATCTCTTAGCTATTCCACACACCAATTTATGGCCTCCTTATGCAATGAATTAAACTAAACACACGGACTATGGCAAATAGCAAAGAGAAAATAAGATATGCTTATGCTGAACAGAGTAAGAATTACAATCTATTGAACAAAGAAAACAAAACCAAATTCATTCACATTCATTCGATATACTCAACTTTAAAGAAAATGAACATCAAAACTTAAAATGAACTCATAGTCAAACGTAGTAGTCCTAGCTATAGGGCTTCACCCAAAGTAAGTTTTGTCAACCTTATTAACTTCATAAAAGATTACATTTATAGGCCTTCTCAAAATGGTTAGCTACATTGAGTGATTACTTTGTAGTGTATATCTGAACAGAATGACTAAGAATAGGACAAGCTTTAATCATTCTCTATTAGAGAGACTAACAAAATGCCAAGAATGGCTAAAAGTAGAAAATAAAAGAAGGAGAATGGAAGATGTTTGAAGAAGAATCAGAATCATCATTCCTTTTTAGAAGTAATTGATTTGGCTCTATAAGATTTCATGGCCTTAGTTACTTTGTGTAACTCTTCAACATTTAGAATAATGATATTGTTAACTTGGACCATCCAATAGTCATGCATCTTTTTCAGTTCATCAATTTTGCCACCCTTGACTAAAATTTCTCCATTTCTCTTCTAATATTACATCTGTTGTTGAGATTTCCACAATCTTGGACACTTGGAAGTTGAGTGGGTCAATAGCTTCATCAAAAAATGCCAAGAGCTTAGATTTCATTCTCTCAATGTTCACAAGCTTTTTGTTAGTGGACATGAAGGACTTTGTGTGCAATATTTATTTTCAAATAATGAAACAACATTTCAATGACCTTTTGCACCAAGCCATGCACATCCTTGAGCTCCTTTTTAGATCTCATGGATCTTTATATAAAAAACTTCAACAATTGCTTCTAGTGAAATAGTGAATCCTTGCCGGTCTTCAAAATCCCATGAGCAATAGCCACATTTGTCTTCATGTCTATCACTTCTTGTAGAAGGGTCAATTGCACTATTTGCTTGTTTTTTGCCTTTGGTATGGTTGTTTTATGATTTGAAGTTACTTACCTAGGCTTGTGAGCATCCAATACTAGGCTTCCCAAATTATCAACCAGTGGGGGACCTTGACCTTTACCTAATCCACCCATGCTTGGCCTACCTGCCAGAATTGCCTTTCATATTATAGTTTCAAGAGTAAGTTCTTGTTCTCCTTTGCATTTGGGACAAATTGATTCGAACAAGTGCTCTCAAGTATAGACTATAATGCCCCGCCAAGGGATCCAAAGAATTAACCTAGAATATCACTAAGTTTGGTAACATTTTTTTTTTCTCTTTTAAAATTACATGGAAGTAAATATCACATATAACTTATTCACAATAACGGAAGCAATAGCAATGTCCATCTAAAGAATAAACATAACATACACAATAGATTACATTCTTTAAGATCCATTAACGTTGAATTACATACATGAATCTATCTAGTACAACAACCACATGAAATAATAATGATAAGTCCAATGTTCATACATTACATTTCCAAATGCTCAATCATCCACTGTACATGTCACAGGGTATGAAGGCTTAAAAGAATATACATATGTGAAATAAGGTACATCATCCTATTCTAACCCATGATACATCAAAGAAAAGATAATCACATGATACACAAGTTACATCATCATAAAATTCATATACATCTATCATAAAGATCAAACAAAATAAATTAAGTGCACGGTTCCTCCCAACCATTAATAGCATCATTAGACCATCGTGGGCCCTAGCCATTCCTTCGTATGTAACATCCCAAATCACCGAAAAGATCATCGGTATTAACATAGTAGGAATGTAACTCCCAATAAATACAACATCATATGTAGAAGTAATCTAACATGCAAATATAAGCATAAGATAACATCATCTAACATATGCTAATCATCAATGAAAGGATACATATCCACCATCATGAAGGACGCATCAGCCACGATGTCACAATGAATCTCAAATGATAAGAGTAGAAAATACACTACCACTCGACCACGTGGTACCTAAGTGGTCCACTCCCACCGTGCTAAGGAGATAATCTCAAGTCCCAAATAGGCTGTCAAAATCACATAGCACAAGTCTCTAAAGTCCAGGAATCCTGAAAGTATACTAACTCAAAGGTTCCAATCACAAAACAAACATCTACTTCCCAGAGGCACACAATGACATGTAGGAACCTAATATGCAAGCGGGAATATGCAAGCGGGAAAGTGTCATCGGATTTATCTCGTACAAGTTACCCTGGATGTTAGCTAAACTCCACGAGTCCATACAGATCTCATGGGGCCATTAGTATCCTTTCATATTGACAAGGCATACTATGGAATGCAAGATCGCAACCATGCGTTCTCTCTACTCCCATCCTAGCCTATAAAAGCACTCAAGGCATGGGCGAGAACCAAAACTCTTATCTTTTTAGGTTCATTCAGTTAGTATTAAGTGTGAATGTTATCAATTATTAATCCAACTCACAATGAGTTACCCTGGCAACCTCTTAGGGCCCCGGCCCCCATTGTAAGCCACTTCCCATCACTACATGCAGATATCCTACCCTAATGCTCATGGTATCATAATCATAAAGAAATTCCATAAAATCATCAAATGTCCACAATAAGAATCATCAAATATCCATGATAAAATCATCAAATATGCATAAAGCATCAAATCTCCATGAGCAACATCCATAGAAAATCATGACTACAACAACTCTCTATTGGCAACTGAAGTATCACTGATAATCAAAGTAACCATTGGTTCTTAATAACCAAAATATATCTCAAAATAGATCACCATATCCATTGGTTCTCAACAAGTAACCAAGAATATCTCAAAAACATACTGATCGAAGACTCCAAAATGGTTGATTCATACATGTCACAACATGACATCATTAAGAATAAATCCACATATTAGTCCCATCATGGCGACTAGAATATAACCAAGGATAACTGATCGATGACCAAAAATAATGGTTAAGTCAAGGGTCTCAAACATAAGATTCTCAACTTTAACAATCAGTAATCACAACCAATACATAGAGCATTCCATCGCATAATCATGGTTGGGTTTATAAAGATCGAGCAATAAAACATCATCATGACATCACAATCACATAACCCCCAAGCCTCTGGTAGACGTCCTATACCGGTCAACACTAGTCAACCCAAAATTCCAAAACATTAGCATAAGGAATACACAATGTAAACACATGTTTTGGTTTCGCTAAGTTTCAAATTCAAATGCCAAATTTCAATTTATGTTTCCAAGTTTAGAGAAAGAATTTAAAGGAACATTTTGTACGTTTTTTCCCATGTACTATTTTTTGTATGGATTAAAATTTTTCCTCTAAACTTCAATTTCCAATTATAATATTTTAAAAACGTTACCCACCAACTTTAATTTTCTTATACTTTACATATTTTATAATCTAAAACTATTAATTAAATCTTAATAGTTAAAATTATAAAATTACAAAACTATTCATCATTATAAAAGATGAATTCTTAAATCTTTTATCAAACAATTCTAAATAACATATTTACATATTACATATATACATACATACATATATATATATATTTATATTTAAATATATACATATATACATATATAATATATAACATTTATCATCGCATTTTATAAAAATCGAATATCATTAATTTCAAATTATATCATATAACAATAAAAAATTGAATAATAATTTTTTTTTAACAAAGCTGAATTACAGTTGTCGTCGGTTGTCACCAAAGTGACATCTGCCGCAGGTACCCTGCGACTGTTACTGTTGTGGGTACGCTGCGTAGCAGGTACCTCGCGACCATGCAGAGCACAGGTACGGGGGTGCAATTCCGCCCCCACCCAAATGTAATTTTTTTTTTATATATATTTTTTAAAATAATCGCTGCACTATTTTTCAAACGTTTATTAGAAGGTTTCTGCCCACAGTAAGATATCCGACTTTTAACACATATGTATATATATATATAATATATATATATATACATATGTATGTATATATATATAAAGGTATATGTGTGTATATATATATATATAATATACAGAATTATAAATATCACTGTATATATATATAAATGATAATTTATGAATACAAGCTTTCATTTTCAGAATTTCTCTATGAAACTTGGTTTTCAAAATTTCTAATAATTAATTCTAATGGGTTTGTCCATGATTTGCAACCCTAACCTCGTGTCATTTTCAGATCTAAGCATATAGAATCCTCAAATAAATTTTAATTGCCCAAATTGAAAATGCATAATGAAGACGTATGGAACATGAAGAAGATAGGGAAAGCAAGATGTGCAAATAGCATAAGTGAAAACACAAGAATCTACTCGGACTCTGATGCTATACCACTCTCCCGCAGAACAAGCTCTCTTCTACAGAATTCTCGAGTCCTCCAATGCTCCAATTGTTCTCCACACTATCCACACTATCCACGCTATGTCCAAGCTTCTAAGAATGCCTGAATATAAAGAGCTCTCAGGAAACCTCTAGAATGCTTCTAGAAACAGCTGGAAGGTGTCACCAACTAAGCATGGGTCTTTTCCAACCTTTTTGATGAGCCGTAGGGCTATAGACACAATGTGCTCAATTGATGCACTAACCCCCGTGTTGTTGACACATGAAAAATGGAGAACTACGTTAATTCCCAAGCAAGCTTATAACTCCGATTACTTTTTAAATAATTTCCATTTAAATATTTATAACTCCCATTTTAATTTAATAACTTTTATTTTAATTTTTATAATTTTTATTATTATTATTTGTTTATTAATTTATTAGTATTATATAATTATTATTTATTTATATTTTCTAATTTTCTTTTTGTTTAATTATTTTCTCTCAATTAATTCTCCTTTAATTAATTTTAAACAAAATATCAAAGATCATGATATTTAATTTTCTCAAATAATTAATTTATTAATTAAATCTATTTGTTAAGACTTAATTAATAGAAAATTCACCATAGACCTTCAAGACAAAATATGAAAACCCATCATAGGACAATTCATAAAAAATTAGTCTAAAGGATTAAAAATCACAAAATATGTCATCTGACACATTCAGTGGGTACTCAACTCTGATACTTGTCCTAACTCACTAGGACAAATGGTTTTAGGGTTTGGGATTTGGACTTGAGAATTTATCCCCCTTCTCTTATCATTGAGATAGTATAATAGGGTACGCTCATCTTGGCAATTCAGGGAAGTCGATACCCGACACCTACAACCTGCAAAAAACCATGCATGTACATACAATATATATAATGCTAAACTAAACAGGCAATGGCAGGAAGTGGTGCATCGTGTAGATCCCGACTAAGCAGGTGACTACGACTCCCTTCCTTAACCACATCAGAAATGCCATACAACAAGAAAACACGCACACCATACACATGCAAGTATGGGGTAAGTATCCATAATAAAACACATGTGATAATAAACCATCGAACTAATCATCAGCAGTAACTGAACACAATATAATGATCATCATACATACACAAAATGTAAAGTCTAAATGATCTCATCATATAACAACTGAATCCATCAACATAATGTCTGATAGTCTTAAAACAATACCACTAATCCATCAACATAATACTAGTCCATCAAAGTCTGATACTAATAGCAACAATGAGTCTAGAAAAGATGTGAACGAAGGTAGGCACTAAATCCACCCCCCTTGGATTAGGCTTACTCCTAGAAGCCTACAAACAAGTAGGGATATAACTCCCTCAATCTAGCTGCATCCTCCCTAGTAGCTGAAGAATCATCAGTAGGGTCCCATTGGACCCTTACCTGCTCGATGGTTCGACCCCTGAGGGTCATCTCCCGCTGCTCCAGAATATGAACCAGCTCCAAAGCCAGCTGCCCGTCCTCTACCTGCAATGCATTCCAATCAAGAACATGCACAATATCAGGAATATATTGTCTAAGCATTGAAACATGGAAAACATCATGAATGTGAGCTAGGCTAGGCAGTAGAGCAAGGCGGTAAGCAACCGGGCCAATCCTCTCTAGAATCTCGAATGGTCCCACAAAATGAGGTGCTAGCTTAGAACCCTTTCCGTAATGGATCAGACTCTTTCACGGTCGCACTCTCAAGAAAACCTTATCTCCCACTACAAACTACTTATCAGTCATATGAGCATCAGCATTTTTCTTCTGCCTATCCTGTGTCGTAGTCAAATGCTCGTGGATACGCACTGCCTGTTGCTCCATATCACAAACCATCTCAGGATCCAATAGAATGCGATCCTCAAGGTTGTCCCAACTCAAGGGTGTACGACAAGGATGACCATATAAAGCTTTAAAAGGTGCCATGCCAATAGAACTGTGATACCCATTGTTGTAAGCAAACTCCACTAGGTAGAGATAGTCCTCCCAATATGTCTACCTATCCATCACATACATCCATAACATATCCTCCAAAACCTGATTCACCCTCTTTGTCTGACCATCAGTCTCTGGATGATATGCCAAACTAAAGTTTAACTGCGCTCCAAGCTCATGCTGCAACGATGTCCAGAATACAGAAGTGAATACAGGATGTCAGAAATAATCTTTCTAGGAATACCATGTAATCTCACAATGTCACGCATGAAGATATTAGCTACAGAAGCTGTTGTGTAGGAAGACCTAATAGGTGAAAAATGTGCCACCTTAGTCAACCGATCAACAGTGACCATGATAGCATCATGACGACGAACAGTCATAGGTAATCCTACAATGAAATCCATGGAAATGATATCCCACTTCCAAGAAGGAATGAGATTTGGCTGCAAAAGTCTAGCTAGGTGCTGGTGTTCTGCCTTAACTCTCTGACACTCAAGGCACCTAGCCACAAAATCAGCAATATCTCGCTTCATTCCAAACCAAAAGAACAAATGTCTCAAATCAGCATGCATCTTCTTGACACCTGGATGTGCTGAGTATGGTGTACGATGGGCTTCTGCTAGAATCAAGGTGTGAAGCTCATCCAGTAATGGCACATAAATCCTCCCCAAATGTCTCAAAAGACCATCTGATTCTCGAACGTAACCTGCAAACTTTCCTTCCAAGGGTCTTCCTGAGTCTATCTCTCTGCACACTTCCTGATACCATGAATCTGTAGGAAGTGCCTAAAGAATTCGACTCCTCAAGTCGACACTAAGAGTCATAGATGATACCACATGTCTCCTGCGACTCAAAGCATCTACCACCACATTCTCCTTACCTTGAATGTACTTAACCTCAAAATTGTACTCGCATAGAAACTCCATCCAACATCTCTAGCGAGCATTCAAATTAGGCTAAGTAAAAATATACTGAAGACTGCGATGATCGCTGTGTAGCTCAAATCTGTGCCCCAAGAAGAAATGTCTCCATCTTGTCAAAGCATGAACTACTGCTGCTAACTCAAGATCATGCATAGGATAATTTAACTCATGATCCTTGAGCTTGCGTGATTCATATGCTATCACCCATCCATTCTGCATCAACACTGCCCCAATCCCTTCAAGAGAAGCATCTATACACACCATAAAATCTCCCTCTGGATCAAGTACTGCTAAAATCGGTGCACTAGTCAAAAGCTCCTTGAGCTTCTGAAATACTTTCTCACTTCTCTATCCACACAAACTTCTTTCCTTCCTCTAAAGAGAAGTAATAGGATGTGCTATCCTAGAGAAGTTCTGGACAAATCTGTGATAATATCTTGCTAGGCCCATGAAACTACGAATCTCTGACACATTAGTCAATGTCGGCCAATCTATTATCGCCTGAATCTTTGCAGGATCCACTGAAATACCATCACCTGAGATGACATGCCCTAAATATGGAATCTTTGATTTGAAGAATTCACAATTAGTTGTATTAGCATAAAGCTGATTGTCTCTCAAACACTGCAATACCAACCGCAGGTGTTCCTCATGCTCCTTCTGATTCTTAGAGTATATCAATGTATCATCAAGGAACACAAGTACAAACCTGTCAAGATATGATCAAAATACACCATTCATCAAACTCATGAACATTGATGGAGCGTTAGTCAACCCAAAAGGTACCACTGTGAACTCATAATGCCCATAGCAAGTTCGAAAAGCGGTCTTGTGAATATCAGCTTCCTTAATGCAAAGCTGGTGGTATCCTGACTTAAGGTCAATCTTGGACAAAACTATAGCCCCCTTGATCTAATCAAATAAGTCATCAATCCTAGGCAATGGATACCTATTCTTAATAGTCACCTTATTCAACTGTCTGTAGTCGATACAAAGGCACAAAGAACCGTCTTTCTTCTTCACAAAGAGCACTGGAGCTCCCCATGGTGATACACTAGGTCAAATGCTCCCTTTAGCCAGAAGTTCCTCTAGCTGAAGACGTAGCTCTCCCAATTCTTGTGTAGTCATGCGATAAGGAGCTTTAGAGATAGGCTCTGCTCTAGGAATTAGATCAATGCTAAAATCGATATCCCTCTTTGGAGGCATGCCTGGAATCTCACTTGGAAAAACATCTGCGTACTCCTGCAAAATCGAGTGATCTAAAGTCTTCCTCACAGGATCTTCCTCATCAAGATCATTTACCATAACAAAAAATATTTGACATACCTTATGGAAGCTTCGCTTCATTTGCATAGCAGAAATCATCCGCAGAGATATAGGCCTTGGTATCCCAACTATCTTCACATCATTCCCTTGGTCATCTTGGCACATAATAATCTTCTTCCTGAAATCTATACTGGCTTTATGAGTTCCAAGCCAATCTGTGCCTAAAACCACATCATAGGAACCAAGGGGTATGACTCGAAGATCCACTACAGATATAAAGCTTCCTAAGCTAAGCCCACATTTATGAACTACAGAGTTCGTGGAGACCTTGATACCTGAGGCTAGTTCCACTTGCCAACCATGATCTTGCTTCACCGCATCTAGCTTACACTTAGAAACTATAGATGGTGAAATAAATGAATCTGTAGCTCCTGAATCAAATAACACTGAAAGAGATATACCTCAAATAGCACCTGTGGTCTCAACCACTGTTCCCTGATGATCCGCCTGGCGGTGATCAACTGCTGCAAATACTCTATGAGATCTACCTACATCACCAACTATAGGCTCTGAAGCTTTAGGCCTAGGTCCTAAAAACTGAGGTGCTCATTGTGGACACTGAGCTGCATAATGACCAATTTGTCCACATGAAAAACATTCTATATTCCTGCCAGATCCTCTACCCATAGCTGGTATATTTTATTGTTGTCGGTTGTTCCTACTGACAAATGACTGACTACTCTGAGCTGGCTAATTGGGCTGATTTTTTTTATTGCGTTGAGCATTGCGGTTGTTCTTAAAGTTAAAACCTTTGCCACCACCTTGAGCCTGAGAATTTGATCCCTTCTGCTGTTGCATCTGCTGAGACTGATGCTAAAACTATTTTCCCTTAGTAAAGAAAGGCTTCTTGTTACCACCTGAATTGAAGTTGCCTTTAGATCTTGATGTTTTTGGCGCTCCTACAAAACCACCTTGACCAAGGTTAACACTTTTCTCAACAAGGAATTCTCGATGTACCGCATCCTTGAGGGTTTTTGGCTCAAATACTTTGACACCCCCAATAATACGGTTGTTCAAACCCCTAATAAAGTGTTGTGTCAACTGAGCTGAATTTTCATTGAACCCTAAAAAAGACATGAGCTCATAAAACTTACGCTCATATTTGGTCACTGACATAGTGTGCTGCTTGAGATTATGAAATTCATCTGCCCTTTGCTGTTTCCATTCCTCTAGTAGGAATCGTTCACAGAAACTCTCTAAGAATAGTTCCCAAGTGACACTGCTCATATTGATCCCGAACTTCTTCTCCTCAATTGTCCACCAAGTGGCCCTAAAATTCTCCAAATTGGTGATCACAAATCTTGCCTTAACATTGTTGTCAAAGTCCTGCATAGCAAAAATCCTATCGAGAGAAATAATCCATTGTTCGGCCACATAACCAGAACCTTGCCCATTGAAAGGCTTAACCTTGGATCTTGAAAGATCCTTCATCTGAGTGGACACAATGGACCTCTGACGATCCTTCCAAGGACTTCTAGATCTGGGTCTATGCTCTTGTTCGGTCTAATGTACTTTAGGTTGTTCTTGAATAGGAGGTAGATGTTCTAGAATAGTCTGCATCAACTGTCTCAGACCAACCTCTTCAGACTCAGCTTGGTCCTCTCTACGGCTCTCTTCCTGCTGCCTATTAGAGTGCTCTTACCTGCTCTCTATACGAGCCGATCCCTCATGGGCAGACTCATGGGCACTGATGATTCTGCCACAACCATGGCCTCTTCCATGGTCCCTACCATAGCCTCTAACAAAAGACCTAGGCCCAGATACCATCCTGCAATAGTACAGAGTACTATTACAATCAAAAGACACATGTTACAATAGACTAAGTTCAGTTCTATGTTTAGGTCTAAGTAAAATTTCAGTTTTGACAACTAAGTGTTGAAGTATGAAAAATATCCAAGTAACAGTTCAAGTTCTGTTTTCAGTTCACCTAGTTTCAAGTTGAGGAGATACACTTAATAGTTCAAGTTCTAGTTGTTCCAAAATACCCAGAGCTCCTAATGTAGAAACTCGGCTCTAATACCAAATGTAATGCCCCGCCAAGGGATCCAAAGAATTAACCTAGAATATCACTAAGTTTGGTAACATTTTTTTTTTTTTTTCTTTTAAAATTACATGGAACTAAATACCACATATAACCTATTCACAATAACGAAAGAAATAGCAATGTCCATCTAAAGAATAAACATAACATACACAACAGATTACATTCTTTAAGATCCCTTAACGTTGAATTACATACATGAATCTATCTAGTACAACAACCACATGAAATAATAATGATAAGTCCAATGTTCATACATTACATTTCCAAATGCTCAATCATCCACTGTACATGTCACAGGGTATGAAGGCTTAAAAGAATATACATATGTGAAATAAGGTAAATCATCCTATTCTAACCCATGATACATCAAAGTAAAGATAATCACATGATACAAAAGTTCCATCATCATAAAAGTCATATACATCTATCATAAAGATCAAACAAAATAAACTAAGTGCACGGTTCCTCCCAATCATTAATAGCATCATTAGACCATCATGGGCCCTAGCCATCCCTCTGTGGGTAACATCCCAAATCACCAAAAAGATCATCGGTATTAACTTAGTAGGAATGTCACTCCTTATAAATACAACATCATATGTAGAAGTAATCTAACATGCAAATATAAGCATAAGATAACATCATCTAACATATGCTAATCATCAATAAAAGGATACATATCCACCATCATGAAGGATGCATCAGCCATGATGTCTCAATGAATCTCAAATGATAAGAGTGGAAAATACACTACCACCCGACCATGTGGTACCTAAGTGGTCCACTCCCACCGTGCTAGGGAGATAATCTCAAGTCCCAAATAGGCTGTCAAAATCACATAGTACAAGTCTCTAAAGTCCAGGAATCCTGAAAGTATACTAACTCAAAGGTTCCAATCACAAAAAAGACATCTACTTCCTAAAGGCACACAATGACATGTAGGAACCTACTATGCAAGCGGGAAAGTGTCATCACATTTATCTCGTACAAGTTACCTTGGTAGTTAGCTAAACTCCACGAATCCATACAGATCTCATGCGGCCACTAGTATCCTTTCATACTGACAAGGCATACTATGGAATGCAAGGTTGCAACCATGTGTTCTCTCTACTCCAATCCTAGCCTATACAAGCACTCAAGGCATGGGCGAGAACCAAAAATCTTATCTTTTTAGGTTCATTCAGTTAGTATTAAGTGTGAATGTTATCACTTATTAATCCAACTTACAATGAGTTACCCTGGCAGCCTCTTAGGGCCCCGGCCCCCATTGCAAGCCACTTCCCATCACTACATGCAGATATCCTACCCTAATGCTCATGGTATCATAATCATAAAGAAAGTCCATAAAATCATCAAATGTCCACAATAAGAATCATCAAATATCCATGATAAAATCATCAAATATGCATAAAAGCATCAAATCTCCATGAGCAACATCCATAGAAAATCATGACTACAACAGCTCTCTATTGGCAACTGAAGTATCACTGATAAACAAAGTATCCATTGGTTCTTAATAACAAAAATATATCTCAAAATAGATCACCATATCCATTGGTTCTCAACAAGTAACCAAGAATATCTCAAAAACATACTGATCGAAGACTCCAAAATGGTTGAGTCATACATGTCACAACATGACATCATTAAGAATAAATCCACATATTAGTCCCATCATGGCAACTAGAATATAACCAAGGATAACTGATCGATGACCAAAAATAATGGTTAAGTCAAGGGTCTCAAACATAATATTCTCAACTTTAACAATCAGTAATCACAACCAATACATAGAGCATTCCATCGCATAATCATGGTTGGGTCTATAAAGATCGAGCAATAAAACATCATCATGACATCACAATCACATAACCCCCAAGCCTCTGGTAGACGTCCTATACCGGTCAACACTAGTCAACCCAAAATCCCAAAACATTAGCATAAGAAATACACAATGTAAACACATGTTTTGGTTTTGCTAAGTTTCAAATTCAAATGCAAAATTTCAATTTATGTTTCCAAGTTTAGAGGAAGAATTTAAAGGAACATTTTGTATGTTTTTTCCCATGTACTATTTTTTGTATGGATTAAAAGTTTTCCTCTAAACTTCAATTTCCAATTATAATATTTTAAAAACGTTCCCCACCAACTTTAATTTTCTTATACTTTACATATTTTATAATCTAAAACTATTAATTAAATCTTAATAGTTAAAATTATAAAATTACAAAACTATTCATCATTATAAAAGATGAATTCTTAAATCTTTTATCAAACAATTTTAAATAACATATTTACATATTACATATATACATATATATATATATATATATATATATATATATATATATATATATATATATATTTTTTTTTATATTTAAATATATACATACATACATATATAATATATAACATTTATCATCACATTTTATAAAAATTGAATATCATTAATTTTGAATTATATCATATAACAATAAAAAATTGAATAACTATTTTTTTTTAACGAAGCCGAATTACAGTTGCCGTCGGCTGTCACCGAAGTGACATATGCTGCAGGTACCCTGCGACTATTACTGTCACGGGTACGCTACATAGCAGGTACCTCGCGACCATGCAGAGCACGGGTATGGGGGTGCAATTCCGCCCCCACCCAAATGTAATTTATATATATATATATATATATATATATATATATATATATATATATATATATATATTTGAAAATAATCGCTGCACGATTTTTCCAAACATTTATTAGAACGTTTTTGCCCACAGTAAGATATCCGACTTTTAACACATGAATATATATATATATAATATATATACATATGTATGTATATATATATAAAGGTATATGTATATATATATATATACATATATATATATATATATATATATATATATATATATATATATATATATATATAATATACAGAATTATGAATATCACAGTATATATATATATAAATGATAATTTATGAATACAAGCTTTCATTTTCAGAATTTCTCTATGAAACTTGGTTTTCAAAATTTCTAATAATTAATTCTAATGGGTTTGTCCATGATTTCCAACCCTAACCCCATGTCATTTTCAGATCTAAGCATATAGAATCCTCCAATAAATTTTAATTGCCCAAATTGAAAATACATAATGAAGACATATGGAAGACACAAAGAAGACAGGGAAAGCAAGATGCGGAAATAGCATAAGTGAAAACACAAGAATCTACCCAGACTCTGATGCTATACCGCTCTCCTGCAGAACAAGCTCCCTTCTACAGAATTCTCGAGTCCTCCAGTGCTCCAATTTTTCTCCACACTATCCACACTATCCACGCTATGTCCAAGCTTCTAAGAATGCTTGAATATAAAGAGCTCTCAGGAAACCTCTAGAATGCTTCTAGAAATAGCTAGAAGGTGTCACCAACTAAGCATGGGTCTTTTCCAACCTTTTTGATGAGCCATAGGGTTGTAGACACCATGTGCTCAATTGATGCACTAACCCCCATGTTGTTGACACATGAAAAATGGAGAACTGCGTTAATTCCCAAGCAAGCTTATAACTCCGATTACTTTTTAAATAATTTCCATTTAAATATTTATAACTCCCATTTTAATTTAATAACTTTTATTTTAATTTTTATAACTTTTATTATTATTATTTGTTTATTAATTTATTAGTATTTTATAATTATTATTTATTTTAATTTTCTAATTTTCTTTTTATTTAATTCTTTTCTCTCAGTTAATTCTCCTTTAATTAATTTTAAACAAAATATCAAAGATCATGATATTTAATTTTCTCAAATAATTAATTTATTAATTAAATCTATTTGTTAAGACTTGATTAATAGAAAATTCACCATAGACCTTCAAGACAAAATATGAAAACCCATCATAGGACAATTCATACAAAATCAGTCTAAAGGATTAAAAATCATGAAATATGTCATCCGACACATTCAGTGGGTACTCAACTCTGATACTTGTCCTAACTCACTAGGATAATTGGTTTTAGGGTTTGGGATTTGGACTTGAGAATTTATCTCCCTTCTCTTATCATTGAGATAGTATAATAAGGTACGCTCATCCTGGCAATTTAGGGAAGTCGATATCCAGTACCTACAACCTTCAAAAAAACCATGCATGTACATACAATATATATATAATGCTAAACTAAACGGGCAATGGCAGGAAGTGGTGCATCGTGTAGATCCCGACTAAGCAGGTGACTATGACTCCCTTCCTTAACCACATCAGAAATGCCATACAATAAGAAAACATGCACACCATACACATGCAAGTATGGGGTAAATATCCATGATAAAACACATGTGATAATAACCAATCTAACTAATCATCAGTAGTAACTGAAAACAATATAATGATCATCATACATACATGAAATGTAAAGTCTAAATGATCTCATCATATGACAACTGAATCCATCAACATAATGTCTGATAGTCTCAAAACAATACCACTAATCCATCAACATAATACTAGTCCATCAAAGTCTGATAATAATAGCAACAATGAGTCTAGAAAAGATGTGAATGAGGGTAGGCACTACATAGACTTTATGTATTCTACTAGCTCCTTATTTGATGCCTTCAATATCTCCTTCTTTGCTCTAAGCTCTTCTAGCTTGTCCTCAATTTTCTCATTAGTTGACTTCCATATGTTCACCATGGAGTTGTGAACTAGAATTCTAAGATTTACTGTCTTCATTTGGAATTCATCCTTTGAGAACTCATGAAATATTCCCTCCTTTAGAAGCTTAGCAATCTCAACTATCATGTGGCTAGTCATTGAGTCCATAACTAGTGCGGCGATTATCTTATGCTTCTTTTCCTTCTTGGATGGCTAAGAGGAGGTGACTTGTATGATTAAATCCTTTTATGGATTTTATCCTAGTATATCCTCTTCTTCTTATCAATGGTCTCTTTGATCCAAGACTCTATGGATAGCACTTTAATGAAAAATTGCAATGCAAAGGTGACAAACAACTTCCTTGGGATTAATGGAGTTGGCTTGCTCTAGGAAGCAATAGGGAGGGCAACTACCTTTGTAAATGAAAGGGCTAGAGTATGCCCTATTTGAGAAAATTCCTATTCCTATCCATCCATTGGGGTAGTATCACCATCCAAATTGATGACTTGAATAGGGGAAGATAGGTTAGCCATTGATTATTCTTGTTCCTTCCCCTTATCCTTATCATCTTCCTTCTCTTCAGTCTTCCTGATGTTCGAAAGAGGGCCAGCTCTGCATGTAGGAGTGAATGACACATTATTTTCTAGAGGCTAGTTTCCTCCTTGGCCAATGGACTATGATGGGCCTAGAGATGTTGATGTAGTGTTCATTTTCGTTGTTGTTATGGTTGATTGGGTGGCTCCAACTAATACTCCACCCATAGAACTAGTACTTTTGATCCTCTTTTTCCTTGTTTGGGTCCACTCCACCCATTTCTCTATTCTTTTGATTATCCCTTGCATGAAAACCTCCATTGTACCAATGATTTGGTTTGTAGGTGGGGTAAACAAAATTGGTGTGCCCTTGATCTTCTCATAAGATATAGGGTGCATGTAGGTGAATAGAATAAAAATGGATCTCTAATAATGTGTAAGATATTCACCACTATTCATATATTTTGTTTTAGAGTTGATATGGAATAAGTAATGGAAATTCTTGAAATTAAACAAGATAAGACACATATCTTAAAATAACAACAATCTGGAAATACTTATTTTCTGATGCCTATACATAGTTTTTGGAAAATCTGTAACATGCTCTAGACTTGAAATGTCAAGATGTGGAAAACCCATAGAACTTTTATCCTTCTAAACCTTGACCCAGTTGGTAGGGAACAATCTTACACAGGGGCATATTTGTACCCCAACAAGTTGACCTTGATGTGTAAGTTGCTATGATGAAAATCATATTCATAGATCTCTGTAGTTTGCTGAAAAGGGTATGCAAATTTGTACTCCAATCTTCAAAAAAACACTTGCAAATATCTGAAAATGGGGTTTTGGTGTGGCTATATGGGGTTTTTTCTTAGTCAAACCACCATTTTGGTGATTTCCACGTCTATGAATAGCAGGATATAATAGAATGTGTGTTATTGAATGTGTAATGCCAAGATCTAATCTACTAGATTGAAACCCTAGCATGATATATATGTATGAGAAAGAAATACATAGACTTGAATAAGATAAGCATACCAAGCCCCCAAGGTTAAAGTACTACTACAAAACTCATAATTCATAATTTCAAACCCTCTGATTGTACCTTTAAATTCTTGAATATCAATAATGGTGGATCAAGGAAGATTGGATCTCTCTTGCTCCAAATAGATGTTCATAATGGTATAAAAATGCTTTATATCCACAATAAATTGATCTTCTATATTATTCTCTTGAAATATTTCATTTTCATAGTGTCAGCTCTTGATTCTAGTTGTCCTTTTAGTTCTCTTCTAGTTGTCCCCTAGTTGTAGATAGATGCAAATGAGAGTCCTTATATAGAGGCTTTAAGGTGAGGCTCCTAGAGTAATGTGAGGACCCATTATTCAAATTTCACCTCAAATTATGGTCCAATCACAATAACCAACTAAGGAGGGAAAATAATTAAATGAATCTCAAAATAAACCCCTTCTACATTTGAATCCAAAATCTTGACATTGATTTCAGCACCCTCTGGGACCAAAATTTGAAAAGGTGGATCAAATCCTGAAGAAGATCAAGGATGACCTTGACCCTAACCTAGGTTATGAATGACCTCAACCTTTATCTAGGTTGAGGTCAACCTAGTTGACCTTTCCCTAATTCAGGCTTGACCTAGGGGTCAAAACCCAACCAAAGCAAAAAACTAAAAGTCCCGAGGATACTCGAAAACCTAGAAATAATATCAGAATAGAACTAAATGCCAAGAATAGGAAAAAAATCCTATAATAAAAATGATGAATTCTAGGAGGACCTATTCCTAATTCCTATCTAGAAAATAGATCCATCAAGGAGAGAATTAAGGAGAATCTTGAAGATCTTAACCCTAATTTTACCTAAAACAAAGGAATCAAGTACAAAATGCATCCTAAATATGAATATATCATGATAAATATACTAAAAGAGGGTGCTAAACCTACCAAGATGGAACTGCTTCCATTTTAAGATGATACATTTAGCCTTTACTTTATCTCAAATATGAAACTACGTGAATATGCCAGCTAAAGTAAGAAAATATAATAGTAAAAGAAAAGGATATAGCCAAGTCCTTGATGTAGAGATCCTAAAAAAAATGGTTAGAACCTACAACACAAAAGGTTAATTATAATCCATAAACTATCAAATTTTACTAAATGATAGTTGATAAGTTCATATATCCCCTTATGCCCCCATGTTTTAGCTTTCTATTTCTGAATGGTGAAACAGGGTGATAAGGATAACTCTAGACACTAAATATAAAGTTTGTTGAGAATATCTTCCTTAAACCAATTATAAGGATTCTTAGCCTTCCTAAATTAATTCAAGGATTGAGGTATCTAACTCACATTTGCAACACCACTAATGGCAGTGAAAATGGAGATATTGAGCTCAAGTTGTGATGAAAAGAGTGAATGTCTATCTAAATGCATGAGACAAGAGGAATTCGAGTTTACCATGAGTAAAACCTAAAAGAAACCCCATTTTTTTCTATACACAATGAGAAGGAATTCATACTTACTCATTATTACCTTTTGTAGATTTGAAAAGAGGAAGCAAGATGCCAAGGAGAGAAGAACTTTGAGCGACATGCATGGAGCTATTGAGACATTTCCTAGCTACTGAATAGCCACTTCTTGAGATGTTTTTGTTGTTTTTTGATTATATACTTTCCAAATATTTAATTTATATAGGCAAGGTCAACCTTGACCCTTAAAGGTCAACCTTATCCCAAAAATGTCAACCTTGACCTAAGAAGGTCAACATAGATTGTCATATTTCCAATCATTTTGGGATGAGGTTTTCCTTGACCCAAAAAGGTTGACCCTAACCTAAAAAAGTCAAACTTGACCCAAGAAGGTTGACCTTGACCTAGTCAAGTTTAGTTTATAGATTAGATGATATAGAAGATTGATATGTTGTTTATCTATGCATACAAGACATGGTTTGTCTCCAAGAGAATCCCTTTAGAGAGTTGCTTATTACCATTAGATAGAGATTTTCTAAGCTAGATGGTAATGATATACAACTACTAAGAGATGTAGGGCTATACTCTGTAGCAGTCCTACCAATTATCAGACTACATCAAGCCATGTTTTTTACTCTTATAAAGATGTGGGATGAGGATACATGTTTTTTCATCTTCCATCAGGAGAGATCATACTTTACATTAGAGGATGTCTAAAAAAATTTGTAGCTTCTAGTCTGAGGTGAGACCATCATATCTAAAGCATAGTGAGTCTATCAGGAGATCCTTGCAAACAAGAAGCATTGCTTGGGACATGTTCTATAGATGTTTTCCCAATGAGATCATGTCCTATTATTCATACTATTAGACCCTACTTCTCTAGTACAGAGAGTGATGTTTGGTATAGTATCCTTGGTTGTGTTAGCGAACTCAAAGGGTACCATATTTTTGAGACTTCTTACCCATGTTATATGGAGGATGGAGAGTAAGAGGACTATATTCTCATGGGGTTGCACCATGCTAGCCCAAATATATCATGAGCTATGTCAATTGGTGAGATATCAAAGAGAGAGCCTGTTAATATGTACTCTCTTATTGATTTGGATATTTGAAAAATTTACATAAACACATCCATGGGGTATCCTAGTGATGGTAGATGTGAGCACATTGAGAGTCTTTTCCTATCCATTGAAGAATATCTGGCAGTTTGGAGATATATTATATTGGAGAGTATCTCTAGACCACATTCTAATTGTACATGTGATATGGAGACCCTACTACCAGATGACAGAGTGGCCTAATACATAATTCCAAATGAGATACTCATAGTGGAAAAAGCTACTTGAGGGTCATCTGAATCATGTAGTGGTATTATACTACTATGATCGGGTGATGAGATAATTCAGCTTAGTACAGGGAGTCCCTAGTGCAATACCTCACTATGTGCATCTAATGAGGTATTATCAGAGACCTGGCACCATACACTAACCATCAGCAATAGATATAGAGGATAGTGATGATGATGATACAAAGGATAAAGAGGTATCATCAAATGTGACCTATTCAAGCATGACTTGAGATTACATTAGGTACTAGAGTCTACGAGGGTCTCATCCCATCTTCCCTAAGGATTATCCTATAGGTGATCCAAGTGCTTCAAAGAGGGCCAAGGGAGATACCATGGAGGAGAAGAGAGCAAAGGAGAGAGAAGAAAAGAGAGAAGAGGTGATAGCAGAAGAGATTTCCCCCAGCTTGTGATATTGGTGTAGATGTACACATTTATCACATATCACCACTAAGATTATAATGGCCCCCATGTGCCCACACAAAGACACCATTTGTGAGGCCTAGATATAGTGAACATTGAGAGATTAGACACTCCATGCCTCCACCATCCAAACCTTTTAGTGACATCTAGGAGGGAGACCCAAGTATGAAATAATAAAATGTGATTAAATATGTAATTTGATTTGAAAAAGTATGAAATTGATAAATTTAACTTTTATTCTACAGCTAGCGTAGTAGAGTGGAGGAGTTATGTATCTATGATTTTGAAGGATACATGCATATCCTACCAACTAGTAGTAAGCGACTGAGAATCCTCTCTTGGTTATAGAGATCTTGGTATGCATGTCAATATCTTTTCAATTATCCAACAAGAGATATCTTTGCAATTGTCCAATCAAAGTTAACGATGTGTAGGGAAAGGGAAAAGAAACTGTTAGTTGAGCTACAAAGTGCCCAAGAGTGCTAACATAGTATGAGCATATCTAAGAGCCATATGTAGACACACAAATCTACCTCTTCCTATTATAAGCTAGAGAGATCAGGCAGCCATCAGCCATCAGAGTGCAGTGATAGGTGTAGTGATAAATAGGGCCATTTGCCACATATGTATCAAAACTGAAATCACTTTTTGATGAAGGAAAGACTTTCATTACTATTTAGTTCTATGTTTAATATACAACTTTAATAGAAATAAATAAGGTGCATAAATATATTTAATATGTAATTTTGCTAAAACTACATAACCTATAAAACAAAGTCTATAAGGAATATATAAATGCAAAAAGAAAAGAAAGAATACAATTAAGGATAATAACATTTAAGATGCATAATATTAATAGGTTCCTTAAAAGAAACAACATACATATTAGAAATTTTATAAGCACCTAAACCAAAGTCTTCAATAAAAACAAAAGGTCAAAGCCAATTAGGGCTAAACTTTCCTTTTTCACCAAGTAAAGCATTCACATTTCACTAATTCTCATATAAAACTAAATCACCAATCAAAATGTTTGTTTGATTACCTTATGATTATATTGCTTCTATAGATATTTACAATAAGCTTTTATATGTTCTAATGCATGTATTCATTGTTCATCCAACATTTCTAACTCTTGTAAATGTTGTTCTCAAAAAGTATCTTTTTCAATTATCCCATGAAATGAAACATGCAAAGAATGTATTTCTAATTCCAAAGGCATAATAGCATCAGTACCATAAATGATATTGTAAGGAGAAGTACCCATGGCAATACAAAAACTCATCCTATAAGCCCATAAAGCATATGTCAATTTATAATGCCAATCTTTCACATGCTTGTTAACTATTTTTATTAGAATTTTCTCAATGATTTTATTTGATTCTTTAGCTTGACCATTAGATTGAGGATGATAAGGAGTTGAAAATTTATGTTGAATATGATATTTCTCCAAGAATTTCATGACTTCCTTGTTTTTAAAAGAAGTACCATTATCTAAAAATATTGTTGAAGGTATACCAAATCTTGCTATGATATTATTAAAGATGAAATTAAAAATAATATATGTAGTTGTCTAACAAAGATGAATAGCTTCAACCCACTTCGTGAAATAATCTATAGCAATTAGAATGTAAGTGTGCCTTGAGAAGAAGGTGGTGAGATTTTTTCAATAAGATCAAAACCCCAAATGCTAAAAGGCCATGGAGAAACTTGATTACAGAGCTCAAGTAGGAGCATGAATCAAATTACTAAGTTGTTGACATTGAGGACATTTTTTAACATAAAAGAATCTTGCTTGATCATTTTCCAATAATATCTCATTCTAAGTAATTTATTAACTAGAGATTTTCCACCAAAATGCCCTCCACAAGAACCATAATGAGCTTCTCCCAAAGGTGCAAAAATTTTAGTTCTATTGAGACATCTTAATAACAAGCCTTCCTAAGAGTGTTTATAAAGCATATCTCCTAAAATGATCTAATGAGTTGCAAGCTTCCTAATGCAATTGTGTGTATTTCTTGTTTCTAATTCAACAAAAGTACCATCTTTAAAAAAATGAAAAATGTGAGAATTCCATTCATCCAAATGAAAATTAAAATTAATCAAAGGTAATATTTTTAGAAATTTCAAGATTTTTAAGAGTTTGTATAGTAAATTTAAAGTTTTTGGCATTATTTTCAAGATGCACCAAAGAAGTTGCACTTGCCATGGCACCCGCATGTCGATTATCTTTTCTAGGTAATATTTGAATCATATAAGAAGAGAATTGTGAAAGCGCATCAATAGCCAAATATCTATAGTGTGTCATTTTATCATTCCTAGTTTTAGAACCTCCTTTAATTTTTTCAATGATCAATTGTGAATCTCCATATATTTGCAAGTGTTTGATGTTAAGGGATGAAACTTCTCGTAAACCATCTATAAGAGCTTCATGCTCTGCAATGTTATTAGTACAAGGAAAAGCTAATTTGTATGATAAAGGAATTGGCTTTTTCATCTAAGGAATTAAGATAATACCAACACCAAAACTTGTCATACATATTGATCCATCAAAATACAATTCCCAAATAACATCTTGTTGAATAGTTAGAATAGTATCATCAGGAAATTCCACTGAAGTAGAACATGTTTCCAACTAAGGACAAGGAGCTTCAGTTAAATAATCTATTAAAGCTTGTCCCTTAATAGACTTCTAAGAAATGAAATTAAGATCAAATTTTCTAAGTAACATCACCCTCTTTATCAAATGGCTAGAGAGGTCAGTTTGTGAGAAAAGATGTTTCAAAGGATCAAACTTGACAATCACATTGACTTCAAAATTTATAAGATAATGCTTGAAATTTTGACATGCATAAACTATAGCTAGACATTCTCTTTTCAAATTTGTGTATCATTTTTCATAATTGAGTAAAGTTTGACTAATGTGTATGCAAGAAAGGCTAATTTTTCAAGAGCATGCATAAACAAGAAAACATTAGTAGCATGTGCATATCAAAGATTTAAATAAGATCGAAATACAACTAATTCTACTTGATTTTTAAAACTAAGTGCAACTAAAAAGAAAAGTCCTCACGCATCCTCAAAGTAGCTTAATAAGGGCACCCATAATAGGCATTTTTGGTGTGCTCAAGATGAGGGATGTGGATGTGCTATCCCAAATGCAACTATGGATGAATCACCTTAAATCTTTTGAATAAATGCAAGAACACATGTATGAAACTATGCTAAGATGTATGTGAAATACTTTCAAGAAATGGCTATGAGTAAGTCAACCTCAAAAGATTTCATGGATGTGAATGGAGATGAGATGAAATGAAGAGAGAAACCTAACAATGTTATACTACCATGAAACTATGCAAAATCTAGAAACTGGAAAAATGTAGATAACTACCAAGGATTAGCTCTAAGCATGAATATCTCTAAAAAATATAACAGTATACTAGCATGATAATAGTACAAATGGAGAAGATGGAAAATTCTTGAGACAAGGGCTCTATTTATTGGCTTGAGAGAGGCCTTGAGGAGGTGGCATCTATGTAGCATCCACATATGTGACACAAGGGAGACATGTAGGCTAAGGGGACAAGCCATGGAAAGGTCAACATAAGACTTTTTGGTGAAAGAGATGGCTCAATTTTTTCTCACACATGTGTGACCAACCCTAGAGAAAGAAAAGGGGGAAAAGTGTGTAAGAGTGTAAGACTTTTTGGATAAAATAGTAAAGGGGGGGCTTTCTTCAATCTTGAGTTGCTTACACATGTGTGAGTAAACACTTAGGAGCTAAAGGGTGTTTAGAAAGGTGTTTAGGATAATTAAGTGGGATTAGGATTAAATTAAATAGGATTTAACTTAATCATAGGATTATAGAATTTAATAAAGTAAATGGAATTAAATAAATTGCAATCTTCACAAAAAATACCTAAGAAGAAGAGAAAGGGTATGAAAAAGAAATAGATGAACACTTTGCATGACTTGGGTATAGGAAAGGGTAGATAGGGCCAAGGAATGGGTATGGGCTCAAAAGAGGACCTTAGAGGGCCTATATAAACCTCCGAGGGACTCTTGAAAGAGTCATTTGTACACCTAGAGAGTAGAGAACTAGAGGAAAGGATGGATTCAATCGAGAGACTACAACTTGGAAAGTGTGTTCAGGTGCACCAAAGACCAGTCGACATGGGACCACTAGTAAGTTGACTATTATAACTTTTTATTTTTTCAATTATTATTTTAAAAGATTCATATTTAGGGTGGGAAACTGGGAAAAACTAAGTTAGGAAGAGATGATAGTTCTTTGTTCTATCATCTATGAAGATGACAAACTAGAGAAATGAGCTCTGCATAGATGACAGGATGCATCATGTCATCCTCAAAGATGACAGTGTGAACCCTATCATCTACATAGACAAAAGAAGAGGGTTGGGATTGGGTTAGAGATGATGATCTCTATTTTTTCATCTCTAAAGATGATAAAACAATAATTGTTGGCATAAAAATTGGCATCTGTGAAGCCATTAGAGATACCTAGATTAGCGTCTCCATGTTTTATCATCTCCACTAATCCATGTCTATGTGGATATGTGTTTGTACTTATTTGGATGAATTGATGACTTGGGTGACATGGATGATCAAGGGGATGGATAGAGAAAGATTGCTTATGCATACATAAAGAATGAGTGTATGAAAGCCAAGGTAAATTGGCTATTGCATGTCTCTGTTGTAGGAGTTTACAGTGACATTTCAGTTATGGGAGCACTAGCTAGCAATGATGGTACTAGGGGAGAGACTCATAGAGCTAGAGTTGGGACATGTGGTACATTGTGGATTCTAGCATGTTTATGAGTGGCCTGACCTGAGGGAGCATGCAACATAGCTTTTAGCATTAGTGGAGTAATGGCATACATTGTTGTCAAGCTTTAATCGACCTACACGAGAGGCAATAGTGACCTTTCCAAATGTGTGGTGGATACTATGTGCATCAATTCATGGGATATACCTTAAGTATGTACTAGAGGGACCAGATCCATATCTATGGGAGTGCTTTAGATAGACGAGACATCGATTACTAATTCAGTAGTCATAGCTAACATGGAGGGAGGTGTTAGAGTAGAGATTGTGGCTAGCCCTCTACTTGGCTTCACTTATATGGAGTATGGTACCAGAACATGCTAAGCATGAATTTTTGATTGGATGGGTGTAAGTTCTTAAAAATTTTCTACAAGATAATGACATGATTCTCTGTTGGGGCTACATTATCTTGGCTTAGTTGTACTATAACTTACACATGTGTGCCTATAGGATGCAAAGAATATAGGCCCATGGTTGACTCTATTGATAGTATTGTCATGGGAGCATATAGGTGTGAGATGATCTATTACTTAGTAAGAGACACACAAGCCTAGAGAGTCATACATTTATCAATATATACCACCTATCTAGTATATGTCTACTAAGTCAATAGGATTCTGGTGATGGTGTCTACATGAGATTGTCATATTCAATTGGATGTCATACACAGACTATGAGTAATGGGGAGCCATAATACCTAGAGGTGGAGAGGATGATACTAAGGATCATCTCTACTTGTAGTATGCTTAGTCATACTATTATTTGATTAGCCAAATAGTACACATTGTTATGTGCTATACGCCTTCTAGGGAGTAGAGATAATTTAGGCAGATCCAGAATGTTGTGCTAGATAGATTCCTATATCTAGTGGTATCTTGGGAGTACATAAAATTATGGGGATTTAGGGCCACTCTAAGATTATGAAGGTCCTCATGGTGTGGCATCCAACCAGTGCCATGGGTGCATGGGTAGGATTAGGGAGATGTTAGAATGACACTAGAATACACATAATGGTACTAAGGCTTATAACACTAGGGGCACCTCTATTAGTAGAGAAGGTATGAGGTAGGGGATATGGGACTAGAGGGGGAGAGGCACCATTAGGGCCACCACCTATGCAAAGATTGTAATAGGGTCCATCAAGATGGCGAGTTTGATAGCAGAGAGTGCAGGCACTAGTAGGGCCACTATCAGCATAGGGAGCTCAGTTAATACCATAAGTACCATAGGTGCCACCTTCGGCATAGCAAGGGGATGTAGATATAGTGAGGGCTAAGAAATATAGCCTCTAGACTAAGATTTCTCATCTAAAGGGGGAAGTAGTGGTCAAGAGTACTCGATCCATGAGTACATAGTCAAAGATTGCCAGGTTATAGGATGAGATACATGTAGAATGGGCCAGGGAAGACAGTGCATAGGAGACGCTTGTAGTACTACTAGTGAGGGTAGATGCTAGCAATTTTGGTAATCTCATGATATAAGCTAATATAGATGAGTTGGAAAAGATAGACACTCTATGCTCTGATGTGGCCTCCCTCTGAGTAGATAGAGAGACTCTTAAATGTCAGGTGGATGAGTATTGCAGGTACTAATACATTACTAGGTAGATGGTTCATGGAAGAGGGATGATTAAAATAATGAAGGAGGCCCTAACTACATACCAATATGAGGCACAAGCTCTACAAGAGGTAGGTTACTATAGGACATTGTATCATGATGTTGTGCTAGTAGAGTAGCGACAACCGAAGTTTCAGGAGGCATCAAATTCATGGGCTATAGGAGTCCAATAGAGGTTAGAGCAATTAGTGGGATAGGGTATGCCTCCATGAGGAGGGAGTACAGGAGGGGTAGGGTCCTCATAGTTAGGCACATAATCCCTAGAGCGATCAATTTTAACACAGCAATGTATATACAGATGCAGCAACTTTTTCATGATGCATTATGCACCATGTACTACATGATTCTTTGTATATGGACTATACATGGACACTTATTCTTTTGATATATATATATGTGATGATTTAATGATCCTAAATTAATATGTATGATGGTGTCCTATGCATATGATGTTTATGTTTATGAGGTTTTATGAGTATTATATGTGATGCATAATGTTATGATACTACTACTAACATTGGTGATGTAGGATGTGTGTGATGTGATGTAATACTTCCTATGATGCATATATAATGACTAATGTGTGGATGATGTGAGTCCTATATGATGATGATGGATGAGATGTATGCATTTTTTTGTTTTATATGTATGGACTCACTATATAATTTACAGTAAATGTATCATGATGTGTATGTAACTAAGTGTAATGATGATATCTAATAGATTTAATGGAATGAACAAATAATGTAACCTAATGAAAAAAATAATGAATGAGTTATATATTTGAGATATAATGAATATATTTGATTAAAAAATGAATGGATCCTAAATGAAAATGTCAATAACATACAAATCATGAATGAGCTAAAAATGCAAAATGAAATGATGTAAGCACAAAGTGTAAATGAAAATGAAAAATAAATGAGACCTAAATGATGGACTTGTATCAGAATATAGTTCGTAGGAATCAACTAGACTAGCATAGGAGTGTGGATAGGAAAAACAGAACCCTTGTCTCAAGTAGAGTACAATGAAATCCAAGACTACATGAATCCTAACTACATGATATTGAGGGATTCAGTTATGTTTATATGGGAGAGAACACCCTAGTGTGATTTTGCAAAAGGAGCTATGAACCTAATGATATAGAAGCATAGATGACAAGATTCCTTTATGTGGACTAGACTCTCAAAAAAATAGAGACTTTAGGACAATAGATGTAGTTTTCATAGTCATGATGGAAAAAATATCATATGCGCACTAGAGAGGTCTAGAAACACCCAAATTATTTTTAGGGATCTTGAAGGAAAGTGTGCTAACCTGTTGTCCCCAGTGACCAATGCATAACCATAACTCAGAATTTACATAGATGTACTAAAGAATCATGAAAACATATCATACCACAAATGACATGTGTAGTCATTTGAAACCATTCAGGTGATACCAAGATATGGAATATTGAGGCATACCATAAAAGTGTTATAAACAATAGCCCACCAAGATAATGAGGGGGGTGAATCAGTTATCCAAAAATTAAAATATTTATCTTCTTTAAAAAAACTTGACCATTCAACCAAACTAAAGAGCAACCATAATAAAATGCACATAGAAAATTACACTATATTTATTGACTAAGGTAACCCTATTGGGAATGATGCCCACAAGATGATGTACTAATATAAATATTCCTTGTTAGAGGATGGACCCTATTAGTAGTCTATTACAACATCTAGTGCAATGAGTCTTTGTTAGGAGACTTTGAATCTAATGTAGGAGCATCAAGTTTGACTTTTGGTGGGGTTATGATCTTCATGGTTAGGTATGTTTTGGAGACACATTGGGTAACCTTTTCTCATTATTGCATAGAGATTGCATGGATTGAGTTGAAGTTTGAGCAATTTTTACCTTGCTACTGGAACTGTATTTTCTAGTTTATGGGTGCCTATTGTAGAGAATATAACTAATTATCCTTAATTAATGAGATACTTCTTGCTTCAAGAATTTAAGATGACCTAGATTAATTCCTTTTTTCAAGAAATAAAGTTCCAATTCATTATAGGTTGGGAGATATGACAATTCTCTTGCAGGATCATTTTTTGGCAATTTTGCGTGATAGTCTATTGTATTTGAATTTTAGGATAGATGTGCACTTTTCCTTGGGGAATCAGCCTTTTCACACTTAATGGGTTGTAAAGGACCTATATTTATACCTAAAATTCAAAGAATGAGTTCTAATTCAATTAGAGATGGGAGATATTGAAATTTTACTCAGATATTAATTTTTGGACATTTAATTATTATTGCAGGCTGACTTGTGGCATTTAATTTATGTATTTGTATTTAATTTATGTTCTAGGATTACTTTTGGCTTATATTGGTATAATTAGGGGTCTTGTGGAAGTATATTTGGTAATTCATTTAGAGGAGTGAATTTTGGAGAAGTTGAAGGGGGAGTTTTCCTGAGTCTGTGGACAGAGCACTAAATGTGAGGTAGTTTATAGCAGGATTGTGATGAAGTTGCGAGTGTGTGGATAGAGCACCAAATATGAGGTAGTTTATACTTGGATATTGGAGAAGAGCTAGGGCTCCTACTAGAAACAAAGGAGGTTTCTTGGTGGGCTTGTGAGCACAAATTTTGATTTCCTTGGTGGTTTCTTCTAGATTGTTGTTATGTTACAAATTTGGGCTAGTTGAGATTGGTTGTAAGTTGGATCTTGTTGGATCTTAGATAACTAATTTTGTAATTATTTTTTTTATTTGTACCTAAAATAGAAGGCCTTATAGCTGAGCATATTGCATGTAATCAATTATATTTATTAACATATTATTTTGAGTTGGTATCAGATATTGCATTATTGTTTCTTATTGTTGTGTTTCCACTATGTGGTTATATTGTTGGGGGCTAGGACATCTCCTTTGGGGATACTCCTACCTTATACTATGTTAGATGGTATTAGAACATAGTTGTTCCTAAGCATGTAGATAGATCATTGAAGTTGTGGTAGTTTTCACTAGGACTTGGGTTGGAGAAGTAGAATTGAGTTGATCTTGATTTGACTTTCTTTCTGGAGACCTAGATCTCTTGGTTGCAATGTGGTAGATCATGGTTCTAACCTTTAATTATAGAGGGCTTGCATATGGATCAATGGATGTGAAAATGGAATTTTGATCTTGTTGAGGCATGATTGTAGAGAGTTTGTGGATTGCAAATCTGTGGTCCTAGACTTGTGACATGGTTCTTGATTGTTCATGCGAGGTGGCAGGTTGTGATCTAACTTGCAAATAATTCAATTTTTCACAAGGAGCATAAGAAGGATTTATTGCAGAGGGTTTATGAAGATCTTGGGAGATGGCTTCAAGAGGATTGGACCCCTAAGATGATTAAAAATCTCTATGATATGGTGGAGAGGAATTTTTCTAAGATGTTTGCTCAATTTGAAGCTAGTTTGGTTGATCAAGCTAAGGAAGAGGTTGCTTGATGTGAAACTAGTTTGGATGATCAAGATAAGGATAGGATGAGGAAGGCATTCCATATATTTTTTTGGAGTTGGAGTCTACTAATCTGGAAGAGAGTTGTTTGGCCAGCTAAGAGACTTGTTTGTGACAGAAGATGGCATAGCAAGGTTGAGTTTGGTTTTGTTGACTAGATTGTGTAGTATGATAGAAAACTTGTAGAGAAACTAGAGGTTGTTGCTAAATATATTCCTAACCTTGTTGATACTGGGATAGAGGTTGGTTTTCATGATTAGTTGGTTGAATCTGACATGGAAATTGCAAAACACTTGATCATGGATGATCTAGTTGTTGTTGGTGATGAGTTGTATATTATAGAGAATCTTGTTGTGAGAAATGAGGTTTTTGGTGTTGAGATTTTGGCATGTTTTGATGGAGATCTACATATTGCTACTGATGTGGAGTTTTTTGCTACTAGTGGGGATTCACTAGTTACTAATGTGGATGAGGATTTGTTGATGAAGCATTATCTTCAGTTTGTTCTTGGGTGTGAGCATGCTAATTACATTTCTGATCTATATTTTATTCTGACATTTTAATGGATGAAGCATAGATGGTAAATTTTCATATTTTTTCTATTGACTTTATGAACTAGAAGCCTTTGGTAAAGATGAAGTTGGTTGCAGATCTTTCTTTGGGCATCAAAGTATGGGACATACTTTTCTATTTACATGAGGAATTTGATGTAGGAGCATCAATTTTGGTTTTTGTTGGGGTTATGATTTTCATGGTTAGGGATGTGTTGGAGAAATGTTGGGGAACCTTTCCTCATGATTGCATAAGATTGGATGGATTGAGTTAAAGTTTGAGCAATTTTTACCTTGCTACTAGAACTGTGTTTTCTAGTTTCTAGGTGCCTATTATAGAGAATATAACTAATTATCCTTAATGAATGAGAGGCTTCAAACTTTATGGATTGAAGAGGGCCTAGATTAATTCCTTTTCTCAAGAGCACAAGTTCTAATTCATTATAAGATGGGAGATATGGAAATTCTCTCAAAGGATCAATTTCTAGTAGTTTTGTGTGATGATCTATTGTATGTGACTTTCAGGATGGATGCACACTTTTCCTTGGTAGAGGACCTAGATTTATACCTATGGTTTGAAGCACGAGTTATAAATCAATCAGAGCTAGGAGATATCATTATTTTACTCAGATATTAATTTCTAGACATTTAATTGTTGTTGCAGGCTGACTTGTGGCATTTAATTTATGTATTTGTATTTAATTTGTGTTCTAGGCTGACTTTTGGCTTAGATTGGTATAAGTAGGGGTCTTGTGGAAGTATTTTTGGTAATTCATTTGGAGGAGTGAATGTGGGGCAGCTGAAGGGTGAGATTTCTTGAATCTGTGGACAGAGCACCAAATGTGAGGTAGTTTATAGCAGGATTGTGATGAACTTGCAAGTGTATAGATAGAGTGTCAAATGTAAGGCAATTTACACTTGGATCTTGTAGAAGAGCTAGGGCTTTTGCTAGTAAACAAGGAGGTTGATTGGTGGGCTTGTGAGCACAAGTTTAGATTTCCTTGGTGGTTTCTTCTAGATTGTTGTTATGTTACAGATCTGGGCTAGCTGAGATTGGTTGTAAGTTTGATCTTACTAGATCTTGCATACCTAAATTTGTAATTACTATTTGTATTTTACCCTAACTTGGAAGGCCTTATATCCAAGCATATTGCATGTAATCAATTATATCTATGAACATATTATTGTGAGTTGGTATCAAATCTTGCATTATTATTTCTTGGTGTTGTGTTTCCATTGTGTGGTTATATTGTTGAAGGCTAGGACATCTCCTTTGGGGATACTCCTACCTTGTGCTACATCAAAATCCCTATTAGGAGTTGTGGTACAATGTATGCAAGAATAGCCCACTACCCAAACATGAAATTTCAATTACAAGAAGAGCTCACTACTCAAACAAGTAATTTACTATTATCTTCCTCTTTCCTTTGTTTTGTCAACCAAACCAATCACTGTTAGACCTTTTTGACTAGGTCACCAACCTTAGATACAAATACCAAACCGCAAATCACTAAATAAAACCTTAATGATTAAGAACATGTTACACTTAGTGATAACATTAATCTTTTATCTTGCAACTTGAATAACTTTCCATACATGCAATATTATGATGAGAGAGATTAGACACATCATCACCAACATGTTTTCTTCATGTCCTCAACCTTGATTCTTAGAATAACAACTCTGCTAAGAGATATAACAAGTTTACAAGAACATGCCTCTGTAAACTCTATCTCATAATAGACATCACCAAAACTTACATAACTTCTTCTAGACTTATCCCTTCTTCTTCTAAAGTTAACTAAATATACTAGATACTCAAAAGTATCTCCCATAACCTTAGATAGTGTAAGCACTTAACTAAATGTCTATACCAACTTGATCCTTTCATTATTCTTCTGTTAGATACAACAAAAAACTACTATGCTGACATCAATGACAAACTCAATCATGAATGTAATATATCATCATAGTAATATATCTAAAATACTCCCCCATAGGAATACCATCATCATTCATCCTTCCAACCAATCTTCTAACAATCTCACCCTTTGGCATTGATGGCAACATAGATGAAAAATATCTAGTTCCAAGAATACCAACAAAAGACTGTTAATATTTTTTTTCAAATCCTCTTCATCACTCATTCTCCCCCGTTGATATACCTCAATGTTTTTTCTATCAACTATCATTCCATGCTATACTTTTGTCAAACATACTGTACTTATGTCAAACATCTTCCTTAGCATAGCTTTTTTCAATCAATATTCTCCCCCATTGACACGAATGTAAAAGGTTTTAGCAACCAACATCTCTACATGAAACTCTACAACAATTGATACTTACTAGATCAAGTTTCAAAAGAAATTATTCAAAATAATATCCAACAAGATTCCTAGAGGATTTTTTCCATCATAGATACTCCCTCATATAGGAAGCATCAGCATCCAGTCCAAATAAATGATGCTGTTGTGTTACACTAGACTAATGCACTCTTGCATCTTCTATTCTGATGTAGGAATTCTCATGACCCCAATCATACCTCACAAATAGTCAAAAGTCTCTTTGGGAAGAGGCTTAGTGAATATATTTGTAATCTACTCTTTAGTGCTCACATATTCCAATCTGATTTCCTTATCTACAACTTTCTCTCTCAATAGGTAATACTTGATAGATATGTGTTTAGTGTTTGAATGCAATATTAGATTCTTAGACATATTTACCATGCTTGTGTTTTCATAATGTATAACAACAGATTCGGTGATTTCTATCCTTATATCCTTTAGCATCTACTTCATCCAAATGACTTGATTGCAATTGTTTACTATTGTAAAATACTTTTCTTCTATTGTACTTTGTGATGTACAATTCTACTTCTTGCTTAACCAAGAAATTAATCTTCCTCCAAGAAAGAAGGCTCCACCATTGGTGCTTTTTCTATCATCCATACTGACTACCCAATCTGCATTAGTGTAAACACTTAGAGTGAAATCATTAGATCTATCATACCATAATCCAAACTTAGATGTTCCCTTTAGATATCTAAATATCCTTTTGACTATTGCATAATGTATTTCTCTAAGATCGGCCTAGAATCTTGTAACAATGCCAACTACATTTTCTATATATGGCCTTGTGTGAGTCAGATATTTCAATCCTCTAATCATAGATCTATACTTTTTCTTTTCAATAGTAGGTTTCTCATCCTTTGTAGATAACTTGTGTCCAGTTACCATAGGTGTTCCAACAGGTTTACATGCTTCCAATCCAAACCTTTTCAGTAAATATTTCAAGTACTTTTTTCTTTCCTCATAATTTCCTCCCAATATGATATCATCAAAAAATATTAACAAAATCATTAAACCATCATTAATTTCTTTCCAAAATAGATTATTTTCTTCCATACATTTACTATATCCAAGTTTTATCAAATGTTTGTCCAACCTTGCATACCAGGTTCTAGGTGCTTTCTTTAATCCATACAATATTTTACTTAGCCTACATACTATGTCCTTGTCATCTATTAAAGGACATCCTTCAAGCTACTCAATGTATACCTCTTCTTCAAGTTCTCCATTTAGAAATGTTGACTTGACATCCACTCGATATACTTTGAATTTATTTTGTGTTGAATAGGCTAAGAATAATCTTACTACCTCTATTCTAGCCATTAGAGCATAAGTCTCCTCATAATCTATCCCTTCTTTCTATGAGTAACTATTGTCACTTATGTTTGCACCCTTGTCCAAAGCCTATGCATGAGGACAACCTAGTGAAACATGGAAACAACCTCCAAGCTGTGGGACTTGAACTGTGAGGTTGATTCTCCAGAGAAGGCCAGCTTCCTCTTACTATCAAGATGCATATAACTACTCTTGGAGAGAAAAAGGGAGAAGGAGAGCATGAAAGAAAATCTACCTAATCTAATCTAAAGAGGTGATACACCAAAATAGAGTGTTCAAACCAAACTCTCTCCATATATGCACTATTGAACCAGAATGAAACTAAGGATATACACATTTAGACTTTCTTTAATCTAATAATCTCATGTAGATCAGAAGACCAAGATGAATTACACAAGGAAAGAGATATTCTCTTATATTATCATTCATAGGCCAAGGAGATACAGTCATGCAAATCATAGATCTCTACAAAACACCAGTAAGAAGCAAGAAAGTCTTGCACTTTCATACCAATGGCTGAAGGAGATAAGATAGAAAATCATGTAGTTCAGAGGCACAGGGGAATTTTACACTAAGAATCTATAGAGTAGTAATAGAGAAAATAGAGAAAGGTTGACCTTTTTAAAATTCACAAAAATTGCCTTTATAGTTCAGGCATAACTGAGATTTTCTCTAACTATAGTTACTTTGCAACTACCTACCATTAAGTCCTACGAGGAACAATCATGGAGAAAATATGATCTAGGTACAGATCTAGATGCAATGATATCTGATCTTGGTTGGAACAAGGCCCTAAGAAGATGGAAATGATGCCATAACTATTCTCTGACTAGGTAGATAGATAGATCGAGGTGGTACAGTGTTCTTCTTTGTTTCGCATTTATTCTAGGGTGGTTGAAATTGATCATGAAGATTAGATTCATGCAAAACCCTTGATTTCCCCTATTTCTATCTCATGAATCAGCAAGGTCAGCAAATCAACCTATGTTGGCACCAGGATGAGCACGTGGACCAATAGTCTTTTATCTTTTTGCCACCCTGCAATCTCCCTGAGTTGACCATGTTTTTTAACTAATCGCACAAGCTCAACCCTGACTGTGGAAATTATTCTACCCACTATCATTAACTATCAATTTTTCTTGAACCATTGGGACACATGTCATCAAGGTGATATGTTCTTATGCATATCTTTCAAGCACTTTCCCATAGTGAGATAGCACCCACTGTGGATCCGGATAGATCTAATGATCGTGAAGACTCGCCATATTACTACATCTTTCCCTTAATACTTTTGAGCCCATGAACCAACTCAACACACCTGGCATCTAACTTGGCCTGAATTGGTACCATCCCTACAGTTTCATAACACTCAGCCCCACCTTGCTACGTGTCACTGAGGCGCTATGTCGCTATGGGTAACATCCTCACAGCTTTCCATAGCGAGATAGCAGCAACTATAGATATCTGTCGATCCGACGATGGGGAACTTGAGGGCTTGTAGAAATATACCTAGGAAATAAAGAATATCATTAGGTTCAATCATTTAATTCTTTTGATATTCCTGGGGATTTTTAAAATAACATTAAATAGGGAGGTGACCATTGGGTGGGTAGTATTTAAAATTCAAATATTTGGTAGGGGGTACAATATGTAATAGTAACCTTTACATATTAATCTTTCTTTGTTTCTTATAGCTTCACCTTGTTCATTAATCTTGTTCCTAAATACCCATTTGGTTCCTATCACATTCTTATCTACTAGTTTGGGGACCAATTCCCATGTCTCATTCTTAACTATCAGATTCAATTCCCCTTTCCTGGCATGTTTCCAGTAATCATCTTTACATGCTTCATCTGCATCATTAGTCTCAACTTGAGATATCAAGCATAGTTCTTCATTTACTCTACTTCTTTTCATCACACCTTTATCTTTGCTTCCAATGATCTGCTCAGATGGGTGATTATTTATCATATTCTTCCCTAAAGTAGGAGTTGTTGTCTCAACTCCTTACTTTACTGAAGGTTCTAAGATTTGTTCTTGCCTTAGCTCTCCTTCATTTTGCAAATAATTTTTAGTCTCAATAAATACTTCATCATTCCTTGGCTTAGTAGCAACATCATCATCTGAATTATAATCAATTATTCTCTCTTATATTCTAAATTTTTCATCAATTCTTACATTTTCACTTTCTATAATAGTCTTAGCTCTTTGATTATAATATCTATAAGCCTTTATTTTCAATTAATAACCAAGAAACATACCTTCATCACTTCTAGCATCAAACTTGCCAATATCATCATCTCTTTTCATGTGACACTTACTTCCAAAAATTCTGAAATACTTAACTATAGGTGAGTAACCAAACCATAGTTCATAAAGTGTCTTGTTTGTCTCCATTCTGACTTGCACTCTATTCATAATGTAGACTATTGTATTCATAGTTTCTCTCCAAAAATTTTTGGATACATATTTCTCTACTAATATAACTCTTACAGCTACTGTAACTAACTTGTTCCTTCTCTCTGCAATGCCATTCTGTTCAAGGGTTTTTAGAGCTGATAATTATCTCTTAATTCCATTTTTTTCACAAAACATATTAAACTCATTTGAAGTAAATTCTCCTCCTCTATCTGATCTTAAACATTTAATCTTCATACCAAATTCATTTTCAACCCTATTCTTGAATATCTCAAACTTATCAAATGCCTCAAATTTCTCTTTAAGAAATGTAACCAACATCATTCTAGAAAAATCATCAACTAAATCATGAAATACCTTTCACCATAGAATCCTTTAGACTTAGTAGGACTACTAAGATCTGTGTGTACAATCTCTAATTATGTTGTAGTGATAAACTTCTTGTTGGGAAAATAAGTTCTGTTATGTTTAGCCAAAACATACTCCTTGCAAATTGTGTTAGTAGGCTTTACAATCTTTAGCAAACCTCTAACTACAAACACTCACAACACTATGAAAGCTTATATGAAAAAATCTCTTATGTGGTAACCAACTATCATCTACCTCTGTAACCAAACATGTCATTTCAATAGGATTCAACTGAAATACATTACCTCTAGATCTAGTTCATATTCCAATTACCTTTCTATCTTTGTCTTTGATCACGCATGTCTTTTCTATGAACTACAACTAATAATATTTTTCAACTAATTTTCCAACACTCAAAAGATTTTTCTTTGAACCATTAACAAAATATACATCCTCAGTGTTAGTTTTACCATCAAGAGTTATAGACCCAATACCTTTAACTTGGCATGTTGCATTGTTTCCAACTTTGACAATTCCTCCATCCTGACTTTTGAAGTCAATAAATTTTTTTATGTCACCAATCATATGATGAAAACAACCACTATCAATTATCCAATTAGATTTCTTCTCAACCAGTGACACCAAAGCTACCTTCTTTGGACTTTCTTCTTTAATTTTCACAAATCTAATTTCATCATCACCAGGACTTAATGCTTGTTCATCAGAATCATTATCTTCATTTTCATACAAACACTCTCTATCCTTTCTAGGTTTGTGATTTACCTTATACTTTTTTTCTTTTAGGATAATTAGATGAATAATGACCATAATCATCACAAGACCAACATTTAAATATTTTTGTACCTCATTTTCCTCTTTTTACCAGAAGGACTACTCCTTCAATATTTTTTCCTCCTCAGATATGCTACTACTATAAAAAAATTCCTGTAGCACTTGTGCTCCTTGACAAATTAGGTCAAATATTAAAAGCATTGAAAGTTGTCTCTATTCTAGTCAGTTCTTTGGTGGATGGTCTAAGTTTATTTTCAACTGCTTCTAGTCTTCCAAGCAATGTCTCCTTTGTAAAATCTTTGCTACAAGAAATCAAAAATTTTATAATCTAAACTTTTGACTTAAATGGTGGTATTAGGGCCTTCAATATCTTCCATATAACCTGATGATATTCTTTGATTCCTCCTTGAGATCTAATATCTGCAGTAATTTCTAATATCCTACCAATATATGTTCTTACAAATTCATCTTACATCATTTTAGCATCTAGAAATGCACAAATCCAACTTTGTAACCTCAAATTTTTAGAATGTGCATCACCTTCAAAACTATTTTCCAAAGCTTACCAAATCAAATGTGAAGTAGCAAGTGATTTTACCTAATTTAACTCAATTTCAAGAAGTGCAGTCAATAGTGCTTCTCTAGCTCTTATGTCACACATGAAAAGATATCTTTCTACCTTAGTGGAAATTTCTAAGTCCTTTTTAGAAATTATTATCTTCTCTAATTTTTTCAAGATCCAATATCCTAGACCCATACACAAAAAATGTGTCTTCATCTTTTCCTTCCAGCTATCATAATTTGTTCCATTGAACTTCAGACTATCTTTGTTGAACATGTTCACCATGGATCTACTAAACTTGTTAAACTTTTCCTTCAAGAACTAATTCTTTGATACCAATTGTTAGAAACAATAGTCCACCAAGATAACTAAGGGGGGGTTGAATTACTTATCCAACAATTAAAACATTTATCTTCTTTAAACAAACTTAACCATTCAACCAAAGTAAATAGCAACCATAATAAAATGCACATAGATAATTACACCTAATCTATTGACTGGGGAAACCCTTGATCAGAGGGAAAACCCCACTGGGAATGATGCCCACAAGATGATGTACTAATATAAATATTCCTTGTTAGATGATGGACCCTATTAGGAGCTGTGGTACAATGTATGCAAGAAGAGTCCACTACCCAAATATGTAATTTCAATTACAAGAAGAGATCACTACTCAAACAAGTAATTTACCATTATCTTCCTCTTTCCTTGATTCTATCAACTGAAAAAAACACTATCAAACCTTGTAAACTAGGTCACCAACCTTAGATCCAAATAGAAAACCTTAAAAAACTCAATAAAACCTCAGAAATGAAGTTTCCTTCACTTTTGCACTACTCTGCTCATCTTCACATTTCACACTCTCTGATGCTTATAGTCAATCATCAAAATGTATCATTCCATACCATGATAAAGGAAAATATCCTTCCTTTATACCAAGTCCTCAAAATAGTTCCTTGATTCAGTTTTAAGACCTCAATTAATTATTATAGGACCAGATTAAGAACATGTTACACTTAGTGATAACATTAATCTTTTTCCTTACAACTTGAATAACTTTATGTACACACAATATTATGACGAGAAATATTAGCCACATCATTACCAACATGTCTTCTTCATGTCCTCATCTTTGAATCTTAGAATAACAACTTTGCTAAGAGATATAATAAGTTTACCAAAACATGTCTTTGTAAACTCTATCTTAAAATAGACATTACCAAAACTTACATAAATTTTTGTAGACTTTTCATTTCTTCTTTTGACATTAACTAAATATAGAAAATACTTAGAAGTATCTCACATAACCTCAGATAGTGTAAACACTCAACTAGCCATCCATACCAACTTGATCTTTTCATTGTTCTTCTGTCAGATACCACAAAAAATTGTTATGTTGACATCAATAAAAAACTCAGTCATGAATGTAACATATCATCATAGTAACATATCTACAATACTCCTCATAGGAATATCATCAACATTCATACTTCCAACCAATCTTCTAACAAAAAGGCCATTACTAACACATAAAGATAAAATCAACCAAAAGAGACCTTATGACCAAGTCGTCATTCAGCCCATAGTTCCTACCAAGAACACAAGTCCAAGAGTGAAAGTTGTTGTGCCATGTGTATGAAGGAATCATCCTATGAAAGTTCATTTATATAATTTTTTATTGCAAGTATTTTTTTTCAATAGCTATGAAAAGAACAAGTTTCTCAAATCATTAAGTCTTAATGATGATTTTTTTTAAGTTCTATCTCCATTACTGTTGTGGTAAAAATCTCAATGTAATGGGTGTAGGACAAAAATTCAATGGGAAACTACCTCACATACTAGAGGTATTTTGAAAGATGAAAGTGAATGGGTGTGTCACAAAAAAGAGGTATTTTATTGGATGCATGAAAAGTGCAAGTCAGATAGGAGTTTTGCACAAAGATGGGATGAAATGGGGGAAATGTGGTGAAGTGAGATGAGCCTTACAGATAAGGGACCCAAAAAAAATTTCAAGAACTTTTTCCTCATTTCCGTCTTTTCTTCAGGAATTTTTTACAAATGTTTTTGGAGATTTTTTACTTTATAATTTTTTTGGATTTTTGAGGAACTTTAACAACACTATACAAGAACTTCAGAACTCGAGCATAGAGCTACTTGAGATGCTCTATATTTATTGGCTCAGGAAGTAGATCTCCCTCTAAAATTCCAATATTTTATGCCCTAAAACCATATTTGATTGTAATGATAAATGGACCAAGACAATTAGCTTCAAATTTTCCTTTCTTTTCACGGTTCTAAAGATTTCTCATGTTATGCTGCAAAACTAGGTCACCCACCTCAAATTTCTAAGGTTGGACCTTTTTGTGAAACTAGAGTTTAAGGTGATTTTGATACATGCAAAGGTGGTTTAGGGCATGGATGCATCTCTCATCAAGGATTTTTAGGTCTTATAGCAAGCAACTTGGTATTCTTCTACGAACATCAGATTCTTGAGAGAGATTCTAAGGGAAGGGAGCTCAATTTCAATGGGCGAAGGGTGGGAGAAATTTGAAGGTGTCAGTCACGGCTAGTTGTATCAATGATTTTCTTTAGGATTTTCAAAAAAAATTTATTAGTTTCTTTAGCTTGGCCATTGCCTTGGGGAAAGTACTCGGTGGAGAAATGCTAGGTGATTCTGAATTTCCTAAACAATGTGGCAACTTCCTAATTTTTGAAAGGAGTATCATTATCAGTTATTATGTCTTGAGGGATACCAAAATGATAGATGATTTAGTTCAAGATGAACTTCAAAACCTTTTTTTGGTCATGTAGGTTAACGGGATAGTCTCAACCCATTTTTTGAAGTTCTCAGTGGTAGCAATAATATACTAGTGGAAATTTGCAAAATTTGGATATATTTGATGAACAAGATCAAAACTTAGTGTAGGGGCACCTTGACACATAGGGCCCTCAACATTTTCAAATTTGTTTTTTTTTATCCAAGAGAGCCTTTGTAAGTAGAATAAGGGTCTAAGGATCTAGGTGTGTTAGCTAGGGTATAGGAAGTCATTAAATGTTCTTATAATCAAGGTATTCCTTTCCATAGAGAAATAAGTAAGCTAAAGTATATGCTTCTAGCCTAGCAAAGGGTACTTAGCTTAGAAATGCTAAGGGATAGCCTAATTAGCAAGTAGGAAGTGTTAAAAATTACAAGCAAGAAAAATCGCAAAAGTTGTTATGCAACAAATATTACAATTTTGCAATTTTGCAAGAAAATGTTGATTTACCTTTCCAAACATCAAAAAGGATGATGAAAGCCCTAAATATGAAGTAGAAATACCTAGGAGGACATATATAAGCTTTCCAAACCCTAAAATTGGAAAAGGTTACATGTTATTGTACGAACAACATGATGTAGCATGAGTTTTGATTGTAAAAAGAATGAAATACTGAGTGTGGAAGGCTTTTGAACTTTTTTTTGTGTATTGTAATATTAACATTGTAGATAGTTTTTATTAGGACTTTTTTTTAGTAAATTTTTTTCGGTTGTGTGTTATTTCATTGTTTGAAAAATCTTTTCTTTCTAGCTAGTCTTTTGTCCTATTCTAGATAGTTTGCATTGGAAATGGTGTAACTCACTGTCCCACTATAGGAATAGTAAAACCTCTTGGGGATAGTGAGTGTACATAATTTAATTAATCTTGGAAAAACCAAGGGCCCTCAAAAGCATGCAAAGAATTTTTAAGCTCTTACCCTAGGCGAGCTAGAGCATGCCTGACTAGGGAATAATGATATTGCAAAGCTTATTATTTGTAGGGGTTGTGGAGATTTCTTGCAAAATGACCATGTTGGTTGAAACAGAGTAAGAGAGGATCCCCTGGGTAGAATCAATAGGTGTTGACAATCCATTAAGGCACCCAAACAACATATGACCTTGAAAATCCTCAAAATCAACAAAGGTATTGTACGGTAGTTCTAGCGTTTAAAACCTAGAAATTTTGAAAGTTCTCATAATATGAATAAAGGTCTATGAAGATAGTTTGGAATCTTAGTGGAAGAAATTGGAGAAAACCTCTATTTTGTAGGAACAAGAGGGCTAATTGGGGCTCTTTCTTCCAACCCCATTTTGAAGGGAAAGTGTGAAATTGGTAAGAAATTGAACCACAAAGAGTTGTTTTGGAATACCAAAGAAGTGCATTGAAATGTTTTGAATCTCCTCTATAACCCTACAAGTTGGATGCAAAGAATGGTCAAAAAGACCTAGCTTAGTTGGAAGACCTAGACTACTCTCCATCTAGTAAGGAAGCCTAGAAAATGGCAAGAAGTTAAGTTTGATCAAGATAGTGGAGTAGGGTTTAGGATTGGGGTTCTTTTCTTGAAAGGGATCCTATAAGTCCATTTGGTGATCTATTAAGACATCTTAAGTCTCAAAGGTAGATAGAAGCATGAACTTGTGTTTGGTTCATCCGTACTCTCCCAATCAAGTGGTATTAGAGCTCACAAAAGGTGTGGGAAAAGAAAGTACAAAGCAAGGTGAATGTTGTCACCTACTAAATCTAGTGGTTCTAGAACAATGGTGACCAATGCTTAGTTGGCCAAGAAGGTATAAGAACAAGAGAAGAAAGTAGAAGAGCAAGATGAAGACAAAAATTCTTTTAGAGAAAGATTGGCACAACTTGAATAGTTGTTAAGTGAGGTCCAAGACATAGCAGATAAAGTCAAGGAAAAGATAGAATAGAAAGAAGAGAATGAAGCCAAAGAGAAAGATATTGAGTTAGAGGAAGAAGCCCCAACACTGGACCCTGCCATACCAGAAGATCCTTTCTTGAAGGCACTAAAAGAAATAAATAGTAAGGCCTTGGAAGACATCCCCTTATTCAGTGGAAAGATGGATCCAAGCCTCATCATGGAATGGATTGAAGGAATGGAGAACCATTTTGAATGTGATGGTGTCTCTAATGCTCAAAAAGTTAAGGTGGAAAAATCAAGGTTAAGAGGTATTGCTCTAACCCAGTGGAAGTTTGTTCAAATAAAGAGGGAAAAAGAAGAGAAAAGTTTGATTGCTACTTGACAAGGAATGATTGCTAAAATTAGGCTAGCTTACATTCCTAAAGATTACGAAATAAAACTACATAGTAGAAGAAAAAATCTTAGGAAAAAAGATATGGATGTACACTCTTACATTGAAGAATTCCAAAAATTATGCTTAAGGTCCAAGGTGTTGGAAGATGAAAGCATCAAATTGGCAAGATATTTGAATGGACTGAAGTAGTCCTTCCAAGAATACATGAGCCTTGTCACTCCTAAAATAGTTCATTAATGTTGTCAAATGGCTATAAAGGTGGAAGAGAAAGGGAAAAGAAAACAAGACCATACCTCAAAGAACAGAGGAAGAGGTAGAGATGGCAGAGGACATAGGGGAAGCTATGGAGGTAGGCGCAAGATAGTAAGTCCCAAGGTGAGTCCAAGCTGACTAAACAATGTGGATAAACTAGTAAAAGAGGTGGTTCAAGAAGATGCAGAGGTAGAGGAAGATCACCAGGAGGAAGGGGACCATCCTACTTTGCTACAATGAAGTGTTACCACTATCAGCAACTTGGGCATCCTGCCTATAGATGTCCTTAAAAGAGATTAGCATCACAAGGAGAAAAGAAGATAGCATACATTCGTGAAGATGCTTCAAGTGTGAAGTCACCTGATATCCAATTGGATTCTTAAAGTGGTGAGAACTTAATGATAAAGAGGATCCTAATTAAAGAACCAGTCAAAGGAGAGCCCAAGCAAATAATATCACTCTTTAGGGTGAGATGTAAGATTATGGGAAAGGTTTTCAAAGATATCATAGACTTAGGATCTAATAATAACATAATTTTAGAGGAAGCCATAGCTAAACTCAAGATTCCTAAAATACCTCATAGCACGCCCTACAAGGTCACTTCACTAAATAAGGAGCAACATGTTTTGGTGAATGAGAAAGCATGGATTGAGTTCACCATATGAGGATACAAAGACAAGATTTTATGTGATGTTTTTCCCATGGTAGTTTGATAGGAAAGCCATACACAATGGTGAGCTCAACTCATAGACCTTTAAGAAGGATGCAGTGATTTATAAAATTTAGCCACTAATTGAATCTAATAATCAAGGGAGTGGACCTAATGTGCTGCTATTGAAGGGGAAAGAGTTCGTGAAAACTCTTGACAAAGAAAAAGGAGTGGGTTATTGTATTGTGGTAAAACTAGTAAAACCCAAGGAGGAAAGAGAGACTAAGAAGGAGGACATACCTCATGAGGTGTTGCAGAGTTTGGATGAATTCAACAGTATTATATCAAATGGAAAACCTATAGTCCTACCATATCAAAGAGAAATCAGCCATCAAATAGGCTTGGTCCCAGAGGCATCTCTTCCAAATAAGGCACCTTACAAGTGAACTCCTGAACAAAATAGGGAAGTTACAAAGCAAGTACAAGAGTTGATGGATCAAGGGTTGATAAGGAAGAGCATCAACCCATGTGTTATGCCTACTATTTTGACACCAAAGAAAGGAGGAACATAAAGAGTATGCTTGGATTGTTGTAGGAAATGATTATTTTGATGTAGAGGATAGGTCATGAGAAGATCCTAAAGAAGAAGGAAAGATGTGAGCTTGGACTTGAATTCATAGTTCTTTGTATATGGTCATAACCTAGAAGGCTTCATAGTTGGGCATGTTTGGATCTATGTTATCAAAATTAATTGATTACATTCTGTAGTACCTAGAAAATGGGCTAATGCATAACATACTATGAGAAAATCACAAACTCAATCAACATATGCTAGCACCCACTAGTCTACCATGAAAGCCAAACTAATAAAGAAAGCAACACAAGGTTAGAAACCCCCTCTTTCATTTGTAGCTCCAATGTCCTTCTTTCTTCTCCAAATGATGTAGCCCCAAATTGCCTATAATGCACACAATATTGAAGAAAAATCCTATGATAATGATGATAATGCTATGAGAATACTTGAAATTGTGATTTTAGTGCAAGAGATGGAGTGAAAAAATGAGAAAACTAGGGACCTGAAAAGACTTAAGAATTAGGACTGGAAATGAGAAAAAGAATGCTCATTTTATAATCAACACACAAGATAAGAGCTTTAGATTTTTCACCTTGGATATGCGATCTGGCAAGAGATTCCTTTGAGAATCTATGATGCATATGACACAAGATGCCAAGTATAAGATTCGATGATGCATGGGAGTCAAACTTGGCTAAATGTGGGAGAGAGCAATGATGCATCATAAGACACCTCAAGCCCACTTAAAGCCAAGAATCTATTACAAAGGGAGCTAAAGATATCCATGCATAAGGGAATAAGAATATTGGATTATGACATATCTTAGACAACTTGATGCAGGAGCATCCAGAGGTGTCAGGGCAATCCTATGTCAACCAAAAAATGTACTTAGACTTAGTTTTTGTTTCATGTGTTTTCATTTTTGGATACTCATTTGGGTCAAATAAAGGTTTCAACTCTCATAGTTTCACTATTAGTGTTCTAAGATAGAGTATTTGAACACCTTGGGATACGTGTAAATGCCAAAAAAAAGGAGTATGTAATTGAGCCATCATTTTGGTAAACTAGAAGGTGTAAATTGGTTAGAAGATTGTAATTATAATTTAGAGCATTCCAAAACAAGAATCAGGTCAAAAGGCCCCATGGTTTGAAAGCTATCACAATTTTTCAATTTCTAGAGACCTCCTAAGAATGCTTCAAAGTTAGGTTAGGGGCATTAAATGATGTCAAATAGGGCCAAAAAATGGGAGATGAGTGAATCTGGTCCATTGAGTTGTAGAGTGCTTCGAGAGCTTTTTGAAAATGCAAATGGTTCGTCAATCAGAGCTACGGTTCAAAAGTTATGCCTCCCGAAAGTTTGTTTACCATTTTTGGATTCTTCGAATTTTGCGCCAACTTCTAATGTGACTTCTAGAGCCTTCTATTTGGTCAGTAGATGCCTACTGGAACTTTCTAGAATGTATTCATAATCCTTAACCCTCTGGGGTCTATTTAAGAAAAATTTTGGCATTGTAAAAGGTAGTTCGAAGTGGAGTTTGAGAGGAGGTACTGAAAGGAGAAATTATCTCCAGATTTATACTATTCTAAGCCCTTAGGGCATGTTTTGAAGTCTATTTTCTCTATACTGAATGTATTAGCATTTTCTCATAGTTAATAAAATTTTCCCTTTCATGTTGTGTCCATTCTATGCTTGGGTTGTGTCCCCATCAAGTGGTATCAGAGCTAGCTTTCCTTAGTGTGTAGACAGAGCGCCGATTGTGAGGTAGTTTGCACCAGGACTATGTGGTTGTGGGTTTGAGTTAAGAAGATGCCTCCATGAAGAGAGTGTGGTGGAAGGGCTAGAGCTATTAATCCCAAGAAAGTTAGATCCCTCCAAAGGTAGGTACAAGCATTGCAGGAGGAGCTCTGTAGAGGAACAAATGTTGCTACAAGCAACGAAAGTGAGGATGACAATGAAGAAGAAAGAATTGGACCATAAGGGGAATTTGATGAAGAAGTCCTGAATTAGGTAGAGGAAAGGCTTTTTAGGGCCATTACTAAGTTTGGAAAAAGACCTACAATTGATGTGGGTGTATTTTCAGGAAATCTGAAACCAGATGAGTTGATTGACTGGATCAATGAACTGGAAGAGTACTTTGAGTATGAGGATATCAAGGATCCAAATAGGGTTAAGTTTGCAAAGGAAAAACTAAAAGGCCATGCCAAAATCTAGTGGCAAGAGGTTTAATTAGAATGAAATAGAAGAGGAAAGGAGAAAATCACAAGGTGGGATTGTATGGTGGACAAATTGAAGAAGCAATTCATTCCTGTTGACTACGACCTTGATTTGTTTAAAAAGATGCATGGGTTAAAGCAAGCAGGAAAATCAATACAAGAATATACAAAGGAGTTTTACGTACTTCTAATTAAAGCAAGGCATGCAGAAGCAAATAAGGAGAAGGTTTCTTGTTATATCAGTGGGTTGCGACCTAGCATACAGGAGGAATTAAGTCTGGTAAGAATGACTAGCATTGAAGAGGCATACTAGTTTTCCCTACGAGTTGAAGAGAAGATAAATTAGAGGTTTGAAGGGAGACAAAGAGGATGTAGTCAAGGAGGAAGGGGTAGTGGTAGGTCATCTAGAGGCTGAAATGAAACCCAAAAGAAATATGAAGATGTGGGTACTAGCAAGAACCAGAGGAACAAGGGTTTCAACCACTCTCATGATCAAGACTTTGGAAATCAGAGAGGAAGAGGAGGCTTTCATGGTACCTATTTCCTTTGCAATGAAGAAGGTCATCGTGCCTTTGAATGTCCTCACTGACAAGGAAGGATAGATAGGAGAGATGAGGGTCAAGCTAGGGTTGCTCATGTGGATGAGGATGCACAATCATCACATTCAGAGGATGCAAAAAGAGGAGAGACTCTAGTAAATGAAAGGGTCCTACTAAGTGGTGAGATTGAACTAGGACAAAGGGGGAGTTTATTCCATACCAGATGCAAATGTGAGGATAAATGTTGTGATGTGATCATTGATGGTGGTAGCACTAATAACTTAGTATCAGAGGAGATGGTGTCTAAGCTGAAGCTCAAGAGGGAGAAAAACCCCCAGCCCTATTGGATTTCTTGGGTGAAAGATGATCATAAGGTCCTGGTAAGTGAACAATGTTTAGTGAAATTCAAAATTGGGAGTTACCATGATGAAGCTCTGTGTGATGTTATTCCAATGAATGTTTGCCATCTATTGTTGGGTAGACCATGGCAGGTTGATAGGCATGCAGTACATGATGGTCATGCAAACACATACTCTCTAACAAAGGATGGAGTTCACCACAAACTAAAGCCCATGAAAAAGGAAGGTAAAAAGGTGTGTAGCAATGCTAGGATTTGTCCTATTGATGGAAGGAAGTTTTTAGATGGCATGAAACATCAGTGTATCTACTATGCTTTGATTCCTAGGAAAGATAAAGAAGGTAGTAGTGAAATATCACTTGAAGTTTCAAATTTACTAGGTGAGTTTGGAGATATTATCTCTGATAATGTTCTAGAAGGATTGCTACTAGTAAGGCAAATTAGTCATCAGATACATTAAATCCAAGGAGCTAGTTTTCCTAACAAGGTTGCTCACAGGATGATTCCTATTGAAACTGAGGAGCTAAACACACAGGTGCAGGAGCTATTAAGGAAGGGCTTGATTTGAGAGAGCTTGAGTCCATGTGCAGTACCTGTAGTACTAGCACCAATGAAGGATGGAGAGTGGAGGACGTGTACAGACTCTTGAGCTATAAATAGGATAACCATCAAGTATCGGTTTCCTTTGCCAAGATTGGATGATCTTATGGACTGCTTGGGTGGAGCTCAGTAGTTCACAAACATAGATCTCAAGAGTGGTTATCACCAGATATGGATTTGAGAAGGAGATGAATGGAAAATACCCTTCAATAATAAGGAGCATCTTAATGAGTGGTTATTTATGCCCTTTGGATTGACAAATTCCCCAAGCACCTTCATGCGGCTTATGAATGAGGTACTTAAGAAGTTCTTGGAAAAATTTATTATTGTCTATTTTGATGATATTTTAATTTTCAGCAAGACTTTGGAAGAACATTTATTGCATATTCGTAGTGTCCTTGAAAGGTTAAGGGAAGAGAAACTATTAATTAATTTGAAGAAGTGTATCTTTGCATTAAGGGAGTTAGTCTACTTGGGGTTTGTTATACCACCTTAAGGTCTTAAAATGGATCTAGAGAAGGTAAAAGCCATCTTGGAATGGCCTACTCCAAGGAGTTCTACTGAGGTAAGATCATTTCATGGTCTGGTTAGTTTTTACAAGAATTTTATTAAGAATTTCAGTGGCATATATGCACCCTTGACTGACACAATAAGAGGGGATAGAAAAGAGTTCAAATGGATTGTGGTAGCTGCGAGAAGTTTTGAATTGTTGAAGAAGAAGGTGACAGAACAACCTGTGTTGGCACTTCCAAATTTTAGAAAGGTGTTCCAAGTGGATTGTGATGCTAGTGGCAATGCTATTGGGGTTGTATTAAGCCAAGAAGGTAAGCCTATTGCATATTGTAGTGAAAATTTGAATGATGCAAAACAGAAGTATTTTGTTTATGATCAAGAGTTCTATGCAATAGTTTAGGCCTTAAAGAAATGGAGGCATTATTTATAGCCAAAGGAATTTGTTTTGTATACTAATCATCAGGCATTACAATACTTAAATAGCCAAGATAAATTGAATTAGAAGCATATGAAGTGGGTAGAGTTCTTGTAGAGCTATACATTTGTGTTGAAGCATAGAAGTGGAAAATCTAATAGGGTAACAAATGCATTAAGCAGGAGGCAGTTGTTGCTAACAGTAATGCAAGTGGAAGTAGTTGGTTTTGATGAACTCAAGAATCTATACTCTGAGGATCCTGATTTTTTTGAAGTGTGGAAAGCTTGTAAAGAGCCTGTTTCTGTAGACAAAACTAAGTGGTTAGACTATCTAATTCAAGATGGTATGTTATTCAAGGGTAGTCAATTATGCATTCCAAGGAGTTCCATGAGGGAAAATCTGATTAAGGAGAAACACAATGGAGGGATGGCAGGACATTTTGGTCAAGATAAGACCATTTCCATTCTTATAGAACATTATTTTTGGCCTCAAATTTCACAGGATGTGAAGAAGTTTGTACAGAGTTGTCAGATTTGTCAAGTTGCCAAGGGATTTAGTCACAATACTGGACTATATCAGCCATTGCCTGTTCCATCAAAGCCATGGGAGGACATAAGTATGGATTTTTTTATTGGATTTTCAAGGACACAAATGGGTAATGACTCAGTATTTGTGGTGGCTAATAGGTTCTCCAAAATTCCACATTTCATTCCATGCCACAAAATTCATGATGCTATCCATATTACAGACTTGTTTTTTAGAGAGGTGGTAAGACTACATGGTCTCCCAAGGAGTATAGTTTCTGACAGAGACACTAAATTTGTGGGGTATTTCTGGAGAACATTGTTGAAAAAGTTGAGAACAGACTTGAAATTCAGTTCCACACATCACCCACAGACTGACGGCCAAACAGAAGTGGTAAATAGAAGTCTAGGATATTTGCTGAGATGTTTAGTTGGGGATAAGCCCAAGGGATGGGATTTCATTCTACCACAAGCAGAGTTTGCTTACAATAACTCTATAAATAGGAGTACTGGTAGATCACCATTCCAAATTGTATATGGAAGTAGCCCAAGGACTACACCAAAATTGAGGAAGATAGAGCAAGGGGAGAGGACAAGTGCTGAAGCTGAAGAATTTGCTGAACATATCAAGCATCTACATGGGGAGGTTCAGGCACAGATTACTAAGATGAATCAAGAGTATAAAGCTAGGGCTGATCAAAGGAGAAGACATAAGTAATTCCAAGTAGGGGATCTAGTCATGGTACACTTACAAAAAGAAAGATATCTAGCCGGTACTTACAACAAGCTAAAAATGAAGAAATTTGGCCCCTACAAAATTCTTAAGAAACATGACTCAGGAAATGCATATGAGGTGGAGTTTCCAGATGGTATTCACATTTCTCCTATTTTTAACATTGCAAACTTTAAAAAGTATCATGATGATGGTGCAGATGAGGAGCTGATGCTAGAGCCATGTCCAATTCCAAGATAGACGAAATTCTAGATCATCGTGTGGGCAGGAGTACCAAAAATAGGCAGTATGAAGAGTATTTTGTCAAGTGGAAAGGACAGCTGATAAAGGACTCAACTTGGATTTCAATAGCTAAGGTTTCCCATTTGGAATTTCCCCTACCATTCATAAAGTGGTAGGGTCACATTTAAATTTACCCTAGGTGTCTGATGCAAGAGCATTCAGAAGTATAAGGGCAATCCTATATCAACCAAAAAATTTACTTAGACTTAGTTTCTATTTCATGTGTTTTCATTTCTGGATACCCATTTGGGTCAAATAAAGGTTTCAACTCTCATAGTTCCACTATCAGTGTTCTATGATAGAGTATTTGAACACCTTGGGATATGTGTAAATGCCAAAAAAATAGGAGTATGTAATTGAGCCATAATTTTGGTGAACTAGAAGGTATAAATTGGTTGGAAGATTGTAATTGTAATTTAGAGCATTCCAGAAAAAGAATCAAGTCGAAAGGCCCCACAGTTTGAAAGTTATTGCAATTTTTTCATTTTTGGAGACCTCCAAAAAATGCTTCAAAGTCAGGTTAGGGACATTAAATGACCTTGAACAGGGCCAAAAAATGGGGGATGAGAAAAACTGGTCCATAAGGTTGTAGAGTACTTCAAGAGCTTTCTGAAAATGCAACACGGTTCGTCAATTGAAGGTACGGTTCAAAAGTTATGCCTCCTAGAAGTTTGATTACCATTTCTAAATTCTTCTAATTTTGCGCTGACTTCTAACGTGACTTCTAGAGCTTTCTATTTGGTTGGTGGGTGCCTACTAGCACTTTCTAGAATGTATTCCTAATCCTTAACCCTTCGGGGTCTATTTAAGAACATTCCTGGCATTGTAAAAGGTAGTTTGAAGTGGAGTTTGAGAGGAGGTACTGAAAGGAGAAATTATCTCCAGATTTATACTATTAAAAGCCCTTAGGGCATGTTTTGAAGTCTATTTTCTCAGTACTGAATGTATTAGCATTTTCTCACAGTTAATAAAATTTTCTTTTTCCTGTTGTGTCCATTCTGTGCTTGGGTTGTGTCCCCATCACAACTATCAAATGAGAATCCACGAGGTGTCAAGCCCAAGTGTTAGGATGATGTCAATATTTTATGGAATATTTGAATTAAAAATCCTTTATTCCACAAAATAGAAATTAGTGAAAATGGAATTAATGGAGGAAAATATGACTTGGGAAATTAAGAATTTCCATGGTTTGCAAATGGCGAACCAATTAATTAATAAATATAAATTAATTACAAAGGTTAGTTAGGAAGAATACTTAATGAAATGACATAGGATTAAATTATGGGTTATTTAATCCTATAGAGAAAATTAATAAATGATTGGCCAAATTTATTAAATAAGTGTGATAGTATCCTTTCATGAAATGTGATGATGATACAAATTGAATAGGATAATGATAGGTAGACCAAAGCCATGGTCAAATTGATTGATTGATCAAAATTGATAACATGCCAAGGACACATGACATGAACTAAAGATATGTAACATTTAACGGACATTATAAATGCTACCAGATCAAGATTGATTGATAAGGTTGATCATAATAATATCAACAAACATAATAAATATTATTAAAATGGTTTGATGATATCATGATCTGACATTGAGAGCCTCAACAATGTCAAAGATCAAATAACATCAATGATAGTTTGACCTAGCATTGAGAGTCATGACAGTACTAAGGCTAGATTCATAAGATTTGATAGATTGATAGGTTTCCAAGTCACTAAATTACACAAAAATTCCTACAATCAGATAAATGACGATTGATTTGGGATGTTTGATATGTTTTAGGTTGGTTAGGACTGATTTCAAGTGATTCTAAGTTGATTTGAAATGGTTTTGAGTTGATTTGAAGTAGTTGCGAGTTGATTTGATATGATTTTTGGTGATGTTGAAATGGTTCCAAAATTATGTGAAATTGATGTGAAAGAAGATATGAATGATGACAAACATTGTTGAGATACAATCAAGTTGGCCAAAAGATTAGAATTAGTGGAATGAGAAAATGGGATGAATTAGTCTGAAGAAGTGATGTTGATTTAGGGGCCTGAGAGTATTTTCAAGAGTTACCACTCAAGATAGTGACCAAATAATGAAAATCATAGCTCAATTTTTCACAAAAAAAATACAAATCCAATGCAACTAATAGTTCAAAAATTGAAGTTGAAATGCAAAAGTTATGGCCTTCGGAGTGCAACATAGGTACTTTAGGAGCAATTTCAGGCATCCTACTGCCCCAAGTGTGCCCAAATCTCACCCAAGTGAGCCCAAATCTCACCCAAGTGAACTTGGTTCACACTTGGTAAGCCCAAGTATGCCATGATAGTACCAAGTTCATTGATGGTGCACTTGGGAAGCCCAATTGTGCTTAGAAAGTGCAGAATGTGCCCTAGAAGGCTTCGAGGGAAAAAAACAACCTTACTGGACTCAAAAAGACCTGAAACTTTGTGTGAGTTCCCAAAATGGTGGAAAGAGGTCAAAACATGAGTTAAATCAATCAAAAATGGTCACATTTATTCAAACTTGGTCAAACAAGGGTCATACTGAGGTTGGACTAGGTGGAAAGCCCTAGAAGGTTGACAGACAGTGTAGGATGACATTAGAATGGAGGAATGCAAGATGAAGATGATTTTGAAGATGATTTGGTGTATTGAAACACTTGATCATGGTGGTGAATGAAGATATGATGAAAGAAGACCAAAGAGATGAGATAAGGACTAGTTAGAATGAGGTGAAGACTATTTCTTTCAAAAGGGTGTGCTATATGTCAAATGGAGCTTTGTTTTAATGAAACCATGGATGCGAACCATTTTTGAGCCTCTACATTTTTCCCCTCTTTGGTATAATTTGATTTAGACCGTTGTGTTAAATAATACTGATGAGAAGGCCATAACAACATTCCCTAGTAGGAATGATATTCCCTTCGAGAAATTGACTAAGATATTCATTTTATAGGTCAATTTGTCGACAATGAGATGTAAGGTAGTGGATGAAGAAGACAGAGAAGATGGAGGAGATGAAATGAGGAATTTTTAGTATGATGGGATGAACTTTTTCTTTTGTAAAGTGCACTATATTTCAAATGGAGCTTTATTTTGATATGGCAAATGGAATGTGACGCATCATGGCATAAAGGGCCAGAGCACAAAATGCAGACCTTTTGCATAAACAAGCACAATGTAGACAGAAAATGACCTTGTCCTTCCTAAGGCATATATACATGCTCCAAACTATCAAAGGTACATTGTAACAAAAAGAAAATAAAAGATGACCATGAACCATCCCAACCACTCTCATTGATCATTTTATATCATCGAGTGGCATAGGAACATGATTGAAGAAAAATAAACAAAGCAAAAATAAATCACTCACTAAACAACGTGAGCCAATAGCTATTCTTGTCATTATTACTTGCTTTTGAGATCTTCAGATAGTGTTTGATAGGTTGATCATGTGATGGTTCTGATTGTTGATTCAATTGATAGGTTTTTGGTGACATGTTGGATTGATTGTTGGTTCACATTGCTCAGATAGGTGTGATTGTCATTGAAGTGTTGTGCTTTGAGTTTCAGTCTGCAAAATGCAAGTGTTCACAGAAAAGGGGTGATTATCCAAAGTGACTATTTACAAGGTTTATTACAAACTTTGATGGGTTTTCTGATTTTTAGGGGTTTTGAGGATATTTGATGTCTTTGGTGTGACTAGTTTCTTCAAGACATTTTATGATTTTTAGGATTTATTTCAAGACATTTTATGATTTTTATGGATTTTTTTCATGACGTTTTATTATTTTTAGTGCCTTTTTTAGGGCATTTTATGATTTTTAGTGCTTTTTTAGGACATTTTATGATTTTTATGATTTTTTCAATACATTTTATGATTTTTAGTGATTTTTTCAAATTCATAAAAGCATATACAAGTGTTAGTTCCAATCCATTATGCGATAAGTCCAATGGATAAATAGTGCTTAGGTATATGCCCCCAATTCAAATTCAAACTCATGCACTGTGTAGGTAATATGCCTCCAAATAAGACGCAAACTATGTACAAAGGCCAATGATAAAGTATGTGTAGACTGGTGATGTGTTAGATAAGATAACAATGGATATTAACTAGTTCATGAGCCATGGTAAGGGACTAGGAATGTCTTGCAATATGAAAGATATGATCAAGGAATGACCAAGGGGGAAGAAACTAGATGGAATCCCAATAGATGGAAGAGCAATAATTGATTACACATGGCACCTATTTGCCAATTTTTCACCATGGTACTTACCCAAAACACTTGTTTGCTAGGTTTTGCTAGGTTTTCACTTTTGGATGGAATTTTTCTCTTGACTCAAATTTTCATGCCAAGATGCTTATTTGCCATGTTTTCATCAAGGCATTCATTTTTTCATGACTTTTTCCCCAAAAAAAATCTTTTTTCATGAGTTTTTTCTATTTTTTTAATATTTTTCAGGACTTTTTGCCATTTTTTTAAAATATTTTTTCAGGACTTTTAGATGGAATCAAGAATTTTACTGACCAATGTTGCAAAGATATATGTTGTTGGTGCTACTAATTGATAATCTCTAGACCCACAACTGACCAAAACTACACAGGAGTCATTCCAAGTCTATAGCTAATATCAAACCACTGGAGAAACCTCAAGACATACCATCATGTACCATATGTAAGATGGTGTTTGCCTCTTGTGAATCAAGGCATCTAAGGATAAATGGGTCAATGGATATGTTGCACGGGATGTCACTGATGATGACGTGCTCAAAGGCTTGTTGGGTAGAAGGTTGATTTTGGGTGTTGGATAGATTAGATAGTAGGATTTTGGGATAAACTATTGGATATAAGGATGGGTTGGGAAGAGTGAGACCAATGACCTTCCACATGAATGTTGATCGAGAGAGCTCCAAAAGACTTTGTGGCATGTTGAACACTAGAACATTGATATTCATGGCATCATCTTTTTTCATTTTGTATCCTTGGGAGCTGCTTAGCTTTTGGTTTTTCATAGTCTAATGGTTCCTTCCAATTTTCACCAAGAGACCTACTTTTGTCATTTTTTTCTCTTTTTCTTTACAACTAGTAGGTGGAATTGGCTCCACAAAATATGCCAATGTGTTCACTTTAGGAGAAATTGCTTCTATATGATATTTTTTCATAATGCCTTCATAGATTTCAAAGTCTATTGTGAGAGCATCATCACTGTCAAATCGATAAAAAATTGATGGTCCACGTTGGTCCTAATCCAATAGTTCAAGATAACTCAAGTGGATGTCATCATCAGTCTTTAATGGGCTTTGGTTAAAGGTATGGATATGAGTATTAGATTCCATTATATCACTGGGGTTATGCTCAAAAGATAGAGGATTTTTGGTTTCAGGTGAGATATCCTCAAATGCATTTTTATCATTCAAAACATCCATAGTCTTAGACATAGGTATCATAGTACTAGGAGGATCTATTTGTAATGGTTTAAATCCAAGCCCCAAACTAGGAGGTCATCCTTTTGTAGTGATAGGTTCAATTATACCTTGTTTTGAGATCCAAGACCACTACATCCATCATAGCCTTGTTTTTGTATTATAGTAAACCCAATTCCTACTTTCTAGGAGATGTCAAAGTGGGTTCTTGTACTTCTTTTTCTTTCTCAATACAAATAGATGTATTCTCATAGACATGTTCTTTAGCTAGGCCACCTCCACTAATGAAGATGATAGAAGTGGAATTCTATATACTGATCTTAGGATGTTGGTCTTGTAATAGATGTGATTTACCATAAGATTGGAGAGAAAGTGGTGACTCCCTAATGTGGGATACTTGAGACATAAAGTATTCTCTGCACCTATTGTCTTCAATTTTTAGCTTTTCCTTAGCCTTACTGAGGAGTATATCAGCATCCACATATTTGGAGGAATCTATGGGTTGTGATTCATTGTTTGCTAGAACTTGGTATGCAATAGAATCTCTTAGATTAGCACAAAATTGGAAATGGTTTAGATCACCAGGGATGGTAACTTCTATATTGTTATAGGAAAACTTCAGACATTGATGATACATAGAGGGCATTGCTCACATAGCATGAGGCCAAGGGCATCCAAGTATCATGTTGCAATTCATTTCAATATCTAGGATATGCAATAATGTTTCTTTAGTAGTTGGGCCAACTCTGATGGGCAATATGATGACACCCTTGGAGACATTCTCACCATCATCATAAGCTTTTATTGTGATTCTTTGAGAGGGACCCACATCATCTTTAGAATAACCCAAACCTTTAACAACCTTAAGAGTACAGATGTTTAGTCTTTCTCCTCCATCTATTAAGACACATATGACTTTGGCATTATGGATGAAGACTTTGAGATGAAGCGGATAATTGTGGTTAGGTTTATCTTTTGGAATATCCCAAGGGGAAAAGGTGATATTTTGTGATGCAAATAGGTTCCCCACCATGGCTTGGAACTAGGCAACATCAATGTTATCTAGGACTATTGACTCTTTAAGGGCTTGATCCAAGATCTTCTGATGTGGGGGAGACACACCTTATAGGTCCAAGATGGATATTTGAGCAATGGTCTTGCCAAGCTATTCAACAAGGCTATAATTAGATGAAGTAGGAGCAGTAGGTCTACTAGGGGGTGTAGGTCTAGGAGAAGTAGTAGGTCCAGATGGGGCTCTAGGTAGAGTGATCTTAGTATGACATACAGTGACAGCACAACGAGTGTCTTTAGCCTTTAAGGTGAATGTGGATATGTGGGAATCAGACTCATTGAAGCAATTGATGGTGTACTCATATCTAGTGCATGTTAATTCAAATTACATTGTGAGTTTGAGTTTGAACTTGATGGTTTCTCTTTGCCATGATTACCCAAAGGATTTTTGAAGATAGTGTGATCAGAGTTAGATGCTAGCAATGATGGATCAATTGTGATTATATCATCATCAATAAAGTCTTGTATTGCATGCTTTAGTTGGAAACATGATGAGGTTTTTTGTCCTTTGGTGTGGTGGTAATCAAAGAATTTTTGTTCATCTCACCAATCTGCTTTAGTTCATGGTTTATCTTTGATTGGGGGTAACTATAGGAAGTTATTACTCAGTAACTATTGTAGTGTAGTCTCAAGAGGTATCCTTAATGATGTGAATTTCCTATCTTTGGTTCTAGGATGTCTACAAGGTTATTCCTGTGTGGAAGTCTCGATCTTCTATTGTGGGGTTAATATTTGATAGGAGGTTTGTGAATTTGTAGGGTTTGCACCTTTCAAAGTTAGTTGAGGTTGTGCTATGCTAATCATGTGGCCATCCACAATTCCATGATTGATCACATTCTTTTTTTTGGAGAAAAACTTTGCCTTGTCATTAGATGAGTTGGTGTTTGTGTTTTCTTTGTTTATCTTGAGGATTCCCTTACAGATAAGAGTGTCTTCAATACCATCTACAATACTAGCCCCTTTCTTCATCAGTTTACAAATGGTGCTTGGAATTTTGATTTTTAATTCATACATTAAGTCTAGGACTAAGTTTCCAATGCACTGGTTAACTTATTGTTCTTCAAGAATGTCTAGTGAGCATTGACTAACTAAGCTTCTCCAGCATAGCAAGAATGTGATGAATGTTTCTCTTGTCTTTTGTTTAGTTGAGCACAAATTGGAAAGTGTCACCTCATTCATAGTGTTAAAGGAAAAGTGTGAGATGAACTTGTCGGCTAGCTCTAACCAAGATTTGATATTACTAGGAAGTTTTGAATACCATTCAAGTGCAGGCCCACCTAGAGAATGAGGGAATAGTCTCATGAGGTAAGTGGGCTCATCACTAAGTTTATTACAAGAGGCACAAAATTCTTGGATGTGATCAATAGGGTTTCCTTTTCCTTAGTATTTTTTGAGCCTTTGAGCCTCAAACTGTTTTGGGAATGGAGGCATATATAGACTTTTTTCAAATGGATTAGGATGTAGGTCCCTTTCTATATATAGAGCCTATTTCTTTTGGACTCCCAATGCCTTGGCTTTTTTGGAAAGTTGTTTTATTTGTTTCAAAACCTATTCATTTGGGTTTTGTATGATAACTTTCCCTTCAAGTCTTTTGTGCTTATGAGTAGACCATTTTCTATAGTGAGAGCTATGTCTACTTGATTCTAACATTTCTATATCTGATGAGTCTAGTGATGTGTCACTAGGTGGTGGAGGTATGTTAGTACCTTGAATAAAAAAGGGGCCCTATTGTGACACATGTCAGGGTACTTGTGGTATTTGATGTGGCACTTGTTGCAGTATCGACTACGATTGATGTACCATGTGTTGTTGTTGTGCCATTTGTTGTGGTTTTTGTTGGGACACCTCTATTGGTTGCAGGTCAGACCATGTATGTGATTTTTTTTGTAGAGGTATCTATTGAGGATGTTGTGGCACATGTTTTTGTTGTAACAAATGTTTTTGATATGCAATTTTTTGCTTGAGATGTCTTTGGTATTCCAACAATTGTTTGAGTTTCTCTTATTGTTTAGCAAATATGGTTTGTTGTTGTTGGAATTGTTGCTGAAATTTTTGTTTATAAATTGTGTGTAAGTCAAGTGGGTTTACGTTGGAGTGTTTGTTAGGGATGTTGGATGTTTGCACCACTTGAGGTTGTTGTTGTGGTTGATGTTGTTTTTGATGTGTTGAATGTGTATTGAGTGGATGTAGACTTAGTTGTGGGTTGGAAGTGTTAATTACTTGTACCACTGTAGGTTGATGTTGTCATAGTAATTGACTAAGCCCTTGAGAATTGAACATCATGTTTGAGTTGTTTTTTTGGTATCTTTGCACATTAGATGTTTCTCCTTGGGACACCATATTGACTTGACATTGAGGTGTGTCCCTTTTGGGAATAGGCATAATGTCAATAAGATTTTTCCTTTGTGTGTCCATAGGGATGGTTGTACTTCATGTTTCACATGTTGTACTTATGAGAGGCTCCATAACATTAGATGTCATGACACTTGGTAGAGTTAGGAGCAAAGGTGCACTTTTTTTATTTGTCTCCAAAGAAGGTATGTCTAGCATCCCTAGAGCACAATTCCCTTTAGGTGTGTCTTGTTGCTGCATAATGTGACTAAAATCAAGTCTTAATGTCCTCTTGGGATATTTAGGGAGAGTCTTGTTTCCCTTAATTAGTTGTGGTTCATCAAACAAAGGATTAATATTGATGTGTTCAAATGTACTTTGGAGGATTTTTATTGTTGGTTCTTGATGGGACCTTATAGGTACCATTATTGTGTTTGAAAACTCCAAAGGTTGTTTTCCTTTATCTAAGTCCAAATTGATCATGGGTTTTATGTTTTCAATGGTTGTATTGGTTTTATGTTTTGACTTAGGTCCCTCCACATTTGAGTTGAATTTGTTAATTTCTTGGGCTGCCAAAAGTTTGAAGTTCTTATGGAAATTTTTGTCTTGACATGCCCTAGCCATTTCTTCATCAATGATGTCATAGTCAATGTTAGAGTCATCACTTAGGTCTATAGTACCTTGTTGTTTGTTTGATGTGTTATAGTTGAAGGTACTTGCATTGGGTTTGATGAATTCAAAGGAATGTGTTTGTTCATCCTCAGGTGTGGTTGGTACACTGCCTCCTCTATGTGGTATCAGCACAAATATAGGTTCCAAGTCAAGACTCCATTGAACCATCCCATGTGTGGGTGAATTTTTTGGAGTAAATCTCATGGTAGGTGCATTGTATAACATTTTTTGCATTGTCTCCTAGTTATGGTGATCTTGTGGATATATGTTTAAAGGGTCTGCAAGTAAAGGTTTTCATGCCTTTATTTGGTTTTTGTCAAAGGTTTTTTGGGTTTTCTTGCTCTTCTTCTATCTTGGATGAGGTTTTGGTTGTGTTGATGCCTCAAAAAACAAGGGCTAGTAAATTTTTTTAGGTCTCAACACTGATTGTGTCCTAGTAAGTGATGGCACGATACCTAAGGATGCAAATGCAATGGCAGAAAGCCTAAATGGACTTTCTACCTCCCAAGTGTGCATCTAAACTACCAACTACACCTAGGTAGTACCAAGTTCACCCTTTGTGCACTTGGGGGCTTGAAGGTAAGTATTTGGTAAGTAAGAGGTATGCAATGGGTAAACAGAGGTGCTAGGGCGCCTAAAATGCAAATTTTGAGTGTTTTAAGTGATTTAGAGTGTTTTCTAAGGTTTTGGGATGCAATGCAAGGTTTGGAAGTGAAAATTGGGGTTCTAAAACCTAGAATGAAGTCCTTAATTACCAAGTGCACTCTAAAACTACCAACTATGCACTTGAAGTGTGCAGTTGGTAAAACAGGGGTGTTGTTGGTAAAATAGGTCAAAACTTGATAATTAAGATGTGGATATGCAATATATGAGTATTTTTGTATTTTTAAGCATTTAGGGATGATATGATACCTAAGAAAATTCCAAATGAATTGGAGTTTTGATATGAAAAGTTAAAATGTCCTAGGGATGTTATGCAAATGTAAATGCAAGGTGATGTTTTGAAGGTATGCAAAATGAAGACTATGTTATGCAAAATAAAGGTTAGGGTTATGTTTTGGACTTGATAAGGATGCTAAAGGTTGATATATACAAGGTGGACTATTCAAGGTATGGTGTTAAAGGGTTGATAATGATGCTTGGGATATGCAAAATGAGGGTAAATGATCAAGAAGACAATTTGATTGATGGACGATTTGGTAGGGTTTGATAGTGAAAATGATGCTAGGATTTCAAAAATGCAAAAACAAAGGGATATTCCACTAGGGTAATTCAAAATGATGTTTAGGGACACTAGGAATATGATAATGCAATGACAAGGGTATATGGAAATTCTTTTGAACATAGGTGAAATCTTTACAAGGTATTAACCTAAGAGTTCAACGTTATGACAATAGACTTTGGATCTTGACCAATAAAAAGAAAAAAGTGATAAGATAAAAATGATAAATCCAAATCTACCTTGACATAGGTAGCATTTGATGAAAGAAAATGATAAAATGGTCATGGTCAAGATCCATTATCCACTGACACAATGTAATACTCTACGATTCGTACTTTTGTTCAGATATTTGACTAAATTCAAAGGTTTTGGGGTTCAAAATGACATTTAGAGGACTCAAAATGGTGATGATACTGAATAGATATGTGATATGTAAAGGTACTAAGATGAAAAATGATATTTTGGGTGCTAGATGTTGTTTTGGATCAAATGCAGAATGAGGATGTACAGAGGCTTCTAGATGCAATTTTAGGGTCCCAAAATGCAGTTTGGAGGCCCAAAATGGTCATACAGGTGTCCAACTATGCTCTAACAGCACCAAGCGCACTTCAATAGTTCCAACTACTCCTATGGTGTAGTTGGGGCCAGTTTGGCCACAGTTGGTGGTTTCTGGGCACAATTGGGAAGCTAGGTTTAATGTGTATTGAATCTGAGTGATGTGTTTGCCAAAATTGATATGCCAGTAAGCTAAGATGATGGGGTTGATGTTAGGATGGGTTAGGAGGTGAAAAAAATGTGTTATGGCCTAAGGAATGATGTCCTAAGTGGAGGAAATGAAGACTAGGAGATGGAGAATGCAAATTAGGGCATACTAAGAGAGGGGGACTTATCCAGGTACCCAAGGACATTTTTGAAGCCACAAAATGTTATCTAGAATCCACAACAAGGTCCTCATACCAAAAAGTGCACTCAAATATTACCAATTAGACCTATGGTTCAATTGGGGCCAGTTTGGGCGTAGTTGGTAGTTTCAGGGTGCAGTTGGTAACCTAGGCTGAAACTAAGGCAATTCTAGGTGCTATGTTTTCTAGATTGATGTCACAGGGAGCTAATCAGTAGGGGAAAATGCTAAGACTATAATGAAGGTTCCAAATGATTCTTATGACACCCAAAATGATGATTAAAGTAGGAAAGATGAGATTTGGGTATGCAAAGATGCAAGATGGACAATGCAACATGCAAGTTTTGGGGGTTGAAATGCAAAGGAAAACTAAGCCCTAATGAATGCAATGTGAAAATGAGGGATACTAAGTAAGTGCTAAAAGATGCAAGATGAAACCTATATGATGCAAGTACTAGGCCTAGACTAGGTTGAATTCTAGTGGATTCTATGCAAGGATGAAATCTACGTTTTGCCAAGCACATCCAAGATCACAAGTTGCCATGTTTTCAAAGATTTTATGTGTTGAACTAAAGTTTGTAAAGTTTTGACAAGGTTTTGACAATGTTTGATGTTTTGACAAGGTATTGCAAGTTTCCAAGGTGTAAACTTGAATGTTGGCTTTAATCTTTATTATGTTTTACACACACGCAAGACACATTAAGACAAAAATAGCTGTTAAAAGTGAAAAAACACACCACAACCTAGGTTTTAAGAATGTATCCACTAAATTCCTACTTGAATTGAAGTTTAGCCATACTTATCTAGAGCAGAGAGCTATCGCTTAGTAATATTGCTAACACAGCTTTTGGCGTAATTGAGTTTTATATAGCAGTTGGAATGTTGTCCTAGCTTTTGGCCCATTACCGCTCTAAGGTCGTCCCCTAGCATACCCAATATTAGGTATCTTGGTCCAAAGAAAGCCTCCTATAGAAGTTACATGGATTTCTCTTACACCCAAGATCCATAAATGGTGAGGGGAGAGGATACATCCATGCAATTCCTAGATTTAAACACCATAGATATGCCATGTAGAAAAGAAAAAGTTTATTTTAAGCACAAAATGAAGTGTTATCTAATCTAGGAAATCCACACACATGGTTTTGACAAACACACAATGGTCTTCAAAAACATCCTGCAAACAAAGATTAGTAGTTTTTCATGATCATGTCTTCATCCAATGATTCCCACATTCTACAAATAGACCATCAGTAACACAAAATCATCTAGCCTATGTCCTAGAAAGTGATAGAAACCTTAGATGTAGATTTTGTGTTATGTGTGTGTTTTCTATGAACTAGGTGTGCTCTGACAGAGCAGACTACACCTGAGAAGGTGAAAATGGTTTCGAACATCCCCAGGTGTGCTTAGTGTTGGAAATGAGAATGAAGTAACTGAGAGGGGCAGGGGGTGAATCAATTACTACAAAAACATTTCATAGTCCCTTAGATGTCTAAAAGTTTGATCTATTTTACAGATTACTGAAACTTGATACTGCAGCAAATAATAACAACCATTAAGAACTGATATCAAAACAATTCAGCAAACTCAAACACTAGAGACACCAGATTTAACGTGGAAACCCAATATGGGAAAAACCACCAATGTAACTAGTTACTATTTTTCACTCTTCTGAAGTGAGCCCTGTTAGGAGCCAACCCTGTTAAAGGTTACAAAAACACATTGTTAGGTGTGACCCTATTAGAGGATTTAAACACTCTATTAGAAGTGGCCTTGCTAGAGGTCTGTAGAACAATTCAACTGAATTGTCACCTTGTTAGAGGATTTACAAAATGGCTGTTAAACCAACTCTGTTAAGAGATTTGGATTCAATGCTACAAAGGTTATAAAGCAACAATGAAGTGACCTGAATAATATGCAACTTATCTTTTGCTGATTACAAATCTCTGTTTGGCTTGATTGCATCCGAACTGATCAAATACAACTTTACAGCTCCTTTAATCCTTCATCAAGATTCATTCAGTCTCCTCTTATCCAAGTATTTGCTTTCGTATCCTTGCTTCTCTTGTTCTTCACTTGTTTTTACACCTTTTTTCTCACACACTTTTACAACTTGAATAACTCTATATATATATTTCAGATTATCAAGTCAGCTCAAATAACTTGGAAAACAATTATTCCAACAGTCGACTGAATTGCAAGATTTAACAAATCCCTTTATTGGTCGACCCAGCACGGTAAAATTTGTTCAAAAATAATTCCTGTGTTAACCAACTAAGCCCGATTAATACAGAGAATTCTGTGAAATCCTTTAGTCTCCGAGTGAACTCGGTAAGCACTGAGTTCCCGGTGATGACTGAGTGAGCTCGATGAAACTGACTCCACTTTGATGACCGAGTGAGCTCAGTCAAAATTGACTTCTCCATATTTTCTTCGATGACCGAGTGAGCTCGGTGAAAACTGACTTCTCCATCTTTTCTTTGATGACTGAGTGAGCTCGGTGAAAACTGACTTCTCCATCTTTCCTTCGATGACCGAGTGAGCTCAGTGAAAACTGACTTCTCCATCTTTCCTTCGATGACCGAGTGAGCTCGGTGAAAACTGACTTCTCCATCTTTCCTTCAATGATCGAGTGAGCTCGGTTATCATTGTCTGAACTCGGTTAACTGAGATTAAAGACTGATATGACATTCTGTGTGACATCAAGGACAACACTATCCAACAATCTCCCTCTTTGGCATTGATGGAAACACAACATGTCATAATAGAATGAAATTTTGAAAATAAGATAACAAACTTCTCCCTCTTTCACTAGTCTCCTTCTTTTAAGGAGCTTCATAGCAAATTTTTTTAAGTCTCATAAATTTTAGAAGGATATGACAGTAAATCTCTCCCTCTTTGAAAACACATGCCAAAGACAACAGAAGTAAAGTGAATTGCAATGTACCTATAGAACTGATTCATATACAATGATTTCTGATTAAACTACATCAACAGATAGATCTTCAATCTGGTATGCGTTGATGCATCACTAAAGCTTCCTTTAGTGAACTTCAGATAGGGGAATGACCCCTAACTTACCTCTAAGATATAAAAATTCATCCTTAGACAAGGGCTCTGTGAATATATCAGCAATTTGTTCCTTTGTGTGGACATATTCCAATCTGATCTCCTTGTCTTGCACCAATTCTCTGACATAATGATATTTGATTGCAATATGCTTGGTCTTGGAATGCATCACTGGATTCTTGGATATATTGATTGCACTTGTATTATCACAGAGCATAACAACTAGTTCTTTGATTTCCATCTTCATTCCTTGCAATAGTTGCTTAAACCAAATAATATTAGAACAATTTACTGCAGCAGCAACATACTCTGCCTCTGCTGTAGATTGGGATGTACAATTTTGCTTTTTGCTTGTCCAAGAAAGAATGCTCCTCCACTTGTGCTTTTTCTCTCATCAAGGTTCCCTGCCCAATCAGCATCAGTAAAAACTTTCAAATCCAAATTACCTCCAAATTTGTACCATAGCCCATAATCTTCAGTTCCTTTCAAATATCTCATTATTCTCTTGATTGCCATCAGGTGAGTTTCTTTTGGTTTTGCTGAAAATCTTGCAACAATACCAACTACGAGAGCAATATCTGGCCTGGTATGAACTACATACTACAATTTTCCAATCATAGATCTATACAATGTTTGATCTACCTCTTTGGATTCATCATCTTTTGTAAGTTTCAATCCAGTACACATAGGAGTTCCAACAAGTTTACAGTCCTCCATACCAAACTTTTTTAATATCTCCTTCATGTATTTTGACTAAGTGATGAAGATGCCATTCTTATTTTGTTGGATTTGAAGACCAACAAATAATTTTATCTCACCAAACATAGACATTTCAAACTCCTTGTTCATTTGTTCTAAAAATTCTTTGCAAAGATCATCATGCCCTATGAAAATAGTATCATCTACAAATATTTCTGCCATGACAATCTTATTATTTGGACCTTCCTTTATATACAAGCTACTATTATCATTAGCTCTTTGAAAACCAATCTAAATAAGATAATTATGCAATCTTTCATACCATGCTCTAGGAGCTTGTTTCAGACCATACAGTGCCTTGTGTAATTTGCAGACCATGTTCCTTTTATCTGGATCAACAAAACCTTCAGGTTGTTCAATGTAAACTTCTTCATCCAGTATTCCATTGAGGAATGCTGACTCTACATCCATCTGATAAACTTTGAATCCTTTGTGAGCAGCATATGCAAGTAAGGTTCTGACTCCTTCCAATCTTGCAACAGGAGAAAAAGTTTCTCCATAATCTATACCTTCTTCTTGTGAGTATCCTTTGCATACAAACCTAGCTTTATTTCTGGATACCTTACCATCTTCAGTCAACTTGTTTCTGAATACCCACTTGGTTCCAATTATATTCTTGTCTTTAGGCCTGGGTACAAGAGTCCATGTCTTGTTTTTCTCTATCTGTTCTATTTCCTCATTCATTGCCTCAATCCAACTATCATTTGCCAGTGCATCCTGAATACTTCTAGCTTCAAAATCAGCAAGTAAACAAGTATTTTTCAACTTACTTCTTGTCAGGGTTCCTTCAGATTTGTCTCCAATGATCTAATCTGGTGCATGATGTCTTCTGACATATTTTTCTAATACAGGTTCCTTGCCTCTTGAATGAATGTCATTGTTATCCTTCTGTATTTCAGATTCTTGCTATTCTGGCTTGGTAGATATTGGCTCGGTTGATTCAGACTCAATAGACACTTGCTCAGTAGTGTCTAAAAGTTGCTGAGGCTCGGTTTGAACTATTTGCAACTTGGTTACTGAAGACTCAGGAGTTGAGGATTCTTGAGTGAACGGTATACTTTGTATAGTATCTGGTTCAATGTAAACAAATCTCTTGTAGTCTTTAGGTACCTTTTTGCTTTCTTCTTCTGATTTGTCTGCAAACTCATCAATTTTCACATGTGCACTTTCTATGACCTTTTGAGTGGATAGATTTAAACATCTATATGCTTTGCTTTTGCAAGAATATCCCAAAAATATTCCTTCATCACCTTTTACATCAAATTTTCCTTTTCTAGATTCTTTCAAAATATAACATTTGCTTCCAAATACTTTCAGATAACTTACATTGGGTTTGTGGCCATACCATAATTCATAGGGAGTCTTGAATGAGTCCTTTTTTAGTTGTACTCGGTTTAATGTATGAACTGCAGTGCTAATGGCTTCCTTCCAGTATTTGATAGAAATGTTCTTTTCTATCATCAGGGTTCTTGTACAATCCATAATGGATCTGTTTCTTCTTTTAGCTATTCCATTTTGTTCTGGAGTTCCTGGTGCTGAAACCTATCTTTTAATACCTCTTTCAATGTAGAAGTTATTGAATTCATGTGAAATGAATTCACCACCTCTGTCTGACCTTAAACATTTCAGTCTTTTCCCTGTTTCTTTTTCTACTCTTGCCAAATACCATTTGAATTTCTCAAATGCTTCTGATTTATTTCTTAGATACATGACAGTCATCATTCTTGAGTAATCATCAACAAAGAGAATGAAAAATTTCTCTCCAGTATAGCTTTCTATTCCAATAGGTCCAAATAAATCAGTATGCACAATTTCTAATATATCTTCAGATTGATAGTTTTTACCTTTAAAACTAGTCCTTCCCATTTTACCAATCTGACAGTTCTTGCATAGACCAACCTTGGGTTTCTTAATGTTAGGAATGCCTCTTACTTTCTTGAATTTTCTTATTTTTATCAAATTATCAAAATTGACATGACACAACCTTTTTATGGCATAATCAACTCTCTTCAATTTGAGCAATAAAACATGAGCATTCACCAAGTTCTAGATAGAATAAGTTACCTTTAGTTTGGGTGCCAGATCCTATCAGCTTTCCTTGCTCATTCAACAGTCTTGCCTTTCCATGCATGAATTCCTCCTTGAATCCATTATTGAGTAACTATGCCACACTTAGAAAATTATGTTTGAGACCTTCAACCCAATAGGCATTATTACAAAAAATTTCTTTGGTTAGACAGATTCTTCCTCTTCCTTTTATGAAACGAGGTTCATTATTACCAAACCTTACACTACCACCATCATAATCTTCAAACTGATCAAACTTAGTTTTATCACTAGTCATATGATGTGAGCAAGCACTATCTATAATCCATGTATCATTCTTACTTATATGAGAAATAAGAGCAATTTTATCTTCCTCGTCATTGTCAGAATCATCTTTAATAGCAATATAAACAATTTCATCCTCACTATTATCAGAATCTTTAGAATTTTCAGCCATGAAACATGATTTCTTACCTTTTTTCTTGAATGATTTGAAATCTTTCTTGCCATTCCATTTATGATCCTTCTTTTCATCATTGTTCTACTTATTCGGGCACCTAGCTGCAATATGACCAATTTTTTCACATGAAAAACATATTAGAGAAATTTTACCTTTATATTTTCCTCTGCCTCTAGAGTATTTTCTTGCTAGAAGAGCTTCAATTACTTCAAGATCACTGTCTGAGCTTAGATTTTATTCATCTTCACTTTCTGACTGAAGTTTCTTTTTGCTTTTCTCCTTGAGTGAAAGTTTGGCCTCAAATGCTGATTCCATGTTCTTGGAAGCTGGAACATAGTTGTCAAAGTCATCTAGTTCAAATGCAGTTAATCTCCCAACTATGGCCTCAAGATTTATCTGATGATTTGCTTCACATCTTCTTTCCTGAATTGCAGACACTCTGATTGCATAAACGGGAAGCAAGGCTCTAAGAACTTTGCTTACAACTATTTCTCCTTTGATGTCACCACCAGCTGCCCTGATTGTACTGACACATGCTTTAACTCTTTCAACATACTTTGCAATGTTTTCATCCTCTCTCATCCTCATTTGATCAAATTGTCCTCTTAGACTTTCTGCTTTTGCTCTTCTCACATTGTCATCCCCTCCATAGATTTCTTTTAGCTTGTTCCACATGTCAAAGGCAGTTTTGCAGTCCTTAATGTTATCAAATTCTTCATAGTTGAGAGCAGATGCTATGTCTATCATCATGTTGTTGTGAGTTTTCTTTTCAGCAATATCATTGACTGACAGTGTGCCAGAAGGTTCTTCATATTTTTCTTCAAGGTATTTCAGTCCAGTATCACCAACAGTAGCCAGATGAAGTTTCATCAGTTCTTGCCATGCTGAGAAGTTATCTCTATTAAGTTTTGGAATTTCTCTTTTGTAAGACATCCTGATCTTTTCCTTAGATCCTTGAAATCTTCTCCTGAAAGTACCAAATGCTCTGATACCAATTGTTGAAAATGAGAATGAAGTAACTGAGAGGGGAAGGGGGTGAATCAGTTACTACAAAAACATTTCACAGTCCCTTAGATGTCTAAAAGTTTGATCTATTTTACAGATTACTGAAACTTGATATTGCAGCAAATAATAACAATCATTAAGAACTAATATCAAAACAATTAAGCAAACTCAAACACTAGAGACACCAAATTTAACGTGGAAACCCAATATGGGAAAAACCACCAATGTAACTAGTTATTGTTTTTCACTCTTCTAAAGTGAGCCCTGTTAGGAGCCAACCCTGTTAAAGGTTACAAAAACACACTATTAGGTGTGACCCTGTTAGAGGATTTAAACACTCTGTTAGAAGTGGCCTTGTTAGAGGTCTTTAGAACAATTCAACTGAATTGTCACCTTGTTAGAGGATTTACAAAATGGTTGTTAAACCAACTCTGTTAAGAGATTTGGATTCACTGCTGCAAAGGTTATAAAGCAACAATGAAGTGACCTGAATAATATGCAACTTATCTTTTGCTGATTATAGATCTTTGTTTGTCTTGATTAGATCCTTACTGATCAAATACAACTTTACAGCTCCTTTAATCCTTCATTAGGATTCGCTCAGTCTCCTTTTATCCAAGTATTTGCTTTTGTATCCTTGCTTCTCTTGTTCTTCACTTGTTTTTACACCTTTTTTCTCACACACTTTTACAATTTGAATAACTATATATATATATATATATATATATATATATATATATATATATATATATATATATATATATATATATATATATATATATATATATATATATATATATATATATATATATATATATATATATATATATTCAGATTATCAAGTCGGCTCAAAAAACTTGGAAAACAATTATTCCAACAGTCGACTGAATTGTAGGATTTAATAAATCCCTTTACTGGCTGACCCAGCACAGTAAACTCTGTTCAAAAATAATTCTTGTGTTAACCAACTAAGCCCGATAAATACAGAGAATTCTATGAAATCCTTCAGTCGTCGAGTGAAATCGGTAAGCACTGAGTTCCCTATGATGACCGAGTGAGCTCGGTGAAACCGACTCCACTTTGATGATCGAGTAAGCTCAGTGAAAACTAACTTCTCCATCTTTTCTTCGATGACCGAGTGAGCTCAGTGAAAATTGACTTCTCCATCTTTTCTTTGATGACCGAGTGAGCTCGGTGAAAATTGACTTCTCCATCTTTCCTTCAATGACCGAGTGAGCTCGGTGAAAATTGACTTCTCCATCTTTCCTTCGATGACCGAGTGAGCTCGGTGAAAACTGACTTCTCCATCTTTCCTTCGATGACCGAATGAGCTCGGTTATCATTGTCTGAACTCGGTTAACTGAGATTAAAGACTGATATGACATTTTTTGTGACATCAAGGACAACACTATCCAATAATGAAGTGTTATCTAATCTAGGAAATCCACACACATGGTTTTGACAAACACACAATGGTCTTCAAAAACATCCTGCAAACAAAGATTAGTAGTTTTTCATGATCATGTCTTCATCCAATGATTGCCACATTCTACAAATAGACCATCAGTAACAAAAAATCATCTAGCCTATGTCCTAGAAAGTGATAGAAACCTTAGATGTAGATTTTGTGTTATGTGTGTGTTTTCTATGAACTAGGTGTGCTCTAACAGAGCAGACTGCACCTGAGAAGGTGAAAATGGTTTGGAACATCCCTAGGTGTTCTCAGATAGTGAAAACTATGCCCATGATGTAGTTGGGGCCCAGTAGGGTGCAATTGGTAGTTTTTGGGAGTAGTTGGGAAGTCAGAGGCAAGTTGTGGGGAAATGGTGCCTGAATAAGACCTAAAAACTACAAATTTTGGAACCTAATCTCCCAAGTGCACCTAGACAGTGTAGACTACACCTTTAATTTAGTTGGGGCCTAGAAGGGAACTGTTGGTAAGTTTTGAGCATAGTTGGTTTCTTAGGAATAGTAAAAAGGGGTTTTGGTGGCTCCTAGACTCCTAAAATTGCCTCCTAGGGGTCCCAAGTGCACCCTAACAGAGAAAAATGCACCCTAGGATAGCAAACTAAAAGAATGTCTAAATGAGAGCATAAGATCATATTATTAGGCCCCCTAATTAGACAATGTTTGATAGACAAGAGAGAATAAGCATTATACCCCTCCAAGTGAGCTCCTTCCTTGTACCTACAAGCACAAAACAAGAAAACCCTAGTTAGATAAGCATGTTCACATCAGGTTCACCAATTGTAGTACCTAGAAAATGGGCTAATGCATAACATACTATGAGAAAATCAAAAACTCAACCAACATATGCTAGCATCCACTAGTCTACCATGAAATTCAAACTAATAAAGAAAGCAACACAAGGTTAGAAACCCCCTCTTTCATTTGTAGCTCCCATGTCCTTCGTTCTTCTACAAATGATGTAGCTCCAAATTCCCTATAATACACACAATATTAAAGCAAAAGCTTATTATAATGATGATAATGTTATGAGAATACTTGAATTTGTTATTTTAGTGAAAGAGATGGAGTGAAAAAATGAGAAAACTAGGGACCTGAAAAGACTTAAGAACTAGGACCAGAAATGAGAGAAAGAATGCTCTTTTTATAATCAACACAAAAGGTAAGAGCATTGGATTTGTCACCTTGGATATGCAATGTGACAAGAGATTCCTCTAAGAATCCATGAAACATATGACACAAGATGCCAAGTATAAGATTCTATGATGCATGGAATTCAAACTTGGCTAAATGTGAGAAAGAATCTATGACGCATCATAAGACACCTCAAGCCCACTTAAAGCCAAGAATCTATGAGAAAGGGAGCTAAAGATAGACATCCATAAGGGAATAAGAATATTGGATTATGACATATGTTAGTGAAATGTCAAAGGAGAATCCACGAGGTGTCAATTCCAAGTGTCAGGATGATGTCAATATTTTATGGAATATTTGATTTAAAAATCCTTTATTCCACAAAATAGAAATTAGTGAAAATGGAATTAATGGAGGAAAATATGACTTAGGAAATTAATAATTTCCATGGTTTGTGAATGATGAACTAATTAATTAATAAATATCAATTAATTGAGAAGGTTAGTTAGGAAGAATACTTAGTGAAATGACACATGATTAAATTATGGGTTATTTAATCCTATAGAGAAAATTAATAAATGATTGGCCAAATTGATTAAATAAGTGCGACAGTATCCTTTGATGAAATGTGATGATGATACAAATTGAATAGGATGATGATAGGTAGACCAAAGCTATGGTAAAATTTATTGATTGATCAAAATTGATAACATGCCAAGGACACATGACATGAACTAAAGATATGTAACATTTAACAGACATTGTAAATGCTATCGGATCGAGATTGATTGATAAGGTTGATCATTATAATATTGAAAGATGCAATCAATATTATTAAAATGGTTTGATGATGTCATGATTTGACACTGAGAGCCTTGACAATGTCAAAGATTGGATGACATGAATGATAGGTTGACCTAGCACTGAGATCCATGACAATACTAAGGCCAGATTGATAAGATTTGATAGATTGATAGGTTTCCAAGGAACTAAATGCCATAAAAATTCCTAAGATTGGATAAATGATGATTGATTTGGGATGTTTGATATGTTCCAGGTTGATTAGGACTGATTTTGAGTGATTCTGAGTTGATTTGAAATGTTTTTGAGTTGATTTGAAGTGGTTGCGAGTTGATTTGATATGATTTCTGATGATGTTGAAATGGTTCCAGAATGATGTGAAATTGATGTGAAGGAGGATATGAATGGTAATAGACACTATTTAGATACAATCAGGTTGGCCAAAAGGTCAGAGTTAGTGGAATGAGAAAATAGGATAAATTAGTATGAAGAAGTGATGTCAATTCAGGGGCTCGAGAGTATTTTCAAGGGTTACCACTCAAGCTAGTGACCAAATAATAAATCTAATAGCTCAATTTTTTCACAAAATAGATACAAATCCAACACAACTAATGGTTCAAAAATTGGAGTTGAAAAACCAAAGTTATGGCCTCCAGAGTGGTGCTCCAGGCACAGTTCCAAGCATCCTACTGCCCCAAGTGCACCTAGTATGCACTTGGTAAGCCCAAGTGTGCCATGATGGTACCAAGTGCACTTGGGAAGCCCAAGTGTGCTCAAAAATTGCAAAGTGTGCCCTAGAAGGCTTCAGGGGCCAAAAATAACTTGACTGGACTCAGAATAACTTGAAACTTTGTGCGAGTGCCCAAAATGGTAGAATAAATTTAGAACATGAATAAAATCAATCAAACATGGTCACATTTGACCAGACTTGGTCAAACAAGGGTCATACTAAGGCTAGACTAGGTGGAAATCCTTAAAAGGTTGATGGAGAGTGTAGGATGATGTCAAAATGGAGGAATGCAAGATGAAGATGATTTGGTGTATTGAAACACATGATCATGGTGGTGAATGAAGATATGATGAAAAAAGACCAAAGAGATGAGATGAGGACCAGTTAGAATGAAGTGAAGATTATTTCTTTCAAAAGGGTGTGCTATATGTCAAATGGAGCTTTGTTTTAATGAAACCATAGATGCGAACCATTTTTGAGCATCTACATTCTACCCCTCTTTGATACAATGTGATTTAGAGCATTGTGTCTAAGAATACTAATGAGATGGCCATAACAACATGCCCTAGTAGGAATGATATATATGGGTTCACCAATTGTAGTACCTAGAAAATGGGGTAATGCATATCATACTATGAGAAAATCACAAACTCAATCAACATATGCTAGCACCCACTAGTCTACCATGAAAGCCCAAATAATAAAGAAAGCAACACAAGGTTAGAAACACCCTCTTTCATTTGTAGCTCCCATGTCCTTCTTTCTTCTCCAAATGATATTGTAGCTCCAAATTGCCTATAATGCACACAATATTGAAGCAAAATATTGTGATAACAATGATAATGCTATGAAAATACTTGAAGTTGTGATTTTAGTGCAAGAGATGGAGTGAAAAAGTGAGAAAACTAGGAACCTAAAAAGACTTCAGAATTAGGACGGGAAATGAGACAAAGAATGCTCATTTTATAATCAATACACAACGTAAGAGCATTGGATTTGTCACCTTGATTATGTGATGTGGCAAGAGATTCCTTTGAGAATCTATGATGCATATGACACAAGATGCCAAGTATAAGATTCTATGATGCATGAAAGTCAAACTTAGCTAAATGTGGGAGAGAATCTATGATGCATCATAAGACACGTCAAGCCCACTTAAAGCCAAGAATCTATGACAAAGGGAGCTAAAGATAGACATGTGTAAGGGAATAAGAATATTGGATTATGACATATGTTAGCCAAATGTCAAAGAGAATCCACGAGGTGTCAAGTCCAAGTGTTAGGATGATGTCAATATTTTATGGAATATTTGAATTAAAAATCCTTTATTCCACAAAATAGAAATTAGTGAAAATGGAATTAATGGAGGAAAATATGACTTAGGAAATTAAAAATTTCCATGGTTTACGAATGATGAATTGATTAATTAATAAATATCAATTAATTTAGAAGGTTAGTTAGGAAGAATACTTAGTGAAATGACACAAGATTAAATTATGGGTTATTTAATCCTATAGAGAAAATTAGTAAATGATTGGCCAAATTGATTAAATAAGTGTGACAGTATCCTTTGATGAAATTTGATGATGGTATGGATTGAATAGGATGATGATAGGTAGACCAAAGCCATGTTCAAATTTATTGATTGATCAAAATTGATAACATGCCAAGGACACATGACATGAACTAAAGATATGTAACATTTAATGGACATTGTAAATGCTACCAGATCGAGATTGATTGATAAGGTTGATCATAATAATATCAAAAAATGCAATCAATATTATTAAAATGGTTTGATGGTGTCATGATCTAACACTAAGAGCCTCAAAAATGTCAAAGATTGAATGGCATGAATGATAGTTTGACCTAGCACTAAGAGCCATGACAGTACTAAGGCCAAATTGATAAGATTTGATAGATTGATAGGTTTCCAAGGCACTAAATGCCACAACACTGCCTAGGATCAGATAAATGATGATTGATTTGGGATGGTTGATATGTTTTGTGTTGATTAGGACTAATTCTAAGTTATTCCAAGTTGGTTTGAAATGGTTTTGAATTGATTTGAAGTGGTTGTGAGTTGATTTGATATGATTTTGGATGATGTTGAAATGGTTCCAAAATGATTTGAAATTGATGTGAAAGAGGATATGAATGATGATAGACACTGTTGAGATACAATCAAGTTGGCTAAAAGATTGGAGTTAGTGGATTGAGAAAATGGGATGAATTAGGATGAAGAACTGATGTTGATTTAGGGGTCGGAGAGTATTTTCAAGGGTTACCACTCAAGATAGTGACAAAATAATGAAAATGATAGCCCCAGTTATTCACAATGAAGATATGAATCCAATACAATTTATGGCTAAAAAATTAGAGTTGAAACACAAAAGTTATGACCTCCACATGCAACATAGGTGCTCTTAGAGCAATTTTGGGCATCCTACTAACCTAGGTGCACCCAAAACTCACCCAAGTGCACACTTGGTAAGCCCAAGTGTGCCATGACAATACCAAGTGCACCCATGGTGCACTTGGGAAGCCCAGGTGTGCTCAAAAAGTGTAGAATGTACCTTAGAAGGCTCTAGGGGCCAAAAATAGCCCGATTGGACTCAGAATGACCTGAAACTTTGTGTGAGTGCCCAAAATGGTGGAAAGAGGTTAGAAAATGAGTGAAATCAATCAAACATGATCACGTTCTATCAAACAATTTCAAAAAAGGGTCATACTAAGGCTAGACTATGTGGAAAGCCCTAGAAGGTTGATAGATAGTGTAGGATGACGTCAGAATGGAGGAATGCAAGATGAAGATGATTTGGTGTATTGAAATGCATGATCATGTTGGTAAATTATGCTATGATAAAAGAAGACTTAAGAGATGAGATGAGGACCAATTAGAATGAGGTGAAGACTATTTCTTTCAAAATATTGTGCTATATGTCAAATGGAGCTTTGTTTTAATGAAACCGTAGATGCAAACCATTTTTTAGCATCTACACATTCATATGGTTACATGGAAGCTGGTCTCTTATTTTCTATTTTTTATTTAAATCATATATTTCTTTCATGTGTAGCTCTGAGTAAGGGATGTCTATGCATTCAAGTTGGACTTATTCCTCTTGAATTTTCCCATCCCTATGTCGAGTGGTATCAGAGAAGAGTTCTTTCTTATGGATTGGATTGTGGAGAACCTTATTGGATTTGTTGTAGGGTGATACCTCTACAAGCTGACCTATCACTTGTAGAAGGTTATGATCTTACAAGAACTATTGTCAAGATGGTTCATGGTAGAGGAAATGTTGATAATGCTATAATGGACATGTTGAGACAGATTGCAAGCAGACTTGAAGTAGTAGAGATAACACAAAGAAGAGGTGTACATCTTGAAGATGTTATTGATGAAGAAGAGGAAGCACCTAATCTTGAACCTATACCTAAAGCTAAACAAGATGAGGAAATATTTTTGAGTTCTTTCTAAAGGTAATTCTAGACCTGCTATGGAAGTTGCTCACTATGATGGAAGACTTGAGACTAACATTGATAGATTGGATCATTGAGATGAAAAAATATTTTGAGTATGAAGGTACAACTAATAATAAGAAGGTTAAGATTGCAGTCACAAAGTTGAAAGATCATACATCTCTTTGGTGGGATCATTTACAAATTGATAGACAAAAGAGAGGAAAAGAAAAGATCAAAACATGGATGAGGATTCTTGGAAGGATGAAGAAGAAGTTTCTCCTAATAGACTACCAAGTTAGTTTGTTGAGAAATTTGAAAAGTTTGAGACAAAAGGACATAAGTGTGAAGGAATATACTGAAGAATTCTACAAGCTGGATATTAGATTTGGAAATGATGATGAAGTTGAGAAAGTGGCTAGATACCTAAATGGTCTAAGAGCATCAATTCAAGATGAGATTAGCTATGTTAAGATGGATAGCATGGAAGAGGCATATCAATTTTCTTTAAATTTGAAGAAAATTTGTCAAAGAGATATGATCAAAGGCAGCAAGGAAGAGGTGGCAAATTTCAAAGAAGTAGAGGTAGAACCTATGGAGAAAGTAGTGGATCTGATGGCACAATGCAAGATAAAGGATGGAATGATGAACCTGCTAAAAGAGGTAACTACTCTAGAGGTAGCTATACTGGTCACTCTAGGAATAATAATAATTGAAAAAGAGAAGAGAGATCTTGGTTTAAAGGTACTTATTATAAATGTGGTGAAGAAGGAAATAGGGCCTTTGAATGTACTAACTCTAGAAAGAATATTGGAGGTAATATCAGAAATACTTTAGCCTATGAAGAAGTTGTTGAAACACCTAATGAACTTGAAAATGGTGAGAACCTAATGTTAAGAAGGATTTTGTGGAATGAAGAAGTTGATGAGGAACCTATTTTGAGAATAATTTTGTTCAAAATGTTAGTGGTTTTGACATTTGAGTTCCAACACACTTAACCACTTTCTACATTGAAGTCGAGTACACTATGTATGCTGAGTTAGAAAATCCATCAGGTGTTGAGTGATCTTCAAGTTCCAAGCAGCCTTCAGGTGCCGAGTGAAGATCAAGTGTCGAGTGACTTCAAGTGCCAAGCATGATACAAGTGTCAAGTAATATTTAGGTGACGAGTCATAGATGATGTTGAGCAAGATAGTATCACTACAGCAGTCGAGTAAGCCAATTTCTTAAATGTGTCGAGCATCAAGAATTAGTAAAGTGTCGAGTAACACAGAATGCGTATATGAGTTTTAAAAGGCACAAACTCATATATAGATCATTTTTATGGCCAACATATGATGAATCTCGAAGGATCAAATAGATAAGATCTAATCTTTTATATTTTCTATGCAATCTACATGCAGCCAATAAAAAAAATGGAGAAGGCATGCAACCAATAATAAAAGTGCAAAGAATGAGCGAGAAACAAAGATTCAATATGGATCATAGATCCATATCTAACCCTAAGTCTTCCAATGTCTTTATAAGGAAGATGAAATCTCATTGTATGAGAGATGGATAAAGGAGGGAATGAAATACTATAGTGGAGTTTAGAGTGAAGAGTAAAAAGACTTAGAGGAAAAGAGCAGCAAATAGATATTCAGTTGATCAGAACTAAGCAAGGAATATGAATAGCTATCAAATTTCATAGAATCAAGATCAGAAAAAGTAGATCAAGTGCCTAAATTCAGAAATCAAGGATTGTAAGTCATCAGGTTAATTATACCTAATATCTCTAGCAATTGTATTAGAAAGAAAATCATGTGTTAATAGTTTAGTTTAACAGCTATTTTGTAGATCCTTTCAATAGGTGATTAAATCCTTTAATAGGGTAACACTTCCTGTAAAGTATTTTTAAATCCTTTAACCAGGTCACTATTGACACAATGTAAAGCCTTTAATAGGGTAGGCCTTTAACAGGGCAGACCATCAGAAGTGGTCAAACATTATTGTTGTAGTAATTTTGTGGGTATCATCCCCACCCCAATTTTACCTTCTTATTCTTGGAGGGTTTCTGGGTTACCAAAATCTCAAGTGTTATGTGGTGGTACATGTTTATTTTTCATGGTTGTTTGATATGTTTACATGCATGCAATTTACTTTCAGTTAAAAATTTTAATGGTTAAAATGCAATACTTTTGATTCACACCCCCCCCCCCTCCCCCTCTCAGAAGCATTCTTCCTATTTGAATATTCCAACACAAAACTAGATGTAAGATCACTGGAAAATATTGCAAGGTAATCATTCATAGGAAGTTTAGACAATTTGGCATCTGAAGAGTTGGTTAACAAATTGCAATTACAAAGATTGAGACATCTTACCATGTTGCTCGGATCTAGAAGGATCATAATTTACTTGTAAGTGAACAATGCCTTGTCAAATTCAAAATTGGGAATTATCATGATGAAATCTTGTGTGATATTATGCCTATGGATTGTTCTCATATTCTTTTGGGTAGACCTTGGCAGTATGATAGAAAAGCTTTGCATGATGGTAGATTGAATCAGTATACTATTTGGATGGAAGGAAAGAAACACATATCATTTCCTTTGGTGGAAAATTTTGATGAAAGTTATTATACTACAATCAGAGTATGTTTGGTAGAGGGTAAAAATTTTGCAAAGGAAATGAAAGAATAGAATTTTTTCTATGCTTTGATTCCTAGAAAGACTGAGAAACAAGATGAATCGGAACATGCAACTAAGATTGAACCTTTTTTGATTGAATTTTGTAACATCATTTTTGATAATGTACCTAATGGTTTGCCTCCTATGATAAGTATAAATCATTGTATGGATATGATACCTAGAGCTAGTTTTGCTAATAAAGAACCATATAGGTTGACATCTACTAAAAAGATTGAGCTAAATAGACAACTGCAGGAATTGCTAGAGAGAGGTGTGATAAGAGAAAGTTTGAGTCCTTGTGCAATACTGATTGTGTTAGCACCTAAAAAGAATGGAGAATGGAGAATGGAGAATGTGCACTAATTCCAAAGCTATAAACCAGATAACAATGAAGTACATATTTCAATTGACTAGGATGGAAGACATAATGGATAGTTTGAGTGGAGAAAGGTATTTATTTGAAAAGTGGTTATCATCAGATGAGAATCAGAGGAGTGAAGGGAAAATTTCTTTTAAGACTAATGAAGGATTGTATGAATGGTTGTTTATGCCCTTTGGTTTGACTAAAGCCCTAGTACTTTCATTAGGTTGATGAATGAAGTTCTAAATAAATTGTTGGGTAAATTAATGATTGTATATCTAGATAACATATTGATATTCAATAAGAGTAAGGAAGAACATCTTGAGCATATCAGAAAAGTATTGCAAAAATTGAAGGAAGAAAAGTTGTTGATTAATTTGAAAAAATGTTCATTCATGAATGGAAGAAATTGTATACCTTGGTTTTTTAGTTTCAGCTAATGGATTGAAGATGGACCTTGAAAAGGTAAGAGTTATTCTTGATTGGCCTACACTAGAGAATGTTAGAGAGGTAAGATCATTTCATGAATTGGAAAGTTCTTATAGGAAGTTTATCAAAAATTTCAATTCTATTTGTAATGCTATGATTGAAATTGTGAGAGGAGATAAAAAGGATTTCAAATGGACACATGGAGCATAAAGAAGTTTTGAAATGTTGAAACAAAAGATTTCAAAATTGCCTATACTTGATTTTCCTAATTTTAGTAAAGTTTTTCAAGTTGAATGTGATGTTAGTGGAAGTGCAAGTGGATTTTTTTTGAGTCAAGAAGGAAGACCTATTGCTTTCTTTAGTGAGAAGTTGAGTGATGCTAAGAGAAAATATTCAATTCTATGATCAGGAATTCTATGCTATTGTTCAAGCTGTGATGAAATAAATGTTTGAAATTTGTATAGTGATCCCCACAACATTTGTGACAAGGGCTTAACTGCCTCCTGTGTACTATAAGTTGAGTAGTTGTATCAAGCATTAATAGATCGTTCTTTTGGTGCAATGGAAACCCCACTCTAACAAGTGGTATCAGAGCTTGGTCACAAGTTTGAACCCTAAGACCCTCAGGTAATGTTGAGGGGGAGATTTTTGGAAATTTTTTTAGTGGTCCCCTTAGGATTCATGACAAGGGCTTACCTTCCTCCTATGTACTATAAGTTAAGTGGTTGTATCAGGCATTGATAGATCGGTCTTTTGTTGCAATAGTAATCCCACTTTAACAATGGAGAGATTATTTAATGCCTAAATCTTTTGTATTGTATACTAACCATAAATCTATGCAATATTTGAAAAGTCAACATTACTTAAATTAGAGACATGTGAATTGGGTTGAGTTTTTGAAAACTTTTTCCTTTTCATTGAAGCATAAAATTGGATAGTTGAATAAAGTTGTTGATGCCTTGAGCTAAAGAATAAATTTGATGATAGAGATCAGAATTGAAGTACTTGGTTTTGATGATTTGAAGAATTTATATGAGACTGATCATGATTTTGAAAAACCTTGGAAAGATTGCAAAGAAAAAATAGTAAGTGATAGGTGGGCTAATTATTTCATTCAAGAAGACATGTTGTTTAAAGGAATTTAGTTATGCATACCTATAGGATCTATGAGAGAAAACATAATGAAGGAGAAACATAGTGGTGCACTTGATGGACATTTTGGGATTGATAAGATAGTAAAACTAATTTTAGAGATACACTTTTGGCCATAGATTTATATGGATGTGTAAATAATGGTAAGAAGTTGCAAAATTTGTCAAACAACAAAAGGAACTAGTCTGAATGTGGGATTGTATTCACATTTTCTTGTACCTGATAAGCCTTGGAAAGATATTAGTAGAATTTATTCTTAGTTTACCTTGAACTTGGTGAGGTAATGATTCTATCTTTGTTGTGGTTGATAGATTTCCAAAGATGGCTTGTTTCATACCTTGTATGAAAACAACTGATGTGTTACATGTAGTTGAATTATTGTTCAAGGAAGTGGTAAGATTGCATGGTTTTCCTAAGTCTATTGTTTCAGAGAGAGATACTAAGTTTACTAGTTATTTTTGAAAGACATTTTGGAAGAAGTAAAATACAGAGTTGAAGTTTAGTTCTACATTTCACCTTTAGATAGATGGACAAAATGAATTTGTGAATAGAAGCTTGGGTAACTTGTTGAGGTGTTTGGTTGCAGATAAGCCTTCTAATTGGGATTTGGTTTTGGCACAAATAGGGTTTGCATATAATAATTCTATGAATAGAAGTACTAAGAAAACACCATTTAAGATTATTATGAGATTTCATCCTAAGGGAACTATAGAATTGAGAGGCTTGAGCAAGGAAACACATAGGAGTGTTGAGGCTAAATAATTTTCTAATTTTATAAAGAAACTACATCATGAAGTCAAAGATAACTTGAATAATAGTAATATTTTATATAAGGAACAAGTAGATCAAAAAATAAGACATAAATCTTTTGATGTTGGTGATGAAGTAATGGTTTACTTAAAGAAGAATAGATTTCCAATTGGAACCTACAGAAAGATGAAAATGAAGAAGTTTGGACCTTGTCAAATTCTAAAGAAGTTTGAAAGCGGTAATACTTTTGAGATTGTATCACCAAAGGATATGGATATTTCACCTATATTCAACATTGCAGACATATACTAGTACCATGAATCAGATCATGAAGTAGTTGATAAACTAGATTATCCTAAGAAGCAAGCTAAAGGTATTGAAAGAGTTTTGGATACTAGGATAAGAAAAAGCACCAAAGGGAAAGATTATTTGGACTACCTAGCTTAGTGGAAAGACAAGTCAATTGAATATAGTTCTTGGATTACACAAGTTGAGATAGATATTTATAATTTAGGTTAGAATATGAGTAGTGCCTAATGTGGACATTAGTTCTTTATTAACCCCAGATGTCTAATGTAAGAGCATCTTTGGTCTTGGAGAAATCTTGCATCAACCAAAAACTTTTCTCTATTTCTAAAGTACCATTTTTGTTGGAGTTATATTTTAAGTATTCTATATGCCTATTGTGGGAAATGTAACTAAATTTTACAATGACTTAGAGGCTAAAAACTTCAAGGATTCAAGAGGGATTGGTTTACTATCTATGATTAAAGGATAAAGTCCTAATTCATCATGGTTTGGGAGATATGCCCATTTTTCTAATGAATACTTAAGGACTTGTAGAGGACCTAAATTAATACCTTTAGTTCAAAGAAAAATTTCTAATTCAATCAAAGCGAGGAGATATCATTGTTTTCTTCAGACATTGATTTCCAGGAAACTTTCACAGAAACGTGTGGGTTTTTTCATCTTGCACAATTTAGTATGATGAAATGGGATCTTTTTAAGATAGATAATGTTCTTTGATCATGTGTGGACCTAAATATGGCTTGTTATTAAAGTTTTATCTATATTTGTTATGGTTTTTTTTTACTCTTCCAAGGAGGACCTATAATGTAATTAAATGCCTAACTAGCCAACTTGTGGCTTAGTTGGCTATATAAGGAGCTTGGATTGATGTAGGAAATGATTATGTTGATGTAGAGGATAGATTGTGAGAAGATCCTAAAGAAGAAGGAAAGATTCAAGCTTGGACTTCAATTCATAATGTTTTTTATATGGTCATAACCCAGAAGGCCTCATAGTCGAGCATGTTTGGATCTCTATTATGAAAGCTAATTGATTGCATTCATATTGTTGCATGGAATCTAGTCTCTTGTTCTCTTTTGTTTATTTAAATTGTATGTTGCTTCCATGTGTAACTCTAAGTAGGGATTTTTTGGGTTTAAGATGGACTTATTCTTCTTGAATATGTTGATCCCTGTATTAGAAAAGGGCCATGGTGTGATGGTGGGTTGAAGGTCTTGGGCAGAAGTGTGTATCAAATCTCCATGTTGATGACAAGGAACACATCGTTTCACAAGATGATAGGCATCAACTTCCATAGTAGGCCAATAATAACCCATTCTAAGGAGATTTTTTGCTAACATAAAGCCACTAGAATGGGCACCACAATTTCCTTGGTGAACCTCTTCTAATGCCTTTCTAGCTTCATCTAAACTAAGACATCAAAGAGGGGTTCCATTGAAGTGTTTTTAGTAAAGTGTACCACCTAGGATAGTGTATCAGGTAGTACAATAGATGAAGGTTTTACTTTGGTTTGTGGAAAGGGCTTGGGAATTTTTTTGTGATGAAGGTAGGAAAAATGTTGGAGTACCATGGAGACTCAGGACTGACAATTTCACACACCAAATCTGATTAGGGTTACTCATAAGCAAGAAGAAAAATATTCTCAACAAGAGACTCACACTTAGGACTATATTCAGGCATGGTGATCATGGAGGCTATGGTGTCCATAGAATCTATTGCTTTGTTACTAATCCTTGGTATCTATTGAAATATTATCTCAGTGAAGTGTTATTTAAGATCATCTACTATCCTGTGATATGGTAATAACTTTTCATCCTTTATTTGGTATTCATCTGTAACTTGTCTAATGACCAAGTGGGGGTCTCCAAAGACAAGTAGGATCTTAATATTCTATTAGATAGCTTGATGTAATCCTATTACTAATCCTTTATACTTAGCTATGTTGTTTGTGCAAGGGAATGAAATTTTGTAAGACTTAGGGATAAAGTCTCCTTGTAGTGCAACAAACAAAATTCCTACCCCCAATCATTTTTGTGTGAAAGAAACACCAAAATAAAGTTTTCATTGTGTACTAGGGGTAACAGTCATAATTGTGTCATCTAGAAAATTCGCTATGATAGGATGATCTCCTTGAACAAGAGATTCTGCAAGTTGGTCAGCAATGACTTGTTCTTTTATGGCCTTGTGGTCTTTATAGACAATATCAAATTCACTTAAAATAAAGACCCATTTTGCATCACGACCAGTGATGAAAGCTTTGGATAGAAAATACTTGAGGGGATCTATCTTAGCAATGAGGTGTGTAGTATGATTAAGCAATAAATGGTGGAGTTTCTATGTGCAAAACATTACAGCCAAATAATCTTTCTTAATAGCAATTTAATTCAACTCATATCCAAATAATGTCCAAATGAGATAGTAGATAGCTTGCTCATTTCCATTGTAATCTAGTTGTGCTGAAAGAACACCTAGTGCAATTGTAGTAGTAGAAATGTAAAGAATTAATGGTCATCCTGGGATTAGAGGAACAAGTACTGGTGGATTAACTAACTGTATCTTGACTTGCTCAAATGCTTTCTAACATAGGCAATCCCATTGAAACTTGGTATCTTTTTGAAGAAAGTGTTGGAGGGGATGAACTTTATCTTCTAACTAGGGCACAAACCATCTGATGGATTGTAACCACCCTTGAAAACTATGGAGTTATTTCAATGTAGTGTTGTGGGTTAACAACACATGCCCCATTTTGAGTCACAAAATGGGGACCCCCTAGTTTAAAAATTTCCAATGAGGGATCTAGTCTAAAGCCTTGGTCATTTTGGACCCTCCCCTAGGTCTAGGTCAAACCTCAACCTCTGATTGGGAAGGGTCAAGCAAGCAGATAGAACAAAACATGTTAAGTTTAAAACTTAAAGTGCTTAAAAGTCTAGACATGCACACTTGCACACATACACACTTCAACCCAATTCTAGGAATGTGTACATAGGCAGCTGCTCATGTGTCCACCCTTAGATGTGTGCACCTTTGAAATTGTGCACCTACGGAAGTGTACACCTGCAAAAGTGTGCACTCTGGTCTTCCCCTCGCTTGCATACTGTGCTAATATACATGTGTGCAGTTGCACACATGTGCACCATGCACACCTTGTCAAGGTGTGAAAGTGTGCTAGTGTGTGGATGTGCACTTTTCTATTTCAAAGAAAAATTAGCACATTAGTGCACCTTTAAAGGTGTGGTAGGTGCACTAGTGTGCAAAATTGGCTTTGGGGGGGTGGAAATCCACTATCTTGTCTATTTTGACCGGTGTTGACCCAATTTTTTGTCAGTCTAAGCCTTGTATGGTCCTCTTTTGGGTCTTTCAACATGAGATAACTAATGTTTTCTACTTTGTATAGATAAAGAAGGGATCCTTAACTTGTCAGGGTCATAACTTTTCACCTAGAGCTCAGAATTCAAAATTGTTTAAACCATTGGAAAGAACTAAAAATCTAATTTAGTCCCTAAAATAGGAAGCCTTTGGCTACCTAATTTTAGGAATAAATGAAAGATTCAACTTGAAATTTTGAACAGAAGACCTCTGAAAAAGCCAGTTAAAATAACTAAAACTGCTTGGTAAAAAAGTTATGAAAAACTTTCAAACATTTGATTATTGGATAATCTAGATCACCCGGTCTCTGACTAGGAAGGATTGAGTAGTTAGAGAGAAGAAAAAATCAAGGAATAGAATTCACAATGCATGAAAATGTGCAAAACATGAAGGTGCACAAGTGCACATAACCTAAAGGTGTGGTGCATAATGCACAAGTGCACAGATTACAATAGCATCTTCATTATCAACAGCAGTAGAGATCTCACCTAAGCTAGCAACCTTCACCTTCAAAGGAGTCACATGTAAGTTTGGATTCATGAATTTTTACTAAAGAAAAAAGATACAAAGGTTGGACACATGAAGAAGAATAGGTTCCTCATCTTATGCAACTATTAATGACAAGATTCAACACAGGTGCCTTGGGATTTTAGATAGAAGAAGTAGGAGTTCAAATCTATGAAAGTGTTTGCTAATAAAGAGTGTCTAAATCATAAAAAAAGGGAAAAATAAGTACAAAAGAGTGCTCCTAGACCTCATTTCAGAAAAACCCAGAAACCATTTTCAAAACTAACGACTTTGATTTTTTGGTGAATTGAGCACCTTGCACAAATTTTGCAGGTGTGTTGGTGTGAAAGTGCACTTCTTCAGAGGTGCGCTATTCGAAAAGTGTGCCAAAATTTTTGAAGAAGTTATTGGTACACTAATAGTTAACTACCAATTCCAAATTCAGAGTTTTTCATGCACCAAAAATGCATTTTGACAGCAGTTTAACTCTTAGAAACATTAAAAGAAGGCCAAGCTTTCATTTTTAGAGCTTCTAGTGACTCCTAGATCCTCTTACATCGTCCTTCTTCTTATCTATTGCTTCTTTCTTTTTTTAAAGACATGTAAAGGCTCATGCACCCATTAATTGATATAAACAAGGGTGGAGTCCTATTTTAGCACCATTTAGAGAGTTAGTTTGTACATAAATAGATTTGTTTTATTAGTTCTAAGCATATTTTTGCATGAAGAGATCTCTCACTCTCAACACAAATTGAGGAGATGATTTCTTGTAAATTCAATAATGTAAAATGTATTCTAGCCCAATATTTTGATGCAATAATATATGTTTTTAGTGCTCTCATTCTAAGTGTAGTTATTCTTGTCAGAGTGTGTTATTTTTGTGGATTCTTGTTCAAGATAATAATGGAGCCAATAGTTTTTTTGTGTTGATATGATTGTGTGATATTTTAGTTCTGGTGTTTGCCACATGTTGACCAATTCCACTAATGTTCAAAGTTGGAGAAGAGATCACCCCTTTTTTCCTACATAGCTTCTTGTCCTATATGAGTGCACTTTCTATGGCCTTGCAATTTGATAAGAAGTAAAACATCTTTAGGTTTTACTAAATTCCCATTGACAATTGCATCAGTGGATTTGAGGAAGTGTTGCTCCTACTTTCAATTTTTTGCTACCCAATCTTTTCAACAATTTAACTCACAAACATGTTGTTACCATGGTTTATGTCCATTAGGAATTTCCATTTCATGTTATTTACTTTTATATCTCATTAACTTATCTTTTTTATTTGCTTTGCTAACCCTTGGCTAAATTAGGAATTCATATAGTTGCATTGTTATATTGCATTAATTTAAAAATAGAAAATACCAAAAGCATATCTCTTTTTGAGGTTAATTTTGAAACAACAAGCAGATTGATCATCTTATCCAAAATTGGTACAAACCAAAAAAGGCATCTTTGTGAACAAACACATTTATCTTCAACTGAGCGGATTCCAATATGTTGCAAATCACCTAGAACCTTAGAGTTGATCCTAGATCATCTTTTAAAGAGAGGAGTTTGAAAGGATTCTTATCATTAAGCATCATGCAAAATGACAGCTCAACATGTAATAGGTGGAGGCATTTCCATGATGGCTTTCACTTTTGAGGGGTCTAATTCAATACCTCTTCTTGACAGTATATACCCTAACAAATTTTATGATTGGAACCCAAAAATACACTTCTTGGGATTAAGGCACACCTTGTATTTCACCTATCTTTCAAAGATAGTGGTAAGAATAGAAATGTGGGAATCACGTGTCTTAGATTTTCCTAGAATGTCATCAACATAGTCCTCCATTATTACATGTAGAAGATTATGGAATATTGTAGTCATTGCACATTGATAGGTGGCATTTGCATTCTTTAATCCAAAAGGCATGAATTAATAACAAAAAGTTCCCCATGGGCTAGTAAATGTCATTTTGTGTTGATCTTCTTCTACAATTTTGATCTAATTGTAACCAAAGAAACCATCCATTAAATACAACATTTCATGTCCAAAAATCAAATCCACTATAATATCTATGTTAGGAAGTGGAAAATCATCCTTAAGACATGCAAGATATAAATCTCAAAAATTTGAATAGATGTAGATGCCCCCAGAGGCTTTGCCTACAAGAACAATGGTGGAAACCCACTCAAGATAATCAATAAGTCAGATCAAATTTGACTCTAACAGTTTTTACAATTCTACAGTGAACAAAAGTGCTAACTTAGGATGCATCTTGCATAGCTTTTACTTCACACGTTTAATATTTGGATTCATTCCTAGGTGATGCACAACTAAGTCTATGTCTAAACTAAGCATGTCGTTGTATGTCCATGCAAAATTGATTTTTCCTTTCTATAGGAATTGAGGCATCACTTCTTGCTCTTCTAGACTTAAGTTAGTAGTAATGTAGGTGATTTGTGGATTATCTGTAATACCCAAGTTAACAAGAATTGTATCTTCACTCAATATAGATGACTTTTTTGGTGGTGGAGTTCTGAATGGAAAGTCAGTCTCTCCCTCTTCTAGTGCATCTAGGAGGTTTTCACCAAAAGATGAATCAAAGATTTTATCTTTTTCTTCTTCCAAGAGTGCTCTAAAAGAGTTTTCACTAGAGTGTGTTTCTTCTATTTTTTTATTTTTGTTTTTTTTTCACTTTTGTGACTAAAAGAGTCAACTTGGCTACCAAAGTAGGCTTCCTCATTATATTGTATCTCATGTTCATAATCTTGGAGATTCTTAAGGCCAAAAAGTGCCATCACTACTTCATCAAAGTTACAAATATCAAGAGCTAGTGGTGTGTCTTGAAGGTCCCAATCTATCATGTTGGAGTTGGTGAGGGGTAGATTAGTGGATGAAAGGTCAACTATGGTAATGGTGCAGACATAGTTATCTAGGTCATCATTAATGTATTGGAAGATTATTTTGAAGAATTCCTCCTCCTTAGTCTTAGAATCAGGTTCAACCATACAATAGTTGTCAACAAAGGACACATTGGGTTTAATGGAGCCCAAACCACATCCTTTAGGATAGATATTAGCCTCAAGGGGTTGTCTAATTCCATCTTCTTTAGGTCCAAGCTATTACTGTGATATTCCATGTTCTCAATAATGGGAGGAGTTTTGACATACTTATCTTTAGGGAATTCCACAAGATCATCTTTTACATCATAATATAGTCAATCTAAGATATTAGACTCCATGTGTTCATCACTAAGTGAACCCCAATGTTCAAAGGCTTTTTTTTTAACATGCATGGTATCCTTTTTTGGAGAAAGCAATATTTGGGAAGGCTTACCAAAGGATCAGGGGGAGAGTGGTAGTTGTCCAATGCACAAGGCATTCTCAAACTTATACTCTCCCATTCCTTGATCAAAAAAAGTAACCTTCTTTATTGTGGTATCGCCTTGATATCTTCCATCTTTTCTTTTCCTTTACAAAAACTAGAATCAATATTGGATAACTCTAGAATTATGGTGGAAGGTGCTTTTATTATGGTGAGAGATCTAGGTATAACCTTAGAAAACTCATTAACTAGACAAAAATTTGTTGGGGAACCTTCCAATCTCTTACAAAAAGTAAAAGGCAAAGGATCTCCTAGAATTGTGACCTCTCTTCCCTAGTGGAGAAATTTCAAGCATTGATGATAAGTAGATGGGACCACTTTTAGTGTATATCTAGGGTCTACTGAGAAAGATGTTATATGGTAAGTCCAAATCTAGGACATGACATTCAGTGTTGATTATAGCCACTCTAACTTTTAGTGGTAGCATGATAATTCCTTTTGATACTCTTTCTCTTTCATCATATGCTTTAATGGTTATTCTTTTATTGACATTTAGGAGGTCTTCTAGGAGCCCCAAGAAGTGGATCATCTTTAATGTACAAAGGTTTAAAATAGATCCATTATCTATAAGGACTTGTTTTATTTTGTTTCATTATATAATGACTTCAATGTAGAGCGAGAAATCATGGTATTGATTAAGACCCTAGAAATCTTTTTCTATGAAGGCAAGGTGTTGTTGTGCAGCAAGATTTCCAATAATGCTAGTGAATTGGGATACATTGATGTTTTTAGGAACATGAGACTTTAAAAGAGTAGTTTCAAGGATTTCTTTGTGGATGGGTTAGGTGGTGAGAAGCTCTAGAATGGATAGTTGTGCTGGAATCTTTCCTCACTGAGATATTACAACATAACAAGAAGTGGGTCACTATCAATTAGATGGCACAACAAGTGCATCCGAAACTAATGGATTAGTGGAATTAGGAGTGGCATCTTGAAAATTAATTCTTTCCTATTGATTGTTTGCACCACAATCAGCTACTTGTAAGAGAAGGGTACTCACATGAGTGTCTACCTCCTCAATGTGGCCACACATGGAATCAAAGCCACATATATCATTTGCTTCTATTTTACTACACAAGGAGTCAAAACCTGAGATGTCGTTAGTAGAATAGTTATAATGAAGTGCATTAGATGTGGAGGATCTGTTAACATTATTTGTATTATTGTTTCCATTATTTTTATTATCATTTTTGTGATTAGGGAATGGCTTTTGAAAGATCTTGAATTTTGCATTTTTAGAGGATGGTCCTCCTTCAACCTTAATTTCCCCATCATCAACAAGATTTTGGCTGAAGTTTTGAGCTTGATACACTTCTTAGTGTCATGTCCTTTGATGCAATGATAATTGCAATAATCATTTTCCCTATACCATTTTGATTTGGGTTGATTTTCATCAAATAGCCGTGTATTGAGAAAAATCATCAAATTGTGATCTACTAGTTTCTAGTACATAGAATCTAAGGATTCACAAAATTTAGTGAACTTTCCATTTTAGTCATAGTCATGATTATAGTTGTTGGTATTATTGTTATTGTGAGGAAAGAATTGTGTTTGATTGTGAGATTGTTGATTTTTCTAATTGTTGTTTTGATTTTGATTTTGATTGTCCTTGTTTGAATTGTTGTTTTAGTTGTGATAGTTGTTGTTTCCACCCAAAAGTTTTTGTACACTTTTGACATCAATGGCACCATCATGCGTAACTCCTTTATTTTTGGACTAGAATTTTGGTTTATTATTGTTGTTCATGTCATTTTTAAAAGGTGACAAGTTGTAGTATTTAATGGAACCCTTGTTTAGGAGTCCATTTTCAATGTTCTTGCCTTTCTTGACTAATGTGGCAGAGTTCTCAGGACTAGCCATCTTCATTTGGAAAGACATATTTGGAATCAAGTTTTTAATGAATATGTCTACAAGGTAGGAATCCTCAATTTTTTAGGGCATACGATTGGCAAGGTGCCACCACCATTGTAGAAAATTAGCAAATGTTTCAATATTTCTTTGTTTTGTGTTGTACAAATCACTCAAGAAGGCATGATGTTCAATATTATAGGAGTATTGTGCTATGATTTTTCCTATCAATTCATTGAAGGAGGTGACAAAACCTTTGGTTAAATTCATTAGCCACGCAAGTGCGGGGCCTCCAAGGCTTCTTGTGAAGAGCCTCTTAAGGTAAGCCTCACTGTAGGCAACTTCTTAACATAAGACAAAAAATTCTTTGAGATGTGTGATAGGACACATTTCTCCCATGTATTTGTCAAATTTAGGAATCCCAAAGTTTGGCAGAAATGGTATCATGTTGATAGATCTGTCAAATGGAAAGGGACAAATCTCCTCAAAAGAGAAATTTTTCATCACCTTGTCGTTCATGTCATGGACAAAGTTTCAAAGTTCATGAAACTGTTGGGCTAGATAATGGTTTGGTTGTGTCTATGATGGTTGAGAATTAATGTTCAATCCACCTCCAAAATTGTATGAGTTGCCAAACAAATTATATGGTGGTGGTGGATTATGAGGTGGTGGGGGCTATAGTGCACTATTCTAGCCAATGTATTGATACATAGTTGTTGGTATTGGCACATATGTTTTCATCATACTTGTCATCATGTGTAAGTAGGAGGAATACATTGGTTCTATTGAGATTTTCATTTGGTGTATAGGTACTTGCCCAATGTTTAAGCATCCTATAGCTAGACCTATTAAGGTTATTGTAGAATACTAGCATGTGTAGTTGTGTTGGGCATAGCACTAACGATTTGTTGAATGTGTTCTACACTTAATTGGAATGTGGGTTGTGTTGAAGTTGGTGTAGGTATAGAACTAGTTCCCACTATAGGTTATTTTCCCTTGCATAAGTTTTCTACCATGGTGGAATTTGGCAATACAGGAGAACCATCTTTGGTAATTTGTCTAAACAAAGTGATCTCATCAAACCTCATAGGGATACTAACACCATCCTTGACAAGGTTTAAGAAGATCTTAGTTTTGTTTGCCCTAATATATTTTTCCAACATTTTCAAGTTGTATGGATCTATAAGAAATGTTTGAACATCACTAGTGATGTTATTATTTTCAATGGGATCTTTATCTTTGTATACTTGTTCCTCATCATGTGTGTTACTCCTTAGAGTGGTATTTTGAAAAGGAATCTTTGATTCTTGTGTTGATGTCAAGCTAGGCATACCAAAGTTTGTACTAGGGGGAAATGTGCTCCATAATGAGGTTTTCTAAAGTGGAAAAGGATTATCCATCTCTTATTGTCTTATAAATTCTAATAAATGGGACATAGGGTTAAATGTGAATCTATCAGATCATGTTTGTACCATACAGTCATGACCAAATCAATGGGTGAAAGATGTGAGAGAGAAACTAAACCTGATATGATAAAAGGGTAAACAACCTAAATGTAAACAAAAGATCTTGTTGATTTGGGAAACCAAGCATGATCTAGGATAAAAAGTATCTTTCTCCTACCAAATATGGACAAGTGATCTTTGAGCAAGATAGGACACTAAATAGAGGACTCAATATTCGGAGATGGACTTGTGATCCCCAAATGAGTGAATTCAACTATGATAAAAATTTTCTTATGGGTAAAGGTCTAGTGTTGTAATCTCAGAAATTTTATAACTAAGATGTTCTTAGGCCAAAATATTAAGGTTCAAATGATCAAGCTCTCTAGATGAAATTTTGCAAAATGGAAGACTAGAAGCTTTGAAAATCAATTGATATGAAAAATGAGGGTGCTACGGTCACTATGTGTGTGGATTAATTCTCTCTCACTAGAAACATAAATATCATGTTTACTTTAGAGAAAGTAGAAAAATTTCAAAGTTTAGGGTTGTATAAGATTTTTTCATGACAATCTTGTTCAGCTTCTTCCTTCTTGATATCTTTGATAACGTAGTGGAATTGTTTATCACTGTGTGCCAGTATTTTTCATTCCTTTTAGAGAAATGGTTTGGATAGTTTCATCTTCTTAAGTTTAAATTTTTAGGATATGGAAGGAACAAAATAACCCCAATTATAAGACCAAGCACAAGAACTTTACAAAAAAATATTGTGAATAACAAGAGCCAATGAATCTCAAATTCTAGACAAAGTACAAGAACTTATGAAAATAATAGTAGGTTAGGAGGACCCTCTTACTATTGTAAGCATGAATGTCGATGATATTCCTATGGGGGAGTATTGTAGATATGTTACTATGATGATATGTTACATTTTTGACTAAGTTTGTCATTGATATCAACATAGTAGTTTTCTGTGGTATCTGATAGAAGAACAGTGAAAAGATCAAGTTGGTATAGATAGCTAGTTGAGTATTGTACCTATCTAAGGTTATGGGAGATACATCTGAGTATTTGGTATATTTAGTTTACATTGGAAGAAGAAATGATAAGTCTCAAAGAAGTCATGTAAGTTTTGGTTATGTTTGTTCTAAGATAGAGTTTGCAGAGGCATGTTCTGGTAAACTTGTTATATCTCTTAGCAGAGTTCACATTTTGAGGATTGAGGTTGAGGACATGAAGAAGAAATATTGGTGATAATGTGGTAAAGATTGCTGATCATAATATTGTGTGTACAGAAAGATATTCAAGTTGCAAGGTGGAAGATTAATGTTATCTCTAAGTGTAATGTGTTCTTAGTGTGGTCCTATAATAATTAATTGAGAAGGTCTAACAGCCAACTTAGGGAATTTTTTTATGGACTCTGTATAAAGGAAGGAAATTTTCCTTATCAAGGTGGATATGAATTACATGGTTGATAATTGATGATAAGTAATAGTAAAGAGAAGAATGCAAAGTTGAGTAGAGCAGTGCAGAAGTGAAGGAAACTTCATTGTCGAGGTTTTGTTGAGTGATCTAAGGTTTGGTATTGAGATCTAAGGTTCATGACCTGGTCTCCAAGGTCTGATAGTGATTTTCTTGGTTGATAGGAAAAAAAAAGAAGAACATAACAAAAAATTTCATGTTTGAGCAGTCATCTCTTCTTTTAGTTGAAATTGCGTGTTTAGGCAGTGGGCTTATCTTGCATACACTATACTAAAATTCCTAACAAGGTTGGAATCTCCTAAAAGGGATTCAAAGTCTCCTAATAGGGACTCTATATACTAAATGTTGTAATAGACTCTTAACAGGATCCATCCTCTAACAAGGAATATTTATATTAGTACATCATCTTGTGGGCATCATTCCCACCAAGGTTTTCCCTCTAATCAAGGGTTTCTTTAGTTAACATATCTGGTGTAATTGTCTATATGCATCTTGTTGTGGTTGATATTTAGTTTGGTTGAATGGTTGATTTTTTATAGAGAAGATAAATGCTTTAATTATCAGATAATTGATTCACCCCTCCCCCCTCTTAGTTTTCTTGGTGGATTATTGTTTCTAACAATTTCTATCAGAGCATCAGGTACTTGAAGATAAAGTTTAACAACTTTGGGAGATCCATGGTGAATATGTTTAGGAAAGATAGTCCAAAGTTTGATGGAATAATTTATGACAACTGGAAGGAAAAGATGAAGACACATCTATTGTATATGGGTCTGGGATATTGGATCTTGACAAAATCAATGAAGATAATTATTGTTGAAAAGGATTTTGAAACTTTTACTGAGGTAGAAAGAGATCTTTTTATGTGATACATGAGAGCTAGAGAAGCACTATTAACTGCACTTCTTGAAATTTAATACAATCCAGTAAAATCACTTTCTACTTCACATTTGATTTGGAAAGCTTTGGAAACTAGTTTTGAAGGTGATTCACATTCTAAAAAGTTGAGGCTACAAATTTGGATTTGTGCACTTCAAGATGTTAAAATTATGGAAGATGAATCTTATAAGAATATATATAGGCAAGACATCAAAAATTATTGCAAGTATCAAATCTTAAGGAGGAACCAAAGAAGATGATGATGTTATATGGAAGATATTAAAGACTCTAACACCACCATTTAATTTAGCAATTCAAATGATACAGTTGTTGATATCTTGTACCAAATATTTCATAAAGGAGTCATTTCTTTGAAGACTTGAAGTAGTTGAGAATGAGCTTAGACAATTTAAAGAATTGACTAGAACAAAGATAGCTTTCAGTGCCTTGAATATTTCACCTAATATATCAAGGAGCACAAGTTCTAGAGGAGATTTTGCTAGGAGTAGTAGATATGAGGAGGACAAAAAGATTGAAGAAGGAGTAGCCCTTCTAGTGAAAAGAGAAAAAGGAGGCAAGAAAATATTTAAATTTTGGACTTATGATGAATATTATCATTATGCATCTAACTATCCTAAAAGAGAGAAAAATTATGAGAGAAATTACAAATCTAGAAAAGATAGAGAGTGTTTGTATGCAAATGAAGATAATGATTATGATGAACAAGTAGTAAGTGCTAGTGATGATGAAATGGTATTTGTGGAAATCAATGAAAAAATTCCAAAGAAAGTAGCTTTGGTGTCATAGGTTGAGAAGATATCTAATTAAATAATTGATAGTAGTTGTTCACATCATATGACTAGTGATATGAACAAGTTTTTTGACTTCAAAAGTTAGGGTGGAGGCATTGTCAAAGTTGGAAACAATGTAGCATGCCAAGTTAAAGGTATTGGATCTATAACTCTTGATGGTAAAACTAACACTAGTGATGTATACTTTTTTGATGGTTTAAAGCACAATCTTTTGAGTGTTGGACAACTAGTGGACAAAGGTTATCAATTGTAGTTCATAGAGAAGACATGCATGATCAAAGACAAAGATGGAAATGTAATTGGAATAGGAACCAATTCTAGAGGTAATGTATTTTAGTTGAATCTTACTAAAATGAGATATTTAGTTGCAAATGTAGATGATAGTTTGTTATGGTATAAGAGATTTTTTCGTATAAACTTTGACAGTATTGTGAAGATTAGTAGTATGTTTACAGTTAGAGATTTGCAAAAGATTGTAAAGCCTACTAACACAATTTGCAAGGAGTGTGTTTTGGCAAAGTATAATATAACTTCTTTTCCCAACAAGAATATTACCACTATAGAAAATTTGGAGATTGTACACATAGATCTTAGAGGTCCTACAAAGACTAAAGGATTCTATGGTGAAAGGTATTTTATGATTCGAGTTGATGACTTTTCTTGAATGATGTGGGTTGTATTTCCTAAAGAGAATTTTGAGGCATTTGATAAGTTTAAGATATTCAAGAATAGAGTTGAGAATGAATCTGATATGAAGATTACATGTTTAGGATCAAATAGAGGAAGAGAATTTACTTCAAATGAGTTTAACATGTTTTGTGAAGAAAAAGAAATCAAAAGATAGTTATCATCTTCGAGAACCCTTGAACAGGATGGCATTGTAGATAGAAGGAATAGGTCAATTATAGAAGCTACAAGAGCTATGTTACCTAAGAATGAGGTATCCAAGACATTTTGGAGAGAAGTTGTGAATATAGAAGTCTACACTATGAATGGAGTGCAAGTCAGGAAACACACAAAGAAGACCCCTAATGAACTGTGGTTTGGTCACTCACCTATAGTTAAGTATTTCAAAAAATTTGAGAGTAAGTGTTATATCAAGAGAGATGATGATATTGGTAAGTTTGATGCTAGAAGTGATGAAGGTATGTTTCTTGGTTATTCATTGATAAAAGGCTTATAGATGTTATAATCAGAGAATTAAGACTATTATAGAAAGTACAAATGTGAGAATTGATAAGAAATTTAGGATACAAGAGAGAATAGTTTATTACAATTTAGATGATGATGTTGTTACTAAGCTAAGGAATGATGAGGTATTTCTTGAGACTAAAAATGATTTGCAGAATGAAGGAGAGCCAAGGCAGGAACAAATCTTGGAACCTTTAGTAGAGCCAAGAGTTGAGATAACAACTCCTACTTTAGGAAAGAATATGATAAAGAATAACCCATCTAAGCGGATCATCAAAAGTCAAGAAAAAGGTGTGATGAAAAGAAGTCGAGTCAATGAAGAACTATGCTTGATATCTCAAGTTGGGCTTAAGAATGCAAATGAAGCATGTAAAGATGATCATTGGAAACAAGCTATGAAAGAGAAATTGGATTAGCTAGTAGAGAATGAGACATTGAAATTGGTTCCTAGACTAGTAGAGAAGAATGTGATAGGAACTAAATGGGTATTCAGAAACAAGATGAATGAACAAGGTGAAGTTGTAAGGAAAAAAGAAAGATTGGTATGTAAAGGTTACTCATAGAAAGAAGGGATAGATAATGAGGAGAGTTATGCTCTAGTGGCTAGAATAGAAGCAGTAAGATTATTCTTATCCTATGTAGCATAGAAGAAATTTAAAGTGTATTAGATGGATGTAAAGTTAGCATTTTTGAATGGAGAGCTTGAAGATGAAGTTTACATTGAGCAACCTAAAGGATGTCCTTTGACAGATGACAAGGACATAGCATGCAAATTGAGGAAAGTATTGTATGGCTTGAAGCAAGCACCCAAAACCTAGTATACAAGGTTGGACAAGCATTTGACAAAGCTTGGATATAGCAAAGGTATGGCATATTATAATCTCTATTGGAAAGAAATTGATAATGGTTTGATGAATTTGGTAATATTTGTTGATGATATCATATTTTGAGGAAATGATGAAGAATGTGAGAAGTTTTTTGAGGAGATGAAGAAGGTATTTGAAATGAGTATGATATGAGAGATAAAATATTTTCTACTTTTGAAAATTGTACAAAATAAAGAAGGAATCTATATTTCTTAGACTAAGTACTTGAAGGATTTATTGAAAAGGTTTGGTTTGGAAACATGCGAACCCATTGAAACACCTACTTTAACTAGACACAAGTTATCTACAAAGGATGAGACACATACTATTGAGAATAAAAAGTATAGATCTATGATTTGAGGATTGCAATATCTAACTCACACAAGGCTGGATATAGAAAATACAGTTGGAATTTTTGCAAGATTCCAAGCTGATCCCAAAGAAGCACATTATGTAGTAGTCAAAAGGATATTTAGATATCTAAAAGGAACATCTAAGTTTAGATTGTGGTATGATAGATCTAATGATTTCACTCTAAGTGCTTACACTAATGCAGATTGGGCAAGCAGTATGGATGACATAAAAAGCACTAGTGGTGGAGCCTTCTTTCTTGGAGGAAGATTGGTTTCTTTGTTAAGCAAGAAGTAGGATTGTACATCACAAAGTACAGCCAAAGAAGAATATTTTGCAATAGCAAAAAATTGCAATCAAGTTGTTTGGATGAAGCAGATGTTGAAGGATATAAGGATAGAAATTAATGAACCTGTTATTATATATTGTGATAACATAATCATGAAAAATATATCTAAGAAATTAGTGCTACATTCTAAGACCAAGCACATTTCTACTGCTACATTATAAGACCAAGCACATTCCTACTAAGTATCATATGTTGAGAGAGAAAGTTGTAGATAAGGAAATTAGACTGGAGTATTGATGGGGACACAACCCACAAACAGAATGGAACCAACAGAAAGGGAAAATTATATTAACTAAGAAAATAAGCTAGTACAAATAGTACAGAGAAAATAAACTTTAGAACATGCCCTAAGGACTTACAATAGCATAAATCTGGAGATAATTTCTCCTTTTAGCACCTCCTCTCAATCTCCACTCTGAACTGCCTTTTACAATGCCAAAAATCTCCTTAAATAGACCCCGGAGGGTTAAGGACTAGGAGTACATTCTAGAAAGTGCTAGTAGGCATCCACCGACCAAATAGAAGGTTCCAGAAGCATCATTAGAAGTCGGTGCAAATCTAGAAGAATCCAGAAACGGTAACCGAACTTTCGAGAGGCATAACTTTTGAACCGTAGCTCCGATTGACGAACTGTTTACATTTTCGAAAAGCTCTTAAAGCGCTCTATAGCCTTATGGACAAGCTTTTCTCATCCCCTATTTTTGGCCCTTTTTGAGGTCATTTAATGCCCCTAACCTAACTTTGAAGCATTCTTAGGAGGTCTCCAAAACCCAAAAAACTGTAATAACTTTCAAACCGTGGGGCCTTTTGACCTGATTCTTTTTTTGGAATGCTCTAAATCACAATTACATTCATCTGGCCAATTCACACCTTCTAGGTCACAAAAATGATGGCCAAATTGCATGCTCCTATTTTTTCAGGATTTTCAAACACACTAATAGTGGAACTGTGAGAGTTGGAACCTTTATTTGGCCCAAATGGGTATCCAAAAATGAAAACAAATGAAACAGAAACTAAGTCTAAGTACATTTTTTTGGGTGACATAGGATTGCCCTGATACCTCTGGATGCTCCTGCATCAGACACCCAGGGTAGATTGAAAAGTGACCCTGTCACTTTATGGATGGTAGAGGAAATCCCAAATGGGAAACCTCAGCTACTGAAATCCAAGTTGAGTCCTCGATTGGCCATCCTTTCCATTTGACCAAATACTCTTCATACTACCTATTTCTGGTACTCCTACCCACACGATGATCTAGAATGTCTTCTATCTCCTCCTTCTTAGAAGCAAGAATTGGACATGGCTCTAACACCAGCTCCTCATCTGCACCATCATCATGATACTCTGTTCAATCTGCAATGTTGAAAATGGGAGAAATTTGAATACCATCTGGCAGCTCCACTTCATATGCATTTCCTGAGTCATGTTTCTTCAAAATTTTGCAGGGGCCAAATTTATTCATTTTCAGCTTGTTGTAAGTACCGGCTGGAAATATTTCTTTTCATAAGTGTACCATGACTAAATCTCCTACTTGGAATTCCTTATGTCTTCTCCTTTGATCAGCCCTAGCTTTATACTCTTGATTCATCTTGGTTATGTGTACTTGAACCTCCTCATGTAGACGCTTGATATGTTCAGCAAATTCCTCAACTTCAGCACTTGTCCTCTCCCCTTGTTCTATCTTCCTCAGCTCTGGTGCAGTCCTTGGGCTATTCCCATATACAATTTGGAATGGTGATTTTCCAGTACTCCTATTTATAGAGTTATTATAAGAAAATTCTGCCTGTGGTAGAATCAAATCCCATCCCTTGGGCTTATCCCCAACTAAACATCTTACCAAATTTCCTAGACTTCTGTTTACCACTTCTGTTTGGCCACAAGTCTGTGGGTGATGCGTGGAACTGAATTTCAAGTCCGTTCTCAACTTTTTCCACAATGTCCTCTAGAAATACCCCACAAATTTAGTGTCTCTATCAGAAACTATACTCCTTGGAAGACCATGTAGTCTTACCACCTCTTTGAAAAACAAGTCTGCAATATGGACAGCATCATGATTTTTGTGGCATGGAATGAAATGTGCCATTTTGGAGAACCTATCAACCACCACGAATACTGAGTCATTACCCCTTTTTGTCCTTGGCAATCCAAGAACAAAATCCATACTTATGTCCTCCCATGGCCTTGATGGAACAAGCAATGGCTTATATAGACCAGTATTGTGACTAAACCCCTTGGCAACTTGACAAACCTGGCAACTTTGTACGAACTTCTTCACATCCTATGAAATTTGAGGCCAAAAATAATGTTCTCTAAGAATGGCAATGGCCTTATCTCGACCAAAATGTCCTGCCATCCCTCCACTGTGTTTCTCCTTAATCAAATTTTCCCTCATGGAACTCCTTGGAATGCACAATTGACTACCTTTGAACAACATGCCATCCTGAATCAAATAGTCTAACCACTTGGTTCTATCTATAGCAACAGGCTCTTTACAAGCTTTCCATGCTTCAGCAAAATCAGGATCCTCGGGGTACAAATTCTTGAGTTCATCAAACCCAACTACTTCAACCTGCATTACTGTAAGCAGTGACTGTCTCCTACTTAGTGCATTTGCAACCCTGTTAGATTTTCCACTTCTATGCTTCAACACAAATGTATAACTCTGCAAGAATTCTACCCACTTCATATGCCTCTGATTTAATTTACCTTTCCTATTTAGATAGTGTAATGCCTGATGATTAGTATACAAAACAAATTTTTTTGGCAATAAATAGTGCCTCCATTTCTTTAAGGCCTGAACTATTACATATAACTCTTGATCATAAACAGAATACTTCTTCTTTGCATCATTCAATTTTTTACTAAAATATGCAATAGGCTTACCTTCTTGGCTTAATACAGCCCCAATAGCGCTGCCACTAGCATCACAATCCACCTGGAACACTTTTCTAAAATTTGGAAGTGCCAACACAGGCTGTTCTGTCACCTTCTTCTTCAACAATTCAAAAATTCTCGCAGTTTTTGCAGTCCATTTGTACTCTTTTCTATCCCCTCTTATTGTATCAGTTAGGGGTGCACATATGCCACTGAAATTCTTAATAAACTTCCTGTAAAAACTAACCAGACCATGAAATGATCTTACCTCAGTAGAAGACCTCAGAGTAGGCCATTCCAAGATGGCTTTTACCTTCTCTGGATCCATTTTGAGACCTTCAGGTGATATAACAAACCCCAAATAGACTAATTCCCTTTTTGCAAAGACACACTTCTTTAGATTAATTAACAGTTTCTCTTCCCTTAGCCTTTCAAGGACACTATGAATATGCAGTAAATGTTCTTCCAAAGTCTTGCTGAAAATTAAAATATCATCCAAATAGACAATAACAAATTTTCCCAAGAACTTCTTAAGTACCTCATTCATGAGCCGCATGAAAGTGCTTGGGGCATTCATCAATCCAAAGGGCATGACTAACCACTCATAAAGACCCTCCTTGGTCTTGAAGGCTATTTTCCACTCATCTCCTTCTCAAATTTGTATCTGATGATAGCCACTCTTCATATCTATCTTTGTGAAGTACTGAGCTCCACTCAAGCAGTCCATAAGATCATCCATCCTTGGCAAAGGAAACTGGTACTTGATGGTTATCCTATTTATAGCTTGAGAATATGTACACATCCTCCACTCTCCATCCTTCTTTGGTGCGAGTACTACAGGTACTGCACATGGACTCAGGCTCTCTCGAATCAAGCCCTTCCTTAACAGCTCCTGAACCTGTCTATTTAGCTCCTCTGTTTTAGTAGGAGTCATCCTATGAGTAGCCTTGTTAGGCAAACTAGCTCCTAGAATCAGATCTATCTGATGACTGATTTTCCTTACTGGTGGCAATCCATCTAGAACATTATCAGAGATAATATCTCCAAATTCCCCTAGTAAATTTGAAAGATCAAATGGTATTTCACTACTACCTTCTTTATCTTTCCTAGGAATCAAAGCATAGCACATAAGTTGATGTTTCATGCCATCTAAAAACTTCCTTCCATCAACAAGACAAATCCTAGCATTGCTACATACCTTTTCACCTTTCTTTTTCATGGGCTTCAATTTGTGGCGAACTCCATCCTTTGTCAAAGAGTATGTGTTTGCATGTCCATCATGCATTGCATGTCTATCAAACTGCCATGGTCTACCCAAAAATAGATGGCAAACATCTATCGAAATAACATCACAGAGAACTTCATCATGGTAACTCCCAATTTTGAATTTCACTAAACATTGTTCACTTACCAGGACCTTATGATCATCTTTTACCCAAGAAATCCAATAGGGCTGGGGATGTTTCTCCCTCTTGAGCTTCAGCTTAGAGACCATCTCTTTTGATACCAAGTTATCAGTGCTACCACCATCAATGATCACGTCACAACATTTATCCTCACACTTGCATCTAGTACGGAACAAACTCCTTTGTTGTCCTGGTTCAATCGTAGCACTTAGTAGGACTCTTTCATTTACCAAGGTCTCTCCTCTTTCTACATCCTCTGAATGTCATGATTGTGCATCCTCATCCACATGAGCAACCCTAGCTTGGCCCTCAGCTCTCCTATCTATCCTTCCTTGTTGTTGAGGGCATTCAAAGGCACGATGACCTTCTTCATTGCAATGGAAATAGGTACCACAGAAGCCTCCTCTTCCTTGTCCATGTCCTCTACCTCTTCCTCTCTGATTTCCAAAGTCTTGGTCACGGAAGCAGTTGAAACCCTCATTCCTTTGGTTCCTGCTAGTACTCTCATCTTCATTTTTCTTTTGGGTTTCATTGTGACCTCCAGATGATCTACCGTTTCCCCTTCCTCCTTGACCATGCCCTCTTTGTCTTCCTTCAAACCTTTTATTCAACTTCTCTTCAACTTGTAGGGAAAACTGGTATGCCTCTTCAATGTTGGTTATTCTTACTAGACTTAATTCCTCCTGGATGCTTGGTCGCAACCCACTTATATAACGAGCAACCTTCTCCTTATTTGCTTTTGCATGCCCTGCTCTAATCAAGAGTCGATAAAACTCCTCTATATAGTCTTGGACTGATCTTCCTACTTGCTTTAACACATGCATCTTCTTAAATAGATCCAACTTGTAGTCCACAGGAATGAACTGCTTCTTCAATTTGTCCACCATGCGATCCCATCTTGTGATCTTCTCCTTTCCTCTTCTATTTCTTTCCAATTGAACCTCTTGCCACCAAATTTTGGCATGGCCTTTTAGTTTGGCCTTTGCAAACTTAACCCTATCTGGGTCCCTAATATCCTCATACTCAAAGTATTCTTCCAGTTCATTGATCCAATCGATCAACTCATCTGGTTTCAGATTTCTTGAAAATACACCCACTTCAATTGTAGGTCATTTCCCAAACTTAGTAATGGACCTAAAAATCCTTCCCTCTACAGGATTCAGAACTTCCCCATCAACTTCCTCTTCTCGTCCCATTACTTTTTCTTCATTGTCATCCTCACTATTGTCACCTACGGCAATATTTGCTCCTATACGAAGCTCCTCTTGCAATGCCCGCACCTGCCTTTGGAGGGCTCTAACCTCCTTAGGATTAATAGCTCTGGCCCTTCCACCATGCTCTCTTCATGGAGGCATCTTCTAACTCGAACCCACAACTACACAGTCCTGGTGCAAATTGCCTCACAATCGGCGCTCTGTCTACACGCTTAGGAAAAATGGCTCTGATACCACTTGATAGGGACACAACCCACAAATAAAATGGAATCAACAAAAAGGGAAAATTATATTAATTGAGAAAATAAACTTTAGAACATGCCCTAAGGGCTTACAATAGCATAAATCTGGAGATAATTTCTCCTTTTAGCACCTCCTCTCAATCTCCACTCTGAACTGCCTTTTACAATGCCAAAAATCTCCTTAAATAGACCCCAGAGGTTTAAGGACTAGGAGTACATTCTAGAAAGTGCTAGTAGGAATCCACCAACCAAATAGAAGGTTCCAAAAGCATCGTTAGCAGTCGGTGCAAATCTAGAAGAATCCAGAAACGGTAACCAAACTTTTAGGAGGCATAACTTTTGAACCGTAGCTCCGATTGACGAACCGTTTACATTTTCGAAAAGCTCTCAAAGTGCTCTATAGCCTTATGGAATAGCTTTTCTCATCCCCCATTTTTCAGCCCTTTTCGAGGTCATTTAATGCCCCTAACTTAACTTTGAAGTATTCTTAGGAGGTCTCCAAAACTTGAAAAACTGTAATAACTTTCAAACCGTGGGGCCTTTTGACCTGATTCTTTTTTTGGAATGCTCTAAATCACAATTACATTCATCTGGCCAATTCACACCTTCTAGGTCACCAAAATGATGGCCAAATTGCATGCTTTTATTTTTTCAGGATTTTCAAACACACTAATAGTGGAACTGTGAGAGTTGGAACCTTTATTTGGCCCAAATGGGTATCCAAAAATGAAAATAAATGAAACAGAAACTAAGTCTAAGTACATTTTTTTGGGTGACACAAGATTTCCCTGATACCTCTGGATGCTCCTGCATCAAGTATGTGAGCACTACAGAGAAGATTGCAAATATATTCACTAAGCCTCTTCTTAAAGAGACTTTTGAGTATTTGTGAGGTATGCTTGGGGTTATGCCGCTTCCTACATCAGTTCAGTATAACAAAGCACTATTGTTGTTTGGACCGAACATTGATGCTTCCTATCTTGGGGAGTATCCATGATGGACAGAGTCATCTAGGACTCTTGTTGAATGTTATTTTGAACAATGTCTTTTGAGACTTTTGCTAAGTAACAATCAATTGTTGCAAATTTTGATACAGTAAAGTTGGTTGTTGAAACCTTTGACATTGATGTTAATGAGGGATATGTTCAGCATGAAAAATAGCATGGAAAAATAGTGTGCATGAAAGTTAGAGAATTTTGGCATGAGTACAGTATATTTAGAAGAAGTAAAACATGGAATGATAGTTTGACAGAAAGCACATTGAAGTATATCAATGGGGGAGAATGATTGATGAAAAGGATTTGAAAAGATGAATAGTCTTTTGTTGGCATTCTTGGAACTAGATGTTTTTCATCTATGTTGCCATCAATGTCAAAGGGGAAGATTGTTACAAGCATGAATGTTAATGATATTCCTATGGGAGAGTATTGTAGATATGTTACTATGATGATATGTTACATTCATAATTGAGTTTTTCATTTATGTCAACATAGTAGTTTTCTATGGTATCTGATAGAAGAAAAACAAAAAGATCAAGTTGGTATAGATGGCTAGTTGAGCATTATAACTATCTTAGGTTATGGGAGATACATTTGAGTATCTAGTATATGTAGTTAATTTTGGAAGAAGAAATGATAAGTCTAGAAGAAGTCATGTAAGTTTTGGTGATGTTTGTTCTGAGATAGAGTTTACAGAGGCATGTTCTAATAAACTTGTTATATCTCTTATCAAAGTTGATATTCTGAGGATTGAGTTTGAGGACATGAAGAAGACATGTTGGAAATGATGTGGCTAAGATTGTTCATTATAATATAGAAAGATATTCAAGTTTTAAGGTGGAAGATTAAAGTTATCGCTAAGTGTAACGTGTTCTTAATGTGGTCCTATAATAATTAATTAAGAAGGTCTAGCAACCAACTCAGGGAATTTTTTTATGGACTCAACATAAAGGAACGAAATTTTCCTTATCAAGTTGGATATGGATGACCTAGTTGATGATTCATGATAAGAAATAGTAAAGAGTGGAATACAAAATTAAGCAGAGTAGTGCAGAAGTGAAGGAAACTTCATTGTCAAAGTTTTGCTAAGTGATCTAAGGTTTAGTATTTAGATCTAAGGTTCATGACCTAGTCTACAAGGTATAAAAATTATTGGTTTAGTTGAGAGAAACAAAGGAAAGAAGAACATAACAGTAAATTTCATGTTTAAGCAATGAACTCTTCTTGTAGTTGAAATTACATGTTTGGGCAATGGATTCATCTAGCATACATTGTACTACAACTCCTAACAGTGTTTAAATCTCCTAATAGGGATTCAAAGTCTCGTAATAAGGACTCTATATACTAAATGTTGTAATAGACTCCTAATAGGGTCCATCCTCTAACGAGGAATATTTATATTAGTACATCATCTTGTGGGCATCATTCCCACCAAGGTTTTCTCTCTGATCAAGGGTTTCCCTAGCTAACATATTTGGTGTTATCATCTGTGTGCATCTTATTGTGGTTTTTATTTACATTCATTGAATGGTTAAGTTTTTTAAGAGAAGATAAATGTTTTAATTATCAAATAACTAATTCACCCCCCCCCCCTCTCAGTTATCTGTGTGGACCATTGTTTCTAACACTTACAACCATTTTTCTTACTAAATGCTTAGCTCATCATTTCTCTTATTTTAGACTTTTTTAATGTTTGGTATTGGTTTTGGATGTTTAAACACTCAGACACGTTGAACACACCAATAATCGTAATTAGGCTTCAACTAGGATGTGCAAGGATCAAATAGAGGGTGTCCTTGATATACACAAGTATGTGAGGCCCAAATTTGTAGATGAAAGAAAATAGTGCCACATAGTTAGGAGGAGATGATAACCCAAATCTCTACCTTCACTTCCCAAAGGTATAAAGTTATTTGGGGATTAGCTAAGAGTGACAAAAATTTACTTCCAAGAGAGGTTTCTTTTGATTCACATCCTGATATTTATACTCCATTAGAACATTGGAGTTGAGCTCATCCCAAGGTTTGATGAAATCCCCAAGAAGGCCTCCTAAAAACAAATAAGACCACTTATTTCTTGTGCACTCAAGATCACCCAAAGTCATGAGAGGAGAGAATACATAAGTGGCCTTGAGGTTTAAAAGACACTTATTCTTTTCCAAATGAAGCTTTAGATTTTTTATCTACTCTTGAAGACACTTGGTTTTAAGCATACATTATTCTTTCCAACTTCATGGCATCAACAACATAATAGAATAAAGGATTCATCAATAAAACTAAATCAATCATTGTCAACATAAGAAAATCAATGAAAGTAGAACAAAATCCCTTAAGTCATTCAAGATTGAGTGTATTCATCTTAAGCACCAAGTCCAAATGTTTCATAGCAAGCTTCTCTATCCCTTAAACATTCAAGATTGTATGAGCATATTTTAAACTCAAATTGAAATATTTCATCATATTTTTCTTTGATCCTTAAGCATTCAAGAGTGTATTTTCTATCTAACCATTCATTCCAATGAAAAGCATGTCAATTCCTTAAGGCACTCAAGATTTCATTTTTCTACTCTACACATCCACTCCAATGAAAATCTTGTTCATTCCTTAAGGCATTCAAAATTGTGTTTGAACATCCATCCTAATTAAACATGTGTAAATTCCTTCAAATCATTCAAGATTTTATGTGTAACAACCTTAAATGCATTCAAGAGTTTGTTTGGATTTTGGTATTAGTTGTAATAAACATTCCAAGGACAAGTGCTTAATTCATACAAGTTCACTTGTCATATAAATATTACAAGTGATTAAAATCACTACAAATCTCTCAAGTAATTAAAATCACTAAAAACATTCTGAGGTTTGTCTCCTACAATAAAATTAGATTAGCAATCCATGTATGTCAAGAAATGAGTGAGTTAGGCATCAATACATAGTCAATCTGAAAATAATTAGAGACAATGGATAGTAGGTAGAGATGACATAATCAAAGATAACAAAACATAAATCAATACAATATACCTTTTCCTTACACTTTGTAGTCCCAAATGATAGGATAGGATCACAAACACCAAAAGTTGAAGATGCTGCAATAATCACAGAAAAAAATCAACAAAAAATATCAACTTTTAGGCAGTCCACAATGCAGACAACAGAAGCCTTACAGTCGAGATGGTAGTTTGAAAATATGATAGGCTTTTAGTCCACCCACAATGTAAACAATAATCAACAAGTAAACTACAAAGATGATTTTTTAAAATACTACAGGTATTCAACTTCCCATAATGCAAATGAAATAATTAATAAACTTCAGAGACTACTGCTTAGAAAATATTATTGCATTTTAGTTGCCCACTGTTACAAGTTAGAGTTGTTGTTACACCAAAAGATTGACTCGTTAATGCCTGATACAACCACTAGACTTATAGAACACAAGAGGCGGTTAATCCATGTCACAAATCCTGAAGGGGAAAGCTGGAAGTTAGTCCAACAATTCTCCTCTCAGTGTTACTTGAGGGGATTTGGACCTATGACCAAGCTTTGATACCACTTGTTACAAGCTAGAGTTGTCGTTGCACCAAAAGATCAACCTATTAATGCATGATACAACTACTAGACTTTTAGAAAATAGGAGACGGTTAAGCCATGTCACAAATCCTAAAGGGTAAGGTTGGTGGTTAGTCCAACACCTATAATGCAAACGACAAAATGGGAAAACTCCATAGACGATAGTTTGCAAATATGACAGGTATTTTTTGGCCACCCACAACACAAATGGCAGAAGGGAAAACATCATAGATGACAAAATAAAATGTAGAGACATCAAATAGAAATGAAGATGATAGAATATAAATGATTTTTAGTTTAAAGTGGTTTTAAAATTTATCGCAGGAAGAGATGCTAAATCGCAGAGAAGACAATATGCATAGATGACAAAGCATCTGCATAGAGAACACTACGTCCTAACAAACATGACAATGCATAATTTTTATAGTAAGCTCTGAGTTTTGAATGAATTGGAGATTGGAAAAAGGGACATGAGTCCCACTGGGTGTGCCCAAATGTATGCAAGAAAAACTAACCTATTGGGAGTACATGTAAACAAGAAAACATTAGTAGCATGTGTATATCAAATATTTAAATCAGATTGCAATACAACTAATTCTACTTGAGTTTTAAAGCTAAGTGCAACTAAAAAGAAAAATCCTCATGTAACCTCAAAGCTACTCAACAAGGGCTCCTCTAAGAGGCCTTGTTGGTGTGCTCAAGATGAGGGATGTGGATGTGCTCTCTCAAACACAACTATAGATGAATCCCTTTAAATCGTTTGAATGAATGCAAGAATGCATGTATTAAAACTATGATATGATGTATGTGAAATACTTTCAAGAAATGGATATGAGTAAGCTAGTCTCAAAGGATTTCATGGATGTGCATGGAGATGAGATGCAAAGAAGAAAGAAACCTAACAATGTTATGCTACCATGAAACTACACAAAATCTAGAAATTGAAACAATGCAAATAACTAACAAGGATTAGCTCGAAGAATGAAAATCTCTAAAAACTCTAATACTATACTAGCATGATAACAATGCAAATGGAGGAGATGGAAAATTCTTGAGACAAGGACTCTATTTATAGTTTTGAGAGAGGCCTTGAGGAGGTGGCATCTACGTGACATCTACATGGGTTCCACAAGAGAGATACATGGGCTAAGGGGACAAGCCATGCAAAGCTTAACATAAGCCTTTTTGGTGAAAGAGATGGCTCAAGGTTTGCTCACACATATGTAAGCAACCTTGGAGAAAGGAAAGGGGATAAGTTTTTAAGAGTGTAAGACTTTTTGGATAAAATAATAAAAGGGGGTTTTCTTTGATCTTGAGTTGCTCACACATGTGTGAGCAAACACTTAGGAGCTAAAGGGTGTTTAGAAAGGTGTTGTCATGTCCCCTTTTCAAATAATAAAAAAATAATAATCTTTGCTAAGACAGGCAGGCCCAAGAAAGTGAAGTTTCGGAAAAAGGGAGTTAATCTTTGAAAACCGTTGGACTAATAAATGATAATTATTATTAAAATATGTTTCATTAACCTCTCGTGGACGTGAGTTACAGTTATGCCCTTTTTAAAGAGGTTTGGAGGCATTTTGGGAGGGATTCCAGAACTTGATTTTTGCTCATTCTTTGTTATTCTTCAGAGGCTGCCAAACCTGTGGAGAAGGAGACCCAAGAATGGGAGTTTGCAGGTTTCCAGGGAGACCCAAGAACGGGAGTTTGAAGGTTTCCAAGAAGGCTAAGGATGGGAGTTTGAAGCCATTCCATGTGCATGCTCATACAGAGTTTGCCTTTGTGCTAAACAGTGTAGATTTGTGGGTTTTTGGGTGTGTTTTTTGCATGAGTTTGGTGTTTTTAGTTGAGCATTTCATATCAGTTTGGGTTGCTGCTGTATATCAGACTTTTAAATGTTAAAATAGAGCTGAATATATCTATCGGGACGTGATTAATCTTCTTATATAGATTATTAGTGTTTTTGTGGTGTTTCCGGGCATATTTTGTGCTATTTCGGGAGCTCGATGAGCATAGTTTTGGTCCTACATTTTCGAGCTTTTGTGTAAAGGCTATACGGATCTGAAAATGTCAATTTGGAGGCTGTTATGCTGCTGAAAGTTCTGTAAAAATTTTCATTTTCAGATTTATTAATAATTTGTGAAGTTGTAAAGCTTTTAGCACTATTTTCAGCATACCCGATTTGGGGTTTCATTGAGAAATTGGTGGATCTTTGGGATATTAGCTGTTTGATTTTAAAGATCTGATTAGAGGTTGGAAATATCATGAAAAATCAGAAAAGGGACATTTCAGTGGTATCAGAGCCATGATCTTGCCAGCCTGAGGGTTTGTAGAAGTTGCAGGTCAGTTTTGACAACTACCTAGATCTTGCATTTCAGTTTTTAGAACTACCCAAATCTTGCATGCCATAATTTATGGTTGCATGTTGCTTCTAATCAGATGCATGTCAAAATTTATGGTTGCATGCTACTTCAAATCATTTTCATGTCAGTTCTTGGTGAATTTGGTGGTTGTAGAAGTTTGCATTTCAGTTTTGACAAGTACCCAGATCTTGCATGTCAGTTTTGACAACTACCCAAATCTTGCATGTCATAATTTGGTGGTTGCATGTTGCTTCTAATTAGTTTCATGTCAAAATCTATGGTTTCATGCTACTTCTAATCATTTTCATGTTAGTTCTTGATGAATTTGGTGGTTGTAGAAGTTTGCATGTCAGTTTTGACAACTACCCAGATCTTGCATGTCATAATTTGGTGGTTGCATGTTGCTTCTAATCAGTTGCATGTCCAAATCTATGGTTGCATGCTACTTCTAATCATTTGCATGTTAGTTCTTGGTGTTTGAAGAAGTTATATCCTATTGGGGTTACACTCTATTTTATCCAGAATGGACAGGTATAGTACAGAGTCTCAGAGGGAACGATCTTGGACAATTGATAGCCAGGGTCAAAATAGTAGAAAGGATGGTTATTTAGACATTCGAGATAAACTTATGAAAATAAGCCATGACATGTCTAAACAGTTGGTTGAGCACCACCGTATAAATGACATGTTATCTGACCCAGCTAAGGTGGATAAGTTGACTGGATTTCTATTTGGCAGATTTTCTCACAGGACAGATGACACAATTTCCAAGAACTTGCATGAGGAGTTTGAGAAACTAGCTGATAGCCAGGTAGAGGTCTCAGATTCTACTCTGCCACAGGAGGTGGTGGGAAAGGATATTACACAGATTGATAGTAACGGTCAACTTGATACTCAAATTGAGACAATTGTTTATAGGTTGTCAAAGGGTGATGCCACAGGTATTCAGGATGGTATAGTTACAACAGGCAGTGACTACAGTGTAGTGGGTTCAGATGATGATTATGAGGATGTTGTTGTGCAGGATGGTGAGATACCTGGTAGAGATGAGCAGACATTGAGCATTCATAACTTTGCTGAGAAAGAGTACCAGGCACAGTTAGATGCTTCATCACATGAGGTTGAGGCTGGTAGTACTTCACATGATTTGTCCAACCAGCTGAAGGTGAACACAGATAGTATTGTGACTTCATTATCTCATCATGACAGGTATGTGGAGTTAGTTGGTATTGGTCATATTACTCAGGTGAGGAGTTTGCTTGAGTTACCAGTTGATTCTAGTTTACGGATATGGACTCGAGATTGTTATATTGGCATTTGGGATTCAGTTGACTGGAGATCTTTAACACTTTTTGGTAGTAGTGTTTGTTTGGGTGCTATCACGGATTTGATTAGCAGATTACACGGTGTTGTCTTTCCTTGTGCCAGTATCTTGTCTGATGTTGGTATTAGTTTTTATACACCGGTGTTGGGCTTTGTTCATATATCCAGTCGACCATACTTGCTGGAATGTGTTGATGATCTTTCATATTTGGCAATGTGTACAGATGAGTCCCAGGATCATATTGGCATTGATGACATCCAGGAGGATGTAGTGGGAAATTTTGAAGACTTAGTTTCTTTGGGTACAGAGGAGTTGGACAGCAGTGCTACAGTTTTTGATACTCTCTATGTTGATATGAGCTTTAGAGTTGATTCACGGGACATGGATGGTAATACTCTAGAGACTAGTAACTTTGAGGATACTCCTTTAGACAGTGCATCAAAGGAGGTTTGTAGGAGACAGTCAAGCCAATGCCATCATGTGTCTAATCAGTTGAGAGTTAGTGACTGAGACATTGCTATCACTTGCCAACATTTTGATGCTGCTCGTCAGTTATTAGCAGTTTATGGATGGGGTTCTCCTACTAGTGATGAGCAGGAAGGAAGTTATCTTTCCTTGACAGAGATCCACTCTTTATGGGAGGCTATTCGGATTTTGAGACAGAATTATATGCAGTTGGTAGCTGACAGAGATTATCTTATGGAGTGGGGTAGTACAGCATATGATGCATTGTTGGCCAAGGAAGATGAGGTGAGTGAGCTTACTGAGCAGCTTGAGGTGATTTTTGAGATTCTTGAGAGTACACAGTTGGCTTTCAAGGAGTCACAATTTCATTTGGCTAAGGTGACCATGGAGTTAGAGCGACTACAATCTTTATCTGATTCTATACAGTCACAAGCTATGGTGTTTGGTGATTCGAGGATGTCCATGGCTGAGATTGTTAGAGACAGTGGAGATGGGGATGCATCCATCCTTGATACTAACATTGGCATATCAGGTTCATTCCCACTAGAGTCAAGTTTAGTTGAGTTGGGTATTGTAGCAGATTATTGTATGCCTGACAGGGTGGTGGCCTCTAGTACTAAAGGCACAGAGACTAGAGATGTATCAAAGGTCATGTGTGATGTTGGTGAGTCGACAGTTGGCATGGTTCCTGCTAGTAATACTACTCCCTTGGTGATATCTTTGGAGGTAGTAGTCAGTTCCAACATGGTTGATGATCAATTGCAGTTAGTTTCATCTAGATTACAGTCTGAGCCATTGACTGAGATTGGCGCATTCTATCGGCATTATACTATGAGGTACGCTCATCAATTTACCTTTGATGACCATGTTGATGAGATTATGATACAGAGATGTACTTTGGTTCCTAGTGCTTATCATCAGTTATGGAATAGTTTGATGCCTCGAGATGAGAATTGTGATAGGCACGACATGGCGACAGGTTCTATAGTTGATAGCTTGATAATACATGACTTAGAGCAGGAGTTTTGGAGTGATGCTTCAGCAAGTGTTGTTATTGATTCTACTCCTTTGGCTATGACATCTCCTGACTTAGCTAGTGATCAGTCACAGTGGGTTGTATCACTTGTTCATGGTGAGCTATTGACTGAGGTTGGTTTTTTTAATCAACATTATATTGCAGGGTATGTACATCAGTTAACAATTGATCCTTATGCTGAGGAGTTGATGGCAGGAAAATTTGGTTTGGGTTCCATTTCTTGTTGTTTATCTTGTGATGGCTTTTCACCATCAGGGGTGCATGGGAGTTATGGTTATGAGACAGTGGCCAATGATCTACAGAGTTGTGTTGACTGTAGGAGTTGTACAGTGTGTGGATTCTCCATACTTGGTATAGTTTCATTTGAGAGCATTCACCATTGTTGCAGAGTTGGATTGTACATTCCATATAGGCCAGTGGAATGCATTGATGGTATTTACTATGTTGGTAGTCCACTTTACTTGGGTTTTGATATTCTAAGAGTTTGTGTCTCATGGGTTTTTTACTGTGGTAATGGTGATTTTGGAGTTTGGTTGAGCTATAATTGCCAGTTTGATTATGGATTCCTCTTGGTCATATTGCAGAGGATCTTGCAGGAGTCTGTGTTAATTGGTAGTAGTATAGTTCATGACTACATTTGGGATCCAGGAGGATTGATTGGTTTATTGTTCAGCCATTGCTTGAGGACAAGCAATGTTTGGGAGGGGAGGACTTGTCATGTCCCCTTTTCAAATAATAAAAAAATAATAATCTTTGCTAAGACAGGCAGGCCCAAGAAAGTGAAGTTTCGGAAAAAGGGAGTTAATCTTTGAAAACCGTTGGACTAATAAATGATAATTATTATTAAAATATGTTTCATTAACCTCTCGTGGACATGAGTTACAGTTATGCCCTTTTTAAAGAGGTTTGGAGGCATTTTGGGAGGGATTCCAGAACTTGATTTTTGCTCATTCTTTGTTATTCTTCAGAGGCTGCCAAACCTGTGGAGAAGGAGACCCAAGAACGGGAGTTTGCAGGTTTCCAGGGAGACCCAAGAACGGGAGTTTGTAGGTTTCCAGGAAGGCTAAGGACGGGAGTTTGAAGCCATTCCATGTGCATGCTCATACAGAGTTTGCCTTTGTGCTGAACAGTGTAGATTTGTGGGTTTTTGGGTGTGTTTTTTGCATGAGTTTGGTGTTTTTAGTTGAGCATTTCATATCAGTTTGGGTTGCTGCTGTATATCAGACTTTTAAATGTTAAAATAGAGCTGAATATATCTATCGGGACGTGATTAATCTTCTTATATAGATTATTAGTGTTTTTGTGGTGTTTCCGGGCATATTTTGTGCTATTTCGGGAGCTCGATGAGCATAGTTTTGGTCCTACATTTTCGAGCTGTTGTGTAAAGGCTATACGGATCTGGAAATGTCAATTTGGAGGCTGTTATGCTGCTGAAAGTTCTGTAAAAATTTTCATTTTCAGATTTATTAATAATTTGTGAAGTTGTAAAGCTTTTAGCACTATTTTCAGCATACCCGATTTGGGGTTTCATTGAGAAATTGGTGGATCTTTGGGATATTAGCTGTTTGATTTTAAAGATCTGATTAGAGGTTGGAAATATCATGAAAAATCAGAAAAGGGACATTTCAGGTGTTTAGGATAATTAAGTGGTATTAGGATTAAATTAAATAGGATTTAACTTAATCATAATATTATAGAATTTAATAAATTGGAGAGAATTAAATAAATTGGAATTTATTTAAAAGGGGATTTATGGAGCACTATGCATTAAATAAAGTTAACACATTAGAGGGGATGCATTTAAATTAAATTTAAATACATTAGGGAAGTGAACCTATTTAATTTAATAAATTTAATTAAATAAGTAGAAAATATGACAAATATAATTAATTAATAAATAATCAATTATAATGTCAAGAGAAATATTAAATAAATTAATATAGTGTTTGGGACACTTTTAAGTGTCTACATAATGTAATACACAGATCTTTCCTTACCATCATCATCATTTTGAGCTAACAAGGCACTCTTAGCCTTCGAAGTTGCTAAAGTATACAAATGAATTGGCTTATCAAATTTAGTTGGTTGCAAGATAGGAGGATTTTTAAGGTACTCCTTAAATTGCTGAAAGGTTTGCTTACATTCATCATTCCAACAAAAAGTAGTATCCTTTCTGAGCAAGGAAGTGAAAGGAATTGTTCAATCAACTAACTTAGAAACAAAGTGATGAATAGCTTGTATCTTTCCTTGTAAACTATGTAGCTAAGAAATATTCTTAGGAGGATGCATATTAACAATAGCATCAATCTTTTTAGTATCAACTTCTATGCCTCACTTAGAGATTATAAATCCTAATAATTTACCAGAGTCTACTCCAAAAATACACATATTAGGATTCAATCTTATGTTGTAACTTCTAACCCTTTCAAATATTTTTCATAAAATAGTAACATGATCTTCTCTTTGTATAGACTTTGCTAAGATATCGTCCACATAATCTTCAAGGATCTTATGGATGTAATCATGAACAATCAAAGCCATAGCACATTGATAAGTTTCCCATATATTCTCTAATCCAAAAGGCATCATGACCCAAAAAAATGTTCCCCAAGGTGTTATAAACACAGATTTAAATTGATCTCTAGAAGTAAATATTTGATTGTATCCAGTAAAACCATCCATAAAAAATATCAAAGCATAACTCGTCATTGAATCCACAATTGTATCAATATTGGGTAATGGGAAATCATCATTTAAGGATGCCAAATTTAAATCTCTAAAATTAGTACACATCCTTATCTTATTTTATCCTTTTGAAATAAGCACAATGTTTAAAATCCAATTGGAGTAATCAATAGAACAAATAAATCCAAAATCCAATAATTTTTCAATTTCACTTTTGACTAATAAAGAAATCTATGGATTCATCTTTCGAATTTTTGGCTTTACAGGTTTCGTATTTGGTTAAAACAATATTATGACTAACAATCTTAGATTCAATACCTAGCATATCCAAATATGTCCAAGCAAAAATATCCTTCAATTCAAGTAAAAGGGAACTCAATTGATCATGCTCATCTTGATTCAAACATTTCCCAATCATTATTATCTTCTTAGGATTATTCTCATCCATTTGAATATCAATAGTCTTAGTTATTAAAAAATCACTTCATAAGGGAGAATCCATCAATAAAGGAACAATATTTTGATTATTATGTTCTCTGAAATAATCATTTGAATATAAACAATAAGGCTTTTGATGTTTGTGATGGAACTTAGGTAAATCATCATGAATCCCAAAAAAAATCCATTAAAGTTTTATCTTTAGGAAAAATATCCAAAGTAGGCACTTGATTCATGTCAATAAGTAGTGGGTTAGTCAATTTCAAGTGACCAACACATATATGATTAACATTAAGAGGAAAAGTTGATGGTTGTTTATACATATTATATCCTAATCCATATGTATGATCATAAATTTCATTATCCAAAGGTACTTGTATACCTTACTCATATTTACCATATCCTTTCCCATTAAACCATGATTTCTTAAGAAAATGATAAATAGAACCATACCAATCAGCCATTTCAGATGGAGTCCAAGGAGAAACATATGCCACAATATCAGAACAATCATGTTTTATCATTTTAATCATTTCTTTTATCGAAGTGGCAACAAAATTACTTTTTCATTCCTCAGAAAGTGGAGAAGGAATAAAAACTTGTTTCTCAAATTCAATTTGTTGTTTCATGAATTCCAAATCAAAGACCTTATATTTTCCAATGAAAGGAGGATTAAAATCCAATGTCCCCTAATCATCCTCAGTCAAAGAAAAAGATGAAGCTTCTGGCTATTGAATCTCAAGTTATTTTTCAATCTCTTTACTTAGTTAAAGAGGATTAGAGATCTTAACATATTCTACATTTAAGCAAGGATTTGGCCCATCATCCTCATGTAATGTATACATTAAGTTGTTATAAATATACTAAACCTTATGATGAAGAGTAGAAGGAACTACATGCACAGTATGTAACCAAGGTCTTCCTAACAGAAGATTATAATTGAGAGGTCCAGGCATAACATGAATATGTTTATTTAGAATAACTGAACCAACTTTAATAGGTAAGGTAATAATGTCCAAAGTTCTCTTTGCAATATTATCAAATCCACATATAGGAACATTATCAAGTTGAATATTAGTAAGATCAGCCTTCATTGAGTTAAGCATTTCTATGCTACAAACATTAATTCCAGATCCATTATTAAGTAATGTTCTTTGAATGATTCTCTAATTAATATAAACAACAACCGTAAGAGCATCACATTGATTCCACACCTCAAGAGAAGGTCAATCATTATCAAAAAACATAATAGGAGGTATAGAAGACATAGCATGCATGCAATCCAAAATAGAATGAATGTTTTCTTGATTACAAGATGAAGTAGGAAGAATAGATAAAGCTTTTTACAATGCCTCATAATTTTTGGGCATTCATTTTGCACGAGGTCAGTGCCAAGAATCCATTGCGTAATTCCTCTCTTGAAAAGAAAATCTTTTTAAGGATTAGCTCCAAGGTTCAGTATTTGTCTTGCTACATACCAAAATCCACTTAGTAGAAGATAAATGTGAGTGTTCACAAGGAGGCCTTTTCTAGTTCTAAAAACTCTTTTATCTCAAAATTGAAGTAAATATGTTCGCTATCTCAAAATATCACACCAAAAGAACAATATTTTTGTATTTTCTATTTTTCAATGCATGCAACTACCAATGCAACTAAAATGTGTTCCTATTCTAAAAGGGGGTTAGCAAAGAAAATAACAAAACTAAAATCAAATAACATGAAATCAAATGACTTGAAATTGAAATTCCTAAATGGACATAAGCTACAGAACACAACACGCTGCAAATTAAACCTTTGAAGAAATCGATAGGAAACCAATGAAAATAGGAGCAGCGCTTCCTAGAATCCACTGATGCAATCCTCATTGAGAATCTTTAATAATTTTAATGATGTTTCACTCTTCATCAAATCACAAGACCACTGAAAGTGCACTCATGTGAGACAAAAAGCTATGTAGACACAATCGGGTGATCTCTTTTCAAGCTCGTTATGTCAGTGGAATTCATATATCTATAGCAAACACAAGAACTAAAAGATCGCACAAAAAAAAACAACACAATAAACCTTTGGCTCAATCATAATCTCATGAATGAAATCCACAAAACAATGACACATTCAGGAAAGAATAACTACACTCTAAATGCTAGCACCAAAAGTATGATTTTATTGCATAATAACAGCAGCCATTGTTACATTTTACAATGGGGTATTTATAAAAAATTGTCTCCTCAATTTGTGTTGAGAGTGAGAGATATCTTCATCTTCATGCAATAAAATACTTTTTAAAACATTAAAACAAACTAAATATATACAAACTAACAATCCAATTAGTGCTTAGAGGGACTCCATCCATATTTTATTCATTAATTGGATGCATGAGCCCCTTACATGTCAAAAATAGAGAAAGTTTGAGAGAGAAAGTAGGAGGGAACCATTAGTTGAAGTGGAAGTGCATGGAGACACCAAAAAATAGAAGCTAGCCCCTCACTAGGCGTGTGTCAGAGTTAAACTGTCTTCAAAATGCGCTCCTGATGCATGGAAAGTGCTATTTTTGGAACTAGCAGTTAACTATCAGTGCACCTCTAAAATGCAGAGCTGTAGACCTACATACCTGTGGACCTACAGAGCTACATGAAAATGCAAAGCTGCCTAAAAATGCGAAGCTATGGACCTGTAGACTTGTGCACCTTGGAAGCTCAATTCGCCCAAAAATCAAAGTTCTCAATTTTGAAAATAGTTTCTAGGTTTTGCTCAAATATGGTTTTAGATCAGTTTTGTGTACACACTTTGCCTTTTTTTGATGATTTATACCCTCTTTATAGCCAATCACTTTCATAAACTTGAACTCCTTATGCTTCTTCAATCTAAAATCCCAAGGCACCTACATTGAATCTTGTCATTAATAGTTGCATAAGATGAGGAACCTATTCTACTTCATGTGTCCAACCTCTATATCTTCAACGTTTTTCTTCTCTCCAACTACCCTATCCTTCCCGATGAGAAACCAAGTGATCTAGATTATCCAAAATGATCAAATGTTTGAAACTTTTTCATATTTTTTTGAAAATTTTTTTAGGATTTTTTAAATGTCTTTTTCGAAGCTCTTCTGCTCAAAATTTCAATTTGAGACCTTCATCAGTCCCTAAAACTAGGTAGTCAAAGTCTCACTATTTTAGGGACTAAAATTAGATCTTCAATTCTTCTTTCCAACGGTGTAAACAGTTCTGAATTCTGAGCTCTGAGTCAAAAGTCATGAACTTAATGGGTTAAGGATACCTTTTTTACCTACAAAAAGAAGCAAATATTAGTCTATAGAGATGAAAAAATACTTAGATAAGACAAACCCTAATGATAGTAGAACAAAAACCCCCCAAAAATTAGTTACTCAAACAAAACCAGAGGTGAATAGGCGGTGTAGCACAGGTGCAGAGTGCACAGTGTGCATAGGTGAGTGTCTGACGCATTATGATGTGTGCAGCCCTTGTGGCGCACACAGTGCTTTGGTACACTTGTGGCCCTTAGGAGCACGTGTGACTTTTTGGCATGCATGGCCCTTGGGTGTGTGCAAGGTTGTTGGGTGCACTCGACCCTTGGTGGTGTGCGCACAACCCTTGGTCTCCATGTGTAGCCTTTGGGCATGCATGACCCTTGGGGGCGTGTGTAGCCCTTGGGTGTGCGCGCAGCCTTTGGGGGCACACTCGCAGCCTTTGGGCATGCGCAGTCCTTGGTGTTGTGCATGTGCAATGATTTTTTTTCCCTATGTTTTTGTATTTTTTTGAATTTTCTTTTTTTTTTGGTTTTTTGACTTTCAAATTCTAACCTAAACAAAACTTTCTTTTCCTGAATCTCAAACTATGAGTCCAAGAGTCAAAAAAAGTAGGGGGTCCCCATTCCTAGTAAGGAATGGGGCATGTGTTGTGGACACCACAACAATAATATGTTAGAGAAGTTTGAAGTAACTCCCATAAAGATATCTTAGTAGGAGTAGCACATAATTGATCAACTAAGTTATACTCCGTAAAGGCAGAAGCAAACTTGGGAGCTTGAGGAAGAATAGGTTGAGAAGGTGATAAAGATACCAATATAGTAGGCTAAGGGTTATTTCATGTGTGATAAGAATGTGAAATGGAATTAGTATTATCAAAGAAATCCAAAGGATCTCTAGGTTTACCCTTAATTCTTATTTGAGGACATCCTTTTACCATCATCAAAGGTGTAGGATATATCATCTTAGGTTTATCAATGTTTCCTATAGTGAAACATGAAGGTAACCATGCACACACCTTATGCTAAAGCTCATTTAGAGAGGTTGTGGATGAGAATATAATAGGAATAGGATCAATGGAGATCTTATCCAGACCATTTTCAGTCTCACTACCATGTAACTCATTAGGTAATTTGTCCCTTTTTACAATAAAAGCCTCATCAAAGTATTCCAAACTTGAATCATACATATTGAAATATGAAAATGTAAAAAAAAAATTGTATTTCTAAAGAAATTTTGTAATTTTTTTGTATTTTTTGAAAGATATAAATGAAAGAAATATAATTAACATGCAAGATCTAATACAAGATGCAAATCTAACACCAAAAAGAAAGAGTTGTCTATCGTGGGTTCGCCAAAATGAAGAGTAAAAATGAAATTGTTTCAAGAGAAAATAGTTTATGATTACATAGGTCATACACATAGAGAGCTAGATAGTTAGATGAGAAATTCAAGTTGTGAATTGACACTTTTCCCTTGTTTACAATTGTGTTAGTTGTTGACTTTTTCTGAAAACTATGTACACATAGCATTTATTCATGCACATAATAGCACATGGGAGGACAGAAAGGTATTAAGAGAGTATCACTTCTATATCAACGATGATCAAACTCATTCACTAGAGTTTGTACAAGGATATTATAGAGTTTTCTATGCCAATTTGAGGGAAATAGATATAAGATACAATCAACACATTGTATTGTCAGACAATTGCACTGTACAATTCAAGAATGCAAGGATGTTCTATTGGTTGAGTAGGATGCATGCGACAAGTAGAGTGCAACATTTTTGGAATTTCACTAAGGCAGAACATGATGGTGTTGAGAATGTGTTAAAAGATCCCTTAATAGAGAGGAATTAAAGTACAAAGGTGGCACAACAATAGAAAATGTTGAAACAATTTTATAATGGTGTAATTATACAATGGGACCAGGTAATATAGGTAAGTCTATGGTTTCTACATATTTTTGGTTGATACCTAAATCTAACATTGAAAATTTGCAACATTGTTGTACAATTTCAAGATCAAGTGAGATGCATTCATTTAAAAATTCAAATGTAACGTTGAACTAGATATTCATATTAGAAAGCTTGCATACTTTTTCTCTTCTTATATGCATTATTTATAGGAAAAATGTGAATCAAAGAGTGGATTGACCAATGGTCTTGTAGACCTTTGCATCCAATTGATTCATATCAACTTCCTAAAACACTATATCTCAACCAAATTGAAGCATCAACAAATTTTGAGGATGTATCTGACCTAGTTGAACCAGGTACTAAGTTATCAATTTGATACTTGGTTAAAATAGATTACTTTCAATTTTGGCATTAACTTATCCTTCTATATAATGTAATTCATGTATATGTATTTATTGAACATGAGTATAATGATGAAGGAACATATTACTTTCTATGTTGATGTATTGAGTCCAAAAAGAAATTGATAGCTACAATTATTGATGGTGAAGATATTGAATACCCAATAAGATCCCTCATTGTGATAGGCACATGGCTTAGAAGGTGATATATTTTTGTCCCTTGCCATGAAGATTTCTTTAAGTCAAATTTTCATGTATAATATATCAATTTTGACTTTAAATTATCATTACAATTAAATGTAGGTACCCTATCACGAATTCTAGCACATGGTTATTTGAGGATTTTGAGACACATAAAGATATTCTTCATTACTCTAACCTTATTGTTGCAACAAATATTCAATTGATATCGTATTGTGGTAGACCTCTTAACAAGAAGTTGTAGAAAGTATATGAATCTGATCATGAGGTAATACTTGATACAATAAGGGTTAGATCTGATCTAGAAGGTTCCCTTGATTGATTGTGTGCTATATAGCTAAATCATTCTACATATGGTAGAATAATTTTGAAAATTTTGTATATATGTTATGCAAAATGTTGTAACTTCGCAATAATGCCCATATGAAGATACCAAATTTTATATATAAAAAAGAGAAGACATGTAACATGTGCATATTTTGTATAGAAATCCAATAAGAGATGTCACATGTGCATATTTAGATGCCAAAATTTGTATATAAAATCAATAAGAGATATAAATATTGTACATTATTGTTATATATTTGTTCATTGAATTTATTGTTATGTTTATAAATTTGGCTCTTGAAGTCTTTTTTGTGAGTTTTATGATAACATCTTCTTTAAAAAAATTCAATTATCTTCAACTTATATGGATTTATAAGGGAAATACAAAGTTCACCTAATAGGCCTAATAACACCTAGATGGTTGTCCTCTTGCATTTTTCTCCCAACTTTCCCAAAACATCAAGAAAATAAATTATATATTTGGATACCCACTTGGATTCTCTACAACATATGAAAATATTGGATGGGGTTTTTTTGGACTATGTCCTTGCTATCACACTATGGCACCCTTTTCTAGACTTAAAATAAGCCACTTTTACAAAGAAACTACTATTTATCCTCAATCCCTGAGTCCCCAACATTGTACAATACCTAATTAGGTGTCAAAAACATATATTTTGTAGGTTTAAAGTCCCCTTTTCCTTGTTTACATTCCCAACCATCAAATCCTCACCACTTGCTCCTAAAAACTAGGGCTTTCTACAAATTTACTCTCCAATCACTTTCAAAATTGATTATTTCAATGTACACCTTCAATTCAACATATATAATCAACATCAACTCAAAAAACCACCCTTTGTTAAGGCATGTCACTTTCTAGTATACCATTGCATCAACTTTATACCTCCCAACAATGCTTTCTCATGGTGTACACCCCTCAATCTTTATTTCCTATATATCTCTGACCTCATGCAAGGTATTGACAAATTTTCAGGTGCTACAAGATCACATTGTCTAGGCCTATAACAACCTATATCAATATCTAGATTTTCAACCATTTTTTTGGGTGTGACATCCCTTTCTCACCTAATGCCAAAAGTTTTAATGTTGTTTAGTTCAAATGAGCAAAGATTGTGTATATTTCAAACTGTTCGTCCTAGGATCGAATCATCTGCTCTATTAGCTTCAATTGGTTGGGTTTAGGCTAAGACCAACCTCATCTCTACCACAACATCCCTTGGACATTATCGATCACATTAAACAAAAGCATCCCTAAGCATCTTGAAGCACCATTGGGCTACAATATTTAAGCGAGAATTTCTCTGAGATTGTGTGAGGTATTGAAAGACTATTAGGTGCTACCAGATCATGTTTTCTAGGCCTACAACAACCTATCTCACTTTTTAGAGATTTGGCTTTGTTTGGATTTGATATCAATTTCTTGTCTAATGCTAAAAGTTGTAGAATTGCTTAGTTCAATTGAGCAAGGTTGTGTATATTTCAAACCATTGGTCCTAGGATTGAATCATCTACTCTGTTAGCTTTGGTTGGATGGGTTTAGGCTAGGATCAACCTCATTTCAGCCACAAAATCCCTCAGTTACTATTGACCACACTGAATGGAAGCATCCCTAAGGGTCTCTAAGCACCATTGAGTTGTGATATTTGAGAAGACACTTCTCTGAGCTCATGCAAGGTATTGATGAAATATTAGATGCTACATTATCAAACTTTCTAGGCATACAAAACTCTCTCTCATTTTTTGGAGATTCAACTTTGTTTAGATCTGGCATCCCTTTCTTGCCTAATGTCAAAAGTTGTAGTGTTGCTCAATTCAAATGAGAAAGCTTTGTATATTTCAAACCATTGGTCCTAAGATCAAATCACCAATCCATTAGCTCTGGTTGGCCAGGTTTAGGCTTGGACCAAGCTCATTTTATCCACAACATCATTTAGACACTATTGACCACAATGAACAGAAGCATCCCTAAGGGTCTCTAAGCACCATTGGGTTGCGATCTTTGAGCAGGCATTTCTCTGAGCTCATGTTAGATATTGATGAATTGTAGGTGCTAAAACATCACATTGTCTAGGCCTAAAATTGCCTATCTCAATTTTTAAAAATTTGACTTTGTTTGGATTTGGCATCACTTTTTCCTCTAATGCCAAAAGTTGTAGTGTTGCTCAGTTCAAATCAGCAAGGTTATGTATATTTCAAATGATTAGTCCTAGGATTAAATCATCTACTTTGTTAGTTCTAATTAGCTAAGTTTTAGGCTAGGACCAACCTCATGTCAGCCTCAACATCCCTTGGACTCTATCAACCACACTAAACAAAAGTGCCTCTAAGGGTCTCTAAGAAAGCATTGGGTTGCAATCTTTGAGCGGGTATTTCTCTAAGCTCATGTGGGGTATTAAAAAAAATTTAGGTGCTAAAATATCATATTGTCTAGGCCTACAAAAAATTATGTCACTTTTTAGAGATTCAACTTTGTTTGAATTTGGCATTGATTTCTTGCCTAATGCCAAAAGTTGTAGTGTTGCTTAGTTCAAATGAGCAAGGTTATGTAAATTTCAAACCGTTGGTCCTAGTATCAAATTTTTTTCTCTATTAGCTCCACTTGGCTTGGTTTAGGCTAGGACCAACTTCATTTCATCCACCACATCTCTCAGACACTATCAATCACACTAAACAGAAGTGTCCCTAAGGGTATCTAAGCACCATCGAGCTGCAATCTTTGAGTGAACATTTATCTAAGCTCATGTGAGGAATTGAGAAACTATCAAGTTCTATGTGATCACATTTTCTAGGCCTATAATAACCTATCTCTATTTTTAGAAATTTGACTTTGTTTGGATTTGGCATCCCTTTCTCACCTAATGCCAAAAGTTGTAGTGTTTCTCAGTTTAAATGAGCAAGGTTGTGTATATTTCAAACTATTGGTCCTAGGATCAAATTATCTACTTTGTTAGCTCTAGTTGATAGAGTTTAGGCTAGGAATAACCTCATTTCAGCTAGAATGTCCCTCTGATGATATCAACCACATTGAATGGAAGCATCCCTAGGGGTCTTAAAAGCACTATCGAGCTATGATCTTTGACAAAAATTAAAAAATAATGACATATTTTTACTTTTGATGTCTTATTACATCAAAATAAGTGACTTATGATTTGAATACAAGTTATAATGAATTTGATAAATAAGTTACATTTTCTGTATAAAATAATGAACATTCACATGTTTGATTAATTGTAAGAAAGTAAGATGAAATACAAGTTTGTATGCACACTTTGAACAAGTTGGATGGAAATCCAAGTTTTATGTATATCAAACTGAACAATATATTATACCATATCAATCATATAGTTGCAATAAGATATCATGCTTCATCAATACAATACAAAAGTTGAATGTACATACAAATGTCGAATGTGTACAATAGAAATGTTGAATGTGCACAATACAAATCTCAAATGTATACAATAAAAAAGTTGAATATATGTCAATGTCATGTAAAGACCACAACTACATATGTATATCACTATTAATATCTATGATTGGGTTGAATCATCAAAATTGAACCTCTTTGATGCAGTCTTTGGTTCTCCAGGTGCTTGCAAAAGAAAAATTAAAATACTATATCAAATATCTTATCTATAAGTAATATGAAAATAAAATAAATTGGGTTCTAAATTGTGGATAGTTGAGTTGTTCATTACGTCATCCCTTTGTCCCATAGTTGGACTGAATGATAATGGTAATGGGCTCATTCATCGATTGTTGAGACTCCCAGCAAAATGATGAGGTTGAGTAATGATGGGAGACACAATTATCAATGAATCAATATTTGTATGAGGAACAACCTATATAGTAAGAAATAAATGTTAGAATGATAAAGTGGCATTAGGGATTCAAAATAGAGTAAAATAAAATAAAATCATACTATAGTATGAGTTGGATCTCCCATGCTAACAGGAGGCACAACCACTAATGAATCAGTATTGGCTATATGGTAAGCAATAAAATGTTAGAATTATAGAGTGGCATCAGGGATTCCAAATAGACTAAAAAACCAAAAATGTACTATAGTCTCAACTATATCTCCTATGCTAGAAAGAGGCACAACTACTAATTAATCAATGTTGGTATGAGTCATAACCTTAATAGTAAGTGAGAATATGTTAGAATTATAGAGTGACATTAGGCATTCCAAATAGAGTAAAAAACCAAAAATGTACTATAGCCTAAGTTGATCTCTCATGCTAGAAGGAGGCACAACCACTGAAGAATCAGTGTTAATATGAGGCATAGCCTATATGGTAAGTGATAAAATGTTAGAATTGTGGAGTAGACGTTAGGGATTTCTATCACTTAGACAAGAAATCCAAATTGAGATCACAAGAGGACTTCAACTAAGAATCTACATGCATACCTCTGGCCTCTATTGTGTTTGACCATATATTTGTTGCTTGAGACTCCTAACAAATTGAAATGGGAAAGGATTTGGATGAAGTCTCAAAGAGTGTTGTCATAGGTAAAGGATAAATAGCATATGTTAATAAGCGAAATTATTGATAATTACTATAAAACTAGGGAAAAAAAAAAACATGTACTCATTTGTAAATGCAATTGTTTAATATGTATATAGAAAAAATGCATACTATAGCCTAAAATTTATGAGAAGGAAAATATGAAATTTTATCTCTTCTATTGCTTCAACATCAACAATCTCAAGTGCATTCATTAACTCTATAGAACTCAATTATTTCTACATATATTCAACAAATAGGTCAAAATGTATTCATCAATATTGAGTAGATGTATATACATTCATTTATAATAAATTTCAAAATATAAACTTGACTTGTATTTAATTTTTTTATTTTGGGTGTTCTTGTTGATTTCCTTCACTTTTCTCTAGACCCCTAGCTATGTGGAGTAGCTAAAGAGAAAAAAAAAACATAAGAAGAGTCAATAAGATACATCATGAATTCAACTCAAGTGTAAACTTGATAGATGTGCGATCTATGATACCACATAGCTGTCAAGGCCAAAGTTAATGGTAGAAATTGTGGTACCACCAACTTGAGATATTTCATCCCTTGACAAGACCTATAAAATAGTTAAAAGCATTGTTATATATATGAGGTAATGCTGTAAATGGAAAGAAAGCACAATAACAACAAGAAGATCATAGGAGGGAAACAAGACACAAGAAGGACTTGAAGGATAGGATTGGAAGGATAGCTGAAAGATAGGAAAATTTGGGACTCAAAAAGGCTACAAGGCCTAAATTGAAAACAAAGAGATTGGGAAGGAAAGGAGAGATGTGAATGAACTTTTGGCACCTTGTCAAGAAATACAAGTGTAGATTGATAATCTCCACGCTCCTACAAGAAACCTTATGTGATATGGAGGTTTTGTAAGGCCCACACTAGCAACCTATTATAGATCTTGATGAAATAAATATGATTAGGAGTTAATTAATTTATGATTGAAATTTTTTTTACTAATAATAATTTATGAGATCCTATTAGAGACTAAAGCAGATTTAGGTTAATATAAGTGTAAAAACCATTCAATAATATTAGGTTGATAAAATAAGACCACATAAAAATGAGACTCAATATGTTCAAGATGAGAACCTGGTCATGAGATTCAAGGTATGACCTACAAGGTCATTAGGAAAGATAAACTAACATTCACTCTAGTGAGAACAAAAATGAATGTAGGTTATAATGACAACAAGACATATGGCTATATTCAAAAATTGGTTTTAAATTATTATGACATAATTATGGGAACATTCTAACAGTTTGAGGAATTAACGCTAGAAACTCACACACAAACCCCTCGTAATGTGATAAAGGGATATTGCTAGGAATATCACTATGCTTAACTTGATTTGAAGGATACTAGTTAACAAGTCTGCATATTAGTGCTTTTCACTTAGGACATATATGCTAAGATCCATTTTATATGTTTTCATGATTTAGTAAAGAGGACCTTAGAGTTTCATTGTTATGTTGGAAAGAGTTGTGATAATATTTAGAATGATAATTGGTTATGTTAAGAAAGATAACTATTGATACACATATTTGATATTTCAATGTTTTGGATATTTTATGGAAATGATTAGATGAAAGTTAACTGTATATGTTAATGCAAATTATGTGATGTTGGATTATTCTGTACTTATCTGTATGTATTTCTATATTATTTCATTGGGCTACTGATGTTTAAGTTGAGTGTGCAGGAAAGTTGAACCATGGAAATTAATTCAGAGAAACAAGGTTCAAACCTATGTGAACATAGTAAAGCCAAGGTGAATCTTTGGAGATTCAAAACCTCATTGGAATGTGTTTATTTTGTAATGTGATTGTGCATGGGTGTTATAAGTTTAAATATCATGGTTAATTAGCGACATATCATCGTGATGTGTAAGTATTTAATGTTTGTGTGTCATTTGACACCTATGTTGTTTATGTGTAAATGGCATGTCACGTAGGATTTTACCCATGAAGTCACTTAACCTAAACTTAATCCCATTATGAAATTAAGTTAACCCACCTTGGAGAGTGTTAGGATGAGTCACCTTCATGATAAAATTCAAATTAAATCTAATAGGAACTTTAAAGGGATTTAAAGGGACTAAAAGTTGTTCGAAAGTGTTATTTTTGTGAAATTAAGTTATCCACATGGTAGTAGTATAGGTTGGGAGTCTAAATATAACCATAAGTTGGCCTAGGGGGCTTAGGAGACCCTCTAAATTAGTCATTTTCAAGCCAATCCGAAAATCACAAAGTCATGTAACTTTTGTCCTCATCCCTCCACTTGGGTAAGTTCCTATTGGTAGAAGGTTTCAAGGTTGTAAGAGGGGTAGGTGAGGATGGAGGTGGAGGTCTCTTTAGGGAGCTTGTGCCAAACTTAGGGGTTGGTCACCCACTCTCTAATTTTAGAGATAGTTAGGGTTGTTTTTTTTTTTTGAAGGAGGTTGAGGGAGCTCTTCATCAACTAGCATTACCATTAGTTTGGACCAAGTTTGGTGCTCAAACCATGACCATTTTTTTTTAGCATTGCATAATGAATCTACAAGTATGGAGTGTTGATATGGAATCATGTATTATCATTGAAATCTTTGTGTTGTGTTGTGTATATTGTTTCATGAATTTTCTTGAGGTTTTTTCTTTGATTTCCTTGTTGTTTGAATGTTGAAATTTGTTCATGGGTGTGAAGGCTTCACTCACCCTTGGGAGGGAAGAGAAGCCTTGGATGAAGGGGTTAGTTGGGCTTGAGATATAGTTGAGAGCCTTGGAGTATGGGCTCCATTGTATGCCATATTCATTCACATCTTGTTTTGGGGTAAAAAGGAAAATGATGGTGTAGAAAGAAAGATTATGGGTATGGGTTTTCAAGGATGTTATGGTTGATGGTAGTATGTTTTGGAGGAAGTTTGTGAAAGCCCCAAAAGGGCATGGAATTTTTTTTTTTTTGAAAGCCTCGAAAGGGCATGAAAATTTTTGTTGCAGATATGGTATGATATGGCAAGTCTCCTAACTGAAAGCCCACCTTCACCCAATGTTTATGATTCTGTTTGTGAATCATTATGCAAACCTTGTTGGGATTGTAAATGTGTTGCAAAAGGTTATGATCATGTTAGTTCTTGTTTTTGTGATTTTATTTGAATGTGTCCTGGTTGAGCCTTCTTTCCCTGGCGCGGGGGTGGTCTCCTTGAGGCCTAGGTTAGGAGGTGAGCCTCCATGGTTCATCATTTTATCTCTTATTTGTAGGTCCTTATTGGGTGGTCTTGAAAACTTGGAGCTTTTATTTCTTTCCATGTGCATAGGAGATGAAGGAATTCTTTGTTGTATTAGAGTTGATGTTATGAGAAAACTCCATCTTGTTGTGGCATTTAAATGTATTACAAAAGTAGTGTTATTGCTTCTCATTGACAAGGAGATTTGGTGAAACATTTGTGCTTAGTGAATAGCATTTTCATTATGTTTTCATACTATAAAGATTTCATCACCTTTTGTGCATTGTAAGAATTATCGGAGTAAGCATGTATTGTGTGTAGGAAGATAAGTTATTTTGGTTCTTAAAGTTATTGAGCTCCTTTACTTCTATGCAGATTGCAAGATTGAATTTAATTATCATGGAAGAATAGCCATATTAGGAGAATTAGTTCCATGGAATGATATTATCATTTCAACTCTCTTGAATAATAAGTGTATATGCATCATTGAATTGGATCCTTACATGTGAATGCAATGTTAGATCTTGAGTAGATGGTTTACCACATTTCATTAGCCACAAATTAGATTAAATTAGTTTTTTCATTTAAGACTTCTATCATGTTTTCTGTATGTGCCTTTGTATTGAGTTTACTGTGCAAATAAATCAATAAGTCCATTGATTTTGACTATCATAACATATCTAGTTACCTCTAATGTATCATTGCAATAATCTATGATGGGTACTCTAGAATATAGAAGAAAGAAATCAAATAGGAGATATAGAATGTATAGAGCATAAGAAATAACTTGTTGTAGGTGCTCATTTTACCTCTCTGGAATGTTAACCTCATAATGGTTTTTGACACTTGAGTGCCAATACACTTAACTACTTTCTATATTGGAGTCGAGTGCACCATGTATGCCGAGCCACAACAAAAGCCGAGTTAGGAAAGACTTCAGGTGCTGAGTGATATTCAAGTGTCGAGTAATAGATGATGTTGAGCAATACAAAAATGAAAAAAGTGCCGAGTAAGCTAGTTTGTTATTAGTGCCGAGCATCTAGAATCAACAAGTGTCGAGCAACACATAATGTACATATGAGTTTGTAACTTTATTGATTCATATGTAAATCATTTGCATGGCCGACATGTTACGAATCTCGAAGGATTAAATGTTAAGATCGAATCTTTTATTTTTTCTATGCAATCTACATGCAGCCAATAAGAAAAATGATGAAGGCATGCAACCAATAGAAGAAGTGCAAATAATGAGCAGGAAATAGAGATTGAATATGGATCATAGATCCATACCTAACCCTCAATCCTCGAATGTCTTTATAAGGAAGACAAAATTTCATTGTAAAATATATAAGTGAATATACAAGGGTGTGTAAGGAAAACTACTTTCAGTTTAAAGATTTTAAATACATTACTTCTGATTCACCCCCCTCTTAGAAGCATTCTTCCCATTTGAATATTCCAATAATTGGTATTAGAGCAACTGGTTCTCACAAAAAGAAGTCTAACAACTTGAAGAAAAAGATCTAAAGATGGAAGTCTTCAAACTTGGGAAGATTATTGAAAATCAAGTGATTGATGTGCAACTGGCTCTACTCTGAGTAGAGGAAGCAAGGGAAGAATTGAGAAAATCCTTGAAGAAAAGGAAGGATATAGCCATAGCTAAAAATGATATAAACTATAAGGAGATTGATACCACAAAACTGTGTGCCAATGGAGACACTAAAGAGTTTGATGTAGCAATAGCAGAACTGATGGAGAAAAACAAAGTTCAAGCAGAGGAGATAAGATCTCTCAAGATGGAACATGAATGACAGGCCATAATGATATGTGAAATCACTAAAAAAAAGAAAAGATCAGTTGAGGATAGAGTCATGATAGAAAATGACAAAAGAAATCTTGCAAATAGGCTTGAAGAAAAATGTACTGAATTAATAAGGATCTCAAATATGTAGATGGATACACTTGCCCAAATGATGAACCTTCATCATGAACTCAATATGAAAAATATTGAGATTTCTACTTTGAAGATATACAATGAACAACTACAGAATGAATTGAACAGAGAAAAAGAGGTAGCTGAGAATCTCAACAAGTCAAGTGAAGCCATCAAGTATTTTGAACAGTTGCTAAAATCCCCAAAATTTGCCCATGATACATCAGGACTAGGATACAACAGCACTGAGGTTGGAGAATCATCAAAGAGTGTCGAGAAAAAAGATGACGTGGGTAAGTATTCAAAACCCACTTGTCATTACTATAATAAGAAGGGGAATACTACTAATATTTGTAGGAATATGAAATTCAATCAGCCAAATACACTCAAAAGCAAGAGTTACTGTCACAAGTGCAACATGCAAGGACATATGACACAAGATTGCAGATCCAGAGTTACAAGGACACAAAAATTTGATGGACACTATCACAATTGCAAGAAGTATGGGCATAGAGAATTTGAATGCAGATCAAAGCCTATATGGACATCAAATCAACTAGCAAAATCAAAAAGGAATGAAAATCACTATCATTGGGATTACAACACCAAGTATAGCTATCATTATTGTCAGGAATATGGACATATACCATAGAACTGCATAAGAACACATTTCAAAGGGAACTACAAAAGATGGTTGAATCAAACCACATGTTTCAGTTGTTTGAAAGTTGGTCATATCAGCAAAAACTATCCTACAAGATCAAAGGCACCCAAGACTAAAGAAAATAAGGGCAAAGAAAAGATTGATGTCAAAAAGATAAGGGGGCAAATGAATAAGACTTTGAAAAAGAAAGATGAATGCAACACATCAATTGGAAGGATCACTTCACCTAATAGGTCAAGTGATCACACTTCATCAAACTAAGCATGAGAAGTATACAAGACTAATATACAAAGTTATATCACACATCAGTCCCAAGACAAAGAAGCAATGCAAAGTATAAATCTTCATGAGACAATATGTCAAGACAAAATCTAAATGATGTTTCCAAGCTATTTTTGGATGCCGAGTTAAACTCCAACACATGTTGAGTTCCTAACAATGATCGAGTTGATAACTAATGCCGAGTTAGGTTAAAAAATTTAGAAGCTAAGTTGGTAGTTGAGCATTTAATGTAATGAAAATAGGGTATATTATCGCGATTCTAATAGTTTTCCTCATCGGGATCAAGAAGCAAAGAAGAGAAAGAGAGAAGAGCAACTTCATAGCATAGAATCTAGCATTTCAAGCAGATTGCAACATCTCTCAATGTGTTTTCATCGATCTTGAGGTATTTTTCATTTCTGTCGAGCTATGTAGTTTCATATTTCGTAAAAAGGAAACCCTAGTTTGCATAAATGGCGTCAAGTTCCAAGAAAAATGAGCACAAAGAGTCAATTGAAGTTCAGTTAGTGTCCAATGAGTTCAAGCAACCTAATTTTTTCCCCATACCTAAAGTTGCATACAAAAATGACCTAGCTAGAGCTCTCTCGCAAATACCCCCAAAAGTTGTAATGGTTCAAGACGTGAGGAGATGCTACAATTGTAAGATAGGTGCCCTAGGAGATATGGAAATAAGGCAAGCCTATGAGAAATTATGCATAGATGGAGTCTTAAAAGATGAATTCAAAATTGTTGAAAGAAAGGGTTTGACCCAAGTTTTGAGCTTTCCCACCGTATTCAAGATAGAATAGGTTAAACTTGTGTTAAGAAAAATTCATGGTGGAAGTTTATGGTTAGAAGATACTCCCATCAAATTAACCAAATAAATCATACATAGAGTAACAGGGTACCCTACCCTAGATCGGTTCAAAACCTTGAGAAGTGAATCGAAGGAGGTTATTGAAAAGAACACTGGTGCTCAATGGAATAAGAGAGGAATGACAATTCACACAATTCAGGATCCTCTAGTTGAGTTTGTTGTTAGAGTCATTGCCCATAAGTTCTATCAATCCAGTAGACTCAATAGTGTGTCATGTATTGCAATAGATGTAGGTTACAAATTGGTGAAAAAAGATCATACTTATGATCTTGCAGAACTACAACTACAACAGATTACTAAAAACCTAGCTGCCATTAGAAGGACAAAGGGTGCTCAATGCAAATTTGGAGCAATCTTAATTTGTATATTCTTCTATGTTCAAAATGAGTTTCCCTCTTTCATAAAAATTACATGGAGGAATGATAGAACTATCATTGCCCAAATCAATGAATATATAGAACAAATGGGAGAAAATTTTGATACCCTGATGACAAGTTATTTCGAAGATTTCAAGAAATCCATGAAACAAAGGGTGAGAATACCAGTTTCTTTGGTAGAAGAACATGTTAATGATATATGCTTCTTGGTTGATATTGACTTCACATACATTCAAGCTACAATTCCAAGAGTGAGATGGCTAAGGCCATTTGGATATGAAATCAATGTTGATGAGGCATCTGTAGCAATAACTACATTATTGGAAAAAGAAACAGATAAAAGTGCTCCACATTTTGGCACTTATGATGTAGTAAGGTCAAAAATAAACATGGAATTAAAGACTGCTTCCACATTAAAGAAGAAAGACAAATTTTTAAAGAAGATTAAGAAGAAATTTGGTGAAGAAATTGAGGCTAAAGCAAAAGAAGATGACAATGATGATGAAGATGAACAAGAACAAGGCCTAATGGAATTAACTCAAGGCATGGGTGAAGCTGAGACAAAGAAAAGAAAGGCAACAGAATAGCCTCAATCTTAGCAAAAACCAAAGAAACCTTCCATGCCATCACCTCAAAAGCCTACAACACGAGCTGTAACAAGGGCCTCCACTCAAAAGGCTAAAGAGGAAGTTACAAAGAAGAAACCAATCAAGGAAACATAGGAAGAGTCAAGGAAAAGAAGAAGATATGTGGCTCAACCTGATTCTAATAAAGAAGATCAATCTGAAAAGGTAAGCCATTCTTCAGTTGATACTTTATGTAAAAACATTGGAAATGGTGATTTAAGCAACTTAAATAAAGTTGATTTCAATAAGTTTATTAAAGAAGAACAGAATAGGATAGAATAAACAATTTATGGAATGATGGCACAATTCAAGTACACTCCACTTGAACTAGATGGACAATTTCCAAAATAACTGTCTAAAATTGTAGAAGACAGATGGTATTTTTGTTTGAAAATGGAAAAGGAGATGAGGGAATCAACCCTAGCAAGCATATTGCCGAATTTGACTAGGGAACAAATAAAGAAAGTAGTCAAAAGGCATAATAATAGGTTTACACCTAAGTACAAGGCATTCTTCATACTCCAAAACAAGATGGAAGAAATTGTTCAAAGAACAATGAAATCATGGAAAAACTTGTACAAAAAGATTGAATATTTTCTTGAAGAAGAATACAAGGAACAAGCTACTGCTCCACTAGAAGAGAGGAGAAAAAGGAGAGAAGAGAAGACAGTAGTAGAGAAGGGAGAAGAAGAAAAGAAAGTAAAAGAAGAAAATAAAGTAGAAGAAGAAAAGAAGGTAGAAGAAGAGAAGAAAGAAGAAAAAAAGAAAGATGGAGAGGAGGAAGAGACACAAAAACAAGATGTATTGACAATAGCTAAGCAAGAGCAACAACCAAATCAAAGTGTGCAAGATGCACAACTGCCACCCTCTAGCCCTCCTCATATACCCATCACACCTACAGAAATTGTAACTATTGTTGATGTTCTTGATACTTCTGGTCAGAACATCAATCCATTAACTATAGAAGATATCAAAAGAATCCTTGACCAATCTACACAACAAGCAATATTATGTGCAGATCCAGTATTGGTCAGTATGGATGAATTGCAAAAACTAGTAGAAAGCATAGTTAGAGATAAGGTGAATCCACAAGAACCACCTTCCATCATCTCTATAGCTACTAGTGGTCAACTTCAAATGCCAACAGTTATTTCAACAGGCATAGTTGACACTACAATATAGAAGCCGAGTGCAACTATAGAAAAAGGAACAAAACAAACAGGACAGACTATTACATCTGATCCTACAACACAAACACAAGGTGCACTTCCTAAGATTACCATAATTGATCAAGATAGTAGACAGCAAGAGGAGAAAATAGTGGAAACCCCTAAAGAGCAGGAGGCAATACAAACATTGATAAATTTGCCTACCTCAGGAACTCCTTCACAACAGCCATTGCAAATATCTATACCAACATCTAGTACTACAAAAGTTGCAAGGGTACTTCACTATGGAGACCTTGAATTAGATGAGGAGATAGTCATACCAGGCTATGACTCAAAAACAATAACCATTGATCAAATAAATGCGGTGTAGGAAGCACTGAATACAAGAAAGAGATAAGAGATAGTTAGGAAGGAGTATAAACAAAAGCAAACACTACATGAGATTAAGGACATCTTTATGGATGCCTTTAGTTTGCAATCACCAGATGAGTCAAAGCATATCATGGAGCAATTATCAGATATTGTTGACCAGGTGACAAATGATGACCAAGAAACAAATGCAAAACTTATGGAATGGTTTGAAATAAAATTTCAAGGGAAAGTGAATAAGAAAGTATCTAGTGAAATAGCACTTTCACAGGTTGAATTGGCAAAGTTGGTAGACAAAGTGAAAAAGGTACTTGAGAATATATTTTCATTGTACAAAAAGTTGTGTGACTTTTCATACTTCACACAAGAGACAAGCCAAAAGATACTGAGCTTGGAAAGAAATTTAAACATTTCAAGCATACAGTTACCAAATGATCCAGCTCAAAGTGAGAAGCATTTTGCTCAATCGCTTCACACTCACAAAGAAATAGTTGTATTAATAGCAGATGAGGCCAATATCAAAGCAAAACTGATATAGCTACAGTCCTCCATTACCCCACATTTGGAATTACTCCATAAGGAATGAGTCTATGTAGAAACCATTCTCAAGAAAGATCCTAATATTTCTACATCAGATGGACTCATTCATCTTCCTGCAGAGACTGCCATCCAGCATAAGTCACTGGAAATTACTTTGAACAATTGGGATGCAGCTCTCAAGATGATTATGGAGGTAAACAGCACATTTTTGGCGAAATATGGTCTTAACCCTTAAAATCCTTTGATATAAGTGTCAAAAAGAGGGAGATAAGAATAAAAGGAGGAGAGAAGAATAAAAGGGAGAGATATTAACTAAAGAGGAGATACTATATGATGTATGAGGCACAACCAACTCAGGGGGAGTTACAATAATTTTGAGGTATATATTGTAAGTTACAAATTTTGATCAAGTTTTCTTTAAAAACTCTATATATACCAAACAGATTAGTTAATGTACTCACAAGGTCAGTTAAGTGTTTTTTTCACTCATGTCAAAGGGGGAGATTGTTAACCTCATAATAGTTTTTGACACTTGAGTGCCAATACACTTAACTACTTTCTATATTGGAGCCAAGTACACCATGTATGTCGAGCCACAACAAAAGCCAAGTTAGGAAAGACTTTAGGTGCTAAGTGATATTCAAGTGCCGAGTCATAGATGATGTCGAGCAATACAGAAATGAAACAAGTTCCGAGTAAGCCAATTTGTTATTAGTGTCAAGCATTTGGAATCAGCAAGTGTCGAGCAACACAGAATGTACATATGAGTTTATAACTTCATTGATTCATATGTAAATCATTTTCATGGCCGACATGTGACAAATCTCAAAGGATTAAATGTTAAGATTGAATCTTTTATTTTTCCTATGCAATCTACATGCAGCCAATAAGAAAAATGATGAAGGCATGCAACCAATGGAAGAAGTGCAAACAATGAGCAGGAAATAGAGATTGAATACCTAACCCTAAATCCTTGAATGTCTTTATAAGGAAGACAAAATTTCATTGTAAAATATATGAGTGAATATACAAGGTTGTGTAAGGAAAACTACTTTCAGTTTAAAGATTTTAAATACATTACTTCTGATTCACCCCCCCTCTTAGAAGCATTCTTCCCATTTGAATATTCCAACATGGAATTTGTATGGAAAGTGAGAAAATATCTCCCTCTAAATTACAGAGTAATATATTATTAAATAGAAACATACCTCAGACTCTAATTAAATGGACACCCCTGCCTATGAGTCTAGGAAAAAATTCAAAACAAGCAAATGCCTAGGAGACATATATGTCAAATCACCATGGGATCAAGAAACAACAATACATGTATAATACTACTAAAATATAAATGTTACACTTAACCCCTAAATAGACCTATGAGAGCTAAAGCACCATCTTCCTATGGAATTAAAGAAGCAAATAAATAATAAAAAAACTAAATCTTTAATCATTCCTTAGCACCCTCATCTTGAGCATGTAACAAAAGGGGTACCTGGGAACTTAAATGCTGAAATAAATTATGAACCTCTTCCCTTTTTCTAGGTGACCATCTTCTAGTGATTAAGAAAGGAAGAAGGAATTTCACACGTTGGAAAGACAGTGGTCCCCATCCCACCATTCTATCATGCTTGGGAGTGCTAGGCATGGTTTTCCATGTGGATATTGACTCTTGCCTAGGTGCCTTAAACTCCCTAATATATTGGTGGTATTTATCTTGTCTTGATTTGACTTTATGTTAGATAGACCTTCCTCCCTGTGCCTTGGGAGAATGGTAAAGGGCGACCCACTTGGGAAGTATGCCTGTCTTCCATGATGTTGCCTAGCAGGGATTAATGGTAGTACTCTAGTTAGAGAGAAATGTAGGATGGGATGGGAGTAGTATAGGGTAGATCTGGTTAGTAGAAAATGTCATGTGCATATTATATTGTTAATTTAATATGTGTTAGTTAATAGGATAAAGATATGGGTTGGGTGTTAGTTAATACTAAAAAAATTATAAATTTAGATATTGTGTGATGTTAGAAGTATTGAAAATTTTGTTAGATGTAAGTTAGTAAGTAGAGTTAGGAAATCTATTCTAGTGAGAAGTTGTTTGTGGGTGGGATAAGTAATGTTAAAGTAGATAGTCTAGGATAGTTAGTAATACTTGTGTGAGTAGCAAGTAAATAGTTAATAATTATAACAAACATATTTATTTAATTATTTTAGTTAGCATGTAACATTAATTAATAGAATATTTAGCTAATTAATTAATTGCTTAATTAGGAATGTTGTAGTTAAATTAGTTAGTAACTAGGTTCAATGGGTAACTAGTCTTAACCTATAATAAGGTATTAAATTGTAGAATTGCCAAGGAAGATAATTAGACAAGAAATATATATGTTTTGGAAATTCAATTAATATAATAAGTGTTAGAGTGAGCAAGACTAGAGGAGTCAAAAGATGAAGAATGTTAGGTATTAAATTACATGTTAAAGGTTTAACTAATTCATGTTATTACAGTTTAAAGTTGGAGGATCAGTAAAATTGATAAGTGTTCCACTAGGAAGTTGAACGATGATTATTGAGTTCAATCTTAGAAATCTAGTAATAGTTGGAAGCATGAAATTGGTTGATGGGTAATTAACATTAATAATTCTGGTAGTAGTAATAGTTAATATAAAGTATATAATGATACTTGTGTAAAGGCTAATACTAGCAATTTCTAGATATTATTATCTAAGAACATTATTTATGTTCTTTGTATTAAGATGTTAATGATAGGAGACTAATATTTAATAGCTTAATTCTACATTTCATCTAATGTAAAATGTATATATGCCAAGGGGTCATTTCACACGTATGCATTAAACCATGTCACTAAGATACTTGATAAAGATTTAATTATGTAACTAGATATATCCTTTCTTAAATCGTAGATTCTACATCATCTATATTATTCCACTACTAGAACTATAATGTACAATTATAGTAGATTTTGGATACGAACTTTACTTGATGAGCATTGGAGAACAAATGATTAATCTACCATTACCTAGTGGCGTTAGGGTATAATTAGTAAGTTAGTGATACTATTGACAATGAATGAACTTATCCTTGTATAAACCAAATTTAAATAAAGCTTCTACAAACTAAACAAAATTCATAAACTTCAAGATAGACTAAGATGAGCTCTCAACTGAAAATATGAGCCATTAATGGGCTCTCTCAATGAGAAGCTCTCTTGTTGAGTGGCTTTATCTAAATGGATAGGATGTATGCTCAATATGCTTCAAAAGGCTTCAATGGATGATTGTGGATTTTTGGTGTGGATAGATGGCTTTAGTATGGATTTGGCTCTCAAAATAGCATTATAACTTTACTTCATGGATTGTGTTATTTTGCAAAGGGGAAGGATCCAATTTATAGGCAAGAGGCTTGAGGGATTGAGGGCTAAGATGCAAGGATGGGAAAATCTCATGGAGGGCTCAGATTGCATGAGAGGAGAGCACATGGATTGTGCTTTCTTACAACCAATCAAGGAGTGACACATGTCACATGGTGAGAGGATGGAGGAAAGGGGAAGGATGAGTCAACAAAGGAGGCTCAAGGGATAAAATCTTCATAGAGACCCTTCATAAGTGCTTTGTAAGAACATTTATGACTTTGTGGGCTTTATAAAGTTTTGTGGTTGAAGATATTTGTGAGAGATACCATGAAATTCGAATTTGAGGGTTTAGGGAGGTTTTAAGCTTGCTTAGGGTTGTAAAAATGATTAGAGGAAGGGTTAGAGATGGCTTAGGACTAGGCAAGTGGATGGCAAGTGGATTGCAATTAGTGAGGGTGGGTGAAGGAGGAGATATTTGTTAACTTTTCCTTGAGTTAGCAAGTCTTAACCCATGTTTAGGGAATGTGAAAAGGTTAGGAGGGGATTAGGATTAGGTTTAAAGACATCTTCTAGAAGAGTCTAGACTTTGGATGAGGATAAAGACTTTCTAGAATAGTCTAGAATTTCCTAGGATGAGGATGAAGACTTTCTAGAAGAGTCTAGAACTTCTTAGGATGAGGATTTTATGAAATAAATAAAGTTTTATTTATTTCAAGGGTTTGGGTTGAGGAGATATTTATTAAAATATTTTTAATAAACAAGAGGATTAATATTTAATCTTGATTAAATATTTTGAGTTGGGATTAGGGGTAGGAAATGATGGGATTAGCCTTTAATCGAAATTAAAGAAGGATTAGAAGATTTTGGAAGAGGTTAGTGGTCTTAAGAAAATTGGCCAAGTTTTGGGCAAAAAATAAATTTTTTATTTATTTTGGGTTTTTTGGTCAATTTATTAATTAAATAATTAATAAATAAGGAAATAATGTTTAAATAAGATTTAAACATTTTTGGGAAGGATTCCTTAATTAAAAATTTTTAATTAAGATAAAGGGATTTAATGGCATAAAAATAAATTAATTAATTAATAAATGATGATGTCATCAGGACTTTTTCAGAAAATAAAAATACTTTATTTTCTAAAGGTTTTTAGGTGTCTACATTTTGCCCCTCTTTGATGTGATGCCGCAAGTGGCATGGCATCAAAGATAAGAAAATAAGATGCCCAAGGCTAGAGCAGAAGAGGAGAGAATGGACTACAAGATACCCCCTCAAGAAGGCAGCGAGGAGAGAAAGCGAGGCTCGATGGCTTCTTGAAAAGTACAAGAATCTGAGATGAGCAAGAAGAATTAGATTTGCTTAAGAGAAGAGGTTTGGTTAGCTCAAACTCTCACTACAGGAGAATGATAAAGGGAGAATTAGAGGCACAAGAGGAAGCAAGCTTAAGATCTCAGGGATTGCAGAGGATGAAGGAGTGGAGCGCTATAAAAGGAATCCAGGATGGGGAGATGGATGAGGGGATTAAAAAAGCTGATGCAACAAGATTTCAAAGAGTCAGATTGGCGAAAGATGGGTTTCAGAGATCCCTAAGACTAGGATTGTGGATCTCAAAAGATGAGGCTTGGTGGATTGATTTGGATTGGTGGATCCCTAAGACTAGGATTGTGGATCCCTAAAGCTAAAGGTGAGGAGTGATTCAAAGAGATACTGATGCATAAGCTGGGGTAGGAGAGACGGATGCTAGATATGGATGGGGGATAATGGAGATGAAGGAAAACCATTGAAGCTTTTTGAGCGGGGGGGATACTTCAAAGAGAAGTACCACCATGTAGTTGAGCACTAGATTTGCTATAGGACTGTTGGTTAATTGCCAAGGTTACCAAGAACATCAAGGCCTTTTCACCAACTGTCCAGAGGACTGACGAACTGACTCAAAACAAACATGCAAGGATTTCCCCGGTATCACACATGAATCCCAAAGGAAGCAGTGTGGAAACGACACTGGGTAACCCACAAGCAAAAAAGAAAACAAGCAAAAGACATGATCAAGACCTTACGCTCTGATTGCCCCATTCACAGTATACCATGATATGGAAGATCGTTGCAACCTTGAAGAGGGAACAAGGAGATTTCTTGGAAAAGATATTTCAAGACCCAATAGGGAAGAGTCCAAATCAAAAGAAAGCAAAAATCCAAAAGAGAACCATTTGCCAACGAGATGGCTAGGACGAGGTACTAACAAACCAAGATCAGACATGAGGAAAGCTATATCCTGCAAGGACCTATCGGAGAGCACCTAAGCTGGTGGATTTGGATGAGTGATGCGTCTAGCAAGCTGAACTAAGAAAGATAACACTTTGGTGATAGGAAATCTAGCTAAAGGATGCATTGGAATAGCTAACCAAGATGTGTGATGGGTGCAAGATGTTGATCAAGGATGAACTGACACGAACGCTGGATAGATGCAATGGTACTAAGCTAAAGAGGATGTACAAGCTGACAGACCAAGATATTTACAAGTGATCTAATCAAGATATGGTACAAGCTAACAGACCAAGATAGTTACAAGCAGGCAAAAGCTCAGGATGATAGGATAGCGGGATGGTTCGATGTTGTGCAAGATGCGAAAGCTAAGGGTGGGGTGATAGTGAAAGATATGGATTTGGCAGAATGCATCCAATGATGATGAGAGATTTTGTGACCAAGGATAGCTAGAGGAGTAGGATCAGATGGCTGGATAGGATGGTAGATAGCTAGGATTATGATGGATATAAAGAGATGACATTGGGTTTGCATGAGGATAGCCTAGAGATAGATACCAATGACAAGGGAGGATGGACAAGACAAGATCTCCAAGGAATATTGTGCCCCCAATCAGAAGATAACATGCAAAAGGAGGTCTTATGATGGATGTGATAGGATTGAAGCTAGGATGGAAAAAGCTGAAGGGTCTAGGGAGATGGATGATAGCTAAGATGATTGGCTGAAGCTGCATAAGATTAGTGGATGGTGTGAGATGGAAGCTGGAGGATAGAGGATAGGTGGATAGATTGGAAGATGGAGTTGGATGTCAAGAGATGACCAAAAGCATGAGGGTGATAGGCTAAGCTGGGGATGGCGGGATTATGCATGACACTTGTTTGCCAAGTTTTCATCATGGTACTTGTCCAAGGTGCTTGAATTGCCAAGTTTTCACCAATGGACACTTTATTTTTCTTTTCTTTTTTGAATTTTTGACTTTGGACTTAGCTGGAATAATTTTGGCTTTCTTCAGCTATTTTGACTTTTTTGGGATTTTTCACTGGCTGTTGGAATGTTCAATTTTGTTGCTAGCGGTTGGTACACCGGATGTGTGATTTATGCAATAGATCAGATTAGATGGGATTGATGGTAGGAGATGAAGGGAAGAAAATGCTGGAAAGGAGCATGAGATGGGGATGCTTGCAAGAGCAACATTGGCACATGTTGGAACGGGTGTGAAAAGAGCATATGGGGGATAGATGGTAGATGCGGGCGTGATGGAGGATTTGTGGAAGCGTGCTTGGGGATATAGGCACCCAAGATGGAGTTAGGAGATGGGGGACATGAGTCACTAGATGGGGGATTAACAATGGTGGATGCCATTATGCATTGGGTTTCAACTTTTTTCTTGGGGATCCACATGGTTTTGATTTTCTTTTCATAAGCTTTTGCATTGTTTTGCATTCTTTGATTGGATTTTGCCTTTTTGGAGTATGTCTTTTAGAATAGACATATGATTGCCTAGGATGTAGATTTTTAGCTTTATGCATTTTGAAGTTGGCATTCACATTGTTGTGGTAAGCTTTGGGAAGATGGTTAGGAGAAGCTTTGTGAGATGGAGAGGATATGAAAGAGCATGTAGGGGGATGATGATGGATGATGTGCCCTGATATGTGCCTTTGTTGATCTTGCATAGAAATGGATGGAATAGGATTTTTATGATGGCTGATAGGAGGATGGAGGATGGTAGATTTTGGAACATAGGGACCCAAAATGGATTTAGTGGATGAAGGGGGGATATGGTATGTTGTTTTGGGTTGCAAAGATGGTGGAGGGGGGATGACATAAGATTTCTTGAAGGAGTGATGGGAGGCTGGCATGGTGGGCTTGCAGATAGGCTTGGTTTGGGGGTGTGGTGTACCAACACCTTTAGATGGTGAGCCTTTGGACACATATCCAAGACCATGAAATCCTAGTTTTTTTGTGCAATAATAGGCTCTCTGATTCCTTGCTCTTGTGGTCCTAAACCTTGACCTTGATAATGCCATCGATTGAGCATTTGAACAAGCTGAGGAAACTTTTTGCTTGCAGAAAATGGTAGAAGTGATTTATTAGGTGTATTGCAATGGGGAGATATTGTTCTTAATTCTTCTGCTGAGAGAGGGCCACCGTGGATGAATGTAATTCAACCAAGAGGGTAGATTATAGATGGTGGAATAGCTTGGATAGGTGGTAAGATGGAAGCATGGAGCGGGGGAGATGGAAGGATAGGATCTTGATATAGCTGGTGGGATGACAAGATATCTTGTAGTGGAGGAGATATGGCTTGAGGTTTTGGAGATGGAGGAGATGGTGACTGTACTATGGATGGAAGACATGGTATGATGATATCTTCATTTATTCTTTGGGGTATGTCAACATGCTTTTGGGCAGGATCTTGATAGGATTGGTTTGGAGTGGATGGTGTGATAGGAGGTGAAGGGATGGATTCTTCAAAGGCAGTGGATGGATAGATGGGAGATTCAGTAGTGGAGATGGGTGAGTAGAAGATGGATGCATAAGGGTCATTACAAGAGATTTGGGAAATGCTTGGAGGTGATGTGGATAGGATTTGGAGGGATTTTACAGGTGGTGGGATTTTGATGCTTGCGAGAAGTGGAAGGATTTTAAGCAATTTGATGGATGGTATGGGGATGATAGCTATGGGAGATGGAGGTGATATTATAGATGGGGAAGCTTCATCACTGACTACTTCACATGGTTGGATTAGATGACATGGCTTATCAACTGTTGGAGGCAACTTTTCTTGTATTTCCTCTAGGAGATTCCTTGGAGACTCATGTGTCAAAGGTGGAGGTGGATTGACAAGAATCGCTAGTGTGATGGGGGTGGAAGATTGGAAGCTTGGTTGATGGGGTGATAGAGGGGAAGCTGGAATATCAGATGGCATGACTAGATAGTTTGGAATAACTCTTGGATTTTGGGGGATGCTTGGGGGAATGTTTCTAAGGCTTTCAATATACCCGTCATAGTCAACAAGATTTTCATCATCATTGGAATAGGAGGTGGTGGGAGCAAGGACAATGCGACAAAACATATCATGATAGGATTGGTACTTCATGCTTTGATGATGAGTTTGATGGGGATGGGGTCTTGCGTATGGATGAACACGAAAGCTCATGGTTGGATTTGGGTTAAGCACAGATTTTGGATTGGCTGATGAAAGATGTCCTAGGGAGAGTTAAAGCTGTATGACAGACCTAAGGAGGATTGGCTGGAGATTTTTGGCTTTCCTGTGGATGAAAGACTTCAAGGGCATGCTGTCAAAAAGTAAGAGTTTTTCTTTCCTATGCGTTGGATTGGTGGAGATTGTGTCAACCTAAGAATAGACTAATGATCCTATGGGTATGACACAAGATTGATCACTTTTGGATCCCAACCTTTAGCTCAAGGTGATGAGCGATAACAGGTGACAAAGCTAGATTACCCTAGACAAAGCTCTGTCAAAAGGATAACCGTGGTGAGGCTGGTGGATTGGTTGGATTGATTGGATAAAAAATTCTAGTAGAATGACAACAACTCTCTAAAGGCTTGGGTGTGATTTTGGATTCGGTTTCTAGCTGGCTAGGGGGGGATGATTTGGAGAGACTTTGGATTTGGGATTGTTCTAAAGCAAGGAACTAGATAGATTTGGTTGCAGCGGGGGAGCTTGGATGATTTTCTGATGAGGCAGTGACTACGCTAAGCATGCCTTGAGCTGGGAGATTTTTGCTTTTTTGGGATTTTGACCAAAGTTGGCAAACATTCATTCAAAACCTATGAAAAAATAAGCAAACAAAAGTTTTGAGCAAGCACGTCAAACACACCAACATCTTAGGAAGCTTTCTACAAGGATGAAATTTGGTTTAGCTAGGGAGTCCTTGATATACGCAAGGTACGTGAGGCCCAAATCTGTAGATGAAACCAAAAAGATGTCACACAGCCGAGAGGAGCGGTAACCCACTTCTCCTCTTTCACTTCTCAAGGGTATAAAGTTCCTTGAGGCTTAGCCCGAGTGACAAAATTTTGATCCCAAGAGAGGTGTCTTTGGATTCACCTCCCAATCTTTATACTCCGCCGAAATGCTGGAGTTGAGGTCATCCCAAGGGGTGATGAAATCCCCAAGCAGGCCTCCTAAAAAGTGTAAAACAAGACCACATACCTTATCTTGGGCTTTAAAAGACACGTGTTCATTCCAATTGATGATTTAAATTTTGTAAGCTATGATTGAAGACGCTTGTGTTTATGGCATACAATGTTCATTCCAATTTGACAGCGTCATTAGCATAATGAAAGTTGAGAAATCGTCAACATAAGAAATGCGAGCGCCATTGAAAATGCGTCAAAACCATGTGATGTTCATTGATTTTTAGGCATTCAAGATTGAGTGTGAGTTTTTTTTAAGCCCAAAACAAAGATGTGTAAAACTCAATTGCCAAGCGCACACCTGGAAGCCCTCCACGTCAAGAGTTGTTCAATTTTTATGCCCAAATGAAGTGTTAGTGAGACTAATGCGCATTCAAGGAATTTTCTAACTTAGAAAAACCACTAAAAACCCAAGTGAGTGGAGTTTGATTTGTATGGAGCACTTAACACCCTCTTAGGTGGACCCATCCCCATAGATGGCATTGAGATTGCAACCAATGGTTAAATTGATGGGTGATTAAAGAGGGTGAGTCCAACTACAAACTTACTCAAAGTGTCTTTATTAGTTTTTATAACTTAGAAGATTTCAAAAATGTGGATTATTTTTATGCCCCAAAAAATGATTATTTGATCTATGGCATTCAAGATTGGATTTGTTATTTTAATCATGCATTCATAAAAAAAAAAAACTTGATTTTAATCCATGGCACTCAAGAGTGATTTTAGCAACATGCATTCAAAGACAAGTGATTAAACATTCAAGTTTTTTCCTTTGAGCATTCAAGATTGAGATTTTGTGTGTTGTTTTAAGAACTTTGAAGTGCTTTGTTTTAACCTTAGATCATTCAAGATTTTTTTGGACTCAAAAGTGAAAATGACTCTTTGGACTTTGATTTTCATTCAAGATTTTGTGTTCTAGTTTGCATATTTTAAGCTCAAAAATGATATTCCTAGATTGTTTTGATGCATGAAAAACTTAAGAAACATTCAAGATTTTGCAACAAGACATTTGTTTGGAACAAATAACAAAGCTTTTAGGAAAATTTGTGGCAACCATTTAGGACTCTTAGTTTTCATGAGATTTTTAAAAGAACTTTAAAATATTTCCAAATGAGGTTCATTTTATCCTTGATTGATGCTTTGAGTTTGATTTAGGTTTTAGTGTGCACTTAGTGTTGATTTTGAACCTTTTGAAATGGAAACTTGAAGTTCTTTTTAAATTTCCAAAAATGAAGTGTTCCTAACTTTGCATGAATGCATCTAAAACCTTCATGTTGCAAGGATTCAAATGATTAGATTGGTTTAGTTTCACTTGTTAAAAGATTTTTTTTTTTTTGCAAATTTTTAATTTTTCAATGGATTTAAGTATGATTTGGGGGTTCATTTTAAGCACTAAAAAGAAATGTGTATGATTTTTCTTCCTTAAAAAAAAATGGCCAAGATCTTCCACAAGAAGAAGAAGAAGAAGTAGATGGAATAAGCAGAATATAGACAAGAAGAGGAAGAAGAATTCCAAGTGCTTTGTCCATCTATAAGCTTGAAAAATCTGCAAATACTATGAGATAGACTATGAGTTCCTTTGTCTTCTTCATGCTCATGTGGACCTACAAAACAAATTTATACAATCCTACCAATCACAAAAATAAGAAAAATTAGCCAAAATCAGCAAATGACATACAAAACTTGACTAAAAAAGCTAATGAAGATGACCCATGTGGGGTCCCACCGGGCATGCCAAAATGTATATGAGCAATGTTAGTATGCTAATAGAAACCAAATTTAAATAAAGCTTCTACAAACTAAACAAAATTCATAAACTTCAAGATAGACTAAGATGAGCTCTCAATTAAAAATATGAGCCATTAATGGGCTCTCTCAATGAGAAGCTCTCTTGTTGAGTGGCTTTATCTAAATGGATAGGATGTATGCTCAATATGTTTCCAAAGGCTTCAATGGATGATTGTGGATTTTTGGTGTGGATAGATGGCTTTAGTATGGATTTGGCTCTCAAAATAGCATTATAACTTTACTTCATGGATTGTGTTATTTTGCAAAGGGGAAGGATCCAATTTATAGGCAAGAGGCTTGAGGGATTGAGGGCTAAGATGCAAGGATGGAAAAAAGCTCATGGAGGGCTTAGATTGCATGAGAATAGAGCACATGGATTGTGCTTCCTTACAACCAATCAAGGAGTGACACATGTCACATGGTGAGAGGATGGAGTAAAAGGGAAGGATGAGTCAACAAAGGAGGCTCAAGGGATAAAATCTTCATAAAGACCCTTTATAAGTGCTTTGTAAGAGCATTTATGACTTTGTGGGCTTTATAAAGTTTTGTGGTTGAAGATATTTGTGAGAGATACCATGAAATTCGAATTTGAGGGTTTAGGAAGGTTTTAAGCTTGCTTAGGGTTGTAAAAATGATTAGAGGAAGGGTTAGAGATAGCTTAGGACTAGGCAAGTGGATGGCAAGCGGATTGCAATTAATGAGGGTGGGTGAAGGAGGAGATATTTGTTAACTTTGCCTTGAGTTAGCAAGTCTTAACCCATGTTTAGGGAATGTGACAAGGTTAGGAGGGGATTAGGATTAGGTTTAAAGATATCTTCTAGAAGAGTCTAGACTTTGGATGAGGATAAAGACTTTCTAGAATAGTCTAGAATTTCCTAGGATGAGGATGAAGACTTTCTAGAAGAGTCTAGAACTTCTTAGGATGAGGATTTTATGAAATAAATAAAGTTTTATTTATTTCAAGGGTTTGGGTTGAGGAGATATTTATTAAAATATTTTTAATAAACATGAGGATTAATATTTAATCTTGATTAAATATTCTGAGTTGGGATTAGGGGTAGGAAATGATGGGATTAGCCTTTAATCGAAATTAAAGAAGGATTAGAAGATTTTGGAAGAGGTTAGTGGTCTTAAGGAAATTGGCCAAGTTTTGGGCAAAAAATAAATTTTTTATTTATTTTGGGTTTTTTGGTCAATTTATTAATTAAATAATTAATAAATAAGGAAATAATGTTTAAATAAGATTTAAACATTTTTGGGAGGGATTCCTTAATTAAATATTTTTAATTAAGATAAAGGGATTTAATGGCATTAAAATTAATTAATTAATGATGATGTCATCAGGACTTTTTCAGAAAATAAAAATACTTTATTTTCTAAAAGTTTTTAGGTGTCTACAATCCTCTCTGGGATTAGATCTGAAAAGAAACATATGAGATTACCCTATCATCATCACCACGTTTGATGAAGCATTCAATTATCTGATGATGTATTGATGAAGTTCCTTACCACCAGATGGATATACAAGACAATTGTGAATCATAGCAGGCAGTCAAGCAATGACCGATGTGTCCCTGAAACTCGATACTTATAAACTTAGTCATAATAATCCTAACCTTAAGATAACCTTAACCTAATGTCAGTATGAACATTATATCTAATTATCATTATCATTGCAAATCTTTGACGTATGATTTAAATATTGTTTTATATATATATATATATATAGTGTTTTTACCATGTAAGTTTTGGCCATGAAAAGTTCTTCAGTTGGGATGGGTATATGGAGGATGAACTTATGAGGTTCATTAGATGGGGTTTGGGTAATCCTAGGAGAAAGAGATGTGGATGGGAATTAGATGGATTTGATGAATGGGAAGGTCTTAGTTATGGTAGGATATGGAAGAGGATTTATAAGATGGGTTTAAATAATGGTAGGAAATGGAGGAGGATCTATAAGTGGGTTGGATGCAGGGATTACTTTAGCGGTGAATCTTTGCCTTTTGGCAATCGTGTCTTACATGTCAATTGTCATTTGGCAATCCCATCTAACGGGTCAACCGTCATTTGGCGAATATTTATCATAGTTGGGTCCAACCGTATCGTCAGATATTTATCATATTTGGGTCCAACACCCGGGGTGGTCGCCCATTAGTTATCACATGATTGGTCAAAAATATCGATGCAATTGCCAATGCGATATAAAGTTTGGATACATTTATTTTAAACATATCGCCAGCCTTTGCATGTTGTTTCTTATTGGCCGACATTATTTTGCCATTACTACAACCATATTAATTTTTCCTTGGGTTGGGTGTCACCAACCATTTTATCGACGTGTGTCGATCACCCGTCCCATTTAGCCAATTGTTTCCTACTATAGGCTTGCATCGAAAGGTGCATTTCGCCTACATTTGACATTCCTGCTTGTTAATCCCACCTAATTTTCCAACCTAGATTGGACTATAAGAAATTATTATTCTACACAATTCACTATTTTTTGGTCTAGAGACTGGCATTTCTTATTGTTGTTGAACTTTCAGAGTGCTGAGTGCATTGGCCATTGACTTGTGGACCCTAGTTTTTGTAAAAGGCAAGTGATTTTAAATTATTTTATAAGTGGTACTGGTTATTTTTTTAGTTTCATTGTCCAGTGTCCACTGGTGACTAGACATCTCACATGCTAAGATAGCCTATAGGTATTAGGTTTGCGAATTATATTAGGTAGTACCATAGACTATAGTACTGTAGCATTAGTATCCTTTTTTTGAGAATGAATCATATTATTTTTATTATATGTAGTCTAAGTAGTTAAGTCTTTTGTTCAAAAACTAAGTTGATTTTTTTTGTAGCCTTTATCGGTTTTCCATGTCAAACAAGAGGGTCCAATCCCTGAAATCCAAGAGAGGCTACCATTACCAAAACACAGAACCATAATGGCATATTTTGGTGGTGGAAATGTTGGCAACCTACAAGATTCACAAGTTAGATCTCCAATGGTTACTGAAAAAGGAGATTCATCACAAGTTGGACCCTCAGACAGTATTGAAGTTCAAGTTGGTGAACCTGATATCTCAGTCGAGGATGAACTTGAACAAGATCTAGAGGAACTTCCCTCGAGTAGGGAGTCACAAACTGAGATTATAGAGTTGGAGTCAGTTCCAGACCAGTCGACTGAGAAAACCGAAATTGATTCCATAAATCAGGTTCATGCACAAAAGGGGAAAAGAAAATTGGAATCGAAGAAAGATTGATCTCGATGGGATCTGTCCAAAAGGAATTTTTAGTTAGAATGGGTGGAAAAGTACTGGTTCATTAAACCAATGCCCAATCCAAATGATGATGAGCCTCTTGCAAAATGCAGATGTAAGATTTGCATAGAGATAACAAAGAAGGAGAAGAGGCTAGAGCTTAAAATTGATACCATAGAAAAGCATGTTGGTAAAGTTTACAAGAAGAAAATTATAGATGGAGTCAAAAAATTTGTGCTAACTTGGAAAATAAAGGAGAACTGTCTGCATATCAGGAATGCTGAAATATATGAGTTACACCAGCAAATATGGGAGAAGTGTTCTACAGTAAAAGGTTCCATTGAAGATTTCATTGGGAAAGCAACGGAAGTGCAAAATATGGGAAAAGTAGTTCAATTAGGTGTGGTCTTTTATATATTGATTAGAGGACACCCTATGATAGACTACCCTACAATGACTACATTATTGCATCTTTTGAAAACTTGAAACTATCCTAACAGTCACTAGTCAGTAAACAGCAGGTGGGAATAGGCTAAATGTCTTGCATAGGTTGAAATAGAAGATATGAAGGAATCTATAAAAAACTTAGATTTCATTGCATTTTCTCTAGATGAAGTTACAACAATTGATAATACTTCCTGGATGTGCATGCATGTTTATACTATAAACAATCTTTGTCATCAATCATTTCTACTATTTGTTGCTAAATTGAATCGTAGTGCGATAGCTGAAAACTTATATGAATTATTAAAGACTACTCTAATTGAATCTGGAGGTTTGGATAGCATGGAGATTGCCAAAAAGTTGGTGTGTGTTGGAGTGGATGGTGCTTCGATTATGCAAGTTCATAAAGGTAGTCTTTGCAAAAAGATCAAGAATGATTTGGCACCCTACACTATTCCCATTCATTGCATGGCCCATCGAATGAATCTAGCTTTTGGAATTGTCAACAATTTTGGTTGTGTAAGTAAAGTGGAATCTCTAATCAAAGAGATTTACCAATACTTCTATCGAAGTCCAAAATGAGTCCGAGAATTTCAATACTTTGCTGTAGGACTTACTGATGGGAGGAAGCTTCTTAAAGATAATGATACCAGATGGATCTCTTTGGATGGACCAGCGCATCGAGTAATGTCTGAATACCCATCATTGCTTGGACTAATCCACTCTGTGCGAGACAGATTCCCTCGGCTATATTCAAGCCTAACTAATGTTAAGGTACTCTTAACTTTAGCAGCTATTCTCCCCATGCTACAGGACATGAGAAATATGATAAAAAAGGTTCAACAAAGAGCTATGTACATTGTAGAATATAATAACTTACGTAAAATGACATGTAATAGCCTGGATACTCTATACTGATTATTACCATTAGATGAAACAAATTTTGCAGAGTGGTTAGAAATCTCAGATTTGAACAATCCTGGAAACTTTTTACATATTGGTGCAAATGATGAGGTATATGCCAGGGTATGTGGAGTTGACATACCAATGCAGCACTATGCCTGCATCAACCCCAACAAAGCAAGAAGCGAAGTTGAACCAGAACCAAAGAAGGTACTTTCACGTGTTACAAGTGAAGCCTTCAACAAGATAAAAGACTCTGTGCTTGACTCTATCAACTAAGTTTGCTACAATCTGTCGTCAAAAATCAAATTCAGATTCCCTCTAGAGGAACTGCTGGAAGCAATGTCAATTGTTTTTCTACAATATTGGTCTCTAAATAGTCCAATTGATTTTTGAATAAGGATGATGACTCTAATTCAGCATTTTTGCACACCCAAAGTAATCAATGGAGTCACCATAAATGAAATTTTGCATGAAACTCAACTAAGAGATCAATCATACTCTTTTGCAAACATAATGAGGGAACAATATGCTATTATGGAGAACCCAAATGAAGAGGGAGCGGTAACAAAGCTTTGAAAAAACCTTGGTGAGAGAAATCAATTGAGAGAGACAATACCAAAATATTTCAAGCTTACCAATTTATGTTTGACAATGATATTGGGTTCAGTGGAGGATGAGGGCTTCCTTAAGTCAAAGGTTAGAAACAAATTAGACAAAAATTTGGATGATTGTTTGAGGCTCTATAATTCTAAATATGAGGTAGAAAGTTTCCCTTATGATAGGGCTGTCAGCATTTGGAGAAAGCGATGTAAAAAAAGAGGGATTGCCAACATTTCAAACACAAGTGACAGTGGTAGTGGTAGTGGCAGTGGTTCATATCATGATATTGAAAGTCAAAGCAATGAAGATGATGTTGAATTTGGCATGCATAGTGAGTCTGACGCTAACAGTGAATCTGAAGAAAACACAACAAACAATGAAATGTTATATGCAATAAATGAGGAGGATTCTGATGATAGTGATGTTGAGCCGGTCCAGGTAGAATGGCAACTATAGCAGCTTCTCAACCTTCTGCGTAAGTCATGTAGTAGGCTAGTAGCTCTGATCTAAGACTCTACCTACTAATTAATTATGTAACATGTTTCTAGAAGTTAATTTATAGCCTTCATTCACTGTCCCTTTATAGATGCTTAATTTTATTTATTTATTTTTTAACATGTTGATGTTACAAACTTAGTACTTACATGTGGAGATTTTCATTGATTGTATTTTTTAGAAATGTTGAGATTTTCATTGATTCTAATTTTTTCTTTAAGAAATTGTAACATAATGCATTTAATAGAATAAGCTCCATTTTTAAAAAAATGTATTATAATTTATAATTACAAATCAGCGTGTAACATAATACATTTAACGATTGTCAATTACAAACAATTACAACCCTTTGCAAATGACTCAATGTCAAATTGCAATGACCATGAATTCTCTTTTGCAAATACAAGGGAGCAACAATAGTAGTAGGTTGGTTTTTAATTGTATATATGATCAAATATGCTAGCTCTTGATTCCTGATATGCCATAGTATGCTACTATGTTAGTGCCTAGCTGCCCAACTATCTTGATATGCTGGCTCTTGATTCCTGTAACAATTACCATTAAACAAAGTTGAAATTAAATCCAAAATTTGAAATTAAAGAGCAACAAGTAACAAAATGATTATAGTTCTATCACTTACTAAGTTTTTACAGTGTGACTACTTAGTGCTATCAGCTATGACTGCCACTGATAGCAACAGTAACAATTTGAGAAGATGACCCAACTTCACTGCATTTCTTTAGGGTGCTCCATTCTACATCATTTGGAAGCCCCATTTTTTTGAGGTTATAGCTAATTAGTTGTAGTCTTGTCAACAAAAAATACTTCTGAGAGATAGAATCATATGATAAGAGGAATCTATCTATAGCATCACTCATTGTTGACAATGGTTTGATGCAACTTGCAATTCCCTCCGGAGTGAATTCCTCAGGCAATTCCCCCAAATAAGAATTCATCCTGCCTTGCAACTTTTTCATGTAATTTTTGTTTCCAATGAATGTGATTTTTGAGTTAGCAGGATTTGGTAATCCAACATTCAGCAAGTTCACTATGGTGTTATTCATCTTCATCAACTCTTTGGATGCAAAATTGAGTGATTCACCAATTTACGTTACTTCTTCACAATGTTAAGAGACATTAATGGCCATTACACAGGCATCCAAGCAGTTGTTTATTCCATGGTTTGCCAAATCCATGTCACTGGATCTCTTTACTTTATTGAGAACTTGGTCAGAAAGATCTTTTAAGGAACTAGTGAAGATTTGTCTTTTACCCTAAAAATCAATTTTTACATTTTCAAAGACAACTCTGAGATTGCTATTTAAATCAAGCCATTCAACCAAACCATCACTAATTGTCATTATTTTGTCCCAAATTTCTTGTTTCATAAGTTTAACTGTGTTTATTATATTATCCTTCACATGATGGTCTTCGGAAGAGGTCGTTCTATTTTCTTCCATTACATTCTCCACCTTTTTCTTCATTTCAGACATCTCTTTTTCACTCTTTTTATGCATTTCCTCTAGTTTCCTTTTCCAATCAGTTGCTCTCTTCCTCTTATCCTCCAATTTCTTCTTCAAATGTTGGATTTGATTTGCAGTAGTTACCTCTTTTTTCTTGTTTTCCTCAAGTTCCCTTTTCAAATCATGGATTGTCTTTGAAGTTGACTCCTCCTTTTTCTTTGCACTATCCAATTCCTTCTTCAAATCATGGAGACTTTGAGTATACTCCTCTTTCTTCATGTTCTCCAATTCCTTTCTCAAATTGAGGTTTTTCTTTGCATCTGACTCCTCTTTTTTCTTTGCATTCTCCAATTCCCTCCTCAATTTGTGGATTGTGTTAGTGCTTGCAGTAACACTAGACTCCGTTGTCTTTGCATTCTCCAATTCCTCCTTCAAATCACTGATAGTTTTTGCAGTTGACAACTCTTTTTGTTTCATATTCTCCAATTGGTTATTCAAATTGTGGATTGTGTCTATAGTAGACTCCTCTTTTTTCTTCTCATTCCCCAATTCCTTTTGCAAATTAAAAATCATACTTGCTCTAGACTCTGCTTTTTTCTTTTCCTTCTCCCATTCATCCTTCAAAATTTTATTTCCCTTGGCAGTGGATTCCAGCTCAGTTTTCAATTGATTCATGACTTGTGCACTACTCTCTATAGACTTGAAAAATTGTGCAGTAGAGGCTTGTTCATTCTTAAGTCTTTTTTGGCACTCATCCAATTCTTTAGTCAAATGTTGCACTTGTTCATTCATCTTTTCTTGCTAGACAATTGCCTCTGTAGGAGAAGATTTCTTTATCTTGTTTTTCAATTCTTTGAACCTATTGTCTGTTGCTTTCTCCTTTGCCTTCACATTATCAAGGTCTGCCTATAACTTTTCTATTTGCTTTGTAAGCCTTTTGTTTTCCCTATCCGCTTTCAAAAGTGTAGAGTAGACCATTGTGTTGCTCCCTTTTGATATATTGATTTTGTCAATATTTTTCACTTCTGACAAATCCATTTGAGGACCGGTAACTTGTATATCATTACGATTTATTACATTTTGTGGTGGATTATTATCTCTACCCAGGGGCATAATAGCAATGAAGTTCATCATTTCATTGTTTGGATCATATGTTGGAAATATTCTATTAGTAGATCTGTGACATTCGGCAACTGCATCACTTTTCAAAGTCTTCATAATTTGCCTATTTATTTTGCTTGTCTATTCAAACTTTGATGCAAACTCGTTCAAACTAAAATCTAGGTTTTCTAACACAATTGAGTGTTTGAAAGGTGAATTATCAACTGTATCATTGAATGTTGATGCTCCTCCATCTCTAGCTAAACCTACTCCACCTACAACTGTATTTTGAGGATTGCCAACATACTGAAGATGCCCCATTCCAAATCCTAGCGTTTTAGGACTATTTTCAAGGTTTTGTACAAAAGCCACTGGTGCATACATTGCTGAAGTAACTGCTGACATTTCTTGTGGTGTAATTATCATAAGTTTTTTCTTTTTTGCACAAGGTTCATCCATGCTAGTGCCAGTGTCAGTGCCAGTGCCAGCGGGATCAACTACAATTGGATTTGAAGATTTAACAAATGATGTGTTGGGATGACCTTCAGAAGCAAAAGTATAATGTTTTTTGCCCTTTTTAGATGAATCATCTTCAATCTCAGAGCTTCCAATGATTGGTTTACTTTCTCTTTTGGATGAGTTTGGTACTAGAACTAGATTCCAAATCCCATCACCACTTGCACCAATGGGCCCTATACCTACATAACCCATTTTTTGTATCACAGTTGCTCCTATACCATATGTTTGTTTAGTAGAATCACTCATTTGAAGTTTAATAATATCTCTGCCCCTGGTTGACCTGAAATCCTCAATACCTTGAATGTCAACATCAGACTCGAGGTCCTCCTGTCTTTGAATATCACTTTCACTACAACTCTCAAGTTGATATAGTACAGTTGGATGCTCTTTATCCCAATAAGTGTTGAAAAGGTCATCCTCGTCAATTTCCTCAAAATTTGCTGATGTCTTTGGTTCACCCAAATTTTGCCTCATTTTCCAAAACTCAGTTATCTTGGTTTGAAACCACATTTTAGATATGCATGCCTCTTTCATTGCTTTTGGCATAGAATTCTTAAAAGGTTCAGGTGCTTTCTCGTAGAAATTTAAGTATGTCAGAGGCCCTTATTTGTGTGACTCTGATATGTGCAATGCCATAATTTAGGATGACAGTTGTTGCATTGAAATATTATTCTCTGCTGCATGTTTCTCCATCTCTTTCTTAACCTAATCCCATGAATCCTTGTTTTTTAACTTTTCTATCAATGGCATCTCCTGGTGTTGATATTTGCTCGCAGAGTTCCCATTGGAAATAAGTCTTGTTTTTATTATGTTCAGTGGATCATAATTCCAGTGACTAATAAAATGAAAGCCAAAAAAAGTTACCAATTCATTTGCCACTTTGAAAGCCTTTCTCTCAAATGTGAGGCCTCCAATTGCGAAAGGCAAGGAAGGAAATATCGTTTTCTTTTGTTGTCCACTGAAAAGTTCATCTATGCTCTCCATCTGCCTTACATATTCTAGTGCAAAAATCCTTTCTGTAACATGCATTGGAAGTTTGTAGGGTTCAACCGCTGAATCATAAAACCTTAAGATAGTGTACTCTTCAATGAAGAACCAGTCAGCTAATTGATTCTGACTTCCCAATTGAATGCAATCTTTACAAGACATAGGCAATCTAGGCATTGTAGTGCCTATAATTTTTTGGTAAATAGGTGCCAAAAAGAAGTCTACAAAATGGTTGTAGTTTTTATTGTTAGCAGTCATCCTCATCTTATGTGTCCACTCATATACTGGACTTGGTGTCTCTGATTTCTTCTAGGTTTTCTCATCAAAGTTATAGACCTCAATATCAAGCTTGTTGTTCTCTGTCTCAAATATTGGGTGATGCTTTGCTAAAAGAAGGTAGCACAAGTAACTTGTGAACCTAAATGTCTTCATCTTGCCTGTAGTTGTACTTTGTTTAATCATTAGTAATTGTTGTTGCATAGATTCAACAATGTACCGAACAAAATCATATCTTACTACTACATTGTCAACTGACTGACCTTGACAATGGATATTATAAATCATTTCAAGAACACTGGCCCCCACTTCCTTGTTATTGTCCAATCCCAGGAAAAATGATAACAAAGAAATAGTATTCTGAACCCATGGCACAAAAATATCATACTGATAAGGAGGCTTATGGTCTTTGTCCAATGTAACAGTAACACTACTAGTGGATGTTGAGGGTATTAAACCCTTAATATATGAATCTTGAAAACTTCTTTCCAACTTGTCATAAGGCTAAGCTAGTTTATCTAAGTCAATGCACTCATTAGAGCTTTCTGTTCTAAACCCTAACCCTAGGTCTAACATAGTGAAAAATTCAATCTCAGTTATTTATAAAATTTCCTCCTACATGTTTTGGTTTACAATTGCCTTCCTATTTTCATCATAATTCTGAGCGCATAGCATTACAATTTTAGGGCAAGGGAATACTTTGGGTACAGCAAGGTTTGCTAATCCAGTAAGCAGAGCAGCTAGTTTATTTGTATATGCAACAATACTGTTTTTATATTTGTAATAAATTCTCCCCTTTTAGGGATCTTTCCACTTACTAAACAATGAATTTCTAATTTCCATGATTCCAAAATCTCCATGGATAACAGGATCAAAAATATCATGACATTCATTGGTGAAACCTGGGGTTTGTAGCACTTGTCTGAGTTGTATAATGGTGTTCTTTTCCTTTATGGGTGCACTCGTTTAGGAGGTTTTTGACTTTGTTTTGCCCATGCCTGGCTACTACTGGTTATTAGACTTCAGACACTATTCAAAATAATTGTAAAGTGTAAACCTAAGACAATTAAAATCAAGATTTCTACTACTGCAAATTGTAATGGAATTTTTTTGAAAAAAATTAAATACTTGGAATTGAGATTGGATAATTGGTGTTGTTTTCTAATACCCAAGTTTCACACTTCCAGTCTTCAGAAATCAGAACACAACTGCCAGTCTTTGAAAATTTAAAATTTGAAAACCCTATGGCTATTCTATCGGACTCTTGTCTTACATTCCAGAACTCTCAACTTCATACTCTAAAAAGTAAAGGTACGTAATACTTGAAGTTTAATAGTTAAAATGAAAGTAATAAGAAATTAATGGCTTTAACTTTTATGTACAATGTACATCTAACCGTAATAAATTGTCAAGACTCAAAATCAATATTAAATAATGTAGTGATGTACATAAGTTACACGTGTCACGATTATGGATGCATCTTGGTAGATGAAAAAGCATTCCCCAAATCGACCTGAAATTCATCTCAAGTCGTCGATCTATACTTATAGACTATCAAATGATTATTAAATTTATTATTGTTATTATATTATATTATTTAATATAATATTATATATAATATTATTTATATTATATTAAATAATATAATATAATAATAATAATAATGACCATCTCAATCTGATAGATCGAGATTCATCCTGGGCCATCGATGACTCCGAAATTATTATTATTATTAATATTATATTATTATTATACCATATAATATTTATATAATATAATAATAATAATATTATTATTATTATTATTATATTATATTATACCATATAATATTTATATAATATAATATAATATACTAATAATAATAATGACTCGAGTCATCGACGGCTCGAGAGGAATTTTAGGCCGATTTGGGGAATCTTTTCCCATCTACCCAGATTCATCCAGAATTGTGACATGTGTCACGATTTTGAATGAATCTAGGCAAATGGAAAAAGATTCTCCAAATCAGCCCGAAATTCCTCCCGGGCTGTCGATGACTCGATGGTTCTTCTTATTATTATTATTAATATTTATATAATATAATAATAATATTTATTATAATAATAATAATAATATTATTATTATTATTATATCATATAATATTTATATAATGTAATAAAAATAATATTATTATACCATATAATATTTATATAATGTAATAATAATAATAATAATGACTCGAGTCATCGACTCATCAACAGAATTATTATTATTATTATTATTATTATTATTTATATAATATTATGTGGACATAATATTATATAAATATTAATAATAAAATAATAATAATAATAATTTCACATAATATTATATAAATATCAATAATAATAATATTTATATTTATATTATATAGATATTAATAATCACATAATATTATATAAATATTAATAATAAAATAATAATAATAATAATTTCGTCGATGACTTGAGTCATTATTATTATTATTATTACATTATATAAATATTATATGGTATAATAATATTATTATTATTATTATAATAAATATTATTATTATATAAATATTAATAATAATAATAATATATTATATAAATATTATTAATAATAATAATAATAATTTCGTCGATGACTCGAGTCATTATTATTATTATTATATTATATAAATATTATATGTTATAATTATTTATTATATAATAGAACATATTCTATAATTATTTATACTATAATATAATATAATATAATTATAGCCATATGATATAATCTTAACCATATAATAAAATATAAATATAACCATGTAATATAATAATATAATATAATATAATATAATAATAATAAATTTAATAAAATATATAATGACCATCTCAGATAGTAGACTCAATCTAATAGATCGACGGCTCGGGATGAATTTTGGGCCGATTTGGGGAATGCTTTCCTATCTGCCCAGATTCATATGGAATCGTGACACGTGTCACAGAATCCATGATTATCTAAGATGGTCATACTCATTGTTGTTATTATTATATAATATAAATATTATATGGTTATAAATTATAATTATATTATATTATAGTATAGTATAATTAATTATATTATATGTATATGATATGGTTATAATTACAATTTAAAAATATAATTGCAAATGCTCTATTTTTATTCATATTTATTATTTAGTTTCAAAATAAAAATATAATATAGTTATAATATCTATAAATTATTAAAATTTAACATATATTGAAAATTCTGATAATTGTTTATAAACTATTCTTCATCATTTAAAAGATTTCATAATGAAAAGAAAGTTAGGAATAGGTGACAAGATAGGTATGAAATAAAAATTTGACACATAAATTTGAAACAAACTTACAAAGTCGTAGACTAAGAAGAACAATGATTTGAGAAGCCAAAAACTATTGTTTTCATTGATAATATTTTAGACCGTACAATGTACATAATACTGATTCATAGCTTACATATTCAAAATAGTTGATTAAATGACTAATCAGCCTGGTTTTACTATTTCGTAATTTACAAAAATGGGCAAGGCCCAATCCAAAGAAAAATACAAATATCTTGAAAACATTTTTTTGGCAAACTTTTGCCCTAATCAAAACATTTTTTTCCCTAAAGGGCCAAGGGAACAAGGAACCAGGGAACCAGGGAGGCTGGAAGCATGAATGGGTTGAGGGGTCGAGGGACTGAAGCCTTTAATCAAAAAGGTCTTCAATTCCATCCGCGAGGAATCTATTGGAGAAGTTGATGTCACTGAACTCGTCCAGCCATGTGAAGTTCATCTTGCTAATGTCATCATCCAACAACAACCATTTCCACAAAAAATCCCTTCTGAGCCATGCCCACTTCCAATGGCGAGTCAGTTGTCATTCGTTCATGCCGAGCAAGAAAGGATGCTTATGTATAATGCACCCTATGCCTTCCTCTCAGCACTTGTCTACTACATCTGCAAAAAGGATGCTAATACCTGGCCCCGGTACCTGCTCAGCCAATACAATAATTTTGACATCATCTTCTAAAAAAATTTCCTTGAAACATTATGCAGAAGCATCAACATGTCTATTTGCCTACCTCCAAGGTCAAGAAGAGACGTGAGGAAGTAGGAGGTAATATCCGTGGACACACGGTGCCTCTTATCATTTCTCCAGAATTTATGGCCGAGTACCATGCATATAGCATGGAGGATAAAAGGACTTCGGCCATCTACCTTGCAAACCATGGCAAGGACATCATCAAGAATTTTTCCCAGAAAGGGCTTTTGCAGAGCCATATTAGTGCATTTCAGGCGAATTGGCATATCCATGACTACGATTCAAGAAGCTGAAAACTCTGCAAAGTGCAACTACAAACCAAATTCAGATTGAAGAAATTAGAATATGACAAATGATATTGAAAGAGGAATTAAAGAGCCTATTTAATGGCAGACTATAGTTGCATCTAATTCTTTGGCATTCGCGATCTTCCATATCTTATCTTTTTGTATTCTTATTAATTTTCAAGTGTGTGAAACACTGAAATGTGCTGACATTAATGTCGGATAGTCAATAGTGTCTGACATGATTAATGATTTCCATGTAAACTTTTCCACATGTCTCCATTCCGAAAAATTATATGTGACTCCAAGTCTTTTCAAGCGAGTGGCCCTGAGATGCATCTACTATCGTTGATCTCTAACTAATCAATGGTCAATAAAACTATTGTATTTACTATAACATAACAAAAGTAACAATAGTCAACTTGGTAATTATGACACTGACGTAATGATGTTACGACATTATTAATAACACACCTAACACAGTACACAAGTTGAAATTTGAAAGTGACTACTCAGCAGTCAGTACAGTCACTAACCAATAGATGTGCAAATTTCACTTTCAGATTAAACAATTTTTCAGTTTACCACTGAAGATTAGCCAAGACCATTATTATTCATTTTCCTACAAAAGAAGTAATTTGCCTCTAACATTATTAATTCATTTTTGGCAAGGGAAAAAATAGCCATCATTTATATATCTGTCAGTGAAAACAAATATTAATTTGCCACATTTAAAATGATTTTTTCTAGGGCAAGAAACAAATCGCCAACATATAATATTTTAATTCCCTATATGGAACAAAAAAAATTTCCCTCGATATTAAAATTTTCCTACCCCCAAGATGTTGGATTTGCCAGCATTTTAGGTTTTATTTTCGGGAGGGGTTTCTTAAAGTTATCCCTGGCTATATAAGATTTTTCCTTAGTCAAACTCATGTTTTGGTAATTTCCACCTCTACAAATAGTTAGATATAATAGAATGCGTGTGTGTATTGAATATATAATGTCAATATCTAATCTACTAGATTGAAATGCTAACATGAATATATCTGTATGAGAAAGGAATACATAGACTTGAATAAGATAAGAAAGCATACCAAGCCCCCAAGGCTAAAGTACTCCTACCAAACACATAATCTATAATTGCTACCCCATGATTGTATCTTTGAATGCTTGAATATTGATAATGGTGGATCAAGGAAGATTGGATCTCTCTTATTCCAAATAGATGTTCACAATAGTACAAAAATGCTTGATATCTACAATAGCTTGATCTTCTATTTCATTCTCTTGCAATCTTGCATCTTCATAGTGTTGTATCTTGATTCTCGTTGTCCTTCTAGTTCTCTTCTAGTTGTCTCCTAGTTGTAGATAGATGCAAATTAGTGTCTTTATATAGAGGCTTCAAGGTGAGGCTCCTAGAGTAATGTGAGCACCCATAATTAAAATTTCACCTTGAATTATGATCCAATCACAATAACCGACTAAGGAGAGGAAAAAAATCTTCACTGTTTTGAAATGATCAAAGCTATGGTAGGTGGGAATCTGGAAGGAAAAAATTGGGTGGTAGGGGCTGACCTTGGAGGGATCGGGAGTCATAAAGTGGGGATTTTGATAGGAACTATATGATCAAGCATGGCTTGTGATGGTTCCCTACAAGAAGATGACAAACAATCATGTTCTTGTTCCACAAGTTGTGGGGGTGCGTATGTTTTCATTCATCTGTCTAACTGTCGCATTAACAAAGGGGTCCCACTGCATGAAACAAATATTTTAGTGTGTGTGGATAAAAATACAAATGTGTGTAGTGTAGAGGACCAGAAGAAGGAGAAGTTGGAAGTTGATCAATGAAAGTGGTCTTCTTTGTTTGGGAAAAGACTTGGAGGGAAGTCTTCTTTTCCTTCAGTAAAATCAAAATCCTACTAGAAACAAGGTGAGTTTCAAATCTTTATACTAGATTTGATCATTGATTATTCTATCTCGACAATGGATTCTACTCTAGTTGGTAAATTTCTGAGGGCTAGGCCTGATATTGATACATTAAGAAATATGATCAGAAGAAAATGGGCTCTATGTGGACAAGTGGATATTACACTTATGATGAATGGTTTCTTTTCCTTTTTTTTACCTGTAAGGAAGATTTAAACATGGTGGTATATGGTGGACCTTGGTCATTTGGTAATAGTGCTTTAACAATCAAAAAATGGGAACCTAATATGGATCTATCAGATGTCTTCTTCCTAATGACTCCAATTTGGGTGAGACTACCTAGTTTACCACTTGAGTTTTGGCATGAAGAAATCTTTAAGGGGATAGCTAGATATTTTGGTGAAATTATAGCTATAGACAATGTTACAGCCTCAAGATCAAAGCTCCAGTGTGCTAGAATCTATGTAAAAGTCGCTCATTTGAAGAACCTTCCCCAAAAGGTCGAATTGAATTCAAAACTTGGTAAAAGGATACAAGAGATAATCTTTTAAGATCTTCCAAATTATTTTTTTTTCTATAAAAAATAGGAACATTGGGTGAAAATTTGTCCTTTGAAAATTAAGAATCAACCTAAGTTGGTTAATGTGGAAAAAAGAAAGAAACTAAGATCCAGCAAGGGAAAAGGATATGGAGACCTAAATCGATGCTTAAGAAGGTGATTGAAGGTAAATATACCCAAGATAATCAAGTATGAAGACTACAGAAGGAAGTAGAGGAGACTTCAAGTGTGCAAGAGAAAGAGGAGGTTGCAGATCCGATGAATCAAATGGTCATTTACCAAAAAAAAAAGAGCTAGATTGGGAAGATAGAAGAATTAGAAGAGACAGAGGAAGGAGAAATTCTTGAGGAAAGGAGTTGTATCCTGGCATTACAAAGTATTCAGGCGTTTGAATCCCAAAGTCAAATATTACCCCTTTGTCAAGAGATTGTATCCATTGAGAATGTCCTTGAATCCAAAGGTATAGATGTGATTTCAGATAAGAAAGAACCTAAGTAGAAACAGAGTCAAAGAAAGAAAACAAAGAAGAAAGATAACATTTTATCTAAATGAGTTGAGACTCGAACTAGTAAATTGGAAATGTTCTTTCCAAAACTAAAATGAAATGTTGGTACTCCAGAGAAACCTGGAAGGAAAATGTCTAAAACAACCAAAGAAAGTGAAAATTTATAGAATATTGCTGATGGGAAACAGGCAACTATTCTGGATTTTACCCCTAAAAAATTATGATGAATATTATTACTTGCAATATCAGAGGGTTGAATAGTATTCATAAGTTAGATATTGTTTGAAATTTTGTAAGAGAGCACAAATTGGATTTTTAAGTGTTTCAGTAAACCAAAATGGATAAAGATAAAGACGAAAAGCTTAAATATTTTAATAACTATTGTATAATGGCTAGTAGTTTAGAAGGAGCTTCAGGAGGAATGATGATAATGTGGAAGAAATCATTTTTTTCAGCTTCTTTGTTTAATGCTAATAAACATTTTATGGTGGTTAAGATTAAGAGTATTGCTCTGAACAATGAATGGTATATTGTGAATGTGTATGCTCCAAATGTCAAGAATGCTAGAAAAAAGCTATGGGATACTTTGTTTAACATTAAGAGTAATGACTACTATGGTAAATGGATCTTTTTGGGGGATTTTAATGTTCTGTTTTATGAGCATGAAAAAAAAGGGGGAAATGCTAACCAGTTGGATGAAAAACTAGATTTTATGGATTTCATAAATAGGGAAGGATTAATGGATCTTGATCTTCTTGGGATTGATTTCACTTAGAGTAACAAAAGGGTTGGTAATGACTGTATCCAAGCTTGGCTATCACTAGATTGGACTAAATATTTTTTGTGTAATCTAAGGGCTATCCAGAAGATTAGTTTGGATCATTTTGTTTTGATATTTAGAGCTGAGGCTATTTTAAATAAAAAGAACTTTCCTTTTAGATTTTAGAAAATATGGATGCAACATCCATAGTTTACGGATGGATTGGCTAATTGGTCAAACATAAATATTGAAGGAACGACTCTATTTCGAGTGGCTTCTAAACTTGGGAATGTTAAAAAGAAAGTTAAAGTTTGGATTAAAAGATTTTTTGGGAATATTTTTTATAGAAAAACTAAAATTAAAGAGGATTTTCTATCTATCCAAATCAGAAAATAGGTAGAAGGGTATTCTAAGGATCTAGTTATGGAAGAAAATGAAAAGATGGTGGAGTATCATGCTATCATCACCAAAGAAGAGATTTACTAGAGGCAGAGATCCAAATCAACTTTGCTAGATGAAGATGACAAAAATATGAAATTTTTTCATTTGTCAACTTTAAAACATAGAGCCAAAACTCATATTTTAAGTCTTAATAAAGGAGGAACTAAATTAACTGATGAAAAGGAAATTTTAGAGGAAATGGTTTCCTTTTTTTCTTCTTTGATGGCCTCGGACCCTAGAATTGATTTGAATCATCAGGTTGAATTTTTGGATGTAATCCCTTCTCTAGTTACTTTATATCATAATAGAATGATGTGCATTATTCCTAAGGAAGAGGAAATTTATAAAGTTGTTTGGTCTCAAGGGGGGGATAAGTCACCAGGACTAGATGGTTTTCCCATGCTATTTTTTTAGAAAGAATGGAATCTAGTTGGTAAAGATGTGTGTGATGTTGTTAAAGAATTCTATGGGGCTAAAAGGATGCTAAAGAAAATTACTTCTACTTTCCTTTGTCTAATTCCTAAGAAAACTGGTGTTGATTCCCTAGATCATTTTAGCCCTATCAGTCTTTGCAATTCAATTTACAAAATTATTTCTAAAGTCCTAACTTTGAGATTGTTTCTTTTGCTTCCTTCTCTTATTTTTGAGCAATAGAATGGTTTTATTCCTGGCAGACAAATCCTTAACTCTATTATCTTTGTACATGAGAATATCCATTCTTTGTCTCTCTCAAATAATGAAAGTTGATATTGCTAAATCCCATGATAGAATTGAATGGTCTTTTCTTCTTAAGATCCTTTCATCTTTTCATTTTAGTGTCAATGTAGTTAAGCTTATTATGAAGACAATCTCTACTACTATGTTTTTTGTTCTGGTTAATGGGCATTCTTCTGCTTTATTTAAATTGACAAGGGGGTTGAGATAGGGAGATCCTTTATTTCCTATCATCTTCACAATTATGGTTGATTACCTGGGTAGATATATTGGGAAATTGGTCTCTTTAGGGGAAATTAAAGGCTTGAGACCTTCTTCCCATCCTCTTATTTGATCTCATGAACAATTTGTGGATCATAGTATTTCTTTAGGTAAAGATGAGTTTAGGGAGGCCAGGAATCTCAAAAAGGCCCTAAATATTTATTCCTCTTCTTCTGGTCAACTAATTAATTGGAACAAGAATTCTTTGTATTTTATCAATACCCCTGTCTCTAGATAGGGAAAGATTGCTAATATCCTTAGATGTTCTATAGGGTCTTTTCCTTACATTTACTTGGTTCTCCCTCTAGATCTTAATCCTTCATATTTCTTTTGGGAGGAGATTGTTCAAAAATTCAACAAGAAATTGCCAAGTTGGAAAGGTAATTTGTTGTGTCAAGTTGGTAAAGTTACTCTTCTTAAGGCTTCCCTCCAAAGTATCCCTACCTATGCTTTGAGTCTTTTCAAGATTCCAGTTAAATGTCCAGATACTATTGAGAAAATCCAAAGGAATTTCCTTTGGTCTAGATCTTAGGAGAAGAAGAGAATGGCTTTAATTGCCTGGGAGAAAAATTATAAGCCAAAATTGGATGGTGGATTAGGCATCAAGTATGTTAAGATTATGAATAAAGCTTTACTTGCAAAGTAGGTTTGAAGAGTTTATCATGATAATAAGGAGTTGAGTTCTATCTAGAAACATAAATACCTCTTTGTTGCTCCTTCTTTGCCTAATTTTCTATCTTACCCTAACGTCCAGTCTTCTTCTGTTATTTGGGGTGTTGTTTAGGGAGCCAAAAATATCTTAATCAAAGGATACGTCTAGCAAGTGGGAAATGGACATAAGATCAGGTTTTGGGATGATGTGTGGTTAGTGGATCATCCTCTAATTAAGGATTTTGAGGATAGAACTCTTGTAGATAGATGTAAACAAAGATTTGGATTATTAGTAGAGAATTATTAGATTAATGATGAATGGGTCAATCTTGCTGCAATCAATATGATCTTTAGTAGAATCCAATTAATCCTGAATGCTTTCAGTCTTTACCTTCATATTGAAGATAAAATGGTTTGGGGCGTTGATCCAAGAGGTTTTTTTAAAGTCTCTTCTATTTTTAGAACTGAGGAAAAGGGAATGTGACCTTTATGGGCTAAAGCCTAGATTAAAGGCTCACTCCTAAAATTAATTTTTTCTTTTGGATCTTGCTTCAAAACAAAATCTTCACCTTGGGCAATTTGCAAAAGAAAGGGATTTATGTGGTTAATAGATGTTGTTTACGCAAAAGGGATTATGAAGACAGGAGTCACCTCTTCTTAAATTGTAGGTTCAATCAAAAAGTTTGGAGTTATATCCTTCTCTACTAGAACTTAGATTGGGTTTAGCAATAATAATATCAATCAATGCTTCCAAATTTGGACATATCCTTCAAAGGATGCTAATAATGGTTTTCTATGGAGAATTTCTCTACCCCATCTCTAATGGGGAATCTGGAAAGAAAGAAATAATAGAATTTTTAGAGACAAAGAAATTCAAGAGTGGTTTTTCGATTGTAATATTATCGGAGCTATCAAGGAAAATTTCAAGTCTTATAGAAAACTGAATGATGAAATTCACATTAACAAATCCTCTGAAGACCAAATGCTATAAAACCAAAATTGATGATCAGAGACAATGTTAAATGGGATTCCCCTCCTATGGGCTCAAAGGTAATTTTGATGGTGCTACAAAAAGTAATCCTAGCAAAGCTAGTTGTGGAGGGGTGTTGAGGGATCATACTAGTAGAATTGTTGATTCTATTGTCATTCCAATAGGGATATCTACTATCCATAAAGAAGAGGCTATAGATGCTTTATATACTATGAGGTTGGCTATGGATTTTGGTTATCAGAATCCTTGGATGGAAGGAGAATTGCTCAACATTATTAATATGCTAAATAATAAGAGCCTAATTACTTGGACCATTGAGGGAATTGTATTGGAAATTAAAAATCTTATTAATAAATTTGATCATTTTTTATTTTCTCATATCTTTTAGGAGGGCAATTCAGTTGCTGACTAGATTGCTAACCAAGCTATTTATAGGGAAAGTAAGTTGAGTTGGAAAGCTAACTTATGCAAGGAAGTGGATTTAATGGAAAAAGATAATTATGACAAGATTCATGCTAGAGAAGGAAAGATTTTCTAAGATTGGAAAATTTATTAGGGGGAGTGATGGGTTTATAGAGGACAGTTTGAGTTTCCCTAGAGAGTACTTTGGTATTACTATCACTTGCACTTGGCACATATTTAAGGTTAATAGCTTCTCGAAAATCATAAAAAAATTTACTCTTTTTTCTGGTTTCCACTTCTCAGGTGAATTTTAGGGGAAAATAAGATTTTGAGATGGGAGGGGAACCTAGAAAGCAAGAACTAAGCAATTGAAGGAAATGGAAGGTTAATGCTTCTATGTGGGAGATTTTATAGAAAGGAAAAGTGACAACTTACATTGAGAGACTCCATGGTTATAAACCTCACATTACAAAGGCCTTTTTCAAAAATTCATCTGAAGAAAGGGTCACTTTGCATGTGGTCATGATGAACTTGACTAAAGAGTTTATTTCTGAGCTTACGGGGCTTCCCATGGAAGGTATAAAATTCAGTAAATTAGAGACTAGTATTTAGAATGAGGCATTTAAGAAATTCTTGAAGACAAAAGCTAAATAGAAAAACTTGGAGAAAAATGGTGACTTCTATGACTTGAAACAAATTAAGGTCATCTAGAGGGATGTGTTGTCTTATATCCATGAGTACTTCGTTCTTGATGGTAGGGAAAAGGGAGTCCATAAATTTCAATTTGTTTTCCTAAATCATTTTAGGCACAAAGATAGGATTTCCTTTCCATTTTATCTAAAATACTCTCTTCTTCAAAGCCTCTATGCTCATAGGAAGAAAGATTATTGTCCTATGCTTCATGAAGGTTTAATTTTACTTATTGAAAACATCTATAAAAGTAAAGCCATTAAGCCCTCTCCATTTTTGAAGAAGAGGAAAGGGTCTGGTAATGATCCTCTTTCTAAGAGAATTAAGGTTTAAAATGAGGAGGGTACTAGTGAGACTAAGAAGGTTATCAAATGGGAGAGGAATAAGAAAAATGTGGAGATCATAGAATCTGAAGATTTTGATAATGATGATAAGATGGAAATGGGGGAGCTTAGTTCCAATTTGGATGGATATTCTAGGAGTAAATGGGGTTTGACTGGTAAAGATAATGTGGAGGGTAGTAAGGATAGAATTACTGACTCAAATGCTAGTTTTGAAGCCCCTGGGGAGGATGAAGAGAAACAAAATATTCACCCTACCTACCCAAAGAGGAATGGTAGTGAGGATAAAATGGAGGAGGCAACTGGTAAGAGTATAGAAGATAAAGATCCTACTGCTAAGGACAATAGCCTAAGTAAAGAGGAAAAGGAGGAGAGGACGGAGAAGTAGGATATCAATTATAATATCCATATTAATACTATTACCACTACCATTGATTCTAATATTAGGGTAGTTGTTGATGGTAGAGAAGATTCTCATGAGGCTAAATTATCCTTTCTTCACACTACTAAGCTTAAAGCAGAGGCTTCCCTATAGGGTGATTCCTGGCTTTACAATGAAATAATGGTTCTCAAGAAGAAAATGGGGGTTATGCAAAAAGAGTTGGACTACGAACGCACCATGTGAACTTAGATGGAAGTACAAATTGGCAACATCCCTAAAAAGCTCAAAGAATACAAGTAGGAGCTTCATTAGCTTATTAGGGAAAGTGGTCAAACAATGGAACAAGTCACTTCTAGTCTATGTGCTATGGTGTCAAGTCTAGGTAAGAAGAGTAATGAAGAGATAATGTCTCTTGGTAATGTGGGGTTGGGGAGTCCAAGTGGTCCTAGTAAGAGAATTAGGCAAAGCATGAGGAAAAAGTCCATTGAAGCTCTTGAGGCTCCTATTTTAGCTTCGGTGGAAATTATCCAGAGTACTATAGAAGCACGTAAAGAGGTGGCAAATATTATCAAAAAGTTGTTGTAGGCACTAGTTTTGGAGTGGGTGTGTTGGGTGTTAGTGCTAGTCTAGGTGGTTTTATTGGTTTTTTGCTTTTTTTTTTCTAGCTTATTTAAAACTTTAGGTTTCAGGTCCTTGTAAAACCTAGATGTTTTGTATGGTTTAAATTTTTGGTTTTAGATCCCTATAAAACCTAGTTTCTTTGTTTAAAACTTTAGGATTCAGGTCCTTGTAAAACCTGGTAGTGCTTAATCCTTATCTTTATTTTTTTGTAAAGAGTTTTGAGTCCCTTAAAAATTTGATTTTACTATAATCTAAAACTAAGGAGGGAAAAGAATTAAATTAATCTTGAATTAAACCCCTTCTGCATTCAAAACTAAAAGCTTGACATTGATTTTGGGACCCTCCAAGACCAAAATCTAAAAAGGGGGACCAAATCCCAAATAAGGTCAAGGATGACCTCAAATTTGACCTAGGTTAGGGATGACCTTGACCCTTCCCTTTGTTTTGGTCAACATAGTCAACCTTTCCCTAGGTCAAGGTCGACCTAGGGGTAAAAACCTAACCAAAGCAGAAAATAGAAAGTCTCGAGGATATTGAGAAACCTAGAAATGATATAAAAATAGAACTAAATGCCAAGAATAGGCACAAAATCCTATAATGAAAATGATGAAGGCTAGAAGAACCTATTCATAAGTCCTACACCCAAAAAATAGAGCTATAGAGGAGGGAAATTAAGGAGAATCTTTGAGATCCTAACCCTAATTTCACCTAGAACAAAGGAATCAAGTGCATAATACACCTTAAATACAAATATATCATGATAAATATACTAAAAGAGGGTGCTAAATCTATCAAGATGGAAGTTCTTCCATGTTAACATGATAAAGTAGGCTCCATCATCTACAAGGTCAAAGACATCAACAGAATCATTACATAATATAATTTCAGCAATGGGTAGTCATGACCAAAATCTCTCCCAAGTTTGGTACTCATTAAGACACCCGGACCAAAAATTTCAATATCCAAGACATTCCTTTAGGTATATTTCAACTTTAGATGATCCGTTAAAAAATTAACAGGATCATATTGAGGCCTAAGAACCTCATAGTCTTACAGCTTAATCTTGCTTTCAAATCTCTTTACCAAATTTCAAGCATCTGATCTAGAGGCATATGAATACATGTCTACCACTATAGGGAATGAAAACTTGGAAATCTTCTTCAAATTTGAACACAAGGTGTTCACTTCAAGGATTTTTTGACATAGCTTGACTAGAACTACCTTGCCCTCTAGATTTACAAGCAACCTCTTGGGAAATCCATCATAAGCTACTATTTTCAAATAGGAGAAACTTGAAAACTAGATGAATGAGCATTTGAATTGTCTTATGGCCAAAATTGCCTCTAGTGAGAATCTTGTTTCAGGGCATCCTTGCAATTCTCAGCATAGCCTCATTGTAAAAACATCATTGACAGCTATGTACTCCTCATAGCTTCTTTGCAGCTACAAATGTGGGTAGAATTCATAGACTTTGGTGCTCTCATCATAATTTGGGATGCTAGGGAGGTCGAACCACAAGTGGTGTGTCACTAAAGCATAGATCAAATAAGAGCACATGTAGAATTGTTTGAATCCTCTAGTAGAATTCAACCATGAAGCAAGCTCATTACAAATGATTTATGCCTAGTTGATCTACATATCTTCAACACAAATTGCTTGTACTAGGCAGAAGTGGTGCTTGATGAACTCCAAAATCTCCTCTTTTCCTTTTAGTATGAGTGTGGGGATATCCACAATATCTCACTTTAGATTTGTGCCAATTAGAGTCTTCGGTATTTTTCTTTTCTTTTGGCGAGAAATGTAGAACCAAGTCCTCTGCATTGCTTCTTGTATGAGGATCTTCTTCTCATTGAACATTGATGTGGAGGACCTAAAATCAACACCACAATATTGCTCCTTCATGTGGATGCCAAATACTGACTACATCAACACATTCTTAATTGATATAAGAATGGATTGGTTAGGAAACAAAATCTTCTTTATTTATGGATTTTATCTCTCTATGCATTCCTTCACTAACTCTAGTGCATGAACTACCATTAGGAACTAAGCTTCTTCAACCTATCCACTCTCTATAAGTTTTTGATTAATTGGGTGAATGGGTTGAGTGTTAAGTCTTCTATGAAGGTCACCCAAACCGTAGAATTTGAAGAAAGTATCTGTAAGCTCTTTTAAATCACTCTCTAAGTCAATTAACTTATCATAACTAGTAGCTTTGATTATTATTCACTATGATTGCACTAGATTTAGATCTCAATAAACAATCATTTAAATATACTTGAGGATACCAATTGCATGTGATTTTGATGAAATAGCTTAAGGAATTAGAACGTTGACACCACATGAATGAAATTAAGTTTGACCAACAACTCTAATGGTAGGATTTGCATTTAATTCCATGAGTAACAGCTATTCAAACTTTTTTTTTATTTTCACATAAAATACTAAGTTCCCAAAAGCTCTCTTACTTTACTTAAAGTAAAGTGATATGACTAAGATTCACTCGACAACACAAATGCTTATCTTTATGAGAAGTGCCTTACTTTGTTTCAAAATCTAGAATTCATATATACTTGACAATATTAAGACATGTGGGAGAGAAAGAGAGACACTTGGCTTTTCCACAAACCCATTTTCCTTTTATTTGGAATCACAGCATGGGGAGTAATCCTTTTGCTAGCTTGCGCACTCCATTCTTCCACTTTCCATCTGAGGCTTTTAACATTGGATCTCCTATATAATAGGTTCACATCTCCAATACTAAATTCTTCAAAAGTATCCCCTTAGAATCTCTGAAGGATATTTGTATCTTAGGATAGCTTGACTTTCTATTCTTAAAGCCTCCAAAAAAGTAACCCTTTTCGTTACCTTGGGGCATAAAACTCCTTTCTCAACAACATTTCTTGAATTGAAGCATAGTAAAAAACATTCAACTAATTGCTTCAATCTGATGGCTTCAAAGCTAGATCTTCAAGCATGCCTCACTTGTTATGAGCCCTAAATGATTCATTCAATATCATGCTCACAGTATTTGATTATTGGAGCCGAGATTTGGCTCAGGTTTACACAACCTTAGAGTTAGAACAAAATAGCTTTGTTTCCATGAATATGTCACAGAAAAACCATAGACCAATATTCTCTCGTAGTACTTGATCTTATCTCCATGAATCTAAATGAGACTCACACTGGCTTCTATCCACAGCTTCATAGGCCTTTGGGTATTGACAAAATCATATTCACATCCTATTAATCATTGTCACAACTTCATCCTTTGGATCTGCACTTACTGTAGTTCGCTCAAGGGGAAAATTAGCTCGAAAGCTCAGAATTCATGGGATATGAAATGTTAGGGAAAGATAGCAGAGAATGAAATGTAGAACACTTACTTTTCATCAAGAGGATGCCTAATCACAACCCAACCATTCCTAAATCACCTAAACCTCATGTGCACCAAAAAAATAAGAAACTCACTTGGAAAGATTAGGTAAAGGCATTGCAAAGGGAGAGCCAGAGAACAAAGTAACTAGAGTACTTCGGGGAAGATGAGAAATAAGAGACCTAAAGGAGACTTAGACATCACACTTGGGCACACACTCGCTTTCACCAATGACCTCAAGTTTTTTAAAGGGTAAGACTAAAACTTGGCAACACTTTTGTATAGTTAATTTTTTATGTCATGTCTACCAATTGTTATGTATCTATGTCAATAATCTTTTAGCTTATGTCCTAGTTTACCCTAGTAGAGACAAGTGGGTTTGTTTGGTGACATACCTATTTTTGCCTTACTTTCATCAATTGTGGTTTTTGTGTCTTTTGCCTTCAAGGATTACCCTCTTTCATTTGTATGGATTCCTTGGAATTATGAGTTGCTTGAACTAGTTATTTCTTCTTGATTATCCATTAGCTTATCTTCCTTTGAGTTTTTTTTCCTTGTCTTGGAAAGTTTGTCACACTCTTCTTTTACCGCTTGCAGTTCAACCATCAAGTGTTGTATTTGTTCCTCCATTTATTTGGATTCCTATATCAGAGCACTTAGTTGTTATGTTTTCTCATGACAATACTCATGTAGTTTTTTGTTTTTTTATACTACATATATGTGCTTCTCATCTTCTTTTTCTTTTACAAGGTCTCTGGCTCACTTTCTGGCTTCCTGAGCAAGTCTTAGCTCTTCATATGCCCGATCTCTTGCGAGGATAGCATTTCCTTTTTCATCCATAGCTTCACCTAATCTTACTATAGAGAGTTCTTGTTCCTTCTTTAGAAATTTTACCTTTTTCTTTAGCTTATCATCTTCAGCCATTAGTTATGTTATTTCTTTGTTTGACTCTTCAGAATAAATTTTCACTTCGAGCTTCTCTATTATCTCTTGACTTTCTCCTAGCTTTCTCACTAGCTTCTTTTGCTTTGCTAGAGATTCCCTTAATTTTTCTTTCAAATCTTTGATGGTGTCCAGTGCTTCTTCCAGTTGTCTCCTGAGTGACTCCATTGGATCTTCCCCTAAGTCATTAGACACATCATTGTCAAGGTTTGTGCTCTGGTACCAATTGTTGGTCCCAAGTGATACTAAGAGGGGGGTGAATTAGTACGTAGAATTTTATAAAATTTCACGATTAGTCTGCTAATCTTTTCTACACATTGTATCACTACTACTTTAATTATTATGGAAATAATGAATGCTATGTAGTAAAACCATACAATATTCCCTATAGAAGCATACATCAATGATACAGATATTTTCTATGGAAACCACCAAGGTGAGGATGAAAATTATGGTGGGATTAATCTAGCCACTAGCCTTTCCTTGCAAGAAAAAGGGTGTCATGTTAAAGGCATACACATGTTCCTTCTAAGAACTCATCATGTTAGGAATGTCAGTAACCTATTAGGATCACAACAACCTACCAAGACTACCTCGCTAGAGGATTTAGATCTCTTTCTAATAGACACCTGGTTAGAGGATTTCAAAGATTTCTTACTAGTCTTCCCTATTAAAGGCTTACAATAGATGATATGGCTACAAAGAAAACCAATGTGGTGACCTAAATATGTCACACCTTGCTTGATAAATCCTTTGTTAAGTTACCTCAAAGATACTCTGAGCTTCTTCTTCTTCTACTTGACTTGGGTAAGAGTTCTTCTACTCTTTCCTTGTTCTCCTCATGCACTTAGCACTTGTAGCTTCTTGTTCACACCTGACTTGTTACATCTATTTTCTTCTTCTTAGTGAACTTCTTCGCTCTCACACTCTTTCTCTAGTAGCTTTTTTTTTCTTTAATGAGTATCAAGTAATTCTTTAAATCACTCCATCATACTATAGATGCAAACCCTAAAGTTATCCTGCTCAAACTACAATTTTAAATTTTGAACTCCATGGTGAACATAGTCATAAGATGTTGATGATTGTTTGTCTATAAATACCTATGCTTATAGGCCAGCTTGGTCATTCGCAAGTCTATGGCTAGACTTGTGACCTTTCATGCTTAATTTGCATTCCATCACACTACTCTATTATATGCCTCCGTCGTGTTTAGTCCTTTCTCTCGTATTGTCACATCAATGGTGACTAGGTTGTGGTCACTTAGCATTCACCCTTTACTCTTCATTATATTGTCTTGATCAGACCTCATAGTTTATCAATGACATTGAGACTTCTTGTTAACTGATTGCTAATCAATGATAACACAATCTTCTACCTCAGTTCTTGAGTTCATTGCTCATCATTTTTTTGGTTGATGTAGCTTAGTCCAACTGTTGAGATAATGGATGTTGCACACATTGCATAATATTGATATATTATTTTAGTATATTTTATTATGTAATATTGCACCTAAATGGACATGCAACATGTAAAGATTCCCATGGGATATACTTGATGAGTTGTATTGTAACATTGTGATAATATTTCATGTAATTATTTAATATTAGTAAAAAGAATTAAATTTTTAATATTAAATGTGGGGTCAATGGGTTAGGTAGCACATGGTTTATGTAATACCACTTGGTGTTTTTGTGGGACTTGCTACTATATATGCAGCCACATGTGTAATTGTTATATGAGAAGAAGAAGACAAAAAGGGAAAGAGTCAAGCAGGACAAGGCTTAACAGGTTAGCCAAGGAAGCATTTGTGAAGGTTGGAAGCATTGTATGGGATGTGTGGATTCATGCTTGTTCACATGGATTGCTTGGTTGTGGCTATAGCTTTGAAGGCTTCCATGGTTGTATTGCAATGGTATTTTTGATGAATAATACATGGTGGTGGATGTTTTTGGAGGTTGCATTTTTTCCTAAATGAAGGTTTTCCAGGGTATATCTTGTGTCAGCTTTTGTTAGGTATGTTGTTTATTCTCTTGCATGTGGATTTTAATTGCATATTTATTTTAAATCTATTATGGGTTATGTGAAAACAGTTATATTCTTTGTTCCAAGTTTCCTTACGATTGGTATTAGAGCTATGGTTTTATTATTGTAACCCTAGATTGAATCCATGGGAATGCATAAGAGGATAAAAGAAAGGGCAAGATTTATGAGTTTTTATTGTAGATCTAAGGCTTTTGGGTTTGCTATTATGATGGGATGTTGGTAAATTTTGGGCATGTGAAATTGTTGGACAAAAGGGTTTTTCAAACGTTTCATTAAATGAGGCTTTTAGGGGGGAGCTTGCAAAATGACCTCTTAGGTAAAAACAGACCTCGCTATTGGATTTGAGTTGATGTTTCCATAATTTTTTATATATAATATGCCCTAGTTTGGTCATGTTCAGATGGAATGAAAGAGCTTTTTAATTTCAGCTCGTGATGGCCATCAAATTTAATCTCATCAAAATTTTCATCACAAAAAAAAAAATCATAGTGAAAAATGGTAAAAAATTATCTTAGTAAAATGACCTAACTTTCTCTCAGGATATCGGATTTCAGACTTCTTATAGGCATTGGAAAGCTAATTTAGAACACTACAACTTGGTGTGGGTTTGGTTTTGTGATTTTGACATTTTGTCATAATTTAAGAGCTCAAAAGTCATATTTTGAGCATAGATTAAGGCATAACTTGGGCATACAGAGTCGGATTTTGGACTTCGAATAGTCAACAGAAAGCTCTACACATTGGTTCAGATTTAGTGCAAGTTTGACATAGTTTATTTGGTGATATATTGATCTGAAGAGTTTATGATATATATTGACTATGGTAGCATTGTGAGTTTATGGCATTGTATTTTTTGGAGATTTAAGATTTGATGTCATTATATATTCAGTTCATATTTCATATTGGTCTCATGATGATATGATTATTGGTATTTAATTTGAATATATATGATGACTTGTTGGGTCTACAAGTTGTGTAGTGTTGTAAGCGGTCTATACTTACAAGTTGCATTTATAGCTTGGTTATGGGTTGTCTTTTCCCATTGATCTTTCATTATTGGTGCATATTCAGATTGGTGACTTGTATTTGGGTTGTCTATACCCTAAGTCACATGATTTTTTGATTTCTTTTCATGTAGAAGGGATGAGATGTTGTTACTAGGTATGGTCATGATAGAGAATTGTGGTTGGCTATTTTATGCTGATAGGTTGGACATATGAGTCAGATGCTCAGTTCATGGATGTGATCATGGTGCCATAGATTTTGGCATGACATAATTAGATATACAAGTACATCCTTGATGTTCATTGGTTTGGATTCCTAATTTGGTTATGGTGGTATATATCTTCTTGATTGAGGATCATGGACTGAGTTCTTTGATGGTTTGATGCCTTGGTTGATTCTCATGGTTAGAGGATGGTTTTTCTTCATGATGTCATGGATAGCTTGGATACACAATTTTGTGAGAGCTTGTGACAGTGATGAGGTGACAGTGCAAGATTAGTTCTTAGTTTGGTTTGTATCTTCTTGGTTTGGAGATCTTGGTTTCACTTGGTACTGATACTTTTGGTTGTGTAAGTGTAAACCTCGAGGATCTTCATGTAGGAGATGGATTTTATGATACCATAGGTGACTTGGTGCCATGGTTGAGTGGGAGTTGTTGGGATTGATATATTTATTGAGTGTTTATAGATGTGAGAGGTTTGTCTTAGATCATGTTGTTGTAGAAGCGTCTTTGACATTTGCATGATACACTTGGTTATCTTCATGGTGTGTGAAGATGGTTAGATATTGAGGACTCATGGGGTTCTTAGTTATCTTCATGGTGTGTGGAGATGGTTCTTCATGGTATGTGGAGATGGTTTTCTTCATGGTGTGTGGAGATGGTTGCATCTTGAGGACTTACAGGGTTCTTGGTAAAGGTGTAGTTTATGCTTTCATTTGACATGTTATCCTTGGTGTGAGGATGGTTTCTTTATTATGTCATGATATACTCTTGATATGCGTTTAGAGTTTTGACATGTTATAGTATGTTCATATGGAGCATGTTATCTCTTTGGTTGAGATGGTTAGATCATGTTGTCATGTTTATGTTCCTGAGGCCATGGTTGGAACTTTGACATTGATCTTGGTTTAGTTTCTTTTTATTAAGTACATTGATCATAAGTTGGATACTTCATGATATTGTTATGTTGCATTTGAAGTTGGCATGGATTGATTGGTTAGAAGTGCTCATGGATACTTAGAGACAGTGGTGATGTTGATTTCTCTTGGATTAGAGAAGTATTTGTTGAGACAGTTGATGATTTCAGCAAGAAGTTCGAGGGGCATTCACCTTATATGGACTTGAGTGGAGATTGTTCTTAGATGAGTCTTGGTTGGAGAATTGGATATCTTGATGAGCATTCTCATTCCCCAATCTTGGTCTACTCGGCGGTTTGCTACTTGAGAGGTATAGCCCATTGTTTCTCTTAAGTGCATTATGTTTATGCTTGTCTTTCATAGATATGGATCTTGAGCTATGGCACATGAGTTAGTTCTAGAGGGTTCATTTGAGAGATGGTTTAACATTGGCTATCTCCATTTGCATATGTTGTTATATTGGTTGAGTTTGGGAGATGGTTTTATATTGGGCATATTCCTTGGATTAGGAATGGTTTATGAGTTTGATCTTCTTATGAGAGGCTTACATCCATGATTATTTATATGGTGTGGTTTGGGTGTTGTTGAGGCTTCTTATTGGGGTTTTATGGAGGAGATCGTACTTGCATAGTTTGCATCTAAAGGTGTGTGTAGGATATGATATAGGTTATGATTTGCATGGGTTCTCTTGGTCTTGGTTGTCTTCCTGGATATTTGATTTCACTTACATTGGATTTGAGATTGGTTAGAGATTGTGATCACTAGTTTGTGCTAATGTATTTCATGTGAGAGATGACATGGTTACTCATTTATCTCTTTCCTCTATTGGTTGTGAAGAGCTTGGGAGACTGTTGGAGACTTGTTATGAGAGTTGTTCTTGCTAATTATTGGTTTATGTGTTGTGGATGTCTGAAATGTCCCCTTTTCTGATTTGATATGGTATTTCACACCTCTAATCATATTTTCAAAATCAAACAACTGATATCACAAAGATCCACCAATTTCTTAATAAAACCCCAAATCGGGTATGCTGAAAATAGTGCTAAAAGCTTCACAACTTCACAAATTATTAATAAATCTGAAAATGGAAATTTTTACAGAACTTTCAGCAGCATAACAGCCTACAAATTGACATTTCTAGATCCGTATAGCCTTTACACAATAGCTCAAAAATGTAGGACAAAAACTATGCTCATCGGGCTCTCGAAATTAACACAAAAATGCCCGAAAACACCACAAAAATACTAATAAACTATCTCAGAAGTTTAATCACGTCCCAATACATATATTCAGCTCTATTTTAATAGCTTAAAGTCTGAAATACAGCAGCAACCAAAACTGATATGAAATGCTCAACTGAAAACACCAAACTCATGCAAAAAACACACCCAAAAACCCACAAATCTACACTGTTCAGCACAAAGGCAAACTTTGTATGAGCATGCACATGGAATAGCTTCAAACTCCCGTCCTTAGCCTTCCTGGAAACTTGCAAACTCCCGTTCTTGGGTCTCCCTGGAAACCTGCAAACTCCCGTTCTTGGGTCTCCTTCTCCACAGGTTTGGTAGCCTCTGAAGAATAACAAAGAATGAGCGAAAATCAAGTTCTGGCCTCTAACAATGAGTAACTTTCTCCTTTTAAAACAGAACCCTAACTCTTCAACTCCTCTCTGGTTACGTCTTATTCCCTGGTGGCTCTTCAACTTCTGCAAAGCATTTCGTCTTGTTCCTTCTTATCTCTTTATCCTCAATATAACATTAAATCGACCTTTTTAATATTTTGAGCCCAAGTCTCAAAGTCAATTTAATATTGCATGAAATAAGACTTCAATATTTTCTAATGTTCCAAAGGTAACATTACAAATCTCCCCTCCTTAAAATTGCTTGTCCTCAAGCAATTCGTACCAGGATCCCATACGAGTCTGCAAGCAAACCTGAAATCCAAACTGAAAATAATGTTGGCCAAATGGCGTAGCCAGATGTCCCCCTGCAATCTATCAATCAACCGAATCCCTGGATCCCATATAACTCTCTCAAAAAACTCAGTACCTACACCTGTAAACTACTCAACATTGATCAATACCAGGACCACAATAAAATCCTCATCCAACCAAAGATACAACCAACCAACACCTGGATCCTCGATCAACCCATACATTGTGTCAAACCTGTCGGTGCCTGGATCCCAAAACAATCGAACCCCACATCCATTTTCTATATAGGGGTAAAAATACCTAGTAGCGTCTATAACACAACATCTCTCTACAGCTTCCGGTAATCTCCCATGGATGTGATAACCAACCAAACCATCATGCCAACTGATACCATAGTCGTCCTGTAACCATGTATCCATAAGAAAACCTTGTGATAGAGAAGTAGCAAACCATGATGGATACATATCAACATGATGTACAACTGCCAACTTTCCCTCCGAAGATATCGCCAAGGGAGTAGTATCACTAGCAGGAATCGTGCCAATTACCGGCTCACCAACATCACACATGATCTCTGACACAACATCCCTAGTCTCCGTGCCATCAGTAGTAGAGACCACTACCATGTCAGGCATACCACAACAAACTGCTGCAGCACCCAACTTAATTGAACCTCATCCCAGTGGAAAAGAACCCGATATGCCAATGCTAGTGTCAAGGATGGATGCATCCCCATCTCCATTGTCTCTGACAATCTCTACCGTGGACATCCTCGGATCACCAGACACCACACCCTGTGACTGTATAGAATCTGGTAAAGACTGCAGTCATTCCAATTCCATGGTCACTTCAGCCAGATGCAATTGTGACTCCTCGAAAGCCAACTGTGTACTATCAAGAATCTTAGAAGTCACCCCGAGCTGCTGAGTAAGCTTACTCACCTCATCTTCCTTGACCAACAATGCATCATATGCTGCACTACCCCACTCCATAAGATGATCTCTGTCAGCTACCAACTGCATATAATTCTGTCTCAGAACCCGAATAGCCTCCCATATAGAGTGGATCTCTGTCAAGGAAAAATAACTACCTCCCTGCTCAACACTAGTAGGAGAGCCCCATCCATAAGCTGCTAACAACTGACGAGCAGCATCAAAATGCTGACAATCGATGGCAATGTCACGCTTACTCACCCTCAGCTGACTAGACATATGATGGCACTGGCTAGCCTGTCTCCTACAATCCTCTTCTGCCACACTATCCAAAAGAGTAGACTCAACATTACTGATTTTCAAAGTACTACCATCCCCACTCTGCGAATCAACTCCAAAGCTCATGTCAACATACAGAGTATCAAAAATTGTAGCATCGCTGTCCAACTCCTCTGTACCAAAAGAAACTGTCGGGGAGACTAAGTCCTCATAACTGTCCACTGCATCCGCTTGGATGTCATCAATTCCAATACAATCCTGGGACTCATCTGTAATCACTGACAACTCAGATGTGCCTAAATCATCATAAGCCCACTGCATCCTGAGTGGTTGACTGGAAATGCACACAACTCCCAACACCGGTGTATAGAAACTAATACCAACAACAGATAAGTTGTAGACACATGAAAGGACAACACCGTGCAATCTGCTAATCAAATCTATGATAGCACCCAAACAATCACTGCTACCAAAGAGTGATAACAATCTCCAGTCATCTCAATCCCAAACATCAATATAACAATCCCGAGGCCATATCCATAAACTAGGATCAGCTGGTAACTCAAGCAAACTATTTACCTGAGTAATATGACTAATACCAACTAATTCCACTTCACGCTCATCCTCATGTGACAAAACATCCAAATGTGCCTGGTGCTCCCTCTCGGAAAAATCATGAATATTCAATGCATGTTCATCTCTACTAGTTATCTCACCATTGTGCACAACAACATCCTCATAATCATCATCTGAACTCGCTATGTTGTAGTCACTACCTGTTGTAACCAAACCATCCTGAGTACCTATGACCTCAACCTCTGGCAACCTGTATGCAACTATCTCAACTTGAGTATCAAGTTGGCAGTTACTATCAATCTGCATAATATCCTTCACCACTTCCTCCTGCGGCTGAGTAGGAACTGAATCTTCTACCCGGCTACTGATATGTTTCCCAAACTCCTCATGCGAGTTCCTAGTAACTGAATTAGTCGATCTCTTGTTCTCTGTCCTGCGAGATGATCTGCATATAAATCTAGTCAACTTATCCATGGTAGCTGAATCAGCCAATTTGTCACTCAATTCACGATTTATTTTGACCATATCATCAACTGTTTTCTTGATTTCAACCCAAATGTCTGGATGATTACTCTTTTTGCTGCTCTGTGGTTCCTCTTTCAAGAAGGTAGGTCGTGTAGGATGGTTAACCGACCATGAAGTGTACCTCTTCCTATCCATTCTACAATCAATACTGAGCAAATTCCTTCAGCAGTCTAATGATCACTGTATTACTCTGTTCTCAGAATAATTACTTCAAATAGTTGTCATGAAACTCAGTTTGCAAAGACCTGCTACTGTTATTTTACTGCAAGGTACTAATGTAATAATATGAGGCAGAACATTCACTGCTTATACTAATAACTGGGTTATATTTTCAGACATCAGAGGTGAGATTATACAGAAACTGCAACCAAGTTGTCTATCATTAAACTGAATCAAATCCGAATGCAAAGGTGGAGCAATTGTTTAGTAACTCATACCTGTACCATTCATTCTAATTTCTGGTTTGAAACACAATTCATATTCAATGGTACTCCTGATAGGAATTATTGCAGAGCAAGGTTATGTACCAATATTGTCTCCATAATACCATAAGCCCACAACTGTTGTAGTCTGATAAGGAACAGATCTTGCATGCTGGCACAACTCAGGAAACCCGTGTATTCTGGCTAAGGACTGATGCTAGGTTCACACAGAGTGTTAGACTGCCTCTATATGCTGTGATTCCCAATGTCTGTGATAAACGTTATTCAAGCCAACAGCTGCAATGACTCTGTTAAAAAATCCTTCGAAATCCTTTGGAAAACCTGTCTACCTGTGCCATGGTTACACAACCCTGCCGTGAGTTTCCAATCTGTAAGCTCCGCTGTGATAACGTTCTGCTCAGAATTTGTCAGCAATATTTGAAGAAGAATCGCAGGGTAGAAGAAGTATTCTCGCAACCTAACATGCACCCTTGACTATTCCATGTTGAATATTTAATAGTAGTTGTCTAATTGTTGTCACTGCCAAGTGGAAACTGCTTCCATTGATATTATTAGGAATGAGCTGGAAGCCCGTTAAGAATCTTATCCTGACGTTACTCTGCTCCTGCCAATACTCAGATGATGGTTACAACTATCAAGGAATTCTTTTTTCTTGCAATAGTTGTTGGTAAGTGCCGCTCTAGTAAAGAACAGTTTGGCGGTCGATACCTTTAAGCACTACCTTGTTTATCGAGGATTTTTGGTGCGGCGTTATTTCATTTGTCACGGCAACCAAAACATCACTTCTAAGCATATTGGCATTACCCAATAAAAGAAGGTTCCTCAAAAGGAAAAGACCAGCTCCAATCACTCATAACTTGATGGCTCCATCATATCGTTTGTTCTCCTTACGTGCTGGGTATACCTGTGCGCCTGTATGACTTCTGTAACTGAAGAAGCGTTACAAATTTCAGCACCGTCTCTGACACATTTCTCTCTCGAATTCTGGAAAGTAACGCTTCAAATCTCTCCTTTTACGAATGGCGGATAATCAAGCTTATCCGCAATGACAAGCGGGTTCAGGCAAAAATTGGTTTACCACTTCTCCCCAGCCGCGTGCAATCGCTTGACACCCACGTTTCAACTTTACTGGCGATTCTACCACCGTCAGTTACCTTCGCGTGATGGCTACCTTGCTCGATGTGGTCACTTCTTTCACTTCCAAAACTTCTAACTATACACCAAAATGCTGAAAGAGCTATGGCATAAGCCGATAATACTGTTGGGACCCTTGTTGTGTGTCGTCCTTGGCAAATGCATTCTGTGACTGCGAAAAACTTGTTGGAGATTTCCTGTGATGATTTCGGTATATAATGCAGGTGTTTGGATAAACTCCACAGGCTAGCAAGAAAACTAGCTCTGATATCACTAAAATGTCCCCTTTTCTGATTTGATATGGTATTTTACACCTCTAATCAGATTTTCAAAATCAAACAACTGATATCACAAAGATCCACCAATTTCTCAATGAAACCCCAAATTGAGTATGCTGAAAATAGTGCTAAAAGCTTCACAACTTCACAAATTATTAATAAATTTGAAAATGGAATTTTTTACAGAACTTTCAGCAGCATAACAGCCTACAAATTGACATTTCTAGATCTGTATAGCCTTTACACAACAGCTCAAAAATGTAGGACAAAAACTATGCTCATCGGGCTCCCGAAATTAACACAAAAATGCTTGGAAACACCACAAAAACACTAATAAACTATCTCAGAAGTTTAATCACGTCCCAATACATATATTCAGCTCTATTTTAACAGCTTAAAGTCTGAAATACAGCAGCAACCAAAACTGATATGAAATGCTCAATTGAAAACACCAAACTCATGCAAAAAACACACCCAAAAACCCACAAATCTACACTGTTCAGCACAAAGGAAAACTCTGTATGAGCATGCACATGGAATGGCTTCAAACTCCCGTCCTTAGCCTTCCTGGAAACCTGCAAACTCCCATTCTTGGGTCTCCCTAGAAACCTGCAAACTCCCGTTCTTGGGTCTCCTTCTCCACAGGTTTGGCAGCCTCTAAAGAATAACAAAGAATGAGCAAAAATCAAGTTCTGGCCTCTAACAATGAGTAACTTTCTCCTTTTAAAACAGAACCCCGACTCTTCAACTCCTCTCTAGTTACGTCTTATTCCCTGGTGGCTCTTCAACTTCTACAAAGCATTTCGTCTTGTTCCTTCTTATCTCTTTATCCTCAATATAACATTAAATCGGCCTTTTTAATATTTTGAGCCCAAGTCTCAAAGTCAATTTAATATTGCATGAAATAAGACTTCAATATTTTATAATGTTCCAAAGGGAACAGTACAATGTCCTTGAGACTACATGGATTCACTTATTTGAGATGTTGTGAGTGGATTGGTTATAAATTTGACATTATCTTTTGTAGTGGGAGCTTCTTGGTATATATTTAACAGGTATTGCTCTTGAGGCTCGTGATTGCAAGTTACAAATTAGATATGTTGATGATGTGAGATTCACTTGGTATGCCTTCGGAGGTATGGATAGTTGGATGAGTTTGGCACTTGTGAGTGTTATTTCAGCTATAGATATTTTGACAACTACGAATACATGTGATTACCTTCGGATCAGTTTTTTTGTGCTTGGCATTTCAGTTGGTACTAGATTTTATGATCTTCTAATGTGATAGGTTGGGTGGCTTTCTCTTTGGATGGCTTGTATGTATGTTTCGTGGAAATGGCATAATAGGAGGTGAGATCATTCATGTTTGAGATATTGGATACTTTGATTTTGTTGCGGGTACTAGGATGGAGCACATGGTGTACTTTGATCCATGATGGTGGATGTGTTAGGAGGGCTTGTTCCCTTGTTCATGTATGTGGCTACAGATTGACCCTATGCAATGTACACAAGAAGTGGGAGATTGTTGAGATAATGGGTGTTGCACACATTGCATTATATTGCTATATTATTTTATTTTATTTTATTATGTAACATTGCACCTAAATGGACATGCAACATGAAAAGATTTCCATGGGATATACTTGATGAATTGTATTGTAACATTGTGATAATATTTCATGTAATTATTTAGTATTGGGAAAAAGAATTAAAATTTCAATATTAAACGTGGGGTCAATGGGTTAAGTAGCACATGGTTTATGCGATACCACTTGGTGGTTTTGTGGGACTTGCTACTATATATGTAGCCACAAGGGTAGTTGTATGAGAAGAAGAAGACCAAAAAGGAAAGAGTCGAGTGGAAAAAGGCTTGATAGGTTAGCCAAGGGAGCATTTGTGAAATTTGGAAACATGGCATGGGATGTGTAGATTCATGCTTGTTCACATGGATTACTTAGTTGTGGTTATAGCTTTGAACTTTTCTCTCAAAGATATTACCAAAACATCTGTTATTCCATATTTTAACCTCCTTTTTAACATTTCTTAACTTTGAGGCCACTCTAAAAATATTGCAATGGTATTTTTGTTGAATAATACGTGGTGATGGATGCTTTTGGAGGCTAGGTTTTTCCCTCAATGAGAGTTTCCTAGGGTATATCTTCTGTCACATTTTTGTGGGTATATTGTCTATTCTCTTGCATGTGGATTTTAATTGCATATTTATTTTAGATCTATTATGGGTTATGTGGAAACTGTTATGTTTTTGTTGCAATTTTCCTTACAAACAAGGGCTACACTCATGTTGCAAGATCTTCTACTATATCCCCTTCAAAGGAGAAAGCTTCTCTCATCCTCACATGTGTGCTTTGTAGCCTAGAAGTGATAGAAAGTGTTAATTTCTACCAAAGATGTAGGTTGGTTGGTAGATTTGCAAGTATCTTTCCCTACCTTCAAGATGTACATTATTGTTTATCTAACTCTTGGAAACCCTTAGTCTAGTGATATTGAGCTCTATCCGTGCACTAAGGTGTTTCTTATTGCTTATTTCTCTTCTTTTGAAGACCATTATTTGATCTTGAAAAGGTTGTGTGTTTGGGGGAATCATTCCCTTTCTGTCAAACCCTAAGTTGTTTCATTCAACCCTCTCACTAAGCTACTCAATGAGTTTTCAGTGTAAATTAGCCTTCCTGGTCTCTCATTTCATTTCTAGGAGATTTCTTTCTTTGAGATTGTTAGGAACAACCTTGGTCGTTTCTTACAGGTAGACGAAGCTATAATGATTTTGAGTTTTTCCCATATCTTAATTGATTTGAATGTTTCTTAGTTGTTTCCTAGGGATGTAGTGCTTATGGATAAGGATAGTGTTAAGTTTAATGATCAGATTATTTTAGTGTACTTTAACCTTTTACTATGATGATTGTCTTCATGTCTCTAATCACTCTAATCGATTTGACTGTATTGCCAGAGGTTAATTAGTGTCCTATCACTGGTCAAACTTTAATATGTAATAATAAATTTTATATGTGTGTGTATGTATATGTATGTATGTATATAGATATATGTGTGTATATATACATATGTACACACACACACACACACACACACACACACACACACACACACACACACATATCCGTGTCTATGTACATATACATTTTAATTTTATCTAACTAAACTATACATTAACATATATGTCATGAATTATGAGGGTCTTCCCTTCCCCTGTTAGCATTGTTTTTCTATGTGCAACATGGCTTCTAACCATGCTCTTATACACTGCAAAGGTGTTGCTTCTTGGTGGAAGGTTGCAAGTAATGAACATCTAACAGTATGTGCTATTGACTCCCTCTCAAAGTCCTCTAAGGACTCTCGGGTTGATGAAAAAAAATCTCCTACTACAATCTATTAATCCAAGTCTTGTTCATGTTACAATCCTTATTGATGCCCCCAAATCTTTTGGTGTTTGTCCCTCAGGATTGGTGGGCACTTCTAACTTCCTCTTCCTCCATTGCTACTTCACACCATGGTTCTATTAACAATGCCCATCTTCTACAACACTTTGGTCATTGTGTTAATAGTCACCCTTGCAATGTCTCCTTTGTTGGAGAGCCTAAAGCTAGTATCACATAAATAGTTTTCTAAAGGCATAGAAAGGCATCTCACCTATCTTTTCTTATGATGTGAGGCTAGCCCTTTTTGTTGGGTGAAAGCCTCTATTGGTAGTTTTTATTTTTATTTTTTATTTTTTTCCGTAAATAGTATATAGTGTGCTATGTGTTCTTGATGGTCTAACACTCTATTGTTGGGTCTTACTTTTATAATGGGTCACCCCCCTTGTTTTGGTTGTTTTTAATAATAAAAAATAAGATTACCTTGACTTGTACCTAGATTGAAAAAAAAATTAGAGATATACATCGACATGGACCAATATCTTTTGAGATCTCCTAAATTTCTTGTTGCTACATAGTGCAAACATTGTAACCAATATGGTTAGATGTTGTCCTACCAACAATAATTGCAATTTATATTCATTAACTAATATAAGCCATATCTATTTTTGTATTTCTTCTTCAAGATATAGGCTAAAATGCTTGGAGGAACACAATTATTCATCTAAAATAGAATACTTGGATCTATCTTACAAACATTATATAAACCCAATAATATATTTGTTAAATTATTTAAATTTCTTTCTCTTGATCTAAATTATAAAATTGAACTAATTGGATAGATTTTTATATATCTAGTATTAGAAATTTATTATTTAGTACTTCTTTGTGGTAGGAGAGTTAGTTGTAATATAATCTAGCCATGACTTCAAAGGTTACTCCCAAGTTTAGTGGAGGTAATGTTTATAGATGAAAAGTTGTATTTTTTTACATTTTATGCTAAAGACATCATCTAAATCGATATAATATTCATGTCACCAAAAAAAATCAAATCTACAACTTCTACAGAAGAAAAAATATCAAAGATTTGTAAGGAGACATGCTCAATCTATTCATTAAATTAAAAAGGAAAGTGTAACACTTATTTTTTTATTGATAACGTTTATGAATCAAAACTTATAATAACTAACTTATTTCTCTTTCATCTAGATTCTAAAGGAGCACCTATATTATTGTTATTTGTCACTTTCATTCACTGTACACCATACTACATTTCTCATTTCCATAACTCTTAGCCCATAACTCTTAACCCCTAAAGAGAAGAGAATATATGAATATTACTATATCTTAACCCCTAAAGAGAAGAGAATGATGTGAATATTACTATATGAATTGCATTGATAATATCCACCATTTACTACTATGTATCATTTTATATCATAGTAGATATCAAAAAGAATCCATCAAGCAAATTGTTGATTAATTTAATTGTTAAATATGAACAATGTCAAAACTTTCTCAATATCTCATAGAATACATTTAAAATAGATAAATATATAAATGCACATTAAAGCTCCCAAAGGTTACTGTTTGGGTTGACCAAACAATATTTGATAGTAAACCTTGGGTCAATAGAAATTTTCTTGGCAATAGTTATTGTACTCAATAAACAACTTAGAAGCACTACTAGCAATAATAATTTAAACATCTTCGACCAAAATTATACACTGAAACAAGATCCATTAAAGCATCATAGTAGCAAAGTCATGGATGACAATAATGTTGTTTCACTTGTAGAAACAAGACAAGTAGTTTGGGACCCTTTACAACAAATTTCCAATTTTGTGACATCAATTTGTAGAATGGGCTTTCAATATTATTGCAACCATTCATTTTTTATTTCTTAAATCAAGCTCATTATTTTTTAAATTGCATATGCAACAATTTGGTAGTATTTAAAATTTCAATGTCCTTGGCTAAGCTAGTTTACAATGCTTCAAAAACTCATTTAAAATCATTTGCTTTGATAGATTTTATTTTGCAGTGTTTATAAAATCAATAGGGAAGATGAGTTAATACATGTATGAAGTCCAACATATATTAAGTGAACAAAATATATCTTAAAATGGTGCCCTAAAAATGTCCCATCAATGCATATTTTCAAAAAGATACTTCTAAATTTCAAAACACCATCATTAATGTGGTGCCACATCAGCTCACTGTTAAACATGATTTAGTGCACACCTATTTATCTTATCACTTTTTAGAAATATTTTAGAAAGAAAAAAACATAATGATGTGTCATTATATTTGACCATATAAGTTTTAAATTTTATTTTTACGTAATCATCTTGACAGTAAACACTTGAAGCAAGTTAAAACATCCACATAAGATTATTGGAAAGTATAAAGTTAGTATGACCATGTACTAGACCACCTTCCCTAGTTTCGATAGACTATTAAAACCATACGATCCTTCACAATGTAATCATTCACAAAACTATTTGTAAACTCATAAAACTATACGATCCTTCACAATGTAATCATTTCACAGAACTATTTGCAACATGCCAAATATCAATATCAATAAGATAAATTGATCCTCTCTAAACAAAACATGTTTAAAAGCTCCTTCCAAATGTGTATTAAACTCCAGACGTGACATGACGTAACATATAATGGAGTTTATATATTTCAAATTAAAATTTGAAAGTTGAATGCTCAAGAGTCTGAAGATACTTCCTACGATCTAATAGGTTCAAATAGACTCAACCAACTAAATATACTTACCAAATAATAAAAAATACTCTTACCAAATAATTTTAAGTTTGAAATATTTTTCTAAAATCAAACAGGTTCTCAACTAAGTTAATTAGAACTTGTATTTCTCTACACTTCCATTTTTTTAAGAAGATTGAAAATCAAAAGTGAAAACAGTAAATGGATAACTAATAGATGAGAAAATATTAATCAGAAGACAGCAGATTTATCATGGTTCACCATAATATGCGACTATGCGACTGTATCAACACTAAACAGAATATTGTATTATATTAATAAAACAAATTGATTACAATGATACCACTGAACAGAATATTGTATTGATAAAACAAATTGATTACAACGATACAACAGCAAACATATTTATAAATTTCATTTAATAAAGTCTCTCTCAAATGAAATGAAGAGAGACAATTTAATAAGTCTCTCTGAAATGAAGAGAGACACAATTGGAGAGAAAAAAACATCCTGGCATTCATATTAACAATTTGAATGGTCTCTAAAGAAGATGCCAAATATACATTTGAAAGAATCTAATATTCAATTTTTTATAACTAATGACCGTCATATTCACAGTTTTAAACAACTTCAAAACCTAGTGCGTGGACTTTATTATTTATTATTTACAATGTTTGTTCCAAGATTGGCTTATTAATTACTGTGACAATATAAGTCATATGTCTGTACAGGACTGTTACCGAGTTTGCTCAGATATTGAAGTTTTATAAATTTTCGGCTATTGTTTCAGTTTCCCTAGGGCTGCTTCTTGTATTTGTGTTTCGTTCTACTGTAAGCTAGCTATATCGATATGTCAGAAGATAGAATATGGCTGTAAATGATGGCAAAATCTTAGCTTTGCCATATTCAGATAAAAGCAAACACCCTTTGGTGTAAAAACAACATAAGGGTTAACAGCAATATTGTTTTCTCTTCATCTCAATCAGAGACAAAACAACCATAAATAGTTTTCAGGTTGACAAGCGGCCCGAAAAACAACCAAGAATCATCATAATTTTAGTTAAAACTCAACACAAAATTCTACTACAATATTTTTTTCTCTTCGTGTGTCAGACAAACACCATCCAAACAAATACCCAGATTCACGGCGGTTCCTAAAGTTTAGTAGTAAACTACAAAACTACCAGGAAAACGGAAACGGAATGGACTAGGCCTAAGATCAGAATTTTAGTTGAACACATCAAAAACCACCTTACCAGTTTTACTTCACAGGTAAAAGGCTCTGCAACAATTATAACAGTTCTTCATCACACTGCTCAATAACAAAGCACTGCAAGTAGACTTGACCATATGAATCATTAAGGGTGTAAATCTAAATAACTTCCATAACAGAAAATTCTTGCACAGGTCGTAAACTCGGGATAAAATAACATGCAATAATAAAAACTATTATAACATTAAATGCTTTTTCTTTACCAGAATAAACATTTTCGTCTTAAACTTGTCTTTCAGCTCTAACCAAAATTTTAAACTACTCTATAATGTTATTCAAACAAAAAACCTATTGTAACATTATAATACCGTGACATTCATTAGAGGCATCTGATTTACACTGGTCCAAGAGCAATGAAATTTTAAACACTTTAACACCAGCACTGTGGTAAGTCAGGATGTCGGGACAAATTTTCAGGACAAAGGGACAGAGGGCCTCAATTTCAGGACAGCAGTGGAGGACCACGGATGCAGTATACTATACATATAGAACTTGAAATGCTAGTTATAAATCATGTTTCAGCATAACATGCCAAAATAAAATACTTAACATAGCAAAATCGCAATACAAACCAGAATCATTGAACATTTAACATAGAACAATACTCAATAGTAACACTCGAAAATTAAAATTTAAAAAAAAACTCAAGAACCCATAGTGGCAGTGGCATGGCTGCACAATGGCAGGGTAGCTGGGTTCTTCGAGGTTTGGCGGAAGGGGGATGCAAGTCCCTGGGTTTCACTGAATTTTAAGTTAAACCATAAAAGGAGTTTTTCTTAAATAATAATAATAATTCATGAATAGACAATCCTCAACAATATCAAACCAATCAAATGTTGAATCCACAATTTTTGACATCCCTTGGAATTGTGTTCATCAAACATGAACTTTTATTTTTAACATCCAACAGAGAAGGATGAAAGAGAACTAAATGAAAAGCAATCACTTCTAACAGTAGAATTGTTTCATCTATAGTTGCATGCACGTGCCTCTCTCTTGCTCCATGGTGCGTAAAAATTGACTCCAAGTGTGCAATTTGTGCCAAGCCTGGCAAATCTTCTAATTTATGCCTGTTTAATTCATTAAGATTGAACGTTTAAAAAGAGAATAATAAATTTGGGGATGCAATTGAAAGAATTTTCATACAAAAAGACCAAGTAAATAGCAATTTCAATACAACAAAAGGCAACATTACCTGAAGTATGATAAAGCTTTAAGGACCATGATAAATATCTCAACTGCTGAAACTAGAATCAAGTGGAGTAAGCAGATCATTTAATTCAATGTAATCACCCTCCAGAGTCTCTGGAGAGAGATCCTGATCTGACAAGGATGAAGATGGCTGTATAGTTTCGTCCTCCACTATCACAGTTTCTTGGATATGCCAGTTACCTGCATTATCTGTCATACAGTAATTTCCATTGCCCGAAGAAGTTCCTTTCTGCAGCATGAGAAGCTGCATCCAATAGAAAATTGAGATGTGTTCTCTATCAGTTAAGAAAGGCATTAAAATAATGAAATTATTGTTGAGAGAATGATTATTTGAGCTTATAGCAAAGCTGTATAAAAGACCAACATTAAAAGATGCACATGGAAGTCTACTACTATATTTTGCTTATCCAATCACAGCTATGAAATCCCAACTCTGCACCTAAATCATTGGCAATGAAATGCATGATCTAACGGTAAGAAAAAACATTAAATAATTAACTCAACTCAGAGTATGAACGTTTGGGCTTTGAGTGAAGATGTACTCTACATACAGCCTACCAATGTGGAAAATCCAGACACAGAAGTCCACTACTATATTTTGGTTAGCTGATTTCAGCTACATCTCATCCGAACGTTTCACCTAAGTAATAAATGGAATACCACTATAACAGACCGTGTTAGATTACCTGGTTCTCATAAGCAGATGCTTCCCCCAATACATTTTCTTCAGTATTTGGTATAAGATCATCAGGATCGCAGAGGTGCCTCACCAAGAACATTTGTATATCATCATCAGGGGGTGGCGAATCCTCTCGGCATTTGCGAGTGTCCTCCATTGAAGTCTTCCCTTGACGAGCATTGCAATCAACATTGGGATTGAAGACATCTGCAGGCTGTGTAGTAAAAGAATCACTTTCCACACCCAAAGATGACCTTGGCTCAGCCTCCGTACTAGTAGCTTCACTCGTACACCCTTGATCTCTTTTGGGTGCAGGCTTTTGGAAAACTTTACACAGAACAAATGAATCCTGCATTGACAATAGAGACAGTAAAAGCCCATCCTGCTTCATAAAAAATGTTGGCAGCAATAAAAAATAAATTGATAAAGTAGGAGGTATTTTCCACAAGAAGTCAAATTGCAAATTGTATTATTGCTATCAAGATTCAATTGTGAACCCATGTTTCATGAGTGCTCACACGAACCTATCTCTCATTGTCCATTTATTCTCATGAGAGATGGGTTGGTGTGAACCAAACATATATCAATGAGTTTGACCCAAAAACTACACAATTGAATCCTGATAGCAATATCACAAAAAAAAGATTGTTAAACTCCTCTAGTGGCAATTGTAACTCAAATCTCAGATATGTTGATGCCACTCAATTCAATATATAAGCAACTCAATTAATCAGCTAACATACTAATGTTTGCAATGGTGCACTTATAAATGAAAAAATAAAGCAAAAGTGATTTAGCTAAGTCTGCAGAATAATAGAACTTTTATTACCTGCAAGGGCTTTGAATCATCATGTTCAAGGATATACTCATGCAGCCTCCAATTGGTTTTCCCTCCATGCTTTATGTAGAAAATCTTAGTCTTCTTAATTGCCCGTACACCAGAATATGCAGAGATAGTTTGGTCTCTTCCTGTGGTAGTCCAGTAGCCTACTTCTGTGGGCCGGACTGACTTGTTCCCCTTGGTGTAACTTCCATTAGTAGGGCTAAAGAAATACAGCTTTGAGCCTCTCCCTCGTATACAAGATTTACCTATGTTACAAGTGTAAATAAGAACATAAGTTTGAATTTGGATTTAACAGTGTTACCAGCACAATTGCACATATTAAACAGTTAACAATTCTCATTCAAATCTGAAATAACATCCTTTATATATGTGCGCAATCCCAGAGCAATAAACATAAATTATGTAAGTCCTATCCCATACCATTCAATACAAAGCGGATTATCAGTACTCAGTATGCTCAAAGACAAGTGTGAATGAAAATACCAGGCAACTCCCAAGGCTCGTACTTGTATGGATCCACCTCTGAGATGATGTTTTTTTTCAGAGACCATCCATACACTTTCCTTGCCAGATAGTAGCCAACCAGCTCCTCATCAGTAGGATGAAAGCGGAAACCAGGTAGCTGAGAATTCTGCCCCATCCAAATGTTTGCAGTAATTAAACAGGTGTCAATTGTACTTAATCTCAAACTCAAGTAGGCCTTCTTTTGAACAATATTCCGTTTCCTTTAAAATGAATTACTCGGGTGAAAATTATTCTGAAATAAATACTGGAAAACCCTTGATGATCAAAATGATATCATTATCTCACGCTGATTTGAACCAGTTGGTGACTAACCACTCCCAAAGAAACTTCTTGTTGTGTTCCAAATGGTCTATTTTACTTCCAGTTTATTTCATTTGCAGCACATTTGAAGAGTGGATTGAAATGCCAGAAAAAATACCAAAAAGCAAGCGGTTACCTAAGTGACATTGTGTTGCATGCTTTGCATCTTGACAGCTAATAATTGCCAACAAAATCAAGGCTTCAAATCCTAAACAGCCTATTGGGCTTCCACAAGATCTCTTGCACTGAATTGTATGTACCAATAAAAATGGCAGCACAAATGTTGGAATACACTCAGTAACCAAAATGAAATGCTATCTCATCCGTATATGAACAATTTTAGCAGAGTTGTTCACTGATCTTATAAACCATCTCCATTCCATATCGGGTTCTTTTACAGCTAGGAGAACCTTTTCGAAGCAAATTATATGTGAGGATAAAAATTCCAAAAGTACCGTGAAACACTCAGTGACTAAAACGTTACTGTTGCCTCATCCTGCTTTGTACAACTATGGCAGTTGCTGGCTGCCCATATGGACAAAACTTACCACATCTTCAGAAGATACTAAACCTTTATACCACCATCAAAGAGGTGGTCATGTATGCACTGCAACCAAGCAAAATTTGAAACACCGCATGTAGATTGAAAAAGACACGACAAAGCCTAAAATAAGAACCCTTCTCTCGAACTTTCTGCAACTCCGAAATTTGGACAAACTTCTCACATTCACAAAACCATCAAATTCCCAGTAACTTCACAGCAGTGCGTTTCTTGGGGCAAAAGCATTTTAGTTTATAGACAACTAAGACTTAAGAGCCAATATGTTCTATTGCCAAGGACTCCTTATCTGCCCGTGCTGGGGATTGCAGAGTCAACTGCATTTAGATTTAAATTGTCTTGAAAGCCAAGTCCTTGAGTAGCAAAAACTGCAATCCCCCTAAAATAAAAAGCTCTTTTGCAGTACTGAAAGTTAAAAATTGATCAAATAATCGATACCTAGCCGGCTCCTCTCATCTAATTGCATCGAAAACCCCACAGCAAGCAGAGCCCCAGTAAAACTGATGTACTACCCAGACATGAACTCCTACGATTTATAATAGCAAAATATATCAGCCCCCAACCACTGGAAGCTGCTAACTGCAACTACCAAAAACTCGTCAACACTCATCATTACTTCTCCATTCAAAAAACTGCGCCTTGGCGCTGCCGGAGCCCTCTATCGTTCAAGGGCTAAAACAGGCGAGAACGCTTATCCCTCAAAGAGCTTTGCTCAATGCACCACAGCGTACCTCCACAAAATAGATTAGAATGTTCCACAAGGGGAGAACCTCTGCCACGCTTTCTGTGTTGTTTCTTTGACATGGGGTCACTCCAAAAACAGCCCTAGTTTCACACCAGCAAACAAACCCTTAAAACCCTCAAAAAATCAGAAAACCCCAATTCATGGTCAACAAAAGAACCGTAGCAATTAAACTTCAGATGGTTATCATTAGAAATCAAAACCAGACAAGCATATAATCGAAAACAAATATGATTCTTTTCCAGGATCCATTAATGGAAATGGGTATTATTAGAAATCATAATCCAATAAATATATGATCGAAAAAGAAAGTAACGTATTCCCACGACCCATTAATGACGATGGGTGTTCCTAAAAACACAGGCACGATTGAATATCCTATAAACAGAATTAACTGCGAAAAAGAACAGCAAGAAAATCTACGAATGAAGAGGAAAATAAAGGGATCCGAACTACCTGGTATGACAGAACGGATGTCACTTCCCGCCACAAAACTCTAGACCTCCATGGAACGCAACGAGAGAATGAATTAGGTCCCCGTATAATGTATATATAGGACTATCTAACCTACGGTTATCTATGTTAACTCTGGGCTAAGATAGCTTCTTGGTCACTCTTCGATTTTCGAAGTGGTTTTTGTTGTTTTATTTGGTACATTTTATTGTGGTCTAGTCAGTAGATTCGAGATGGGTTCCGTGTTTTTCGTAGTCTACTTGAAGACTTCGTGCGTCCCTGTTCACACTATTCCTCCCACTTTCTCTCGGACTTTTTTACCCAATTTACTCTGCTTTGTCAATATTTGCTTTGTGTACTTTCTTTCTAGGATCGTTATATGTGCTGATAACTCCAAACGTGGAAGGTGCAGATTTGTCCAGAGATCTTGGGTGCATGCCATATTGTTTGGAGTGCATATACACCGTCCCGTACAGTATGATTACAGGAAAATCCAGCCACTTGGGGCAATGGTAGCTTGCCGGTGAATCTTCTTTTTGTACGTGGAAGGGGCTTCAACTAGGAGTAAGTTGATTGGAGAGTGGATTTACCCACTTATTACCCTTTCTAACACGCTCTTTTTTAATTTTGGTCAATTGTGTCTCAAAAAGGAAAGTTGATTGGAAAGTGGATTTACCCACTTATTACCCTTTCTAAGATACTCTTTTTCTATTTTGGTCAATCGTGTCTCAAAAAGGAAAATAAACTTACCTCAATTGTAGACTGGTATACAGGTACACAAGTCCAATGGCCCGTGGCTATACAGCCACAAAAATGCACTTCCTTTACATGGCTTTTTCTAACTTTTTAAAAAATTAACAAGTCCTTTCTTTCATATAAAAGTGCATTTTCATGGCTGTATAGACATTGCCAGTCCAATGACCTTATTTGGAAACATAAACTTGTCTTAATTCTAGTATATTATATAGGAGTTCTAGTTATTTTCCATTATGATTACAAAAATAATTTACATAATTATTTAGTATCTGGAGCTAGAGCAACAAGCGTAAGCATGGACAGGTAATGATTTTCAAACTTGCAAATTTTCAAAGAAGCAGCAAAGGCAGCACGGGCCACGAGAGGAGGCATGGGCAGGAAATAGTTTTCAAACCTACAAATTTGCAAAGAAGGTCATAAATCACAATGTCAGACTATTTGCAACAGCAACAATAGAGCACATGAAGAATAATTTCCATGGGAGGGCAATTGCTCAATCAACCAAGCCCTTTTTTCTTAACCCTCGCTTTCAAATCGGATCCCATTAGCAAATTAGCAAAGTTAAGAAACCGCCATTTGATATATGTGGAGATGAGTGTGATGTACCAAAAAATGGCATCCTCGCAATAGTTGGAAAGCAAATCGTGAGGTCAATATTTTGAAAGTACGTGATAAAACAACTTTTGAAATTAGTGAATCATCGCACATTGCACTAATCCAAACTTCAACTTCTCCAAATGATGACGCATTAGGTACTACACCTTTGATACCTATTTCGACAACTACAAGGGATCTGGGTGTGCAGCTAAGACCTCCCTTCAATCCAAATAAATTGGTCATAGCTACTAAAACCTAGACCTTGACATCGGGGGTTTTAGGGTTGGGGAAGCAAAGACAGGAAAACCACCCTCGGACTCAAAATATGGAGGAAGAAGCAAACAAGACTATTTACTTAGGAGCAAAACCCCATTCCTACCAAGCTTGCCCTAGATAAGATGTCTCAATACAAAATTACTCTTTTAGAAAACCAACTTGCCCTACAGATCTCTTTCCTCTTTGAAACAACACTTTATGGTAAGTTATCGACATCCACTTTGCAAATTCGTGAAATTGGGGCTTAGGTGAATGAACCTGGGAAGGAGTTAAAGATGGCTTCCTTATTGAATGAGATCCTAGGGATTTTATTGCTCTATTTAGTTCTAAAGCTTATAGAGATTGTGTACATCATTTTAAGGGTTGGTTTTGTAACAGGCATGGTCTTTATACTTTAGTGTACGTTCGAATTTTCAAACTAAATCCACATGTGTGATGCAGGAGGATCTTGCATCACAAAATAAAGGGGGCATGATAAAAAAAAATTAAAAATAATGGTGGAGAGAGAAAGTGACAAAGATAGAAGGAAAAATAATTTAAGCATTTTGTTCACCAAGGTGTGTAGGTAGAAAAAAGAAATTAATAGTTGTCATTTCATTTATCGAGGTGTGTTGGTGGCATTTTAGAAGTTTGTGGAAAGTTCCTTATCATGCATTTAATATTTGTTGTGGTCCACAAAGGCAAATTAATTTTCTAATTGGCCGACATGGTGGTGCTTAGTTGTAACTGGGTGGGAATTTAATATTTATTGTAAGGTAGTTGTATTTACCTTTTTATCCCACATTGGTTGTGTTTGTAATATCTTGGGTGGTTAGTGCCTCTATAAGCAAGGCATGTGAGCATTTGTAATCAACCTCTTGTGGAAAAAGATCTTCAAGTGAAAGCTCTGTGGTTATAGGCTCTTCTTTGTGGAAGATCTCTTAGTGGAAGCTCTTGTTGTAGAAGCTATCAGTGTGCAAGCTAGTTGGAAGCTCTTGGTTTGTAAGCTATCATATTAGAAACTTTCTCATATTGTACAAAATTGGAATTTTCTTATCTTGGGAAATTTGTAAGGAATTTAAAGTATTAATGTATGATTTGTAAAGCATTTTGTCTTCTTTTTATCTCCATGTTACTAAGTGTTTTTTTATGAGTCGGTAAGGGTGGTGTGTCCCTTTGTCAGTGATATTAGAGTGTCCATTCGTTGGTGGTATCAGAGTGGCCCTTCATCTGTGGTATTAGAGTAGGAGTTCCTAAGTGTATCAATAGAACACTAACTGTGAGATAGTTTGCACTAGGACCTTAGGTTGGGTGAATTTTGTTAAAGAAGTAGCTCTTGAATGTGTAGATGGATCATCAATTGTGAGATAGTTTGCACGAGGATCGTGATTTGAGCTAAGACAAATCACTGATTGTGAGGCAGTTTGCATGAGTTATTTATAGTGGGTGAAGTTTGTCTTATATAGACTTGAATATGGAGAAGAGAAAGAAAAAGATGAATTTTGTGCTTGGATGAACTCTTAAAATTCTTATACTTGAGAAAATTAGAGAGATGCAACAAGAAGCATTATGAGTTGCATTCTTGGATTTGCATAAGCAAGTAAATGAATTAGAAGCAAAGTTGCAAAAAAGAAGGGTAATTCATCAGAAAAAGAGATGATGACAATTCTTTGGATGTGGAGAAGAAAGAAGATATAGTAGAGTATCACACATATGGTACAAAAGAAGAGGAAGACCATGAAGATGAAAAGATTTGTGAACTTGAAGTAGATGAATATGATTTATTAATGAAGACTGTAGCAGTAGAGAAAGAGTACAATGCCTTGGTTGGAGATCAAACAAGTAAAGTAGTTACAAGCCTTGTTGAAGAAATGAAAGAAGAAAACAAAGATAAAAGCATGGAAGAGGTGAATTTTAATGAATTTGGGCATGCTAGATTTGAGACAGATTTGAAAGATAAAGATGATGGGTTACATGAGGATCTTGTTAGTGATATTTGGTATGCAAAAGAGAATTTGTGTGGCATTAGAAGGTCTATTGCAATTGCATTAGATCATACACTATTGGAGGAGAATGAGAGTTACACTTGGATGAAGTTAATTGTGGAGGATTCTTTTCAGCAAATGATACCTATTCCAACTAGGTGTTGGAAAAGAATAAAGAAGGAAATACATTGAAAGCAAATACTTGTTCCAGCAAGGTGTTGGAAGAGAAGAAAAAGAAATATAATCATCAACAACTACTTCATTTTGTGAATCCATATTCAAAAATTAAAAATTCCTAACATGGGTGTATAATGCAGGAGCATCAAAATAAAAGGGAACATGATAAAAAAAAATTGGAGGAGAGAGAAAGTGACAAAAATAGAAGGAAAATAATAATAATAAAATGTAAGAAAGGAAAATAGAGGGAAAAAAAAGGCATTTTATTTACCAAGGTGCATAGGTAAGGGGAAAAAAATTAAAATAGTTGTCATTTAATTTATCGAGGTGTGTGGGTGGCATTTAGAAGTTTGTGGAAATTTCCTTAAATTATGCATTTAATATTTATTGTGGTCCATAAAGGCAAAGTAATTTCCTAATTGGTCCACGTGCTGGTGCTTAGTTGTAATTGGGTGGGAATTTAATATTTGTTGTAAGGTAGTTGCATTTACCTTTTATCCCACATTGTTTGTGTTTGTAATACCTTAGGTGGTAAGTGCCTATATAAGCAAGGCATATTAGCCTTTAAAGTCAAGCTATTATGGTAGAAGATCTTGAAGTGAAAACTATTTTGTTGTAAGCTCTTCCTTGTGGAATATCTCTTGGTGGAAGCTATTAGTGTACAAGCTCTTGGTGTGCAAGTTAGTTGGAAGCTTTTGGTTTGTAAGCTATCATATTGGAAACTTTCTCATATTGTATGAAGTTGGAGTTCTCTCATCTTGGGAAAGTTGTAAGGAATTTAAAGTATTAATGTATGCTTTGTAAAGCATTTTGTCTTCTCTTTATCTCCATGTTGCTAAGTGTTTTGTTATGAGTTGGTAAGGACAGTGTTTTCCTTCGTCAGTGGTATCAAAGCATCCATTCATTAGTGGTATCAGAGTGACCCTTCATTAATGTATGTTGCTTAATGCCATATTGAATTTCATTTTCTAATTTTCTATTAGAGTATCAAGATCCAAAATTAGTTGATGTGTTTGCTGATAAATTAGGGATCTTCATTAAGCATGATCTTATTCCATAATAATATATTCACCTTTCATTTAGGGTTTTCTTACTTCTCAGTTTGGAAAAACCGTTCACTTCTTTATTAATAGTCTCTCCAAATGTGGCCAATGGAACTAGGAAGTGTAAATTCAAGAGGTAGATATTGTTAGCAAACAGTCTTCATTCCTAGGTGATTACCACATTGAATGTCTAGGGCACAACCAGGAGCATGTCTCACTATGCTCAGATTTTTCTATAGATCCCAAGAAATATATGTTCTATCGCTACAACCAATCTCAATTGAAATCAATATGTATTAAGGAAGTTAGTGACAACACTCTGTCAATAAGTTAGTGTCCCTCTCACATTGTTCAACCTTAGCTACATTTCCACCAGTCTATAGAAAATAATGATATCTCTTTGCCCATAGTTGTTGCACATTTAACTAAGATGGATATCTACTTGGTAGATATTAATCAAGGTTCAAGATGTCTTAATTAGGATCCAATCTATACTTCCAAGCTCAATTATATTTCCAAGTTGAACATTGGGTTCTAAGGACAAACCTTATATATGAGTTACTTAGATGAATATTTTAACATAAGCCTCTCCACAAATGTGCATCTTGCACTTCCTTTTGGATCCTCTCAATCACTCAATGAGACCACCCATCTTTGAAAAAGATTAAACGTAAAACTGCCATATACTAGTGTAGCTATAACTAGCTCCTTAGTATTACAAAATACACTACATTTGGAAAATCTAGTAAAGAAAATAATGTTCCATAATTCTCTAATTAACAATATGGCAACCTCAAAACCAAAATATCTAGACACTCCTATTAATAAATTTGATAAATAATCAATAGACTAAAATATGATCTTGTCTTATTTGTAGCATCATATATACATATGAGGAAATTGTTCATGGTGAGATGTTTGTCGACTTTTCTTATTGCACTAGCTCTTGTTAGACTATTGAGAAAAGCTATGACAAAATTATATGTAGTAAAGAGGTTATTCCAAATTGTGGTTCTCAAGAAAGTTCAATAAGTGAGAATCATGTGTCACCTCATATTGTAAACAAAAACATCAGGATTCTCTATCCCAAAAAAAGTTGCACAAGTTATTATAGAGGATTTACAAGGACATATTTACGTGCATCTTTCTTTTGATGCCACTATGGTTGGTTCTCTTGGGACCAATATGCCTCAAAAAGATAAAGAATCATGACTATATGATGAGATTGTTGAACGAGATAGGTTTGAGGAACTTTCTTCCTATTATGAGGTCCAAGATCATGTTCTAGATACACAAACCTACTATAGAAACTAAAGAAGATAGCTTCAAAATAAAGGTGATTGGAGGATCTCATACCATCATTAATCAAAGATCTCTGGTATTTCTAGTCTTCAATAGGGGGATCAAATATCAACTTTCAAAGATGTTACCAACAATTCTAAAAATGGTAGATACAACATATAGACTCCTTCAATTATTCCCAAATCTTGTCACTTAATCAAACTCCAAGCATCAACAACATGGAAAAGAAAGTTTCAAAGCCAAGAGGAAGGAAATCTAAGAGTGCTAAAGCTAAAGAAGAGGTAGAGGCAAGAATATAAACTACACTTGAAGAAAAATTCAACATTTCTAAAAGATCTACGAGGAGGACCAAGTGTTCTCCACAAGAATAATGAAGTTAATATCATGCGATGAAAAAGACACTAATGCCTATGACAAAAGAAATGGAACAAGTAATTACTTGACTCTTTACAAGTCGATGTCATCTTACTTCAAGAAACCAAACTATCTAATGAAACGTACAACAAAATAGTTGGCTAATGGGCTTATTGGAAGTTGGTACACAGTCAAGGCACAAGTGCATTAGATGGTCTCACCATGATATGGAACCCAAAGACTAGAGTGGGGAATTTAGTAAACCAAGGGAATGGGTGGAAGCTACTAAAATTTAAAAATTTTGATACTTTACTTGCCTTACTAAATGTATATGGTCCAAGATCCATGCATGACAAAAAGAGATTGTGGAATAACTTTACTATGGTAATTCAACAATGTGCTTAATAAAATGTGATTATATAGGAGACTTCAATGCAATAAATTCCTTGAAAGAGAAGAAGGGAGGTATTTTTCCTCCATTGAAAATAATGGAAGACTTTGCATCTTTCATAGTTTATAATGATATAATAGATGTTACTCTACAAAAGGGGGCTTTCACTTGGACTAATAGATGAGATGTCTTCCTACAAATTACTGAAAAACTAGACAAATTTCTCGTAACTCATGAATGGAAGCTATAGTAGTTCATTCTTCAATAAAACATTTTAGCTTATTTCGGGTTAGATCACTTCCTTATTTAGTTAAGCATTTGCAAAATATCAGCTTCATCGCTCCCAAGGGATAGACCATCATTTTAGTTCAAGAGAATATGGTTTCATTACCCCCACTTCCATTCCTTAATCATACAATGATGGCTAAGTGCTCCTCATCAGGAGGGAACAAAGAGATTCCAATTCCATAAAAAACTACAGTAAGTTAAAACTTAGATTAAGGACTAGAATGTGAAGGTTTTTAAAAAGATTTTTCCACGGAAGGAAATTGTTCAAAATGAATTGGAAAAAACTAATAAACATATTATTAAACATGGATTAGATATAGTTACCTATTGAAAGTAGAATAAGTTGCAAGATGAATGGGAAGAGCTATGTAAAAGAGAGGAGTATTGGAGACAAAAATCATGAGAATTATGGTTGAAGGAAGGGGATAGAAATAAAGAATGTATCCATATGCTAGGTAAATAGAGAAGGGCGAGTAGTACAATATTCAATAATAAAGATTCTTTTACATGGAAATACATTTCAAATGCTCAAGGTATATAGGAAAAGGGTATCATGTTCTTCAAGGATCTTGTCCCCCTCTGCCCCACCCCCACCCTCTCTAATACACCACCTATCAATAATCAAGAAAAAAAACTCATTGATTCTAACCCAACTCTCATAACAACAAATGATAACACCACTTTATTGGGCCCTTTCACTTTACAAGAAGTACACAAGGTGGTATTCTCCCTTCCACCAGATGAAGCATCAAGTCTAGATGGGTTCACTACCCTTTTCTTCCAAATATGTTGGGAATTTCTTGGATGTGATTTATTCGTAGCTATGGAAGACTCTGTAAGAAGTGTTGTCATGCATAGAAACTTAAATGCCACAAATACAGTCAATATTCCTAAGGCCGAAGATCCCCAAAATTTTGTGCATTTCTAGCCCATATCTTTATGCAATAATTGTTAGGATTAAGGGGATATTGTCAAGTGGTTAGTACTAGGATTGAATGTTTATGTTTTGTACTGATGACAAGTTTATCATTGATGTCAACATATATATGTTTGAGTTCATGATAGACAATGTTTTTGTACATCACCGAGGGTGGATTAGTTAGAAAAGTTGGGATATGTTAGGTTAATCTATGAGAACTTAGAATCATGTTTGTGAATGTGTTTAGATACTACATCTATATTCACATATGTTTATATAAAGGATTAGATAAGTTACAATGTCAGTATTAGCAAACTAATAGCATGCTAGTTTTAGCAGACTGATAGCATACCAGTGCTAGTAGACTGATAGCATGCCAATGTGCAAGAAATAGGTTGTTGATATTTTGATTGTATTTGCTGAGCGAGATGGAATTAAGGTGAGCAAGCTTAGATTGTAGTTAAAAAAATGTTTGTGATGATATTTTTGCGTTAGTACATCTTGAAGATCATTCTACGGAGGTCACTAAATTGTAATGTGTGATATGTTCACTCGTAATTGAGGGAATTATTTTGGAAGTTGTAAAGTGTAATGTAATGCATAGGAACTTAATATACTATCTTGATGAGGTTCTATGTAATTAATTGTACATTGGAAAAGCTCAAAAAGATGGCCTAATTAGTTGTTAGGACAAGGTATAGATGAAAGATGTTTTCCTTGGGTTGGAAACTGTATCACGTTGTATTGTCTTGATGTGGATGTATTCAGAAGATGCAAATTTGATCAGAGAAGAGCAGAGGATTATGTTGATGTTGTTTTGAGAACTTCAAAGGAACTAGATTGGAAGTTAAGTTGCAATTTTGGTCAGTTATCTACTACAATTTTTTATCTTGAAGATATGTTTGTATAATACTGTTGAAGCAATTTGAATAGTGGGTTTAGTTGTCTTCTTTATTGCTCCTAACATGGCTAGAGTATTTTGATAGGGATTCAAAGTCTCCTAATAGGGACTAATGTACTAATTGAATTGAATTTGGATCCTAATATGGTCACATCATTTTACAATAAATTTTTATATCAGTACATCATATTATGGGTTGCATCCTCACTGGGGTTTTCCCTCTTACCAAGAGTTTCCCTACATAACAAATCATTGCGTCATTGTGTGTGTTTTACCTCTTGGCATGTTCACTTGTTAGTTGTTGAAGTTAGATTTAAGTTATAGTTGGCACACGACTACTTCACCCCCCTCTCCACCCTAGTTGTGTTGGTGGAATTTACTTTATAACAATTGCTATCAGAGCATCATGTACCTAATCAAGAAGTTTTCCAACATAAGGAGATCAATGGAATTCAAGACGGAAAGTCTAAAGTTTGATGGAGAGAACTATGACAATTGGAAGGATAAGATGTGAAATCACTTTCTATGCATGGGGAAAGATTACTGGATGGTAACAAAGAGAAGACTATGGTAGAAGAAAATAATCTTTCTACTTATACTATTGAAGAGAAGGAATCATTCATGTACAATGTGCATGCTAGAGAAGCATTGATATCTACACTTCTAGAATATGAATTTTTTGAGGTAATAAGTATGCATCTTGCTTATGATATTTGTACAAGGTTAGAAGCACTTTATAAAGGAGATAGATATGCAAAGAAGTCTAGGTTACAAAATTGGAAAACTATGCTTGAAAATGCAAGAATGCATGGGATGAATCAATTAGAGCATTTTCTCAAAAGATCATTGAGATTGTTGTAGGAATTAAAGGTTTTGGAGGAATTATATCAAAAGATGAGGTATGTTACAAAATTCTAAGATCACTAACTCTTACTTATGAAACTAAAGTGTTAGTTATAGAAGAAGTTATACTAGTTATGCCAGATTTTAATAGAGAAACTTTGATTGGAAAGTTGCAAGTATTTAAATATAGATTGAATTCTTATAAACCTACATTTGAGACTACTATTAGAAATAGTGTGCATAGGGATAAAAGGACACTAACGAAAAGTGCAAGTACTAGTGGTAATTATGCTAGAGAATGGATAAATATATAATAAAGAAGAGGAAAAGAAGATTGATATACAGGAAGAGGAAAAGAAGATTGATGAAGCTCTTTCATTTATTGTAAGGAGAGAACCTAAAGGTAATAAATATTTTTATTTTTGGTTTTGAAAAGAATTTGGTAATTTTTCATAACAATGTCCTAAGAGAAAAAAGAAGGTGAGACGTAGAAAGCCTTACAAGTCAAAAATTTCAAAATATTACTTTTATGTTAGTGATGATGAGTTTGATTTCAATGAAATAAATTTCTTACACAATGATGATGAAGATGAAATAGGATTTGTTTTTATTATGGAAAAAATTCATGAAAAAGAAGAAAATGCACTTGTATCTCATGTAGAAAATAAAAAGTTTGACTAGATCGTAGATAATGGATGCTCACATCATATGACTGCTGACACGAAATATTATTTTTGAATTTAAAATCTATGGTGGTGGAGTAGTCAGAGTTGATAGCAATGCACTAAGTCCTATTAAAGGAAAATGATCTATAATGCTTGATGGTAAAACTAACACTAAGGATATCTATTTTTTTAATGAAACATAACTTGTTAAGTATTGGACAACTAGTTGATGAGGGATATCATCTACAATTCACTAAGAAGACATGTATACTCAGGAGAAGAATGGTGAACTAATTGGAACATGTACAAGAACCATATGCAATTTTTTTCAATTGAGTCATATTGAGATAAGTTGTTTGATTGCTAGAGTTGATGAGAGTTGGTTGTGGCACAAGAGATTTTGTCATATTAACTTTGATAACATTGTGAAGATAAGTAACAATAATGTAGTAAGTGATTTCCTAGGATTGTGAAACCTTATAACATAGTATGCAAGGAATGTGTGATAGCTAAATATAATAAGAGTTCATTTCCAAGAAAGATATTCACTACACTAAAGAAGTTGGAGATTGTTCATATAGATTTGTGTGGACCTACATCGATAAGTGCATTCTATGGTGAAAAGTATTTCATTATTTTTATTGATAATTTTACAAGAATGGTTTGGGTAGCATTTCTAAGAGAAAGATGAGAAGATTTTGAGAAATTTAAGATATTCAAGGATAAAGTTGAGGATGACTCTGGGTTGAGAATCATTTTAGATTTGATAGAGGAGGATAATTTGCATCAAATTAGTTCAATAACTTTTGTGAAAAAAATGGAATCAAAAGAAAACTTTTGGCTCCTAAAACATCAAGAAACAAAATGAGATATCAAAAAGAAGGAACACATCAATAAGTGAAGAAACTAGAGAAACGATACTTGAGGTAAATGTGGCACAGATCTATTGGAGAGAAGTCGTTACTACTATGGTATACACTATGAAGAAAGTTTAAATCAGACAAGTAACTGATGAGACACCTTGTGAACTTTGGTTTGGGCATACACCTATTGTGAAATACTTTAGAATATTTGGTAGTAAATGATATATCAAGAGAGAGGATTAGATAGGAAATTTTGATCCTAGAAGTGATGAAGGTATATTTCTTGGTTATTCTTTAAAGAGAAAATAATATAGATGATATAATCAAAGATTTGAGAAAAATAGTTGAGAATACAAATGTAAAAGTTGACGAGAAGTTTAAGATCCAAGAAATAATTCTTGATTATGATTCTAATAATAAAGGTAGCACAAGTCAAATACCTAATAATCAATATATAGAATAAGAACTATTCTATGAGATACATGATGATTTACAGGTATAGATTGGGGAACCTAGAGAAGAACTTGTATAAGATCCTAGAAAAGATCAATGACACCAAAATATGTTGCAACGAATCACCTTGAGAAATATATAATTGGAAGCTTACAAAAATGTACCTTTCTGTCAGTTCCTTTCTTATTTCTAGGGTTTCTCTCATCTTTTCCCTTAGTTAACGAATTGCAACTACTTTCTCCTTGAGTTTTTTTCTCATACATTTACCTTTCCATCTTTAGGAATCTTTTCCTCTATCTGTCAGGCTATTCTTCTTTGAGGAACTAGGCTCTAATACCAATTATTGGTATGGAATGGTGTTGAGAGTGGTGGGGGGGGGGGCGTGAATCAATACAATAAGCTATCTATTAATTCAAGCCACGAATTGAAATATTTAACCAAACAACTATTGTAATGAAACAAACATAGTTCAACAATTATTCACAATACATAACACTATTATTTTACTTTCATAGAAAATAATGATTAGAAAGTAAATACTATAGTAGGGATGACACCCATAAGCCTTTCATTGTAGTTAAAAGGTTTTCCTATTAGGAGCTTACAAATACACTTTCTATGGGTTCACCCTATTAAGAGTTCTTTTTATAGTATTAGGAGTACAATAAGATATGTTAAGATCTACCTTAGTTAAGGGATTTAGATCTCCTTTTAATAATCCACCCTATTAAAGGCTTTACAATAACAAAATTGGTTAAGGTCCACCCAATTAAGGGATTTTCATTATTAAAACTATTAGGTACTAATAAGTTGATTGACCTATCTTTGGAACTTTTTGCCTATCAAATCCTTTCCTCTTCACTTTCACTATAGCTTCACTAATCGTAATCTCTACTTCTGCAAATGTATTCACCTCTCTAACTCTTTCTTTCTTGTTTCTCTATATGCACTGCTAGCTTGCTTTATGTTCTCTCACTATGTTTCTTTCACTACTCATCCTTCCTTTTTCTGTATGCATTCCTTTTTTCAGAACTAACTTCCCTTATTTTTGCCACTTAATCTCATTCCTTCATTCAAATAGTCTTTTTTTCATTCTTGTATATTGTCTTCTTCACATATCTTTATGTCAACACATTTTCAATCTTTTCCTTTGACCATTATTGGATTTTTCAAAGTCAATATTTGTTTGGCCTATTGAGATTACTTCTCAAATTTCCTTTACCCGTCTATCTTCCACCTTCCAACTATTATGTTCTTCATTCCACTTTCTAGAAAACACACAAGTATTTATTTATCCTTAACTACATCAATCCCACCAATGTTGATCATGCTTCCTATCACAGATCCATGTTACCTATCACTTTTCCTTTCATTACTAGTCGTGACTAAGTTTCACCAATCATGTTTGTTATTTCCATTACCGACTTTCCTTTATCACCCATCTTCTATTAGGATTAACCACAAAAAAATAAATTACATGCAAATATAACCAATATCAAAAAATAATAAATTGCATAGAAGAGAACACAAGACACAAAGATTTAACGTGGTTCACCCAATCCCTAGCCTATGTCCACCAACAATAAGTCCAATATTATTATTATCTATTGATTACAATATGAAATCCCTTACAGTTCAATAATACTACAAGAAGCTACAATCTCATCATCTATTATGAAATCCCTAACCTTAAGCCCTTTCTATACAAGCTATTTACTATTTACAAAATTAGGGCTAGAATAAGTCATCTAATAGAAAAATAGCAGGTGACACCTTTTACCATAGTAGAGTCATTTTTGGCTTTGGGGGTGCTACCCTCGAAAACCCCCACGTGGTGTTGCCCCTCGATCCCACCCTCTACTGTGACAAGGAGCGCACCTAGGGTGCTATCATAGGACCTTGCAAGTGGTGCTGCCCCAAATCCTCGTAAAAATAATCTGGGGGAACAGTGCTGAATAAAGGGGGAAAATTAAATTACGAGTCTAATTAGGCTCTACATCACAACATATTCATAATATTAAGTTTTCATCAATGACAACCTATCACTAATTGGCATATGTGGTTAGGCCATTTGGTCTTCTCTTGTTAATGCCAACAACTTTTCCAAGTATGAAAAAATACCTCAATTCCTAACAAATGCCACATAAACAAAATAATAATTATTCTATGACATTATTCAACAAGTCAAAGGTCAAATGCACAAGTTGACAAGATAAAAATAGATCCCATTTATAGAAAGGAATATCAAAAGTATAGATTTTGAGCAAAACTATCAAAATGATAAAGCACACCTATGTAACTAGATATACGTGGGATGTCAACCATCTATTGAATTTTATAAGAATAACAATAAGAAACTTTACATAAACTCAATAAAAGTTTCAACCAACTTGTTGAAAAACATCTATGGAATATTAGACCAAATACAAACTTTCTTATCTAATGAGAAAAGTAAATTACAAAATTACCAAATACCACTAGGTCATATGCATAGGAGCATAAAATACTACAAAGAAAAGTCTTTTCTCAAAGAATCTTAAAACATCTATTCACAAAAGTCATCTATGGATATAATATTGTGGGAGTGAATTTCTGTCCTACCACAAAGTATTTGCGCTTCCTCAGGATCCTTCATAACATGAAGGATACCCACCATAGCTAGAAGTATTCTAAACAAGTAAAAGTGATAGGTGTAATGGAATTGTGCAAATCGATGTTATTGATTTAAATTTCCATCAATAACATCATAATTCTCAAGCATGATCATGCAACAAAGAAGAACTATCGACATCCTTATCAATTAGTATAAAACATCTCACATTCCCAATTTCAACTCATTTAGAACAATCAAAGATAGCTCAAGAAAATACGACCAACCATTTCCCTTTTGAATAGAGAATTACAAAAATCTCACACCACATCTCAATTTTTTACTTCTTTAAATACCTATAAGAGTAAAACCAAAAAGAAATATATTTACTTTGAATAGGAACATTCATTACTTAAAGCATGAACAGAAATACGAGACTACATTTATTCATACATCAACATAGGTAAACATCAATTACTTCATGTCTAACAAATATATTTCCTATATACAACATAATAATATTATTCAAAAGACTACTATTTTAGTAATGACGTAGGCATGGCCTTATGTGTACAAAGAGTTTAGTCTTACAAACATTCATATACACATCACACTCAAGGTGGAACAAAACAAAGAAATAGACTTATACATAAACATAGTTATGTTCTTTTTAAATAAAGTGATCATAACATGAAACACAAATAACATGTGTCCTATCCATAGTTATGGAATTAAAAAGTAACACAGTGGTTCTTACACAATAAATCATTGCATCATTATTGCTTATTTATTTTCCATTATCTTGTATCAATTTGTTGATGTTGATCTATCACATTTTTTCTAGACTCTAATAAAGAAATTATAAGCTTATGTAATTAGTGTTAAGAATTTTTTTTATTAGTGATCACTGGCAAAAATAATACCACAACTACAAGTACCATAATAGGCGTCAA